>JAYDZK010000001.1:34255435-34328885 GCA_034509185.1 Euphonia xanthogaster
CAGGCAGCTCTGGAATGGATTCTGCAGCAAGGAGGGAGGGAGGGAACAAGATCCCTCCCAGGGGAGTGAGGCTCGGCATGCTGTGCGCTCCAGGTTTGCATTGTTCTGTTTCAGCCACCTGCAATGCTGTGTTTAAAGTGTTAATTAGCAGGTAGCAGATGCTAGTCCTTTGCCAGTTCTGCCTTGGAAGTGTTTCTCTGCTGTACATCAAAATAAAATGATGCCAATTCCATGGAGGTTTTTTTAGTGACTGGTTTCCTATTGAACATCTGGGCATAATTCTGGGTACTGGCATTTTGAAGTTTTTTTCTCCAGTCTTTCTAATTTTCTCCTCCTGTCATAGGGTTTTTTTAAAACAAACTGCTGACAAGAATGCAGAAAAAAAACCCCGTTTTGGTGTCTCAGGTTGTGGCACTCTGTCACTGTCAACTTTATGCTTTATCTGGTCTATGTCAAGAATATGCTGACAAATTTATTGGAATGCTTGAAAGATACAGTTGGAGACATTTCATTCTTTGCAGCCTTCTGTTAATTTCCTGGTTTAGAAATCAGTGCTGCTGAGGTCTGTTAAACAGTAGCAGATTTTGCAAAAGCCTGGGTTCCTTAAGGACCCCAGCTCTAGGCACATTGCAGAGAGTGACAAAAGTACTTCTTTTGTTCATTATACCCTGAATGGATAAAAAAATAATCTATTTTCCTGCAATCATGACTGTACCTGACTCCTCTTTGCCATGTTGGATATATTATACTTCAATAATAAAGCAAACTGGAGGTCAACTTAAAAAGCACTGAACGCTATTTAAGTTTAATTCTAAGCTGAGAAAAATGGTCCAGACTTTAGGCCTTCAAGGGGAAGGGAAAGCTTTTATTTCCAGTGTTAATCTCCATACTTAAAAATACAACTTCCTCTTGTCTTTATGAACTGTCTCTCATTGTAATTGTTCAAAAGTGGTTTATCATTATGATTGTGCACACAGTTTATGAATAGATCGCTCCACACACACATTTGAAATAAAGCAGCAGTTGCTGGGAGATGTGCAAGTGTAAATAGAGTTGTGCAGAACAATTCAGAGCCTGTCAAACTCATACTCCCTTGCTTGTGAAAAGTAGCATATCTTTACAGATTGCATTCATGATTGTTCTGGTTTTTACCATTTATTTAAAAACAGGCACCTGAGAACAGGCCAGCACTCCTAGTGCGTTGTGATGTCGTTTTTCTAATCAGTAAATATCTACTGGCAAAAGTTGTTAGCAAGTGGTTGGTTTATGTTACTTCTCCATGCAAGGTTTTTCTTCTCACTGCAGAACTGAAGAGTTTATATTTTGAATGTAGTGTTAAATTGTATTTATGTGTGCAATTGTAGGAGAGCAGCAGGAAACAGAGAAAATTGAGCTTAAACTTTCTTTCTGAATATTGATTTCCGATGTATCGAAAGCAATTCTGTCAGACTCAAGTGATCTGTGATGTTTTGTGAAACCTTTTTGTGAAGCTGATCTTCAATGTTTTTTAATCCTTGATGACTTTACTGTGTTTCCAAAACCTCAACTCCTGTTTTGATGCCTTGCAACGCTGTCACCACCGTTTGTGTGGCCAAAGTCACATCTGTGCCCTCCCACAGTGCGCCTCTTCTGAAACCGGTATTGATGAAGCATTTCTGGGTTTGTCGTTAAAAACCAGCAGATGTCGCAATTTCCCCAAAAAGAGCAGATTTCTCTCAAGTCTTTTGACACTGCAACAACATATATATTTTTGTGCACAATTCCACACAGCAATAATTCTGTGTGAGGTAAATTACTGTTGAGCAACATGCTCCAACCATCCGCTCTTTTAGGTACTCTCACTTTGAAGTTGAATACATTGAAATGAAAATATCCCAATCCCACTGAAATATATGGGAGACATTGCTGTGATGCCAAACACCCTAGGACTGTGTCACTGTCTCAGGTTGCTTATTGTACAAGGGCATTTTCTGAGTTTATTTGCCACAGAATCCATTCAGTTGTGTTTGATGCCTGAGCTCTCCTTTTGCAGCTGCTCAAATGTCCAAAATGGTTACATGGATTATGAGATGCTGCACTAAGGGAATTAAGTAAATACTTTTTAATGAAAGTACAACTGATGGACTATGTCTGCTAGTTAAACTAAAATTTGTCTTATCTAACTTTAGATACTTAAAAATCGGATAGTTTGCCTGAAGAAGTTGTTGTGCCTCCTTCTGCAGTTAAGGTGGAAAAGCAAATGTGCATGAGGGCCGTGTCATCTCTTGCTAAGACTAGTGCTGGAAAAATGTTCTATGGGGATACCTGTATCTCTCTATCAAGTGTAGAAAGAACTTAAACTGCTGTTTCAACCTTGATGATTATTTTGAAGATGGTTTGAATTAGATGTTGTTGATAGGAACACAGAGTAAAGCCTATTCTGCTTTACTTTTTTGGTTGCAGCCTGTTTTTAAAAACAGTCAATCAGACAGTGGTGTTCTTGATCTCTATCGGCAGCAGCTAAAGAGACAATATTCATCCTATTGCAGCTATACAAGTACTTGTGGTTCTGTTGGAATAGTACCTAAACTCCTGCTTAAGCAAAGAACTCATCCAAATCGAATCCTTATCCATATGCATCCCTAGACATGCACTAAAGAAAATAAATAAAAAAAAACAACAAACAGTAGAAATAAAATTTAGCTTAAAAAAATTGGTAAGTGTTGATTTTTCAGTTTTTGAGATTAGTTTTACCAGGAAGAGAGTGAGATGCATTTAACATTAGCAGTCTGAGATTCAGACATGTAGACTGAGCTGGCTGTCTCAGTTCTCCCTGTAATCCATACAGAATAAGTGAGGGCTGAACAGGAGTCTGTGCTTGCATGGAAATAACTGTCAGCTCCTTCTCTTACCAGTAAAGACAGTTTACAGAAGTATCTTGTCAGCTAATGTGAGGTAGGATGAATCCTATGAAATAAAAAAAAAATAGGAAAAGAGAAAAGAAATAGTTAAAGAAATCTATGTGTTAAAATAAGCATAGCATATGCCATATTTTTATATTCAGAAAGAACTTGTCAGATTGAGCTTGTGGGGAGAAAGTGCAGATAAAAAGTCAAAATAATAATGAAGATGCATCCTCTACAAAAGACTGGAATAACAGAAAAGGCTTCCAGCCTGTGGGATGCCAGATAATATGGAGTCAAGAGGAAACATGAGCTGGGACATCTTGTTCTATATGACAGGCTGGTGTTTCTTGACATTTACATTTCAGTGAGCAATAAAAGGAGGGGGGGGGGCCACTAAAAAAAACTTCTGGAATGTTTTCCAACCAATACCTAAAAGACAAATAATTCTGTTGAAAAGCAAAAAACAAAAAACAAAACAAAACAACAACAACAACAAAAAACAGTAAAAAAAAACAGACCAAAAGAATTTTAGTAAGTAGGAGAATTTCCTGTGAAATGTGTAAGGGAATCAGCCTGACTTCAGATGGAAGAGGCTCCTTGCACTGCATGGATGTTTCAAAATGTGCAGTATTCCATAAAGCTCCTGGTGACATTCAAAACTCCCCAGGACTAACCTGCTGGAGAGGAATTTGTCACTGTAAGGGAGGAAGGGGTCGAGTGGACAGAGAAGACATGGAGAAGTGACACTACCTGACCCACACATTTCTCCATAGCTGCCACCTTGCACTCTATACAGCAGCTGCATGGGGCATATGGAAGCAGCCAGCTGTGGCTTCACTTCCTGAAATTGGCCCTGGAATCAAGGCTAAATGTACTGGGCTTGATGTCTGCTACGGGCAAATATTGGGATAAAAACAAGCTTTCATTATTGCTAAATAAAACGAAATAAAAGAATTTTATCAGTGTGATCCTCACCCAAGGGACTTAGGGTTTATAGTCAGTTACAGAGAGAGACAGAATAAATAGGGAAGCTTCATAGTGACTTTGATAATTCAGGAGAATTGTCCTAGTTCAAAGTCAAAGATAAGAAGTTAATTTTTTTTATCCCTCTGACCATAGGGAATCATGCTGCTTAAAACACCTCGGTACTCAAAGTTAAGGAAAAGAAGTGATACCTGGCAAAAGTCATGTTCTCAGCATGGCTGCATGCTAGGACTGCAGTCTTTGGGGTGCCTGAGCACCTCCTTTCCCCTTAGCTGAGGTTGGCTCTTCTAATTCCTCCCTTTGTCATCCTCAGGACATTTTGTGCCATTGTCACATCCCTTCCACTTCTGCAGCCTCCCCTCCCTTTTTTTCATTCCTTATTCTCATTTTAATGACAGGAATTTCAAAGCAGATTGCCTGGACCTGAAAGTTTAGTCATATCATCTGACCCCTAAAGTACTCCCCACCCAGTCAGAGGTAGAGCTGTACCTCTGTGGCACCTGGCAGCAGCTGTAAAAACAGATGCAGCTGATTGTCATGATCAGACAGGTGAAAAGTTAAATGAAAAATGAGGCTGATTTACGATGGCGACTCATCAGGGAAAACTTGGCAGCAGATGGGAGGAGTCCTTACAGGTATCTAAACAATGTGTGACAGTGCAGTTTTTATATTCTTGATTCTTGAAAAGAAAGTGAAATTGTACTTCAGAGCCATGGAGAAAAGGAGATTCTAAGAGTTAACTTGTAGTCTCTTTAAGATGTCTGTTGGAAGGCTAACCCCCTCTTTTCCTGTTTGGTGTGGTTTTTCCCTCTATTTTAAAATTTTAGCCAATATTCTCTTATGCTTTTCATCACCTTATGCAATTACATTCTTTATGAGAGAACTCTATAGTCATGATCTGATTTAAATCCCCCTTTTCCCTTTTTAATTCAAGCCAGGTATTATATTGGGTTTTGGTAGTGTGGGACTGCAGTAGCGTCTTCTGTGAGGAGCTGCTGGAAGCTTCTCTCTTGTCTGATGCCAGCCAGATCCAGGACAGACTCACCACAGGCCAAGGCTGAGCCCAGCACCCATGGTGGAAGCACCTCTGAGGTAACAGACATAAGAAGGGGAAAAAACTTCTGGGCAACAGCAGCCAGAGCAGAGGAATGAGAATATATCACAGCAACAGCCCTGCAGACCCCGAGGTCAGGGCAGAAGGGGGGGCAGGAAGTGCTCCAGGCACTGGAGCTGAGATTCCCCTGCAGCCTATGGAGGTGCAGGGTGGAGCAGGGATCCACCTGCAGCATCCCATGCTGGAGCAAGTGGAAACTTAAAGGAGGCTGTGACCCCTTAGGAAGTCTATAAGACTCACATTGGAGTAGTTTGTTGAGGACTGCTGAGGCTGGAGCAGGGGAAGAGTGGAAGGAATCCTCTCCTAAGGAGGGAGGAGCAGCAGAGACAATGTGTGATGGACTGACCACAGCCCCCACTCCCTGTGCTCCTGAGCTTCTGCAGGGGAGGAGTTTTTAGGAAAGATGTTTTTAAGATTTAGCTGTTATTTTTCCTTACCTTACTCTGATTTTATTGGCAATAAATTGAGTTAAAGTCGAGTCTGTTTTGCCCATGATGGTAATTGGTGAGTGACCTCTCCCTGTCCTTATCTCCATCCTCGAGAATTTAGTTATATTTTTTTCCCCCACCGTGCTGAGGAGGGACAGAGCAATGTTGGTGGGCACATGGTGTCCAGCCGGGTCAACCCTTCACGGCTGTTTTCAAGAGCCCTTCATTCTGGAAATTGCCTACTCACTAACGAGAGTTGTTTTTCTGCTTTTTATTAAATCTTTCTTCCCACTCCCTAGTCCAGGCTGACAGAAACTATTATGTACATCACAATGTTTCGTTTCTAGCATTATCTTTTCTCCAGATTTCTGTTATTTTTTTGTATTATTAATAATTTTTGTCTCCCTCCACAGACAGACAAAGAGTTGGAAGAAATTTTTTTGAGAGAGATTCCTTTTGGTCAGAAAAATGTTGATTTTAGAAAATTGTCTATTTGTGAGAAAGCAACTTTTGTGGCAGGGTTTTAATGGGTGATAACTCCAACCTTGAGTAGATTTGACTCTAATATCATAGAAAGAGCAAGCATTCCACTGCAAAATATCAACCAAGCAAGCAAATAGCTAGATCCTGGCCCAAGTTAGTTCTGTAAATAATAATTTAAAAAAGCATTAACTTTTTCTCTATAAATCAATTCAGCTTATGTCCCAGAGGCCTACTGGCTATTCTATTACACAGAGATTTTTCATATCAAATAAATATAAATTTTTGCATGCTTATGATGCTCCAAGCTTATAAACAAGAGAAGGATTATAGGGAGATGAAATATCTTTTATTAGAGCAGATGGCAAGCTTTAAGGTACATAAACTTTCTTCAGTTCTTTGCACTCCTGAAATGTGCTTGGCTTTTTTTTCTAGCTATAACATTTGGCTTAATAAAATATATTGTTGCTGTTGACAAAACTTTCCTTCTGGAAAAACTTGTCTCTTTCTAGTCTGCTGCAGCAAAAATAAGATCCAAAAACCCAACAAACTCAAAACAAAACTAATATTTCAAGCACATGCTTCTTTTCAAACAGACTGTCTTGCCTTTTGGAATTTGTGAAGACCTTCACCAAACCTTTTCTGTTCTCAGCAGGAGAGGAGTTCAGAAACATTTCAGTTCTCTGTGCCTCTGGACTGATGGTATTTCAGTTAGATGTGAAATTGGATGAAAGATGTTCAATCTTCTTCAAGGCTATCAAAGCATACAATAAACCCATGGCACACACAAGAGAATAGGTACATGCAACACCCACAGCAGAAATTTTATTCTCAGTAGCATGTGTCCTTGGAAGCCAGTGGGTTCTAGTGGCCAAAGTCATCTTAAGTCCCCATTCCTCATATTTCCAGCCTGTTACAACACAGCTCAAATTGTCATAATTGTAGATTTCTTCAAACAGAACTAGTTCTCAAAGGAATAATTCTTCCATATTCCTTTCTGGGAGAAAACCCACTTTCAGGGAAAGGAAACACGGGGAGGTTTCTAAAGGATTTATAAGGGATAGCACATACCTTCAAGGATGATCGTGTGGAGAACAAACTGAGGTCTGGGTTCTCAGTGTGTCATATCCTTACTCTAGGTTGCTTCCTAAGGCAACCTGAACACCATTAATTTGTAAGCAGATCCCTGCTGGAGCAAACGGTGCATGCAGATCATCAGTAGTAATTGAAGTCTGTGTGAAGCTGGCCACCAAGGAATATCAGCTGTCATGCTCCTAGCCATAATATCCTGGCATGCATAACTTTTTCTGCAGGCTTGTGTGTCTGTTTTTGGTGCATGTACCCCAGAATACTGACAGGAACAAAACAGGCAGAAGCTGGGTGTGTGCAATCCTTGATCAAACTGTACTGGGAGCTGAGAAGGTGGCGCCTTGCCTTTTTGGTTCTGAGATTTTGCTTTTTGAGAGAAATGGTAGAAAGACATTACGGTCTCTAGGAAAATATTATCCCCCAATTTAATAAATGATTGCCTTGCATTAGGTAAGGCATTGTGGCTAGCTGGGATATAGCTAGGTAACAGCTGTTCATAAACACTGGTATAAGGAGAGCTCAGATAGCCCTGAGGTGAGCAAAAAAATTTGCTGTTTCCTCCCCGCTCTCCCCCCAGCTATCTAATCAAGAACAGCAATCAAGAGATCTATCTAATCAAGAAGTTTTACCTTTTTGCTTGAGTGGTAGCAGCACTCCAGTGTACAAGTAGCTTTGTAGCTCCATGATTTCCATAACAAATGTCCTGTTTTCGATTTGCATCATTCCCAGTAGATTTATCTACCAGTAGTGCCCATGCTCTTGAGTTTTGCTGGTCAAAGCAGTGGTTGAAGCAGAAGAAGGTATGAGGGAGGCTGAAATAGGATCTTAAGTCATCTTTATTTGTGGGCTTGTTTATTGGGAAACAATATCCTGGTCTGTTTTTTATTGACACTGCCCTCCAGGAAAACTGCTGCTGTCTCCATATCTTTGGTCTGCCAGCTGCTCAAGATCAGCTGAGAAGTAGAGTTTTCTTTAGTTTAAAGTGCTCTGTGATCTGAAAGCAAATCATTCATGGGACTGCTGACCTTCCAGAAGAAAGAAAAAATAGACCATTAAATATCTGATTAAGGAGTGCTGTACATAGTAGCCAGCAGATATGATATAGGTGAAAAAAAAAATGTAAGTTTTGTGTTAGAGACTCAACAAAGTCATAAGGAGATGAATTTCAATTTCACAGTCAATTTTAATCCTGCTTTTTATGTTGTTTTTTTGTGAATATACCTGTAGACCCCTCAAACTAAGCATTAGGGTTAAGGAACAGAATTACAGAAATTTTATTTGGTAAAATATGATGAATCTGAAGTTTGCTCATAAGTGGCAATGGTCATAAACAAACTACTCTCTTTAGCTGATTAGTGTATACTCTACCACCTGGCAAGTCCAGATAGTTTTATACAATCATCTGTATCCTCCATGAAATTTATGGTCTTGAAAGTATTCAGAGCAGCATTCTGATAAGAGGAAAGGGAATGAACCAGGTACATTAGATAACAGACACAGACCACTGATTAGGTCTGGTAAAACCTGGGATGTTTTTGGAACAGATTGCAGATTTCATTGGTAAGACCAAAATGCAGAAGGGATCCTGGTAGAACTTACATCTGCAGGAGGAATTCCACTGCAACTTGGTAAGCACTACTCTGCTGCTTTCATCAGCCTTTTAATCTAGTGGAAGCTGCATGAGAAGATATGGTACCTCACCAGAGCCAGCCCTGTAAAGAGGAAAATGTCTGAGCCTACCACATGCTGGGGGAATATACCTATGAAATCCATTTCACTCATAAGGATTTGGATGCATACTGGGAGACTGGGTCAGGCTTGCCAGCTGCAAGAGGAGTTGGCTGTGGAATTTTCTCGCAGTGCTAAGTAATGAGGATGTGTGGTTTTGGTATTTTCTGGCCTCAGAGGATAGGAAGCAGTATCACCAGCGACCTGAACCACAGCCTTATGCACCAAAGGGGGATTTTTTTCTATCCAGTCCATAAAAACTATTTTACTTTAGTAGAGTAGTTTGATATTTAATGAGCTAGAGAAGCATGAACAAGGCTATTTCCCTGTGGAGAAGTGTCACCTGGGGGTGGGGGGAAGAGAAGTTTTATTTACAGATGTAGCAAATGTGTAATTTATGTCACACAGTTTCTCTCTTTAATGTGCACTTATAGAATCATCAAAGTGAAACAATCTGCTAGAGGGTTTTGGCAAATTCTGCAGGTAAGGTTTATCCCAGCGATAAGAACAGTTGCCTAGAAGGTGAAAATTTCAAATCCTTGAAGACAGACTGGGATAATAACCACACTCCTTATCTCGGTAAGTTCCCTTACTGCTAAGCTACTAAAAAAGGAGGGAGATGACCTCATCTTTCTGCAGGTTTTTTAGCCACCCTTCCCCTCAGGGTTTGACTTCAAAGCAAAGGGATGCTTTGAGACTGCAGTGCAGAGGGCTGGACTGATTTCTGAAGACAGAGTAGGTGTCTATGACCAAACTGATGCTAAAGAAAGAGAAAGACTTCTCAACTCCTACTTAATTTTGTGATTTTTGTACTCTAAAATCACTGCACCCTTCCCAACCTGATCAGAAAATTTTCTATGTGGCTTGTGTCCTTCCCTAAGCTTAAACAGAGTTTCTCACTCTGGAGGGGTTAGAGATTTACCTAAGCTTGCCTAAACTCCTTTGACCTTTGTCACTCCCTTGCAGCTGGGTCCAGTCATCTTCCTCAGCAAGTGCCAGACATGTATCAGCAAGCACAAGACCCTCCAGAACTGAAATTCAGATTAAAAACATACAGCTGCCACGAGAGGTAAGGACAGACTCTTTCCCTCAAATATTTTACAAGTGGCTTGTTAGCTGAAAAAATTGCTCATGAGGTGGAAGGCTTGGGGATCACATAGCCCATCTCAGCTGCAGTCTCCAAGGGCAGCCTAGTGCATAACTGATAGTTAGGGAGATGATGTAGCATTTTCTACTAGCTTGCATCTGGTAGTTCAGAACTTCTCATGCTTTCAAGGTATGCTTTTTAAGCTGCATAACAACATTTAGTATAATGGCAGCATAAACTTGCACAGCATTTTAAAAAGTGAATACCAAACCGTGTAATGAATTGCCTAAGGGGAATTTATACAGGAAAAAAAATACAAATAATGCCAACACTTTGGAACAGCACACTGCATTTTAACTAGCATCTAATGTGACAAGGGAATTATTTGTTGTGTTTTTTTCCTTCTTTTTTTTAAATGCAAATTTGAAAAACTAGGCTTTATTCTAACCTCTGCTTTGGATTCCTAGAAATTGAGAAGTCAGTTTTTATAGTTTTCCCTAAATTTTGAGAAATCCCTGTCTGAAAACAGGCTTTCTTTTGTTATGACTCTCTTGAGAAAGAAACCCCAATAGTGTAGAAATGTATGTCTACCCAAAGCACACACAGCTGATGTTAGGACTCTACATGACAGAGCCAGAAGGAGGCTGCAACACGAGATAGAACTCCAAAGTGCAGCTTCTTAGAAAGTGGTTCCTGGATGGACTAATTATTTCTCAGATTGTGGGTTAGAGCCCCTAAAATAAAAAAAGGGGTTAATCAAGATGTTAAGATAAGGCAGCTGAGATTATGTATCTGTGCTTATAGGGGTAATAAATACATAGGAAATCTCTGTTCTGTTGTTGAAGCCTCTGAGTATCTGAAAATGCCCTTTGCCTAAGGCAAGTCACGAGAGGAAAGAAACAATCTGAAAATCTACTTGTATGAAAAGACCTTGAGAAGGAAAATCTGTAGAGAGTTTGGGTGTTTGCAGGAAAGGCCCACACCAGGAGCTCTATACTCATTCCATTCTTGCTGAGGTTAGAGACAAATACCTGATAATTTCCTTAAATTAAGTCACGCAACATTCCTTTTCTATTTAACTACACACCTATGGAAACAGAATAAAGCTGGAAAGAGGTCATAAAATGAAATGGACTGATCTTTTTCAACATGCACCAGGTCTGTACCTAGAGACCTCTTAGAGAACTCTTGTAGGTATCTCACCACTCTACCCTTATTGAATCTATTGCTTTAGTTGTCCCACAGCCCCAGTGAAACCACATCTTTCAGAGTCTAGTATAAACCGTAATCCTCTATTTAAAAATAAATTAAAACATTTACAAATAAATGATTAAAAAAATGGAATAGCTGACTATGTGTATACAAAACTGTTTTGAAAAATTACATTAAAGAAAGTGGATGACTTGGAAAAAAATTTGTTATGAATATAAGTTCCGAGTATGTAATAATAAATAGTAATAACAAATCAAATATTTTTATTGTATATCTTTGCATATAACAAGCCCTATGCAGACAGTTTTTGAGGTTTTTCCATTTTCAAAATCTATAAAAATGATCCATGTTTTTTACTGAGGCACCTAGTTTTTACTCTTATACTACATACCCATGCAAAAAGGGCTGTTTTTCAAGCTTTCATGACTGTAGGCAATCCTTTCAGAAATTCTAGGCAAGATTTAAAGAATAGAAAACATATATCTATGTGCATAAATTAAACTATTGCTTGCTTGTTTGTGAAGGCTGGAAATAAAGGTAACAATATCTGATGAAGTTAACTTACCCAGCAGTAAATCCTATTGACTAATCTCGTTTCAAAGATCAAAATAAACAGTCTTCTTGAAATATAAAATTATTTCACGAGATTCCATTTAAATATTTGCATTGTTGAAAACAACAACTTCGGGAGCCTCCTCTCATTCTGGTTTCAGGAATGGTTGAGGCACTAGAAAATTAAGGAAAGTGACACCAGTCCCCTCCCTGGGGCTTCCTTTGTCCCATCCCTGGAACTCTCCCTTGAGGCATTCTCCAGGCTCACAATACAGTCACTTGGGCCTTGTCCCTTGCAGTTTAATTTTGTTCTTCAGCAATATAAGCTGTTTTCTTTCCTCTCAATGCGCCTGAACTGATGGCAAAGTCCTTGTGTCCTTGCCCGAACAACTTTTAATCTAAAGGCAGAGTGAACACAGCTGTGGCTATCCATACCAGACAAAATGTCTGAGAAAACCAGATAATTCATTGTGTCTAGATAGGATGTGTGTGACTTTCTAAGATTCTCAGGGCCAGGTCATCCTCAGACATAAATCCATTTACCATTAGCTTCATTGAACTTGAACCAGTTAACAGCAGATGGAGGTCCAGGCTATTTATACCTTTGCAGTCTTGGCCTCCAGACAAGAGTTATCCCAGCTCTGTGCTGGTAGAGGGTCTTGAGTAGTAGGGTCAGGCCAGAGCTGAGCCTCTGTGTAGCAGATAATATTTTATTTTAAATGAGAACTCAGAACCTCAGACCTCAGTAGCAGTCAGATGAAGGTCCTTGTCCTCAGAGGTCAGATCCAGGTGGATATCACTTTGCTGGAGGCAGTCTATCGTGATTTCTGTTCTCCTTTTAGTAATGCCACTTGGATAAAAATCCAGCCCTTATGGTAATGAATAAAACACTTGTATCACTTCAGATTTCTCTTGTATTTAAAAGTCTGCCCCATTCAGTTATACAACTGAATAGAATGGCTATTATCAATGGCTATTATCAATGGCCATTTTGTCCACTTCAGATCCTGAGAGAGCAAAGGAATATATATTATTGCTATTAGGCTGATGTCCAGTGCTTTAATAGGCTTTTCGTAGCATTTCAATGAAAATTAATAATCTTGGTGTCATATCAGCTTAATTTTGAAGAATCACATGAAAAGAATATTGTCCTGAGTTAGCAAACATACTGTGTAAACAGCAATTACTATGGAAACGTAACTGAGTTAGAGGTAAAGCATATTAGCTAAGTGCTTGCACCAGATAATTCACAAAAGGCTTATGGGCTCTCCAGCTAATATTGTCCCAAATCATCACCCAAAGAAATTGTGTTAAATTAGGGAGTTATAGAATGGCAGACAAATGGCTAATTAACTTTATACCAGAGAGTCATAAATATTTTGCTGCTGTTCTTTTTCTGGAGGTTTGTGTGTAAGCAGATATTTAAGCAGAATCTATGCTGCTGCTAAAAGACAACAAAGGGAAGGTGATAATTTTGTGTTTCCATGGTTCTGGGCTGCCGTGGTGGAAAAAACAGTTCCAGAGACAGGCTACGAGGGCCTGGCTTACTACAGCCTTGAATTGCAGTGCAGTTCTTTGGGAGATCCTGCAGTGTGTTACAACAGATTTCTAGGGCTTTTCTGTGGGAAAACCTCCCCTACAATGCTTCATGGAATTTAGATTATTTTTAAGGATAGGGGAAAGATTTGAGCATTTAGTATGGTCTTCTTATCCCATGTATTTCACTGGACATTTTCAAGACATGATTGGACAAGGCAGTAGATAATCTTAACTAGGCTTCCTTTCCCACAAAGGATTGGATGAAGTTATCTTTCAAGGTCTCTTCCAGTATGATTCTATGTGGAGACATGAAAGGACACTTTCAAGGAAGTATTTTGTTAATGAAATTTTGGAATAAAAGGGCCTGGACAGTGGTTGATAAAACTTCAGTTTTGGTTCCAAAAGAGACTGTCTGGGAAAAAAGGCCTCTTTGTCAATATAGATGTGTCAATAAACAGAGTAGGTCCAGTATTCGATAGTTTTTGTGTACTGAGAGAGAGAGAGAGAGAGGAGCATACCAAACTCTGTAGACAACACTTCTGGAACAAAGAAGGTGAAGTGACCATAAAACATGGCCAGTCATAGGGGAAAAAAGGCTTGAAGTTCTAATTTTTTAAATGTGATTTGTTAAAAAAAGGCAGAGCCTCAGCTGACATGAACAGAAATGTGTGATTGGGCGAAATGGTTATCAGGTGTGTTTTACTGTTCTGCTTCTGAGAAAAATAAGAATCTCATTTTCTAGGTACTTTATGACATGGCCTTCTTTGGCTACAGGAGAAGTATTGAGGTTGGACTGCATAGCTGGTTTCTTTCTGAGTAAACTTGGAACAATTTGTACCAAGCTTTACGCTTGGTCCATGCACACATGGTCTTGTGCTTAAAATAAAATGGACCAGGATCCTGTCTTAGGTCCTGAAAATAAGAGTTATGGCATGTCTTCTTTCCTCTTTTGTCCAGAGCAGGATAAAAACCTATCTGCTCCCCACTGGGTACAGACCCTGTCCTGTGCTATTCCCCAAACTACATCCTGCATATGTCTGGAAGAGTGTTGGCTGGCATGGGCCAAGCTACAAGCCAAGGCTAACAGCTGAGGAGAGTGGACAGCCACAGCAGAGACACAGCAGGAGCCTTGCTGGTGCAGTTATGGTGGGAATTGCTGTGTAGCTCAGTAAAAGCAGCCTATCAAATGGTTACACAGCACAGTCGCTCCAATGACCCAGAGTTTGCGAGTGCCTGTGATTTCCCAGATGCCTGGGAATGTGTAGGGAGTCTTGACGTGAGCTTTCAATCCTAATTTCACAGGGTGGTTTTACAGTGAACTGAATGAATTTTCTCAGCATATGGTTGGAGCATGGAAAATTGATCCCATGGATGCCACTGTCTTGCTGCAGGGCACCCTATGTTACTGCATGTTAGCATATCCTTTAAAGTAGAGAGGTAAAATCTGAATGCTGTTGATGATCTGACTGTGGTGGGATTTTAGGGCAGAAAGATTTGTGTCCATGTCTAAAAGAAAGGTTTTGGGTGCCCCATTCCTGGAAGTGTTCAAGGCCCAGGTTGAATGGGGCCCTGAGTGAGTGACATCCCTGTCCATAGCTGGAGGTTTGGAATTAGATCGCCTTTAAGATCCCTTCCAACTCAAAGTAGTCTATGACTCTGTGATTCTCAAAAGTGACTGATAACAACTCTTGATCAAAGTTTCTATAAAGATACTTAGTGACAAACTGAAATTCTACAATTTTCCAGACCCTCAGTCTAGGAGAGAGTTTTTGTATTTTCTACTTCCGGGAATGAGTTTTGACTTGAGAGAAAAAATGAGTCTTAGTGCTCTGTGCCTGGAAGAGGCAAGGGTGAGAGCAAGTGGCAGAAAGACCAGCTAAATGGACTGGCAGAAATGTGACTACTCTACCAGCCATTGTCAAAACTCTGCCAGTAACACTGGTGCAATGCACCATGCACCTGCGGGACACAGTTGGAACGTTCTAGTGTAAAGTCCAAGGTTCATTTTAATGTATTCTGGCATACCAGACCTCTTTATTGATTAAAAAAGGCATTTCATGCTTCTGTAAGGAAGAAAAAATAGATTCTATTTTATATATATACATCTAAGACATATAGAAGTTGTCAAGGAAACCTGTTCTGTTGTCAGCCTGAGGCCAAGTTCTCTGACTGGAAAAAGTGAGCTACAAGACGCAATCCAAAATCCCAAAGAAAGCAAAGTAACCTTTCTACTTGTACTACCCCTCAGGTCAGGCTTAATATATATGAAGAAACCCTCACATCCCAAGGCAGCAGCCCAGTGAGTCATGGGAAGGATTTTGCTTTTGTGTGGAGGGGAGACAGTGAAGAAACTTGAAAGACTGAACCAGTGCCATGTACTGTTGACTGGTGTAACATCTTCAATGGATTTGAAGCTGCACCTTTCTGAGACTGTTCATTTCTTTTTGCTTGCCTGTCCAGGACATCTCAGTGGGTGTGAGCTGAGTGAAAATCTAATCCTCCATCCCCTTCTTGCAGTTTTGAACATGTGCTACTTTGAAACAGCCTGCTGTGACCAGGTTAAGACTAAAACCCCACAGATACTGGCAGCATTTTGTCACTGCATTTTCAGGGCTTAGTCTTGTAAAGAGACTAGAATTCAGACACAACTGTTTTCCTTTTTTTTAAAGTTACTGGGCACTGTGTAATTTCAATGCATCTTGGCATGAAAAATCTTGTTCTCTTTGCTTTTATAAGCAGATTTAAAGGATAAGGGTGCTTTTAGGAGATGATCTCCAAAACTCTATTTGTCTTAGAGATGCAGAAACATTATCTGCTTTCTGTCTTACAGTTCTTAAGGTCTTATGTTCTTCTGGTTTGTCTCTGAGTTTACTTAACTGTTAGGATGTATGTGTGCATTTTACCCTTTTCCTGTGCCTATCTGAGCACTAGAGAAGATATACATACATATGGCAAACTAAAGAAAAATGTGTAATTTAGTGTGCTAGTTTGGCCAGGAGAGGGCTATTTTTTATTCCATAGTAGCTGCTCTGCAACTATGATTTGGATTCTTGTTGGAAACAGTGCTGATAACACAGGGACATTTACATTACTGCTGAGCAGTTCTTACATGGAGACAAAGTCTTTTCTGCTCCTCACCCCACGCCACCAGTCAGGATGCTGGGGGCACACAAGGAGTTGGGAGGCGACACAGCTGGGACAGCTGACCCACACTGACTGGGTTTGAGATCCTCCTGGAGTACAGAGATACTCCATACCATATTGCACCATGCTCAGCATATAGAGCTGGGGAGAGAATAAAAGGAAGGGGGAGACGTTCAGAGTTATGACATTTGCCTTCCCAAGTTACTGTTACGCAGCTGTTCAGTCCAGGTAAAGGACTGGATTAGCAGCCTGGATATACAAGAGTTGTTTACTACTGGATTTAACTGGAAAAGGAAAGGAAGGCAAGTCTCCACTAAGTTTTATCAATGTACCTGCCATCACTTCCAATATCCCAGGGACACAGTAGATCAAAAGAGAGTAGGACCTTAAAAAAGACATACAGAGAGGACAGACAAATGCTCTGTGAATCAGGTCAGTAACCATGTCTGTGGTCACTGGCCACCCTCCCTGGTCTCTTCCAGGGAGTTACATACAGAAGGGTTGTTGGTGAACAGAACTTTCTCCATTCAGCTGTTTGAAGAACACCTCAACAACCTCCTAAGGTTTCTCATTTTACCTTTGTTTCGTTGCCTGTCTGTATTTTGCAGCTTTGTATTTTCTCTTGTCCTTGATGGAATAGAATAGCTTTTTCTGTCATGTATATGAAGCAGTGCCCTTGTTTTCTATCTCCCAGGAACAGGGAGGAACTGAAAGCCCTTCAAGTAGTTTGAAGAGTGCTTCTGACCCACAGCACAGCATTTCAGGGGTTAAGAGCATCCCTTTTACTTTGCATCAAGATTCCTTGCAGTTTGGGGCTGACACTGTAATCATGGTGTATGATATCCAGGCCTTCTTTTTCTGGCTGTAAGGACACAGTAACAGGTTTTGATCTGGAAAGATTCACCCTGACACTGTTCTTTTGAAATAGTGATCTAAAAGGTGAGAAAGGCCTTAATAGAAGGCGTTCTGTAGTATTGGAGATGTTATACTATGACTGAGGATCAGAAGAAATGTGAATGAGTCTCCAGTGTTCTCAGAGCTGCTGAACAAAAATAGGTCTTTTTGAAAATGCTACAGTTAGGAATCAACAGAGGACATACAATAAAAGTGTCTCCTTTTTTTGGTCTTATTTAAAGGTTTGTTTGGACTATGAAATCATAAGCAATTGCCTTCTGCTCTGGGTAAGACTCAAGCTACCTGGGAACTATAAAAATCCACTTTGTGTCCAAATACGTAGCACTACTTCTTCCTTTTTCTCTCATTTAAGAATGAACTGCAAATTGTTAAAATTATGACAAAGTGTAAGGGCAAACTCTACCCACAAACAGGAATGGAGAGCATTGTGACTTTCACATTGATATGATTAGGGGAAGAAGGCCTATTTATCTTTCTTTCTAATCAAATCTTGAGATAAATTCTACCAAGTTTAGAAAAAAGGAGCCTTTGAATGCAGTTAGCCCAACTGCCTTTTGGAATATTGTCTATCACCACATCAATTCCACCTCAAGAGTAAAATTGTGTAGGGAGTTTCTTTGAACTATGGGTTTCATGGAGCTAGGGTCCCCTCTTTCCCCATTAAGACAGGAGAGACCTTCTTGGGGTCACTTTCTTCTTGAAGTAATATCCTTATCAGGTCCTGCTCCACTGGGCAATTGAATGTGAGTGTCTTTTTCAATTTAAAGGAATAACAAAAGGGTGGGATGGAGAATAAGGGTTAGTAGAGGCACAAACCATGGCATGGAGTAGCTCTCACTCAGCAAACTACAGGATATTTTCCTGGGTAAGTTTTCTACCAAAACTACATCTGTCAAAAATTCTGAGTCAAATTCAAGCATTTTTAAAATATGATCCTAAAGATGACCTATGCTCAGGCTTGCACCTGAATGTACCAAGTGGAGGATGCAAATCAAATAAATTGACAACTCCCAGCTGATTGCACATCTCATCTGAAAAAAGTATATTTTAGTATTGTTTGTAGGCTGCATTTTAAAGTGAAGGGCTTTGTGCTGTGAGGAAAGATCATGAGTTCTAGTTAGTTTATTTTTCAAAAAGCTTGTCAAGGGAATCTTGAAGGCTCAGAGATCTTTTCCAGTCAACAGTTTAGCCGAAATTATGCACAGAGCCATAAATCACAAACCCTGTGGGGGACAGGTCAGCCTCTGTTTGTTTTGATGTGTACCTGTGGCACTGAAGAGCCTGTTTCAGTGCTGTAGCAGTTCAACATGCAGACTGTGCCTTGACAAGGAGCCGCTGAATACAGAGCTCAACCTAGTGGCACACAGAGGCGCCTGTTTTGCCAGCCACTGAACAATAGCACGGTGGCAGGCAACCTTTCCTAGAAGGAGAATATAGTTCAAATAATCCAGGCAAGAGAGATGTAGTTTTCTAAAAGTTTCAAACAGTTAAAAAAAAAGTTCAAACAGTTTCTAAAAACTCAAACAGTTTTCTAAAGACACCCAGCTTGCAGCAGGTCATAAAGTGCTATTCTGGCGAGAAGACAATTTTTTTTTTAAGGTTTCAGGTGTTCTTCAGTAGACACACCATGCAAATTTATAATTGTGGGATTTTATGTTACAATAAGTGCATCATTTTTATTTGCAGCAACCTTTTTAATGATACAAGTTGTTTCACATTGCCTTAGAGTGAACCTGTGTGGAATGCTGGGAGGATCTTTGACGGTGGCAGTGAGCTGCCCAAAGGGCTGTACCTAAGGCATCAGGCCAGAGTTTGGCTGAGAAATGAGGCTGAACTGTGTCCAACATAGGCAATGAAGGCACTGTAAGAAGGTGAAGAGGAACTAATAAAAAATCTCCCATCTAATTATCTCGTTGGAAAAAGTGAACAAAGCCCTGTTTAATTCCTGAAAATGCAGAGCCTTTCCACTTTGTGCTGGAAAGTTCATTTAAATTTTAGGTAGGGAAAATGATGCGACGGCAATTTTTTTTTTTTTTTTATGCAGTGAAGGTAAAACCAAAACTATTGTAACAGTTTCTTAAGGTTACTTCTCCACAACCTTAAATATTAAATATTTATTTAATACAACACTTATTTTAGCTAAAACTTAAAGAGTTTCTTAAACTTCTTAAAGTTTAAAGTTTCTTAAAGAGGAAAAAACCCTATGCATATATGCAGGAATAGAGTATCAAGATAAAGACAAAAATTTCGACCACTGACAGTTGTACTCTGTTGTGTTAATGTCACCCATCTGTTTCAGCAAAACCGTCTCCTACCAGCAATTTAAAGTGCATTCATTGGGAAAACAAATGCAAACCCCTGAGCAGGATAATTCATCATCCTGTTACATTTTTGTCCATGGAAGATATCCATGCCTTAAAGCTTCCACATCTTAATGAACATTTGTCTTGTTGGTCTGGTAACAGCTTAAATCTCCTTGTAGTCATATAAATCTTGGTGCATTAAGATGAGGTGGAAAAGATCGAAATAGGCTGCCAGAGAACTGGATAAAACAATCTGAATAACTTTTGTATCATAATTTACAATTGAAAAATATTTCCTTAGTATATTATCTGAGTTCACTGAACTTGGTGGCATTGAGCTGACTCTGTTGGTATCAGCTGGTTTAGCAGTGGTGAACACCAGACTGCTTTAAGGGTTCCTATACAGATAACATATAGAAAAAGATCTTACAGGCAAATTAAGGTCTGGTTTACAGAATTGCATTTTGAAGTTTTCTCTCCGGTCTGTGAACTAAATGCTACTTTTAAATTTTGTAGCATGTGAAAATGCTGGGGGAGGGGGAAAAATATTGTTTTGTTATATCCACAGGGGACATGAAGAAGACTTAGATCATGTAAGAAAGGCTTAAACTGAAAGAGTGTAGATTTAGAATAGATATTAGGAAAAAATTCTTTACCATGAGAATAGTGGAATGGGTTGCTTAGAGAAATTGAGTCTGCCCCACTGCTGGCAGTGTTCAGCTGGGTTGGATGGGTTTTTGAGCAACCTGGTCTAATGGAATGTGCCCCTGCCCATACCATAGAGGGGTGTACTAGGTGATCTTTAAGGTCCCTTCTGACTCAAACCATTCTGTGATTCATTCTATCATTCAACAATTCATCTCATCTGTAGTTCTTTTCTTGTATTTGAGGACAACTGACCAATCCAACAGATCATTCTCACTGAACTCCTTTAAAATCTCTTCAGCTCATCCAAATTCTTTTGGAAAAGCAGTGCTCAAAAGTCCATTTGAAGCTTAGGTAAAGTGTTACTACGTCTGTGGAAATTGAAGGAATTTTTCTTTGGTGCCTGTGAAATCCAGCAGAAGCGTCAGGGTAATCTGGCCTGTTTATCACCTTTATAACACTGCCAGTGCATGATGAGGTTTCTCAACAGCATGCGTTTAAAAGAACAACAAGAAAGAAAGCAATCTTCTAAATTACTTCTTTGTTTTCATTTGGAGCTTAATGGTATTTCCAAGTCTTTCTATAATGACCTTGTAAAATCATTGACTGCTATCTTCCTTTTTTTTGGTACAAGCTCCTTTTGAAATCTGAGTCAGGGCTCTATATTAAAACACCCTATTCAGTAAGAACCGGGTAGATAATTTAATTTTACCTTGGAGTAATGTAATCTTCATGCCACCTTTCTGTTTTTATTTATAACTGAAGAATTCATTTCCTTTTGCCCTTCCTCTACCTTCTATGGCCCGAGAAGAGGAAAAGGTTGTAGAAATCTCTACCAGCATTTTTTTTCATAGTCACCAATATGGTCACAGTCCCATGCTGCAGAATTTCCTCCCTCTTTTCCTTACTCCACCTCCCTTAGTGCCTCTGCGGTAGAATCAGTTCGTCATCCATCAGCTCAACAGCACCCAAAAGCCCATCAAGCTGATTCCTCCTTGCAGCCCATCAGATTTGCATCTTCTCTAAATGATCAGGGTGCTACTTGGCTATTTCTGTCCATGAACGTGCTGTGAGCCTGCAGGCTGAAAGCTGTTAGTATATAGCCAGATTTAAGATTTGCAAAGGGCAGTACTTTTTATTTCTTAATTTTCAAAGCATTGTAAATGCCAGGGTATGCAAATGTAGGACATGAAGCTTGGCAGAAACAATAGATCTTGGAAAGCCTCATTAAAGTGCCTCATGTACTGCTGGGGACAGAGCAGAACTATTCTTAAAAATGCACTTTTGTTCAGAGGGCAATGCACAGCAACAGCTTGTTTACCATTGTTCTCCATCACCCTCCAGAGTCTAACTCTTTCCACTTAGAAGGACACAAAGAAATAGGCTTGGGAATAAACTCTATGTTCAATTTTCTGCATTGGCACTAACCTTCTGGCCCGTCTGTTAGGAAACCACATAGGATGTGGAAAAGCTGGGTTCACTTCCCTCCTGTCTGGGGAGATGTGAGCCTGATTTTTTCCAAGGGTTTAGAAGGTTTTGTATTGTACTGGTACTTGTGAAAACTGCTTGGCCTTGATTTGTTAGGGACAGACATGTAATGCCTTGAAAAGCTGGTGGTGTGAATATGACTTCATATAGAATTACAGAGTTAATTGCTGATGTAGGAAAGGACTTCTGCAGATAGCCTTGCCCTACCCTCTGCTCAAAGTAAGGTCAACTGGAACAAGTTGGACAGAACCATGTACAGTAAGAAACAAAGGGTCTCCCAAAGTACTATTCAGACACAGACTGTCTGGGCAACATGCCCTAATACTTTACTCTCCTCAAAGTGAAAAAAAAAAAAAAGCTTAGATTGAATTTTCCTTATTTTTAATTTGTACTCATTGCCTCTTGTCCTGTAACTGGTCATCACTGAGAAGAGGTTGATTGCATCTTCATTGTTCCACTCCATCAGGTATTTATAGACACTGAAAAGACGCCCCAGAGCCTTCTGTTTTACAGGCTGAACAGTCCCAGCTCTCTTGACCTCTCCTTGCATGGCAGGTGCTCCAGTTCCTGAATGACTTTTACTTGCCCGACTCCAGTCTTTCATGTGTTGAGGACCCCAGCACTGGATCCAGCACTCCAGACGTCTCACCAGTGCTGAGTAGCAGGGGAAGATCCCCTCCCTTCACCTTCTGGTAATGCTCTACCTAAAGCATCACATTATGCTATAGATTTTCTTTGTCACAACTGCCCAATTCTGGTTCATATTCAATGTCTTGCCTCTACAAAGCTGCATTTCAACCTGTTACATGTTGGGTAATTTCTCCACCTTGTTGAGGTCTCTCTGCATGGAAGCACAACCTTCCAGTGCATGGAAGCACAACCTTCCAGTATATCAAACGCTCCTTCCATTTTTGAATCCCCTAAAAACCTGACAAGGATACAGTCTGTCCTATTTTTTGGGTCATTTGTAAAGATGGTGATCAGTTTTTGCTTCAGTACCAGCCCCGAGGTGCACCAATAGTGTATGGCCTCCAGTGGACACTGTCCTGATGACCATAACATTTTCAGCCTGGCACTTGATAACAGTTTTCTGCCCACCTTGCTGTCCATTTTCTAGTCTATGCTTCATCTGTTCATCTGTCACTAAGTTATAGGAGACTTGGTTTTGCTAGAACCAAAATGAAGAATATACACTGCTCTCCCCTTATCCACTAAGATACGCATGTTCTTATGGAAGGCTCTTTTTGTTCAGGCATGATTTTGCCTTCATAAATTTGTGCTGACAACTCACAGTCACCTACTTGTGCTAAACAAATTTGGAAGTGCTCCATCACCTTCCCAAGGATCAAAGTGACGCTGACTGTCTGTACTTCTCTGGATCCTCCTTCTTGCTGTTCTTGAAGATAGGAGTGACATTTGCTTTCTGCCAGTCCTTAGGAAATTCCTTCAGTTGCCTTGACTACCACAGCAAGAGTAGCCTCACAATGTCATCAAAGGGCTTCTCAACTAAACTGGATTTATGTATGTCCAGTTTAAATGTTACCTGACCTGTTTTCCCTCTGTTGAGGGTCTTGCCTTATCTAGATTATTTATCTTATCTCAGGGTCTGAGATTCCCCAAAGTCCACTTCTACCAGTATATACTGAAGCACAAGTTTTCCATAATCTTTCTTCTGCTGTTTATAGAGCTGTAGAAACTTTTCTTACTGTTCTTCTCGTCCTTTGCCAGATTCAGCTCCAGATTTAACTTTTCTCAATCCTTACCTGTGTGTTTGAGCAGTATCTGTATATTCCTCCTGGTTGATCTGGAGCTGCTTGTATGCTTCCTTTCTATGTTTAACTTTGGTCAGGAGCTCCTTGTTCATGCATGCAGGCCTCCTATTACATTTTTTACTAGCTTTTTGCATGTTGGGTTGGACCACTCTTGAGCTTGGAGAAGACTTCAATACAAATTTGCTCTCCACCATTCTTTTCTCCGGGACTGTATTGCCTGGGATTCTTCCAAGTAGATCTGTAGCATGAAAACTGAGATGAGCCACTGGGAAATCCCTGTGTCACTTAGGAACCACCTTAGGCAACCTTGAAAAGAAGAAGAAATCCTGTTTGCTGATAAACCCAAAGGACAGCACAGGTCAGCCAGTCACTTTCTATAAAATGCCCTAACGTTCTGACATACTGGAATGAAGAAGAGCAGGGAAACTCTTGGTGTTGCATAAATATGAGAAATATGAGTCTCACTTTATGAATTTCTGTAAGTGATCTACAATAGGATAGAATGCTCTTTAATTTTCCTTGGAACTTGTGTCTGCCATTTTGTTTTTAAAAGTTTCCTATTCTTTTTTCGGTCTTCTTTTTCTCCTGCCAGAATAGCATGCAGGATATTTGGGGTTGAAGTCTGAAATTGTCTGTGTTCATTTCCCCAAACTTCTTTTCTTTATCACATCTTGCATCTATTATGGACAAAATGGTTTTCATTTAGAGTTGCATGTCAGATTTTAAACTAATCAAGAATGATAATTATTATCTGAGCACATTCCAGGATGAACAGATATTGTTGACTCTCAAATAATTGCAAATAAGAGAATGTGGCTCAACTAATTCTATAACTGAAAGTTGTATGTTAGTGATTTTGGAGGAAATACTAGCAGAACATTCAAAAAAATCTGAGAGACTATAAAGTCCCTGACGAAGACTAATGATGATTAATGAGTGGTCAAACTCCTGTTTAAGACTTCCTCAAGGTAGCAGGGCTTGTCTGTGTGCACCTTGCTCCAGCTGCATCCTTCTGTGTGCTCTTCACTCCACTACCCTTCTGAGGTGGAGAAATACTATGCTTAGGTATACAAACTGAGGTGCAAAAAGGTCTATGAGCTTAGACTGGGCCTGTTGACCTAAGAGTGACCTTCTGCTTCCCTATGTTCTCTTTTTCATTTGGATTTTTATTCATAGACAACTCCTGGCTGCAAGACATTATGTAGCTCACAGGTAGATTGAACAAACAATGGAAAAAGAATGCTCTGTTGTCTTTCCCCTTGCTCTGTAGTTGAATATGGCTGAGTGATACCTAGCTCTGTATGAACTGGCAGAAGTCTTTCAGAAAGCCTTGATCTTACAAAAGGAATCTAGCTCTGTATGAACTGGCAGAATTCTTTCAGAAAGCCTTGATCTTACAAAAGGAGAAGATGCCCAGTGGTCTCAGCATGGGACATTTATATCTCACATGACAGTTAGTGTTATTAGAAGGTGAGTTTGCTATTCAGGCAAGAAAATTTCCATGATAAACTGAAGAAGCAAAGGTAGTTGAAGGACTTTCTACTCTGTCCCTTATCTACAGTTCACCGTTTCCTATGTTTTCTAGGATCTTTTCTACAATCTGCTATGTATTGCAGCCCTCTGATTGTGAGAGACAAAATTTTTTGCTGGTTTGAGCTATACTATGACTATCAGTACAACAGCAGAGCTACCAGAGCTCTCTCAGGATGTCTGAGTTGTGCCATTTGGATGGCAAAGATAATTCATATCAACTAGTCCCAGTCTCCTACTTCATGATGTTCCCTTTATCAAAGCAAGTTACTAAGAGTTCAGTCTCCTCTTCTGCATTGGGTGCATAGATCAAGCCTCAGTGTATTACACAGTGAAATCAATTGGTATTCAGCTGCAGATCCTCTGCACAGTGGCAGAGACTTGTTGGCTGCCTTCCAAGGCAGGTTTCAAAAGGACTCTTGAACACATAGAAAATAGAAGAGACACTAGAGGAATTATTTCTTAGTTAAGGATAAAAGAGACATGACTCTCAAAGTGACTTGAGGGTCTTTTACTGACCAGTATTGTTACAGCTTTTCTTACAGAGTATATATCCCATTTCCCTTTGCTGCAAGTTGTAATCTTAGGGGTTTTTTTTTCCCATTCTTTGCTCTTAATTCCCTCTTGCCCATCAGTACACCTCCCTCTCTTTACTTTGTGCTGGTTCAGTCAGTATGAGCTGGCTTATTTGGTGTCTTTTTAGGAGTGCAAATGCATGGATGGTAGTGTCACTTACACATTATGGCTGGGGATCTGGGTCTGGAAGACTGACACAATGCATCATTTTGTTTTGAATTGAAGAACCCTTTCCTGAACTGAAATAGCAAGAAACACACAGCTTTCTCTGAGGACAAATCACACTCAGAGAGTTGTGTTTAATATCTTGATGTCCAAGTGGACATTAGTGACAAGTGGAATTCCTTGGGAATTATTTTTGAGACTGGCGCTCTTTAACGTCTTTGTCGTTGACGTGAAGAGTGGATTGAGGGCACCCTCAGCAGCTTTGCCAACCACACCAAGCCGTGTGGTGCAGCTGACACACTGGAGGGAAGGGATGCCTTCCAGAGGGACCTGGACAGGCTTTAGACGTGAGCCTGTGTGAATCTCATGAAGTTCAATGGTTCAGCAGAAGACCAAATTCCAGGTCCTGCATGTGGGTTGGGACAATCCCAAGCAAACATGCAGGCTGGGTGGAGGAGCTATTGAGAGCAGCCCTGGGGAGAAGGACTTGGGGCTGTTGGCTCATGCGAGGCTCAGCATGTCCCAGCAATGTGCAACTGCAGCTCACAAAGCCACCCATGTCCTGAGCTGCATCCAAAGCAGCGTGGCCAACGGGGTGAGGGAGGGGACTCTGCCCCTCTGCTCTGTGCTGGTGAGACCCCACCTGGAATGCTGCACCCAGCTCTGGGGGCCCCAGTGTAAGAAGGACATGGACCTGTTGGACGAAGGAGGAGAGGACCAGGAGGATGTTTAGAGGCTGGAGTATTTCTCCTGTTAAGACTGGCTGAGAGAGTTGGGCTGTTCAGCCTAGAGAAGAGAACCAGCATCTTCCAGCACCTAGAGGGAATACAAGAGAGCTGGAAGGACTTTTGACAAGGGCGTGTAGTGATAGCATATGGGGGAATGACCTTTAAACTATAAGAGGTATGTTCAGATTAGATCTAAGGAAGAAATTCTTCACCATGAGGGTGGGGAGGCATTGGTGCACGTTTCCCAGTGTGAGACAGTGTGGATACCTCATCCCAGGAAGTGTTCAAGGCCAGGTTGGATGGGGCTTTGAGCAACCTAGTGGAAGGTACCAATCATGTCAGGGGGTTTGGAACTAGGTGTCTTTTAGGTCCCTTCCAACCAAAATTATTCTATGAGTTGAGAGGAATTGCTCTCCTGATGTCATGCAAATAATTGTTAAATAATGCTCAGGTGAATCATGTCAAAAAAACCCTTGTTTTTCTTTTTTTCTTAAAACCAGCACATGACAAGATGCTTGCAAAACAAATAAGTGAGGCAGTTAAATGAGATCCCACCCTATGAAATTGCTGGAATAGTGTTCACTGGAAGATTGGTGAACACTCCTGATGTCTGCAAACGCTCATTTGAAGTCTCAAAAACTGCACAATTGCCTGTCAGAGTCAATTAAGGTCAGTTTTGCCAGATGAAGTATAACTATTTTTTGTCTTAAGTTTCAGAGTAAGTCCTCTCTTGGAATACCTTTGTGTCAGCCTGTCTGAATCCTGTGCACTTTGAGGATCTGAATATGTTTTGGACAATCTTTCTTCTTCATGGTAATCTCAAAAACCTCTGTGTAGATTCCAGATACCATTTCTGTCAGGTGTAATGAGCTCCAAGTTTAATTAATAGGACTGAACAAATTGTCTCATTGCAGTTGTTAACAATGTTTAAGAGATTTATGTACCATTTTAAATGCTAAATACAAACATTAGCTCCTTAAAAAAAACTAACAACACAAACAAAACAAAAGCTGTAGGAGATAATGAAAGTAAAAAATCTAGGGAAACCAAAAATTTGGAAAATTTTATAAACCAGATTAATACCAAGATGTGAAATGAAATTTTGAGAAGCTGGAAATATTAATTATAATCCCATTTTCCTAGCAGCACATTTCTCCCCAGGACTATGAAATACACTGGTGTGCATTTTGTTTCTGTTAGCTTTTATGTCCTTGCTCTGGCATCATCTGGCTGGCAGGAACAGCTAGCAAAGCTGTTCTGCATTTATTCCTCTTGGATAGGGATGAAAAGGTTCAAATTTCACTAACTCTAATTTGGATCTCTTACTGATATTTAGGAAAAGGATTTTTTTTTTCTTCTGGCCTTATTTACAAAACCCTTTTACATTAATGAGCAGTGTTTTTCTGCAACAATAGAAGAGATCCTGTGCAAAAAAAACCTCCAAATGTTTTGTGTGAGAAGGTAGGTGAGAACTGGATCACACTGCAGTGGGGAAAAGAAGAGTGGGAAGAGGCACTGTCAATTTAAATTAGATTGGTAAATTTTTTATATTCTTATCAAAACCCCTTCTCTCCTAATTCTACAGAGTCTGGCTTGTATTTACTTAGGTGCTTAATTCAGCTCTTCTGATTTTACTCGAGTCCTGTCAGGCAAGTGCACAAATGGCTTCAGTGAAAAGGGTGGAAACATCCAAATGGAAGTATCCAGGGTCCGTACGTTTTGAGCATCTGCGTCTTGATGTCACCCTAGGACACTTGACTAGAGTGAAATTCATAGGTGCACCAAAGCACTTAAATAAGTGCCTAAATGTTATTTCCAGAGTCTAAAAGGGTGAAAAACCTTGGTTTAATTTTATTGAGTTATTATTCCTTGGTGATAAATACAAACTGCAAGCATGTGTTCCACTAAATTAAACTACTGTTTTTCAGTGTTTGCAACTAGGCCCCAAGAGTCAGGGAAAATCATTGCAGCATCAGCAAAGCAGTTTGCCACATGCCAGATTGTGCTCTGTCTGTCTACTTCAGAGTCAGAGCAGCCTATGTGTATTATTTAGAAACATTCAGAACAGTTGATGGAGCAAGAGGAAGGGAAGTTCTGGTCTAATATATCTTGATGTGTGGTTTAAACTGCACCACAGCTGCTTCTCCTCCTTGCATTTAAAACAATGCAAAAACTCCATGTCTGAGTGCTCTGGAACGCAGTCCTCAATGGTCACAATTTGTCTTTAGAAACTACAGAAGGAAGGATTTTAGGATTTTGGATTTTTTTTTTTTTGTGTTTGCTTCACTGGTGAGGATAGGGGCAGAGAGAAGGTCAAGGCACATTTTTGAAATGTCTCCCTGTTCCTTTGTTGCTGTCCTAATTACTTGGGAATATAACATTTGCGCTCTTCATGGCATTCCTGTCAAAGGGCTTTAGCTCTTGAAATAGCAGCAAGCCCCAGATGGCCACATGCTGGGCTACACTGACAGTAGCCAATGTCTTAGTGGCCCTTGGTGAAGGGAACCCCTGGGAATGGATGGTGTGGGCATCCCTTGGCTGTAGGATACAGCACTACATCGGCATTTTTCGGCAGATCTGCTCATTGCACCCTGAATTGTGTTGCTGTACCAGGCTGGACAGCACTGACTTCCCTTGCCTTGTGTGCTGCTACACGACAGGGAAACAACATTTCTCAGATGTGCACTTATTGCCTTATGAGTTTTATTTTAGAGCTTGGGTTTTAATATCTCTCTCTATTATTAGCAACAGAAATGGGGACACTTGCCAGTAGAAGTGGCCAAGTATTTAAGGAAGTGTCTGATGTTTGAGTGAAAGCCGCTCTTTTCTGGTTACAGTTACACGCATTTAAGCACCCTGATTTCACATTGTAGGGACCACAATGCCCTGGGGCAGTGGTTAAAGCAGTGCCCCAGTTCGGTTTGCTCACAAACCCATAGGAGGGGGCACTCAGCTGCCCAAGAGCAGTGTCTGTAGCACTCCAGAGCATCTCCTGTACCTTCTAGCAGCGCCCAGGCTGGGAAGCCCACAGTGGTTTCATACTGTAAGAAAGCTAAAAGCATTCTTACAGGCTGGCACACTGTAAAGCCAGAGAGAGCAAAATATTTGCATGCAGGAGCATGAATAAGTGTAGGGATAAATGGAGATGCAATGTTACTGAAATACTTCTTTAATCTCCTTGGGTTTGCTGTCACTCCAAATCAACCTCAGTTTCCGTGACCAAGAGTATCTACAGGCAGTGGTTAACCACAAAACCTCTTTTGAGAGGGAGAGATGGAGACAGCAGGGGATGGTTGCTGTATCTCTGTCTGACCTAAACACTATGTTTAATTTGTGCTTGCATATTACCTAAGCTGCTCTCAGATGTGCATGATGGGCTTGTCTGGGCTTACAAGCCCAGATAAGTGCCCTGTACATGCTTTCACCATCAGCTTTCCTGCAGGTCATAGCCAGAAAGACTATGGATGACAAGGTTTGACCATCCTTGAACATTTTCAGGCATTGATTTGGGGTGACAACAGAGAGCTGAAGCTGCAATCAGAGGGTTTTGAAGCTGCAGCTTTGATTTGCCTTTGCCATAAGTGGATGGACTTGGTTTAAAGGCTTCAGTTGCCTTCCAGATGTTATTCAGGAGTGAAAGAAACAGGGCTTTGAATCTTTGGTGAATCTGGTGGGAAGAACTGACGGATAAACTAAGTATACTTTTCCTGAGTAAAGGTCATTTTTGATAGCCTGTAAAAATATAAAATGGATATCTTTGATATGCTGAGAATATACAGGACAGATAAACACTGATCCCTGTCAGTCCCAGGAAATTGCCACTCTACTACGTGTAAGAACTTCTCTCTGTCAGAGTTGATAAAAGAAAAAATGTATTTTGTAGTTCATTAAAATATGTCAAATCATAAAAATACTTCCAGAGACTAGTATCATGAGAAATTAGGCTCACTGCTTCTGTAAATATTAAAGCAGTGACTATTTAATGATTCACAGGTTTAATTACAGAGAGGATGACATCTTTATTATAACAGAATAAAAGTAATTATGCATCACAGGAGCTGGACTGAACTGTGCTCGGTCCTGCATTCTCGGCACGCAGCTGTGCAGAGCAGGTTGTCAGACACCCACAAGTCTGCGACAGTCTGCTTTTGTTTTGCAGTCAGCTGAGTATCTGTGAGAAATGGTATCCCTCCCATGGCAGAGCAGTGTTTAATTGACCACAGCTAAAAAATTGGCAGGGTGGATTTTAAGCAGTCATGGTCTGAGACAAGAGATTTTATGTGATTGTATAGAGAACAGAAGGTGCGTGTTGATGGACTACATATCTTCTACTTATTGCAAGTAATGCTTATTTGTCAATACTGAAAAGTTAAAAAAAAATTAATCCTATGTAATTATAGAATTTTTATTTGTGTGGAACATACCCAACACCAAGTGAGCATCTTCGTATGAAGACTATTCAGCCTCCCGCACAATGCATTTTCAAGGCAAGTGGAATAAGAGGAACACTTCAGAAACACACAAAGTAGCTAGGGACAATTTTTGAGAAGTAAAAAATTACAAATATACTCTTGCAGTTTTTGTTGCTGTTGTTCTTTCTTCAATCTTTTATTATTATCATTATTTTCTAGCTCAATTGTCTCTATGCCAAGAGAAAACGTGTCACTATGTTAACCTGTTTTGTACTTCAACAAGTAATTTTTGTATGTGCATAACCCAGCTGAAATCCAGAAAAAAAAACCACCAAAAACGGTATTGAAAGAAGGCAGAGAGAGAAAGAGAGAAAAAGGGTTCAGGGAAAAGGGATCTATCTAGGCAAACTTATCTCACTGTTACCAGTTTGTCACTAAGACTGTTATTCAGGTCCTGGCTCAGGAGGAGTCTGTATAAAATCTTATCTGGCCAACCCTAGCAACTCTTTGGATCCCAGCCAGAACCTCGTGTTTGATGTGATGACAAGAGGTTAAGAGTAGAACTACAGTACCCAGTGGTGAGAGAAAGCAAGACAGAATGAGAGTTTGATAACCAAGACTGGTTTATTCTACAAACAAGTACCTCTGTTTGTCTGGATGGTTCCTCTTTGCAGATAGGCATGGTGCAGTGTTTTCTCTCTGCAGGCAGGATGATAGAGCTAGTCCTGGTTCCAGAAGGAAAGATGAGCATGTGTTTGTGCTGGAGTTCATCCTTCTTTCTTTGGCCCATCTTCTCCAACTCTTCTTGCAGTGATGTGTATGTGACTGCCATCACAGGTCAAAGTACTTCCACTTCAGCTTGAACTGGCTTCAGCCTTCATGAGGTACATTCAAGATACTATTACTCAAGAGTCTATATGTAGGACTTGTCTCGTTAGAGAACCACAGACATATTGGATATTTTAAGCTGCCAGATGAGAACTCTTGGTGCTCTGGTCCACCTTTCCCCACAAGAGGCAAGACCAAATTTATGTTAACGTTAGTCTTCTTTGTATGCTTATGGGACTGAAGGTCTTCTTTGTGTGCTTGTGGTATGTGTAAAGGTGAGATGGTGTATAAAAAATGTCCAATTGTAGAATTCAAAGCTGTACATCATGAATTAAATGGATGAGTCTGTGAATGAACCAGTCTATTACACTACACAGAGAATAAGAACTTGAGAGATGTAATGTCCATTCATCTTTCTGTCACTGTCTCTGTGACTAACTTCGGGCAACTTTCACCATTTTCATATCTTGCTTATGCGAACAATGATTTCTCCTTTGTCAAGGCCTCCATGGTGTACAAATTAAGGGACCTGTATCACAACCAACCTTGTTTTGGTTTTCTGAGACAATAGCATGGGTGTAGCTCACAACAAAAGTACTGTGGCAGAACCTGCAGTGCACTGAGTGTATTCTATGAATAAAGTGTTTGCCCTTGGAGGCAAATGACAGATAAGAGGAAGGGGTATTTTGCTTCCTAGAATCATAGAAAATATGAAAAAAAGGAAAAGGAAAGCACCATAAAACTTTCTTTTATTTACCCCTCAGCCCAAATATTCATTATGTGGAGTATTTGACTGAAGTTTGTCTAACATGTCTTTCAGAAACACTCAGTTTCAGAGGTTTCTTAGGCCATTTTTTTCTAATGTATTACTGCCTTACCTATTAACAAACATTTCCTATTGTCAAATTAAATTTTTTCTTTTTGTGGGTTTTAGATCTTGACAATTTTCCCAATCTCAATGGACTTGAAAAATTGTTTCCTTCTTTGAAAATACCATTCACATATTTGAAAACTACTCCTGTGGGATTCTTCTTCTTTTTCTTCTTTGCATCAAAAATCCCAGACTCTTCACCTTTTCCTCTTGAGATACATTCTGCTGTCCTCTAATTATTACCTCTGTTGCTTTCTTACAGACTTTGAGTGGCTCATTGTGGTGCATAAATCTGCTCACACAACTCCTGTTGAGAACTTTAATAAGTTACAGAGAGCAGCAAGATTACTTCATGTGTCCTGCAGATTATATTGTTGACTTTTGTGTGACTTGTGGTTCTTTCAGATTTCTGCAGCACTGAAGAAATGTTTCCTAAGCAGTTTTTCCCCACTGAGTATTTGTAAAGTTAATCAATCTCATAGGAGTGAAATATTTTTTTGAATTTTGTTTTATGTTGTTGGGCCACTTTTTTAGTTTATCAGGGTCACATGGAATTTAAGTCCTGGTTCCTTCCATTTTTATCAGCTGAAAATTCAATCTCTACACATATTAACGACAAGGATGGTAGGACAGAGATATGGTTAGTGCTAGGTCATGGACAGACTCCTGAAGGAACTGCACTTGATAAATCAATCAAGTGTAAGTACTGCTCTAACTTCCTGGTAATTACACCCTGACTGTGGCTCACAATGAGTTTTTTGTGTGACAAGAATTTCATTCAGGTCATTTCGCCTTAGCTTGCCCTTGATAATGTTGTAGAAGATAGCATGGCAACCCTTGTCACTACTGCTCTGTCTACAGGGTACTCTGTTCCAGGCTAGATTTACCTAGTGTACTTTTTCTTTATGAGTCATTTGCATTTTTCACATACTTAAGTCTGTTACCTGACACTTAAGGGGTGATACTTTCTCACTCCAGGATGAAAAAGGATGTTTCTTCTTTCATTATAAGATAATTTAATTGTAAGCCCACTTTCGTTGTCATTGTAGTATGTTTTCTAGTGTTAAATCTCCTCAGACCAGAGTCTGGACAATCCTTCAATATTCTAAAACCTATGAACACTAGTAACTAATTTTCCTTCTACACTACCTTATATAGTAGTATTTTTTGAGTTAACCTTTTTTGAATAAAACCTCAATTCATCTTGGTACTGAAGAGATATAGACAAACAGATATCCAGGTGAAATCCATCTGGCAGCTGTTAATTTTCCTTGCAGAGCAAGATAAAACAGTAAGTCAAATTCAACCCTGTTTTAAATTCTTTGGGTTTCAACACATTTAAAAATTAATATTTTTTCCTCAGGTTTGTTTTTAGTAAAAGCAGTAGAACATGCAACTGTAACCAGGAAAAAGAAGCATTTTAGGAGGTCTATTATCATTATCATCATCTATTAACATTATCATAATCTGTAAGTGAAATACATAATTACTTTGGAACTACTGCAGCTGGAAATAGTGTTGGGCTAAAGTTTTCTGTATGATGGGGTCAAGTGCACCTTCAGTCAGCTCACAGACAAAACCAAGTGAGGCTGGAGTGTTGATCTGCTGGAGGACTGGAAGTCTCTGCAGAGGAACCTGGACGACCTGTACTGATGATCTGAGGCCAGTTGTATGAGGTTCAGCAAGGTCGAGTGCCCAGCCCTGCACTTGGGTCACAACGACCCCGCGCAATGCTACTGGCCTGGGACAGAGTGGCTGGGAAGTTTCCTGGTGGAAAAGGCCTTGGGTGTGCTGGCTGGCAGCAGCTGAACACGAGCCAGCAGTGCTCAGGTGGCCCAGAAGGTCAGTGGCACCTTGGCCTGGATCAGCAGTGGTGTGGCCAGCAGGAGCAGGGCAGTGACCGTCCCCTGTACAGGGCACTGGTGAGGCCACACCTCACATCCTGTGTTCAGTCCTGGGCCCCTCACTGCCAGAAGGACATTGAGGGGCTGGAGCGTGTCCAGAGAAGGGCAACGGAGCTGGGGAAGGGTCTGGAGCACAAGCCTGATGAGAAGCAGGTACTGGGGTTGTTTACCCTGGAGAAAAGGAGGCTCGGGGGGGACCTTATTGCTATCTACAATGAAAGGAGGTTGTAGCCAGCTAGGGGTCAGCCAGGAAACCAATGACAGAACATGAGGAAATAGCCTTAGATTGTATCAGGGGTGGTTCGAGATGGATGTTATGAAAAAATTTCTCAACCAAAAGGGTGTACAGGAACAGGCTGTTCAGAAAAGGATCACTGTCCATTGAAGTGTTAAAAAAATAATGTAGATATGACATTTAGGGTCATTATTTGGTAGTGAACACGGAAATGCTTGTTTAGTGGTTGGACTTGATGATCCTAGAGATCTCTTCCAACCTTAAAGATTTTATGGTTCTATTATTATTTTAGTCTTTCATTTGGGGAAATAAATTTATCAAGCCATGTCTTTTTAGCATTTTCTCTAGAAATGTTATGCTCTACTATGTCATCTAGTTTTTTACTTAATGTATGAGATCTCTGTTAGCAACAGAAATGCTGCTAAATGTCCATATATCTGGAACAAATTAGCATACAGCCTAAGATGGATTTTCACTAGCAACATCTTACTACTGAGGCACAGGTAGACTTTGATGAATCACAGAATGGATAAGGCTGGGAGGACCACAGTGGACCAGCTGGTCCAACCGCCCTGCTCAAGCAGCATCTTCCTAGAGTACATGGGACAGAACTGCATCCAAATGGTTCTAGAATTTTTTCAGTGAGGGAGACTCCACAAGCTCTCTGGACAATCTGTTCCAGTGTGTGGTCAGCCACACAGTAAATAACTTCTTCCTCATAACCAGGAGGAACATCATCTGCATCGGGTATCAGCTGCTCCTGCCAGCTTTATCAGAGAACTTGCTGAGGAGTCCTCTACCCCTTCTCCCAAGTCCTTGATGAGTAATTAAGCAATACTGAACCTTGGGACAGACCTCTAGTGACAGGCCTCCAACTCTGTGCCACCCTCTAGGATCTGCTGTTCAGCCAGTTCTCAGTCCTCCTCACTGTCTACTCATCCAAGGGTCCTCAGTTTGCCTATGAGGATGCTGTGTGAGGCAGTGTTGAAAGCCTTGCTGAAATCGAGGTAGACAATATCCACCTGTAATCCACATTAAATCTCCAGTTGTGAGTCAGTGAATTTGTGGTCCTTTGTTTGTTGAAGACTGTCTGTGCCAGTGACTGTATTTCCTTGAAGGAGTGCCATGGAAATCTTCCAGAAGCTCAGTTAGCATATTCACAAGAGTGTTTGAAGTGCAAGTATCTCCCTAATCATCTTGAAACTTAATTTCCCATAGCCTGCTCAGATAATTTTCAACTCTTGCCTGTAGGACAGAGAAGCAATATGAGACATTTTTTGATGATAAATCTTGTAAGACTGCAGGTCATTGTTCCTACAGTCCTTCAGCTCTGGTAAGTTTGTGTGCAATCCACTAATAGTAAACAGGATGTTATTTGTGGGATCAATAACAGCAGGTTGTCTAATTTTTGGCTATAAAAAAACTTATCCTAAATAGTAGCAAATCTCAAAAAAAAAAACAACCAACACTGCACAAACAATTTTTTGTGCTATTAGTTTTTTTTTACACTTACTAATCTCTGTTATGTAAAAAATGCACGTGAAGATTTCATCCTTAGGCAATCTTTTTGGATTTAATAGCTAAAACCTCACAGTAAAGAAATCCTATGAGAAGACTGTCAAGTACAGACAAGATTCAGAGGCAAAGAAAAGCATTCACAAGTTTTGGAAACATAAACAATTAAAGTTTCTCCTCTTGCAATTACAAAGGAAAGAAAAAAAGAAAAAAGAAACACACAGGCTTAAAAACTGGCTAGAAAGTTTAAAATGATCTGTAGTCTAGATTTTGAAATAATCTGTAACTGGCATTTCATAATTCGTCATAACTGAGGTTTTCAGTTTCTTTCAGCTGTGCTTAATTCTGAGTTTAAAGAGACAGTTTCTCATCTGTTTGCCCCATCATTTGGAAAATCAGTTCAGATCAGGATAAAACGTAGGCTTGAATATAATAGGAGAACATTATTATAGAATAGCTGAAGTTGAAAGAGACCTGGAGGCTGCCATCCACCAACTCTGCCTAAATAAGTGTCCTCTAGAACAAGTTGCTCAGAGCCATATCTATGTAGATTTTGATTAATTCTAAGTATGGAAACTTCACAACCCCTCTAACAGCTTTTATTGACTCTTTCTGAATTTTTTAGAATATTTTCTTTGCCTGTTTCTCCTTTCAGAAGTAGCCAAAATTGTTTGTGCAGCATTATTTTAAAGTATTGTATCCCTGTGGTCAAATCCATCATGCTATTCTAAGAAAGTGTCCTAGAAATGACAGGTAGGTAATTCCCATGCCAGAAGGTACTAGAGAGCTTGATACATTTAGATTTGTATTTTTGGACATACATTTCAGTTCTGTAGTTGAGATAATAAAAATGTCATCATTTAGATAACTTAAAATTATTTTTTTCTACTTTGGTTTTAGAGCTGTAGGCTGTTCAGGCAGTTTTTCTCACAGAGTGAAGGAGTGCTCTTGGTAGCATCTGTGACTGGCATTCATTTTTCCTGGATAAAGCTCCTTTTAAATACTTATGTGGAAATACAGGTCCTCAGCCATGGAGTAGACAAGCACTCTCTTGCATTCCATACCTATTAGTGGAGATACTAAATTCAGTCTATGCTGGTGGCTTAACTTAAATATGTGCTCATTTGCCTGAGTAACAGATGTCTTTTTCAATCACAGACTCTGAAAGATCATTTTACATTAAAAAAAATAATTTTGTATATGTTTGAGAAGAAAAAATTGTCTGTCTTTAACTTATAAATTCATTAGCATATGTTTTTCTGAAGTGCAAATATTAACATAATTTGTTCTAACTTACTTAGCTTGTATCCCACCTAATTTTGAATATCAATTATGGCACAAAAATGGGGTATATACTTACATAATGTGTTGCTCTTGCACAGAATATGTAATATCATAGAGACAGACCACTGATGATTCAAGAATGCAAGAAAAAAAAGTCTAGTTTCAAAAATATTCTGCACTATGTCTGCAATTCCATAGGTTAAATATTTCTTGAAGGAAGCAAGCTGTTTTAGTGGATAAACACATTCTGTATGCTTGTGTGAGTTCATGCTGGATATCTTCTGCAAACTGGTACAGGCATACTCCTGATAGTTTTGAGGCTGACAGAGTATCAGGAGTTTCAGACAGAGCAAGCATAAATTCATCTCCCTACTCCCTTTGTCATTTGGTCACTGTGGTGGGATGCTAGAGAGCCACATTGTCACCCAGGCTGGTCATATTTCAACCACTAGCAATCTGAGGACAGTTTGAGGCAACTCAGGTGTCTGGAAGTCCAAATACTTCACTTTGGAAACCTCAGTGCTTGAGGAAGGTTGATAAGGTAAAATGGGTGGGAGACCATGTGCTTACGAGTTATCTAAGATGGAAGTGAGTTCTCCAGCCAGCTGAGCTGTGAAGTGCTAGAAGAGCCTTTCAGTCAGAGGAGAGCTATTTGCACAAGACTTGCTCAGAGCAGTATGTGTGATTTTCAGCCAGGATAAACTTCCCAACCTCTCATTCCCTGTGGAGCCAGCAGGAGATAGAGCTTGTGACAGAGGTGTGGAAACTAGTTTGGAAAATTTGCTTTATCTTTTTCACTAGAGAGATGACTCTTTTCCATAGCCTGAAATAGCCTCTTTTCAAACCCATATCGGCTTCATGTCCCCATTAAAAAATTAAAGCTTTAAATTAGTCAATTTAGATTTTTTTTTTTTTTTTTTTGTTGTGATCAGTCTTTGCCCTGATGTGAAGCTAGACTTCTAAGCACAAAGTCATCTCAAAATGCTGACCAGGATATCACTGGCCACCTGCACCAGCTTTAATAGCAGATCTGCTGGGTGTAAAACCACTTCATCCAAAAGTGCTCAGTTCAAGGTCCAGCACAAGCTGGAATGTGCAAACAAGAATATCTTACAGGTTCATAAGGTTTATGATTCAGTATGTTCATGGGCTTTGGCACTGAACAAGGATGAACAGATAATTATCCATTAGTTACCAGGACAGGGTCCTTACTGAAACACAGTAGGCAACCCTACACCTCAGTTTTTTCAACATCAAACCTTATGAGGGTAGTCATCCTGCATTTCTGCAAGAGGGCTTTGCTATGAACAACTCCTCAAATTCCTGAATTTATATATGGGTACAATCCAGTTATACATCCCAAAACCTAGGGAATACTTATATAGTGCTTTTTAAAACTATGTCTTAGCAGCAGAGTTAGCAGAGTGAAACACTCTGTTAAACCCAGCCACTATCTCTGCATGATTTTGCAAATCCTTGTCTTGCCAGGTTCACTCCCCCATGTGAGTAGAACTTCTCAGGACATACCTGAAGGAACTCTTGAGTGCTGAAACTTGGGTTTGTGTATGAATATTTCCTTGTGTGTTCTCTGCGGAAGGAGGAGTATCAAATGTCACTGGGGGATTTTCCTTTATCTGCACTTTAAAACAGGCATATGACAGCTGAAATAAACAGTGGTGCCTTTATCCTACATCCTTTTCAAGTGGTTTTTGGAATTAAACCTGACTTAAAACCTCAACAGGCTCCAGTGAGATGGCTTGGCATATGGAGGAAAGTGGGATCAGAACTCAGATCCAACTTTAGGCTTTAGCTAACTCTATGGGGTGGCAACTTGTGCAACTTCAGATAATTTTCATTGTAAAAAAAAAAAAAATCAGCTATGTAAACCAGAATTTTTCCTGTTGCATCTAGGTGTTCAATTCTGACAAGGAGGTTACTTTTTATCCCTGTAAAATCCTACAATGACAAAGCTTCCCAGCCTGAAATTACAAGTCAGTTATTGCCTAATGAAGAAATGAAATTGCTTTTCTATGCTAAACCTGCATGTGAGTTTCAATTATGAAACAAAAACAAAAAAAAAATTTAGCAGTCTGCTGATTACTTTTAGTTAACGAATTGATGAAAAAAAACCCCTAGAAATGAAAACTTCACAGTTCACCACATAATAGAAATTGCAAAGTTCTATCCTTTAATGTTATTCAGGCTTGAGTATCACCAGACACATTCTGCAGAGGCCAGACCTTGTACTGGTACACTTTTGCTCAAAGAGCCCCTGGAAGCTGTCAATAAATAGGATTTCTGTTTGCTGACATATAAGGCTCTACTTCTTTGCATTTCTTTGTTTTCCTGGAGTTTAGCTAAAAGAAAGCTTCTATTTGAGTGCTAAGAAATTAGTAATTGCTTATTTCTTTGTAAGATCCTTGTGACAGACTGGATTAATCTGTTTAGAAATAATGTCAGGTAGAAACTGGAATAACAATCAGGTTAGAATTATCAAAAATAAATATTCTCCCCCCTAAGCTTTAACTGAAAAGGCTACTTGACTTTTAGAAAATAAAAAATGTGTGAGAAAGACCGTAGCATACCTGGAAGAAATGAGATTTTCTGCCTTGAACAAACATAGATAATTTTTTTCTAGGAAGAGTAAGAGTGACTTTAAAGAGTAATTTTTCATCCATTTTCTTCAGTGTTTGGCAAGTATGAATCAACATTTATTCCACACAGGGAAACTAAGGCATAGAGTGCTAATTATCCCAAACGGTGGATCCATTATCTGGATCCAACATTGCTGTTAAGCTCATGTGGTTTTGGGAGGGTGAACACCTGCTACTCTTGCGCTGAGGTCGGGACAGGAACAGATGAGAGGCAGGATCATAGAAAAGGCAAAGAAGGCTTAACTCAAAAGAACCGCACGGCTTTTATAGAGTGGTACGATAGATTCTATTCTATTGGCTAACTAACAGAAACATCTTCCTCACACACTGTCCTTGAGAGGAACAGAAAAATAAAGTAGAAAAACACTACCTGCAAATTGTTTATAGTCAACAAGTTATCACATCTTTCCAGCTCTCTAAAACTTCTCACAAGCCGCTGTGAGAAACGCTTGCCATTTCTCTGTCTCTGTCCTATGGCATCCACAAACACTCCTTCTGACTTAAGTGGGTTTGCTACCATGCTTGAAGAAGGGTTGCTCATATCAGGAGCTGATAATAGAGATGAAGATACTCAGTCCTCAGTCAGGAAGTTGGAAGGGATGTAGATGGTGGTGCTCACCTTACCTTACTGTGAATGCCCATATCTGAGCTACTCATATCTGTGCTCCTCTAGTCCTAGAAGAAATGGGCACTTCTAGGGCACAATTCATTTGAATTTTCATGGTGGGTCAACTGGCTGGCCACCAGATGCCCACCAAGCCGCTCTCTTACTCCCTCAACTCAGCAGGACAGGAGAGAAAACAAAGTGAAAACTCATGGGTCAAGATAAAGGACAATTAATAAATACAAGCAAAGACCAAATGTGGAAGCAGAAAAAAAATAACTCAATTTCTTCTCTATTTCCCTTCAATGGGTGATTTCCATCCACCTCCTGAGAAGTATGGTTTTGGTATGTGCAGTGGTTGCTTTGGAAGACAAATGCATCAATAATGATTGACTCCCCCCACCGCCTCCCTCCTTTTTCCTAGCTTTATTGCTGAGCAGAAATATGGCATGGAATCCACTTTGGCCAGTTTGGATCAGCTGTCCTGACTATGTTCCCTCCCAGCCTCTTGCCTACCTCCAGGTTACTGTGCTTTGGAGTTAGTGGTGGTTGGATTGTCATCTCGGTGCTGTGGGATCACTGCTCAGCAGCCGACAAAGTGTTGGTGTGTTGTTTTCTTCAGGATGAGATGGACCTTGGTCTGGCAGCGCCTTTCTGACTGGACTGCAACAAAGAAAGTTATCTGGGATGCAAACAACCCAGAGTTTTCTCCTCTATTACTTTGGATTTAGGAATATTCTAGCCCACCTGACCTGTGTTGGATGGGATCAATTTCTAGATAATTACTTTAGTCAGAAGTTAGGAAGCAAGAAAAGTTTTATGGTTCTTTGTAATCAGAAATATGTTACAGGTTTTTAAACTGACTGAAAGCGCAGAATAATCTTTGCAGCTGCAAGTGCCTAAAACAAGAGTGCAAGGACTTTTCTATCTGCTGGACTTGATGAAGGTTGATGTAATCACCATGTTCTGCAATTATCACTTGACAGCAGCAGATTAATACCTACAGTGGATGCTATTAATGCATGCTTCACAAGATGAATACTCTTGCTAATGAATCCCAGTAGTCTCAGAAATCAGAGGAAGGTTTCTGTGTGTTCATGTGCATGTGAAAGAAAAAGCAAAGTAGCAGGGGTTATTGGAAAGCTATTATCAACCCTCTGAAAGCTGTAAATCAAAGATAAATAAAACAGCTTCCAGTTCGTCTTCTGCTACTAATAGGTTTTTAGTGTTTGGACTGACATATATAAAGTTTAATTTCTGCCCAATGTATTGAAGACACTGACAGTGTAGTAAAGCATGGTGGCCAAGGACAGACACATTGGATTGTTGTTGCTAGTAAGAGGCCACAGACTGCAAAAATCTATCATGTCATAAAGCCATTTTGCACACAGCTATGGCAAGCAGTTGGGCATTTAAAGTCCAAAATTAGGAAAGTTCAGGTGTCTACAGTTTAACCAGATGCCTTATACACCACCCTGAACTCTCAGTCTCAGTGGGGAATTATTTTAGTTTAACTGAATTGTATGATCATGGTTTGCCATGGTATAGATGGTAAAATTTGGCCTTACCTCAGTCAATTACCATGAGTAAAAAAAATTACTTTGAGTAAGCATAATATTATACTGTGGAATAATAGCCATGTAAAAATAACCTCAGAACCCCCAAAACAAAAAAGCATTGAAACAAGAAACCAGCACCCTTAACATCAGCCTGCTTGTGATCATTCACACCAAGCTAAGAATCATGCCATAAGGCAGCAAATCTCATCAATCATCATAAGGTAGCAAATAAAGTTGGAGAACCCAAAGGAATGGGGGCAGAGCTTGCTGTTATGGGTTTGATGAGAGCAGTGAGCACTGGACTGTGACTGGCTTGGACACAGGCTACCCCTGGTGCAGCTTTATACGGACACCTCCTGTCCATCAAGAAAGGGTAAAGATTCAACCCAAGTATCACAAACTCTCTCTAAGGTGTTACTGCAGAAAGCAGCAGACACAGATTGGAGATGCTGTACCTCTTTCTGTCCTCCTTTCTTCTTTCCTCTCTCTGATAGACTTTGCTTGGTTAGTTTCCCTTTGTGAATGTTAGCACCCACCACATTTTAGTCACACAGTACATACAGGTGCAGAGGTTCTCGTTTCCCACCTACCTAAACAAGGCATTGTCCAGATCTGACCTTGAGAGGTGTAGAAGTGATTCTGCCTTCCAACACAGGTAATAAAGGCTCCCTGCTTCCCACCTGTCATCTGCAGTCTCTGGTGTCCCATTGTTTGTCAGTGTCACAGCTCTGATGCCCTGAAGGACTTCTTTTTCCATCAACCTGTGCCGCTGGTTCCTTTCTTCAGTAGCGGTTGCATCAAGATGAAAGAACGTGAAATAGAGCTTCAGCAATTTTCTCCCTGTCTTGGCAATAGAAGGAGATTTTTGCAGGAAAGATAAGCCTTGGTTGCCTTCATCTGGGCATCCCTTTCCCTCTGGCTTCCCCTTTCCGCACAACCTCCTGCTGCCTCTACAGGAAGACACATGATCTTCCTAGGCCAGGGACAGATCTTGGTTCCTATAAAACTACAAACATTCAAATGCAGACCAGACTACTGAAGAAAGAGCATGCAGGCTTAGATGCTTCCTTCTTCTGATGACTGTAAAGGGAAAAAAAGATTCATTGATTAGAAGAAACTTGTACTTATCTAGCTTTACAATTGGATGCAGATGGTGATCTTTACAGTGTGCTGCTGCTGAAGCACGCATAGCAGCTTCCCTAAGTCACCACATCCAATCATCTTCAGAAGCAGCATTTTTATTTATTTTGGGAGTAGGCTCTAAGATTTGTATATAGATTTTTTAAAAAATATCATTATGTCTAAATCTGTCAGTAAAGGCAAGATAAAAATACCTACAGCAAGTTTCATCCAACGATACCATTTCTTTGGTAAAATAGATGTAATTCATCTAAACAATAGATGCTAGAAATAGGAGTCACACTGTGGAGCATTAGTATGCTAAATTACTGCCTTTTGCATAAAGTAATCACTGAGCCAAAGCAGTAAATAGCTGATATTAAAGCAAAAAATTTCTTTTTATATTTAATTTACTAAATATTTCTATTCTCTTGCACTTCCCTTGTTGTCTTCTCACAGTACTAAAGAAATCAATTTCTTCCTTTGCACTCTAACTAAAATGAATTTTCCTTCATATATTAGTGTGGATGCTCGAGGCACTGCTTTCTCTGTGGGGCTAAAAACCAGCCTTCAGTTCAATTCTGTTCTCACCAAAAAGGGTGATTCAACTTCCCAGTAACTGCATTAAGATGGATATAAATCCTGTAACTTTGCTTCAGGCAAAAACTTGCAGCCTTACACAGACAAGACTGACTTCCTCTTTCAGTAGTTTACACATGTTATAACAAAAATGTTGTTTTTCCTTTTAAATGCTAGAAATTTGAGGGGAAGCATTACACTGGGATCTTACCAGTACACCTGAGGAAGGATTATCCTTCAGGGGCAATGGTGATTTACCTCCATTCCAGAGCAGAGAGATACCTGTGCCTACCACCTGTGAAATGGAAATCCCAGATTCAGCTCTTTTCTCAACTTTGATATCTGTATGTGTATGATTACTGGGGAACACACAACTGATGCAAGGTGCCAGACCAATACCCTCCCCTACTTTTCCTTAGCCTTTTCCTAATTCATATGGCAGCTGCAGGCACCAGCATTCCTCACAGGCAGTCTGTAACTCCAGCCACAATGCCTGATTCACTTCAGAAAAAGGGAGAATTAAAGTTCACAGTCCAGCCCATTGGCACTGCAGCAGTTTCTCTATGGCTTGAGTCCTCTTTATTAATTGCTTTCTTTTGGAGATAAGTTCTGGGCCATCACTGGGATTTCAGAGGTCTTATTTAGAAATGTCTGGAGCACAGAAATGCCCATTCTCCACAAAGGTCCACCTGGATGACATCTAGCCAAAAGCCTCCTGCCAGAAGAGTAAGAAAATTAATCTGCTGAAAGGTTATCAGCCCTTTCTCCATCTTTTTAGACTACTTTTCAGAATTATTCTCCTGAGAAACAGATCATTGCCTGATTATTTCTATCTAGAGGAGTTCTGCACATGCCATGGCAATTCCATGGGTGAGGAGAACCAGGGTACAGCATCAAAAGAATCTCCACCACCCTCTTGTCTCCCAAGAAGCAGTCAGAGAGAAGTGAAAGCCCAAACTAACCCTCTGGTACAAACCTAGAGCTGCCTTTGGTACAGGAAAGATATGCAGAAGGAATTTCACCTGTGACTTCGTGTCCAAATCCCTCCTAATTCACAGCCAGAGCTCACGTTACTGCTCAGCAGCAGTAACACTGACACATTTTCTCTCTGCAGCTTGAGAAAAGTCATATGATTTCTGCATTTTATCTCCCTCTCTCTGCACAACAGGGCTAATAATAACCCCCTCCCTGCTGCACTGGGTTTGCTGCATTAGTAGCTGTCAAATATCTGTAGAAGGGGAAGGGGTTATTCAAGGGTACGTCTCTGGCACAGAACAGCACAGTGTGAAAATGCATATTCAGGAGAGTGTAATTAGACCTTGCTCTGCCCTGGTAACAAGCTCATGGGGGAACATGAGGAATGCCAGAAGGTCAGAAAAGACCTTTGCAGTAGCAGCACCCAAAGTTTCCAAAACCTGATGAGTGAGTGAGTAACCCATGCTCAAGTACCTGCTCTGGCACTCAGACAACAACTCCTTCCCTCTCCAACGCTTCTCTCTAACACCTCTCATGCTTTTGGCCTTTCTCATGCATCCATCTGATCCTGAACCTACTCTGGACCCACTGCACCTTGGAGTTGCCCCCATGTTTTCTCAGATGGCTTCTCTCACAGACATCCTCAGTCTGTGACCTCAGGAGCACAGCAGAGGAAAGCCAGAGGCATGGTTACCAATCTGGGTAAAAGCTTGACAGAAGTAGTTAAAATTCACATACAAAATTCACAACAAAGAAATAACTCTTTTCCAGGCCTGTAACTGTGGAACAAGAATTCTATTTTGGACTCAGCAGTGCCCCATCTCCCCATGCTGTGCATACATTCCTTGTGCCCAGCCAACTCACTGCAATCCCTGCTGCAGCCATAGCCCCCTCATTTCCAGCTGTTAGCTCTGTGTCTTCCCCTTAATTAAGGGAACTAGCCAAAGGAAATTCATTGCCATTTGAGAGCATAAAAATGCCATTTTCAAAGCTTTCAAAATCCATTCAGGGTGCTGTAGGAGTTGGAGTTATTCTATTGAACTGAAGTAAATGAGGCTGCAGCATAGAAAATAATTCAGAGCTGAAATTTCAGTAGCTGGACAAATTGCTGGAAGGTTCACATTCCTGGTATGAACTTTGTTTCCATTATGATTTAGGTCTGTACTGTTTGGGTGTTTCTCTGTGTATTACTGAAGATCAGAAAAAACATTTGAATTGGTCCTGTTTTGCAGAGGACTTTGAACAGTAAAACAGCAAAACATAGCACATGCAGAAGCAACATTTCATTGGGACACTCCCACACTGAATTTCCCTGATTATTGCAGCATTTTTCTATGTGAAATTCTGACATCAAAATGAAATACCAGCAAAAGAGTAGGAAATAAAAAGTAGATAAATTATGGTACTTCAGGGAAAAATGTAAATGCAGTTCTTAATTTGAGTTTTAGAATCAGATAATACAGTAGGAAGCAATTAGGAAGGTAGGGAGAAAAGAAGATTAAGTTCATGTGTTGGTCTACTTAACATTAATCCCATCCACTGTTTTCGTTCATATTAATCAGCACATTGTATATACTGTGTTGTCTGTCCTGGTGCTCCTGGTGCCCTGATGTCACTTATTGTGACAGCACTGCGTGAGGATTCGGAAGGGTTTGATAAGAAATGAAACATTCAAGTTCAAACACTGAAACTCATCATAATGGGAACTAAAGTAGGCTAGAATAAAAAACTCCACAAGTTTCCTTGAACAAAGGTGCTCACATTGATATCCAGACAAAGGTATGTTTGCTGTGCTTCTGCCCTCAGAAACTGAGCTGTCACAGGAAGCCTTAGCACAAGGGCATGATGTAGCAAATATTTGTGCCCCTTTTGCATGAAGTGCTAAGTAGAGTAGAGTATTTTACTCACTCCAGTTAATCCATGGCTGAGGTATCTTCTTTAGACAGTATGAGGCATCTGATTAAAATGCTCCTCCCACTAAGTGCACATCGAGGGCATTCCAATAAGGACACAACCCAAAGCAGCTAATTAAGCAGTAAAAGTGTAAATACTCCATGAGAAGTCAGCCCTTGGCACGAGGTAATTTGAACTACAAATCCATTCCTCTTGCACCCAGATAACCATGGGAACCTTTATTCTTGAAACCAACTAAGTGAGAGAGAAGGCAGCAGTTTTACAGCATTGGTTACAAGAGGGGAAGTGTGGACCACTGCCAGGGTATGATAAAGGACCATGAAATCATCCTGGGATGATGTTGGTGAAATCTTTCCAATGAGACAATGAAATTTGGAATGTAGATTTTCATCCTTTTGCTTTCCTCTGTCTAGTTGTGCCATTCCCCACCCCCTTTTTTTGGTTTTGGTTTTTTTTTTTGCCTGGATCTGCAGTCCATTAGACTGCAATCCTGCTGCAATCCTACTTCTCCCCCATACAGAGCTGAGTGGGGATGTTGTAATCAGCACTTCAGACAGCTTTTAACAAGAAATTGACAATGGATTTAAAAAAATTGTATCAATGACTGCAAAAAGAGTCACTGTAAAGTGCTTTTAATCAGCATGAAAATTATCTGCAATATAATTACAGAAGATGAATGTGTTTTGATGAATGTAAACAGCAAAGTGTCATCTATGACAGTTTCCCTGGTCTAAGATAAACCTTTGAATGCTCACAGTGCTCAACCCATGCAACAGTCTCAATGTTTCCCTCAACATCACAGTCCATATTCCAAAGTGGTGTACAGGCCATGATGGGCATTGTGCACTGCAGGAGGCACAGGGACTCTTCTCCTTGTGACCTGAGGATCACCATCCTGCTGAGCTGCCATAGGGAGCATATATGTTAAGAGAGTCTAGAAAGCTGAGGGAGAGATGGCTGACCTACAGATCACACAACAAATTAACAGCAGGGGCAGGAAAAATGGTGTTTTTTCAGCACACATGTCAGCTCATCAGGCTACACTACTATCCAGCTGAATCATCTTCCACACTAGTATGGACCAGTGTTGAGCTGAGTATGGAAATGTGGTCACCCAGAAATATAAATTGCCTGTTTTTACATGAGGTAATTTAAGGTTTCCTTCCTTTGCCTGAAGAAATCCCTTGTTTGAAAAAGAAATCTGTAATTTCCCACAGACAATTGAAAGCCTCTCTTTCACACTCCAAAACACTCATGAAACAAGAGGCAGCAAAACACATGGTCTAAAACCACTCTTAAATAATTTCCTACCCTTCTGACAGTAAGTCATTACTAGGTCATTAATAATTGCCAATTAGTTTTGAATGATCATGTAAACTAGTTATTCTTTTAATTACTGTTAGTTACAGCAAATGGGTTCAAATAGTTCAAGTTTCATCTTAAAACCAAACAAAAATGACACATCTTTGACTTGAGAAAATGAAGAATGAAAACAAAAAAAAAAAATATTTCTTTCTGAGTCTCGCTGCAACTTCAGCAAAAAATGAATCCCCTCACTCTTCAGTGTAAATAATCAGACAAAATGCAAATGTGCCTTGGGCAGATAGCTTCCCCTTCCCACTCTAGTCCATTTCTGCTTATAATTTGATTACACTTAAAACTGGTTTACTGCACAAGCCTACAGAAATATCCATTTCACCAAATTTTAGTCAGCTGCATATGAACTTGCCCCAAATATTCTTTGTAGCAAGTAAAAATAAATATTTTGATGAAATTCTTATCTGTTCTATACCTCTGTGAAGAGTCATGAATTTTAATGCCTCTACCACTTTCCCAGGCATTGGTATCAACATGGACTTTGTTCGACTCTTGAGAAACTGCTAATCACACTGGTTTGAGATTCAGCTGAACAGTTTAGTGGTCAGTTGTGTAGGAACCAAACCTGTGAATATGGTGCAAAAAGGCTGCTGTTAGACATCAGGATATTGATAGCTCATCTTTTAATATGTGACTCAGTTTTCTTTTCCTCTCTCGTTCAATGATCTGTGCTGGAGCAAGAACCATGAACAAAGCCAAATTCAGCACAGCTTGGCTCACTAATTTATATTGGAATAACATGATTAAAAGAACACTCAATTTAATCCCGAGGTCACTACAAAAGCTGGAGACATGAAGCTTTGGTCCAGTTAAGTTTTGTAGAAACTACTGCAGCATTGTGAAATCTTGGCCTGTTTTTCTCCTTCAGCTCTGCGGGAGCAGAATTTCTGTCTAGTACCTCAGAATGGGCTGTGCCTGCAGAACTACACCAGAGTGATGTGGTTCAGTGCAGGACGAGGATGAGCAGAGAGGGCCTATATATAAACTATTATATATGTGTATATATATATATATATATATTTATATAAAATATATTAACTGCCCAATATATGGGCCAACCTTGAGAGTGGCAGATGTGCATTGCCTTAATAGTTGGTCTCCCAAGTAGTGGGAGAAAGCAGGGTGTCAGCATTCCCAAGAGACCAGAAGAAAGCTACTGCCTCTGAAGAACGACCCAGAAAGCCAGTGGAGGGGAACATGCTTACCCATGGCCTGAGTAGGGTGAGGAGCAGAGGCACCATAGGACACACTCTGGTGTGTGGCCAGAGTCACAGTGTCAGACTGGCCATCTGCCTTGACAGGACTGCCACTGCCATGAAGTCCTGGGGCTCTCCTGTGGCTGCAGGTGGTTTAACTCCCTGGGGTAAGCCCTTAGCCTCCCATACTCACAGTTTAGCTTTACAGTACATTTGTTTCTTTCTGTTCCTCCTCCTCCACGCTTTAAAAGCATAACCAGAGCTTTTCTATATCTTACTTGTCATTCTGCTTTCCTTTAAGATTGCATTTAATAATTCTCTCCTCTGAGTTTGTTTACACTAAGAAAAGTAAACTCTGCTTATTTCTTTATGCAAGTATTTCTGCGTAGACAGCCCTATAATCCCTTTTCACGTCTTTGCTGTCTTGTATAAGGCAATCATCCCCGTTTTCGGCATCTTTCTATTTCAAAATTAAATATACATAATTTCAACTAATTTTTCATGATTGCAGTGATTTTATAATGAAGGATTTCCTAATGTTTTATGTATGACTTTTCAAATAAATCCCAAATGGGAGGTGATTCATTACGTGATAATCTTACATGTTAAACATAGTATGGATGTGTAACATAACAAGACAGATAATAAAGATCTTTAAAAAATAGGTTAGAAGAATAAAGACTTTAAATGTTTCCTAAAATGAAATGGGAGAAAAGGTTAGCAAGATCATTTATGCAATAAAATAGTTATTGCAGGAAAGAGCCCTTCAAGAAGAAATGAAGACAAGAATAGACATTAATACATGTAATGATGAAATCCAAGAAGATCAGGGCACGGGCTACAAAACCCAGCAGGGGCTAAGGCAACCCAGCAGTATCAGCACTGAAGATGACTGATCTGTGGAATATTTCTTTAGGGTGCGACAAGTTGTGAGGTTTTAATGAGTTATTTTTTATCTACTGGTTAGAAAATTTGTGACTCTGTGTTTGGAACATCACATTTAATTTACTTTTCAATTTGATTTTACTATTTAATATCTAGGTAATTTAGTTTGAATTCTGCTGATGTCCTAGCTATTGGCTCTTATTGTGCTCTGCTATATAAAAAAGCCTTATGATATTGCATAACATTTCTCTGAGACTGTTAATTTAGATAATCCTCAAAATGGAAGAAAAAATATCTAACACATTTTATTTCATGTGTTTGAAGAAGGAGCATGGTTCAGCTGTTAATGGAGAGAGGCAGGTGCTTCTACATGACAATTTATCCTTCCAATTTAAGATTGAACTCTCTAGAATTGACTGACTCAGGAAGGGACTTAAACCACTGAACTGGAAGGGGTGATCAAATCTTAAAATGGTGGATACAAGGTGTGATGAATTCTGACTTGGCAGGAAGTATGAGCTCACTTGTTCAAACACACAGTGGAAATGAATAGTTCATAGATTTGAAATGTCTGAAAACAGTGCTAATTAAGGGTTTAAAAGAGCTCCTGAGATAAAATTTTAAAATCTAGCCATTAATTTTTTTAAATTTTGATTGTCAAGTCTGTGATAGTTTGTGATAGCTTTATTGTATAGATCGGTAGATTAGGAAACAGGTAGAGATAATACAATTATACCAAGGTAAAAAAAAACAATGACATCTGAATTTATACAAGTGAAACACAACTGAATGCCATGACTTCTGCAAGACCATCATATGTCCACCAGTTTGGAAGTGATTTGAATCCAAGCGAATTATTTTGACAGATGGTGCCAGATTCTGACAAATGGCAGCACAACTGGACTAAATTCCAAATTTCAAAACCTATTCACACATAATACAAGCTAATAGTTCAGGATACAAATGTACCCCAGAAGAAGAATGAAGCAGGGAGGGAGATAGCAATAGATTCTGCAATTTTAGATGAATTAAAGCACCTGTGAAATTGCTACTGGTTTTCATCAGCAAAACAGTTGGCTGCGCTTGGGTCTTATATCCAGCTGCCAGTTCTGATTTCTGCCTCACTGTCACTTTGCAGGTCATGCAGCCTTGTGCCCTGGCACTGAGTGCCTGACAGCTATGCTGCTGATCACTGCTGCAAAATTATATTCCCCACTCCTACATCTGTCTTTTTCTGAAGAATGCTATTGTGCTGAGTGGGTGTAAACTGATAATAAAGTTAGCTGGCTGGATTATGTCATTGTTGTTACAATCCATGGCAAAAATATTCTGTGCTATTTTTCTTTAGTGATCCCAAGCTTTTCAGGCGTTGAAGATGTCATTGGTATTGCCATTTCCCCCCTCTTATTTTTAAAGCTGCTGAAAATTTTTTAAAATTATATACAGAGGAGAACTTATATATTAAGGGGTTTAGCAGCTGGCATTTTTTTTAAAATGTTTACTTGCAATTTGAAATGCCAGAACCATCTCTAATAATAGCTGAAAGAGGCATTTAAAGAAAGAGCCCTAAGTACTTAAGTCCAATTCATCATGACTTTAAAACAAAACCTTCCAAATAGCTTTATTATGGAAGTTTGCTGTTTGAATTCTCTCACTTCCAGGTTTGTTTTAAATCCTAGTAGAGTCCTTTGGAAAATTAAACCCGCACTTTCAATCCCTGGGAAAAATACTTCCATTGATCCAATTTCCTACATCTTTCCCATTCATCTGCTAACTGGGAAACTCTCAGATGCCAATGGCTCTGGGAAAAGGGTATGAAGAGACATGACGGAGTTATGGTGTCACCCTTATCTGCCTGCTGTGTGCAATTGAACATCTGTCAGTAAGGGGTCAGGTGAGGGTGTCTTCTCCCATAGAACTTAGTAAAAATGTTATGTCCAATCGCAGAAATGCTGAGAAGAAAGATGATCAGTTGGTGAGATGAGAGGAACAGCTGATGTGGGCTGCTGTTGGTCATTTTGTCATATAGTTCTAGAAATGCTATTCTGTGACTAAAGGTCTGGCTAGAAATAAAGAATCAAAGGAGCAATAAACAGCTGGAGAAGGCAAGGGCTTGAAGCTCAGGTTAAATGGACAGTGAAAGTAAGGAATGGACACAAGTTAGAAGAAAAATGTAGATGTTTTGTAAAGGATACAAGAATACTAGGCAAAGATATATACTGACCAGGAGGAAATTTGTGAGGAAATCAGGAAAATTATGATTTTAAAAAGCTTTTTAGAATGGTCTGTAATGTTGATATATTGATAGCAAGCAAGTGAAGCTGGGCCAATACTGAGTACCCAGCACCTCCCTGTCTCTACAGTTTGCAGGTCTTTTCTGTCCAAAGCAGTATTTGAATTCTTGGCAAGTGTTAGTATTGGCTGAATAATTGCAAATATGAGCTAGGTTAATATTTTTAAGAGCACCATTTTCACAGGATCCTGTTCAATTTACTTTTGATGAATAAGACAAACTAACATTTCACTTTCAGCACGTAAGATACACTTAATCACAAAAAAGTGTCTGTTCTTTAAAAGGAAGGTGGTTGATGTTTGTACTGAAGAGTTGGTCAGCTATGAAATAGATTAACTTAGTCATAATGCTCCTCATACTGCTGAGATGTGGATGTTTTTGTGAACCCTATCAAGTCATAAGGATAATTCTTGTGATGGAAGTACCTAGATGCAACTTTTTGTTAGAGGTACGGTAACTACAGAGGAAAATTTTGTGGTATTCTGCCATACATCTCCTATTCAAGGCATAGAAAGAACACCATCCCTGTGGTCTGTGAGGAATAGGAGAGTTCTGACTATTTTACTCTGCTATATTTAGCTGTATACACTTCTAGTCTCCCTCACTTCTAGTTGGTGGGGAACACTATTGCTCTTGCGCTATACTTGGTTTTGAAAAGAACAGAGCTCTTTGAAGGCAGGTATTCATTTAATAAAGAATTGCTAACTCCCTTTTCTTTTTTTCTTTTCAATCTTAGCCTATCCAGCTTTCAAATTTTTGTTCTGTGAACACGTTCATTTGAGTGGATCTCTTTATTGCTCAGTAATGCATTGGGTGATTTGGAGGAAAATGAAAGGCATAGGAATTATTATCTTTATGTATATAATATTAAATGTGCGTAACTGGACCTTGGCAAAGCACCATTTATTTTTTCCTTACTTCTTTAACTTCTTTTATGCTATTTCATTGTATTCATTTTATATTGAGAGTGAGATTCTTCCCTCTCAAAGCTGCTCATATTTCCAGATATAGCTTTCCTTATTTGACTTATCCCATTGCTGCAAAGACAGGCAGGTTGTGAGACACTTCATTTGTAAATTAATAGATGCTTTTTCTGTCAAATATTTAAGAATAATAAAAGACATGAAGTTCAAGAAAATATCGTAGAGTTTATGCTGTTTTTCTAATGGCCTACATTTGCTGTAAGCAGCTAACCATCAGAAAAATGGGGAAAATATTCTATGACATTTTTGAATTTAAAAGTATTAGTCAATTATAAATGGTGGCTAATTGCCTGACCTAAGATAGCCACATGGGCTAAGTAAAGACTGGAATAATTTTGCTGGAATAAGGAATTTGTCTAAGTTAATATTTTGGGAGCAAGTGGTTGAAACTTCAGAGGCAGGGAGGATGCTCAGACTTCAGCACAGTCATTTGTGAGATTGTGAGATTAGCTTCCTATGGAGGATGGAAGGCTGGCTGGATGGATGGATGGATGGATGGGTATCTGATATTCACTCACTGAAGGAAGCTGAATATAATTTTCTATACAGTTTGCAATGGTCTTGGTAACCAGGGAAGTTAGGTCACTGCTTTTGAATTATGGACTCTGCCCCTGTGTCTGAACAACAACACCACAAAGAGAACTTTTTACTATAAGTGATCTACTTATTCATGCCATCAAAAAAAGATCTGATGTGGCAAGGTGGAAAGGTGCTCAACACTTACATCTTCTGACCTGTTTCAACAGCTTGCCCCAGGAGATAGTCAGTACCTTGAAGAAATCCATCCTTTGGCTCTTTGACTATTTTGTGACTACAGCCCGAATCACCCAAGATTTGTTGTAATGGTGGTTTTGTTAGGTAGAAACTTGGGATCTCAATGCTATTGTGCTCTCCTCCCCAAGTTAATCAGTTTTCCCTTCTAGAATTTTTAACACAGATCCACTAAGGCATGTTGCTTGCTCTGCTGAGAATCTAGGACAGACTGTGTAATGGCCTTGTCTCAGGAAGCTGGCATTGATGTCCTACAGGTGCAATCACATTCTATTTGGCTTTGAGATATCCATAAAAATTTATTGGCATATTTGCACTGTTCATCTGTAAACCGTAAATTTTAATGGAGTAAAACTTGACTGTATCCCTCTGGTCCAAACACTTAGAAAAATACTGTACCACTAAAGAGTTAATGAAAATCTTTACTTGTGGGCTTTTTTATTCTTTTTCTACCAAAACCATACAACTTTCAGACTATTTCCCCTCTATTCCTGTTGTCTAGTGCACCAACATTGTGTTCAAAAGTTGTGCAATAAGTAAGAAAACATTTTTCTCTTACTTATTATTGTGATGACATTGGAATCATCCACCAGTGCAGAAATGATGAAAGAAAGACGCCTAAAGCTGTAATTCTCAAGTTTCCTGCTTTTGTTTTTTGCTGATGCTACTGCTTTAGCAGTCCCATATCTGTAGTCAGAAAAAGTGATTTTGAAATTAAAAAAAAAAAAGCCTGTCTGCTCTCAGCTGGACCTATTCATTCATATCCCTCAAAGCACATTAGGTATGCCTTTGAGCTCAAGAAATTTGGGGAACAAATGCTATGTTGTCTCACTTTACTCTTTTTCTGCACCATCTCCCTGGTGCAGATTCCCATGAGCTTTTATTAGAAATTCCTAGAAGTCAACCAAACCAGTCTGTCACACTCAATAACAGCCATCATATCCCATGAGTCTCCACCGTGTCTGTTTATTTCATTCTGATACTTCATGTAATAGAAAATAACAGATACTCCTCACTGTAATGAGAAATCTAATGGCAATTGTACAAAAGGAGTGTTCTTAAAACTATATATTTTCTCATGAAATAAAGAAAGAAGACAGGGAAAAGATAATCAGTCAAAATTTTGAAGGTAAATGAAGATTTATTATGTTCTGTTAAAATGGGAAAAAGATATTTGCCAATGCTTAGTAAATATGTGTAAGTTGGAAAAAAAAATTATTTTTTTTTTAAAGACTATCAGAAACAACATCAGCTTTTCTGTTCTCCACATTGGCTGCTCTAAGTCCACTTTGTAGACACTCAACATTTATAGATGAAGGATTTTTTAGCTTTTATGATCCCTTAGAGCTTCACTGGGAATTTTTTTCTCTCTGTTTTTTCTTGAATTAGTAGGACTGAAAGAGTTTTCTGAAAATCTGATATTGGAAGAAATGCTGTGTGTCAGAAATCTGACATTCTATCTTTATTTTATTTACAGATTGATCCACTGAATAGATCAAACTTCTGAATCACTAATGGATTTAGCTTCCAAATACTCTTGAAGGTTAGGTAAATACTAAATATCTTCAATTTCAGAAGGGAAAGAGAAATGAGAAAAGATTAGTAGTTTAATTTTCCATGGCATTAAGCACCCACTTTTTAAAGACATACTTAATAGAAACAACAGCTCTCAGCACTTCTGAAAATTGAGTGATAATGGTCTTAATTAAGTCACCAAGTAAGTCAGTATCAGAGCTAAGAATACAGCTGAGCTTCTGTGACTGTCTGTTTGATTGTAAACATAAAACTTTCTTTTTCTAGTCAGCAATCAGAAATGAGCATCGCTTACAACAATTTTAACGCTTATGACTATCAGATTAAATACAGTATAAGACTGCCTGCAGGGTTTTTTTTTCAGGACAACCTGTGATTTAAGTCAATTGGCTGCTTTATGGAGTACCAAATGGCAGAGCTAAGAGATCTTGGAAAAGCCCAGGGAAATCAGATGAAGGCACACATCCCAGATGTAGGTAGTCAATACTTTATCTTCTAGGAAGCATTCATGTTTCAATCCCTTAGTGTTATATTAAATGGCAGGATCATCCATTTCTTGGTGTTACAGCAAATTATTTTTTTTCCCATTGTCCTGAAAACCAGAACATCCATTTCCAGTACTCTTGGTATTTTTAATGCTGGGCCAGGTCAATAGTCTGAATTAATTGGCTCTCTCAGGCCCAAAACCAAGCTCCTAGTTAATTTTAATGGGAGCTTTTTCTGTGTCAGAATTGCCGCTTTATTATTCTTCATTATTTTACTGCAGTGATGCTGAGAAGCCACAGCTGTGTTCCCTTAACCCTGCACTTCTAGACAGTCCAAAAATAAATATCAGCTGCAGACAATCCTAGTTTTAAGGTGAGACTTAGCTCACCTATGCTGAGCTGCTCTACGCACAGTAGCTGAACGGCAGTACAAAATGTCCTGTAGTCAATGGACAGCAAGGCACGGTGTAACTACAGTCTGAAGAAGCTTGCTGAGCTCCTTGCTTAAGCTTCCCAGTTGTGAAACTAAACTAAGGACAGATGAATTTGGGACGAAGTCCTCAAATATAGTAGATGACTTGCAGGCTCGGTGTTGGAATGAAAATGTGCTCAGTAACCCTGAAGTCATTATCATCCCAGGGAAGTTGACTGTCATTGTGTTAAATTGCAACCAAGAACCAGTACTAAGCATTGTGCATTATCCCCCTGTGCACTGTACATAATTATATAAATTTGTACGTGTAATGATGCGTTTTTTTGATATATATATTTCTGAATGTGACCAAGTGCTTCGTGCTGAGATCTGAGTGCTGGTGTGCCAAGTGAAAAAGCACTTAATGACCTGATTACAATATAGTTAAGAAGTGGTACAATTCTTCACAGAATCTATTCATCTTCAGGATGGGAGGGAGGGAGGGAGGGTTTAGCCCTTCCTAATGTCTGTCAGTCAGACTGGGATTGGTTTCCACATTAGGGAACCTAAATGTAGGTATCTGTATGCATGCTTTGTGCTTAGGATTCCCTTAGAGTCAAAGAAGAAAGCTAATTCAGAGGTGAATTCAGTTGCCTAAATGCTAAGAACTAGTATTATTTGCAATAATTTAAAGTATGTGAGATGACTGCTCACATAAGAAGACAATAGGAAATACTGCACACCTGCACACTTCAGAAGCAGGAGATGCCAGATAGGTTGCAGTATCTTGACCAACAATTTTTGTGAGCTCTAGATGTTCAGTTCTTGTAGTGGGAGCCTCTACACCTATCTCAGAACACGGACTCCCTCATAGGTGCCTCTAAATTTGTATTTTCAACAGAATATTAGCCTACGGCCCTAATCTCCTAAATTTCTGCATCTGGGCTAGATATCTACACTTGGCCTTGCAAACATGAGTTAATACATAGTCAAAGGAAAATAAAGACACTTTTGGTTGTTGTTTGTCTAGAAATTTTTTTCTACATAAGATTTTGTGAAATGACTATACTCTGAAATACCAATTTCTCCCCTCTCTCTCTAAAGGGAATCTAATTGGACCACACAAAGACACCTCCATTTATAAGTTGCCACATTTGATCAGAACACCATCACAGATAGCAAAAAGTATATTGAAATGGAAATGATTTTTCAAAACATGAACAGCAATTAACTTGGTGGCAGAAGGATTAAAACAATTATTTATTTTTTTTTGTGAAGAAATCCTTTCTGAGCAGGAGGACCTGAAGGCTGTAAATCTGAATGGAATTGTGAGGCCTGCTAGAATACACAAGGTTGTATGTGTTCCCTAATCACATCATCATCTCCAAAGACAGAGACAAGGATGAAGGTCGTGCCCAGTTACCTGATTACCAGCTATGCAGCTTTGTTAAGAACAAACTGAGAGTGGGAAGCACACAAATCTAACCTTTGTGCTGATGTAAATAAGATGCAGCTGTAAGCTGGATTTCAGTTTTATTTCCTTGTATCTCTTTCTAATAGATTACATGCATTTTATCTGTGCAATGCAGAAGTTATTCCTACTAGTCCCAGAGAACGGCAATTTGTGACTGTGTTCCCTGTTGAAAGTCAGGCTTAAGATAGAATTTTAAATGTGAAACAGCTTTATGATAGGCAGTGTCACACTAAGATACTCAGAGAATGCACCATGGATGTATATTTGTTTAGGCTTTTATTTTGGAGTTCTTTCGTTGTAATCCATTCTAGAAGTTTTCCATCATCAATGGATCAAAGCTAGCAGATAATTATTGCACTGATTTGATTTTGTTCCCCAGAATAACTGCAGTTTTATTAGATGCTTTAAAAAGGGTAACAGTAATAAATACCCTATACAATCTTTTTAACTGTAAATGAGTAAACTGATATGATTTCAGAAATATTTAAATGAAAACAGCAAACTCTGCCCAGATTAATAATGCGAAATAGAACAAAACAGAATAATAGCATTGAAAGACATTACTATCTGAGTATTTTTCTCACAGGACTGGGCATAGTTACTGGAAATTCCAGACTCCTGGTTTGGATGTGCAAACTGGAAGGCACAAGCAGAGGCAATTGCCCCACACATTTTTTGATGGTCAATAACTGTGTGGGTGCATCTTGCTTTTATGAGTGTATGAATGAGAAGTACTGTTCAGTGAAAATGTAGATGATCCTTGGTTTGTGAAAGAGGGGTAAGAATTGTGCTGTCATGCCTCAATATTCTCCTTTGTTTTTTACTACCAGAACATACACCAAAAAAACCCAAACAAACACACACAAACCCCCACCCCAAACAAGCAACCAAACAAAACAGAACAAAACCCCTGCAGTCTGCTTTAAAAAATTCAGATATTTTTCACCCTAGCACCAACTTTCATGCAATATTCCAATCTGCCAGACTCACTAGCAGCAGCAACCCTGCTGTAGTCCAGCACATGCCAAAACAAATGTTGTAGTGACCAAGGCATCTTCACAGCCATGACAATTAGCACTCTTGCAACACAATCAGCTAAACACATGGTTCATACTCTTACTCCAGAATTTGCTATAAGTCATGCAGTGCATAAAATGTCCTCCTGAAAATTGTGTGGGTGACAATTAACAACGACTGTACATCAAAAAGAGCTCACACAGGAAACTGGTGAAGGAGAGAAACCTGCAGTTATAAGTGGAAAAGCATTGCACTTCCTAATGCAACAGAATTCTAAAGAGTAACTTCCAAAGAAAGCCTGGAAAAGGATTTCATAACCATAGGATTATTAAAATTATGGTGTCTCAGCAACAACACCGGTTCTGGAGTTCATTGAGCAGCTTTTTTTCCTGCTCCCATCCTATTGTGCAATCACTAATCATGTTTTCTTCTTGCTGCTGCTGTTCTCTCTTCCCCTGCCAATCCCCCAAAGCTATTAAGCATCCTTCTTTGTGTAACTGATTAACTTAATGAGGCTGGACTAACAGCACTTATAGGCTGTCTGTCTTGGATTTCATTCTTTCTTATCATACTGGATAAAGGCCATCCACTTTCCCAGCTAACTCACCTGGGGCTGAAAAAAGATGAAGCTTCTCCTAAAAAACTTGTTTCTACAAAATAATTTTTCACCTCATGACAATGCACTCTACTTGCTGTGTAAATAGAGTTACTTTCTCCTAAACCAGTATTCAGTGTGGTCAGTGCTGAAGGCAGAAATCTCACTGTAGTTCCAGCTGTGTCTGCAAAGTGCCTTCGGGGAATATGACCTTCAGGAGACAGCTTGTTTCCTGAGAATTAATGAAATTTTTCTATAGCTGCAGAATTGAAATCATGTCCTACAAGAGCTGATTGTCCCTGTAGAGTGAAATGCAACTCGGTTATTCTGAAGGCAATATCTGGATGTTTCCTGTGCTGAACTGTACAGAGGAGTGTTAGAATCATGGTTAGAGTTTTAATGGGATTAGAAAGGAGCAGTGCCTGCAAAATTCCCTGACCACCGAGCCAGCACAGGGAGCTGAGGCTAGCAAGGGATGTCAAGAATTTGCTATTTCATTATGCTGGGGCTCTGTGCACCTGAATTCAAGTCACTATTCTGCCATGCCTCTGTGAGAAGTTTAGGATGATATTCAACAAATCATTTAGCACTGAGGATCCAAAGTATAAAAACTGATTTTTTGACTTTCATTGACATTCTGGTTATCTAATGAAGCAATCTGTCAAAAGCAAGCAATCCCTGGCTGTAGTGTGATGGTACTGAGTGGCTTACATCTACCTTTTTCAAGGTTTTGGCCTGTAGAGCAGATTGGCTGTGCCTGGACTATTTGGGGACAGTTTGACATCTCTTTAGAGCCTTTAAGTCTTAAAAGTCTTCTATTTGCTTGCTTGCATGAATTGCAAGTGCCTAATTTACTGCAGTAAAGTGTTTCCATAACCCTGAAGGCACAAGTATTGCTTCAACTGAGATTAGGGAATGTAGAGATGTTGGAGGAAACAAAGCCTGCTGGCTCCCTTGGGACAGAAGGCTGCATGGGAATTTAGGAGTCAAACATAGGCCCAGAAGTGCAGGAATGTTTCCACGTGCACAGTTTATGTACTGTGCACTTTACACATGAGATAAACCTTGAACAGTTATCTGGAAAAAATTAGGAACAATGAAAATGACAGAGTTCAAACATGCAATTATTCTTTAAGTGTCCATCATTGGAATGGCATAACTGCACTTTTGCATCTTTAGGTATACATAAGTAGTGACACCACTACTTAAGTCTTATGGCTTCTTTATAGGAATAAAATCAAGTCAGGATCATCAAAATTCAGTATTGGGTAGTACCTATAAGGTCTCAAGAATTGAATCTTATTTTCTGGCTAATGTTGAGATAGGTAAAACAGCATCAAAAATTCAGAGTATTCTGACTGCCACCAAGCCAAATCTGACTGCATTAAATTTCAGATGCTTCTGAACTCTCTAGTGATACAGTCTTAGGCCTTTGATCATTGCTTTGATTCAAACAACATTAGGTGCTGCTTTTCCACACAAATCCTCTGCACCTATAAGCTTCCAAACTGGGAAAAGTCTGAGTGGGAGGAAGAAATTTTCAGAAAAAAAAAAAAATTCCTATGACTCTTGTTGCTTGGCAACCACTGCCTTTGCCTCTGTGTTAAGAAAAACAGCTTCCTTTAGAGTTCAAGTCTCAAGCCTGGCTTGAACCAGAAACAACAGGAAAATAAGAGGAAAGCATGCTGTAGGCTAGGTTTTTCAGTAATTACACTGCCCATGCCATTCAGCCAAAGGAAACAGGGAAAGCAGTTAACAAGGAGTGAGGAAACATGACCTTCCTGTTGGTCATAGGAATTAATATTTACTGAGTCCTTAAAATGATGCAAAAACATAGGAGATGCCTTGTGGCAAGAGACTAAAAGATCTCAGCCCATTTCATACATCAAGAAGAAGATGGAAGAGTGACTTCACTGTATAAGTAAATGAATGGGGCAAATGTCTTGTATATAATTACTTTTCTGTCTAGGACACAAAGTTAAATTAAAACCAGTTCTATACCAGAAGAAAGGAGGCATATTTATGTTCAAATGGAGTCTCACATTTTTAACAATGACAGCAATTAAGCACCAAAACAAACTGTCTGGGGAATCTTGTATTTATCACTTGAAGTCTTCAGGTTGAGATGGATGCTGTTTGGAAAACACACCTTAGCCAAATAGATTAAATACAAGGGAAAAAAGCTGCAAGGAAACGTTATGTGATACACAGCATATCAATGTGGCTTTTGTGTACATTTATCTTGAGACCAAAAAAAATGGTCAGAAATTTTTCCTCAGTTATAGTGTGCAGGAAGTGATCTTCCTCTCTAGCACCTGGGGCAGCCTGACACGACGGCTTCACCTCTGAAATACGAGGAGTGACACACTGAGAGTTTAAGGGCTAATGTCATACAGGAGAATATTACACTTAGGCAGGTAATGAAGTGACTGTTGGTACTGCTCCAAGTTCCTAGGATGATTTAAATTCCATTAGAAAATGAAATATAGGTCTGTAAATTTTATCCCCTTTCTGTTTTACTTATTCCAATACATAGTTTTTATGTGGGAGCTACTTTAATTTTCATCCCTATGAAGACAGCTGGATGTCCAAAAGTATGAGGTACAGACAGAAGAGAAAGAATTTAGATAAAGTTTGCTTCCTCAGATTCCCCCAGCAAATAGTGTCTCCTGATTTAAGAGTGCAATTGTCCTCAATTTTCATGGTTGGTGAGGGACAGAAGTTGTGCTATAAATGTGACTGCCCAAGCTGTTCTGCAAGAGCACCTAGAAGCACAGAATACAAATATAAGATGTGTCACTGTTGCATACAGGTAGGGATATTATAAAAGAAAGGCCTTATAAAATCAGGCCTTGCTCTGCTAAATTACCGACTGGCCTGTTATTTCTTCTAAGTGCAGCTAGCTAACTTCCCATGCGAAAAATTATGGGAATGAAAGGAGTTATCACAGCAAGCTATTCTGCTAAGAAAACCGTCTGCATCTGTAATAAACAAGAAATCTGTCCCATGAGAATCCACAAAGGAAAAATGTAAACACGTAAGTAAAAGAGAGAGTCTTAGCATGTACACACAAAAACACCTTCTAACCATCGAGTTGTGTGGCAAGAAAACTACCAGCCAACTGCAGTTGAATATGGTCTGTGAAAACTGTATAGAAATGAGTTATGTGAATAAAGAATTGGCTTTTCCTGCATGAAGAAACTGAGTCCTGGCTGCTTTATTGACACATGTGGCTACACAATCTATGAAGAGAATTAACTCCACCTCAGCCAAAACCATTAAACATATGTAGGCTTCTCTTGTGAAGACATAACCTGTAGCTTTAATTTTCAGAGTGTCGCATGAGACTAGTAACTCATATGATGAGGTATGCTTAACAATGTTAGATGAAGAGTTCATTTAATAAAGTTCTAGCAAAAAAAGGGAAGAAAAAAGTTGATTCCACTGTTACATGATGACCTGGGAGTAGCAGTATTAACAGATGAGTTAGGGACTTTAAATGGGCAGTCTGCTTAATACCTGCATTGCAGTCATACTCATCCATTCCCTCATTAGGATTGAGGGTCAGTCAGTCTGGAAGCTAGTTCTAAATCATGAATAATCCTTCTGAACAAAATATGAAAAATTGCTGTTAACTTAGACACCTAAATAAGGTAGTACAAACCTAGTGTTATGTCTGGTTTAGAGAAAATGGGAAAATGCATTTCAAAAATATGCCAATTATACACTTGCACAAATTTAGCATAAAACCAGTCTGTCTGTAACAAATTGTTTCTTGGTTCCAAGGTTATTGCTCAAGCAGGTTTTCATTGTTTTAGCTATATCACATAAATTTCATTTTCCTCATTTCAAATCTGACAATGAGCAGATTACATTTAGCAGGAATTGCAGCTGAAGTTCACAACAAAACACCAAAATAGTTGGCACATGCGGTATATTTAAAATGCCTAGTAAATTTGCTTTTATCAATAAAGTGCCAGGCCACGAGAGCTTGCTTTACATCATGAGTGTGTGCTCAGTGGTTTCATGTTGTCAGGGCATCTGGTCAAAGTCAATGATGAGAAGATAAGAAGGCAATAGAAGAAACTGATGGAAATGATGACAGTCTATGACTGTGAAGGAGCATTTTGCATCTTCAGGTATGACCAAAAAAATGCATTAGTCCTTCTACAACTGGGATGAATCAAGGTAGGGACTGGAATCATTATGAGAGAGCAACCTAAAATGACATGCAGCCCAAATATGCTCTCAATCAATAAAAAGGGAGAAGTAGGATTTACGTTTCAGTTGAGGAGGGAATAGAGTTTTTGTATTGCCTTGATCAAAGAATCACTCTAAACACTTTACTAAAGAGATGTGCTTACTTTCATACTTGTCTTGTGCCTCAGTAATATTTAATTACATCATAAAAGCAGAACAGCTTTTATATGATAGCAAAAGAGGTTTCCCCTACTTTTACACTGAACTGGGTGATTAGACTAATTGCCTCGGGGAGAAAAGAGACAGACATTTGGCTTCTGAGGAGACTGTCTTAACCACAGGTTGTTTTGGAAAAGGCAAACACTTCTTGTCTGCTGTGGGTTTGGTTGACTGTTAGTCCCTGAAACAGTCTGAGGTATCCACTGTGGTGGGGAATTGGGGAATATGGTCACTGCCTCAATTGTGGCTCTGCAGGGCTGTCTCTCGGACATCCTCAGACCTTGGAAGTCCTGGGCTGGAGCAGATCTGCAGGAAGTTTTATTCCTGTTTCATTGGTACTGTAGCATGGGCTAGCATGTGAGTGATTGGAGTCTGAGATAATAAGTTTTGGACTTTGCAACGCACAAAGACTCTTAGGACACGGGCATTTGACTCCTTAATAGACTTAGCTCTAGGTGAATTTTTCATTGTAATAGTGCTTGCAATAACCTGAAGTGCTCTCATTTTTCCTTGTATATCATTTGAATGCTGGTGGGGAAAGGAAGATGATTGTAAATTATGTTAATCATAGCACTGCCAGGTAATTCTGATTCTGAATTATTTTCAGAACATGAGAAAAAAGGACAATAAGTAAATTTAGAAATGAAATATAAGAAAGACAATACACTTATAAAAGAGGTCTAGTTTGAAATATACGTTAAAGTTATGAAATGGTTATCATGAATAGTCCTTCTTTAGGTCCTTGAATAGGCAAGACTCTGAAAACTCTGTCCCTATTTTGAGCAGGCATTGAGCCACAGGGCCCTCACATGCTCTTCTGAACTAGACTGTTGAATGAGTCATTGGTTTTACATGTCTTGATGAATTAGGAACTGAGACTGGTTAGATAAATGGATGTAGTAAAATTTTTTTCACCCAGGTCACACTAAAAGATTATGAGTAAATCTCATAGAAGTTCACAGTGATATTTTGTTCTTTAACTTTCTTTTCACTTTCACTGTGTTTCTGAAGACCAAAAGAAGGACTAATAATGACAATCACATGAGACCGACCCCCACCTGGCTACAATCTCATTTCAGGCAGTTGTAGAGACTGATAAGGTCACCCTTGAGCCTTTTCTCAAGGCTAAAAACCTCCAGCTCCCTCAGTTGCTCCTCATAATATTCCTGCTCTAGGAATTGTGGTATTAGCTCAGTAATTGTCAACATAGTTTATACACGGTGACACGTGGCACTTAATTCCTGAATAACCTGATACCTTCACAAAATTTGTGAAGTGAGGCAGAGTAGTTTGGATTGGGCAGAAAATAAGGCTCTTAATTTTCCATAACAGAAGGAATGCAAGGATAGCTTAATGAACTGTGATGCCTTTAGCGGGTGCCTGCAGATGAAACACAACCAGAATCTGCAAGCGTTCAGTGGCTGAAAATTGCAACCTCTCAGTCACATGGCCATTTGGCCTTAGTCTACAAAAACAATTGCTTCAGCTTATTTACATTTTAACAAATCCATTTATAGGGCTTAATTGTTTTTTTTATGAACCTAGGAAATAGCCTCAGAAGTTCACAAATCCAGAAGATTTGCCCACCTCTTACACAGCTTTGAATAATTGGAACAAATCAGATTGGCTTTGTTTTGCAGAACAAGAAATCACTCTGGCTGTTCTTAGGACTGCTTTTCAAGTATTTCCTTTTGATCTATGTGTTCTCCAATTGATGTCAATTAATGTCAAAATTACTTCTTTCTATTTTCCCACCATTTCTTACAGCCTTTCAAAATAATGATCAGTGGACTGTAATATCTTGCCTGCCTATATCTTCCCAGCCATACACACACTTTTTGAGCATAGGCAGTCCTGAAACTTTAAAAGACTTTATCTAGTTCCTGAGGCAATGGAAAAGCAAATTAATTTCTAATATTTTTGTAATGGCTGCAAGAAAGCAGTTAAGAGATAAAAGCAAAGTTCCTTTTTCTTGGGAAGTAAAAAAAATAGATTGAAACTTCAAGATAAACAAAATTTTTCTTTGGCAAAACCCTTTGTCTTAGTTACAACACACAGAACAATATATACACACAAAGGAAAAGGATATTTTTAGACATGATTTGGAAGAGAAAACAGTGTAGAAATACTGACCTGGTTTATAGTGGTAGTCTGTACCTTTAACAAAAAAACACTTTCCTCTTCATTTGCCTCTTTGTTAATAAAGCAAACAAATGAGTCTGGCTAGAGCTGAGTGCCCTAGCAAACTGTTGCGAATGGGGAATGACTATCCGTCAGAAGACACACACAACCATCCTTCATTATTCTTTTGCTGTTAATTTGCTAATTGCTATAATCCCAGAAAAGGAGCACTTTTGGATTGTAATTAGAAATTCCTAGTAGCCCAGGAGGGTGATTTTTTTTTTAAACTTCATTTCCTGTTGCAGGAAATTTTGGGTTTATTCCTGTCTTAAGAAAAAAAAAAATATTACGTGACTAACAATACAAGGAGAGGAAACCAAACACTATGTTCTGTACACTCAGAAATATACCTTAGGTACAGATGCTTGAAACAAGTCCTGGCATGATGTTATTAAAAAAGTTGATGAAAAACTGAAACAATACTTCTACTTTCTCCCACAACCTACAACTCATCTGTAGAACTCATTATTATATAATGCTGAAACTAAAAGTCAGAGAAGAGTAAGGTGATTTTTAAAAAACAAAACCTCATTCTTTTTCAGGATTATAAGATTATTCAAAATTGCTATAATGGACAACAAGAAGACTATGCTTTTTAAAGGAAGCTATGAGAAGGGCAGGCTTACTCCTTGCAGGGTTTGTGCAGGGAAGGGACAAAGTTGGAATAAGCACATGATACTGATGAGACATGTCTCGATTTTTAATTTTTCAGAGGTCAGAGTCCTTGCTGCATATTCTCCACTGCTGGCTGCCTAAAGGGTTTCTTACCACAGCTGGCCACAGTCTTCGTCAAGCACAGAATTTTGGACTAGCACCATAACTGCTCTGATGATACTGCTTGAATTCCTGTGGAATGTGGTGGAAGGCATAAAAGAACTTGTGTAAAACTCACACCGATTTCTATCTGAAGGGATAGGAGTTTACTGGTATTGCTCATTGTAAAACATTGTAAAATTGAAAACAATCATATCAAGGAAGAAAAGATTCAGGCATTGCCTTCCAACCTCCACAAAATGTCATCTTAAGCAAATTGCAGATTTGAACCCCAAAACAGGAAGGATTGGGAGTTTCACACATTCAAATCTGTGGACAGAAAAGGGACAGAGCATTTGCTCTATTAATTCTATAGCCATTCTGTTTTTGCAGTGACAGCTGTAGAAGGCTTTTCAGATTCTTAAAGGGTCCAGTCAGAAGTGAATACTTTGAGAGGAAAATTAATCACAAATATCCCCCTGCCTATAATAACGTGGACCTAACTTCCTGAAAAGGATACATGAAATCCCTCCTTCCTGTTCTGATGCTGCTTAAATTACAATAATGTTCAGGGTTGTAAGAAGCCGATGGATTGAACATAGTGATTTCCTGAACTCTCAATCCTAATTAAAATTCTGCAGGCTGGCAACATAAAATACGAGTTGAAGTAATAATCCAAGGTCATTTTTGTGCTGCATAAAGTAACTTATTTGAAGTGTCATGCTGATTAGGAATATCTATCAGGGAACACATGGTCCTTCCCTGTGCTTGCATTTGTGTGATTTATTAACTTGAAGGACAACCTTCCGCCATTGTCAAACAGACCTTGTCAAAGGAGAAAAAAGATATTTTGAAGTCTGATCAGGAACCCGAACAACACAAAAAAATTCCTCACAATGAGGCATTCATAAAAGATTTTTCTGTTCTCTATTTATTAATAGTGTGAAGTATTTGTAACATTAATCTTATATATTTTTTACTATAAGACAGAGGTTTAATGACCACAGTGCCTTGAACTCTGCTGAGAAAGGGAGCAAAAAGAGAGATGGACAGAAATATCTCTTCTGTCATTTCCAGTTTTCTACCATTTTCCCTTCCAGGGACTAGCATTCACTATTGTTAGATGTTTGACTGTAATATGATGTAATGTGGTGGCACATGTGAAATTCCAGTAGGTTATTTATGAATAAAATGTATGTAAGAAGAATAGCGGAATTCTTGTAATGAAGAATAAGCACTGAAAATTTATGGGCATCTCTGCCAAATAGGTGCAATTTTTTTTTTTTGTTTTCAACCATCATGCATGATGCATTTATTCCTGAAACAGAATTAATCCTGACAGGTTGTTCCAATATGTAAATCCAAATGATAAAAAAATGTAACATTATTTTCATTTTACAACAGCATAGTTATAATGAAGCTCTCTTAAGTGCAAGTTAGTTTTCTAGTCCTCAAAGGCTCTGAAAACAGTGGACTTCAAATTAAATTTTCTAAGCCTACTCTCATTCCATTCATCATGTCTGTGAACAGACAAATTTCAGAATATATATCTTGGAATATCTATCTATATTTTATCTTCATCTAACAACTTCTTCTGAGATGAAGTTAATAGGAATTTTTTAAATCTTCATCTTGAAATTTGTGATTATTTATAATTACAGTTTCTTGCCCTCAGAATTGTAATCAAGGCAAAGGTAGAAGCTATGCTAGGAAAAAAAGAGAAGAGTAATAACTCATTGTAAATTGATGGCAAAGACAAGACAGGTTGAAGTTTCCAAATACTGTAGTTCGAGTAGGCCTGGGGCTTGTTGATGATAAAGAGGCTTTATATGACACTGTCTCTTGGTCAGGGGAAACTTGACAGGTCTTATTATATTTCCTTTTGTTTTTGTTTTTATATTTTTTCTTATATTTAATTTATTATGTTTTAAAATTCACAAATGGGATAATTATTGCATATTTTTACTTCTGCATTTTTTCTCTTTTCTTGCCGTGTCCTCCCTTGTCTCAAGAAGTTTGCTGGATTTCAAAGTAAAGCTTGAGAATTATCTGGCCTGGTACTATTATTTAAAGAAATGAGCTTTGCTCTCCTCACTAGAGACTACAAGTGTGTTTGATGTGGTCATGCCTTTCCTGCCTTGCTCAGGCCCTTGCATTTTGTGCCAGCTTTGACAGAAAGTTCCTGACTTGGTATGTAAAATTATGCCCTTGTGGGCTGCTGTGGCCATTACTGGTCATTTCCAGGGGTGTTTGGGTGTTTCCTTCCCTTAATCTATTGCAAGTGTCAAACTTTGCACCTCTCCCTTGTGTAGAAAATGTTGGCACCCAGTTAGGAGTGAAGGTATTATGCTCTGTGGATTGTGGCAAATAAGATTTTTCATCTCCAATAGTTGGTAGTGTGAGTCAGTCCTTTTCTATAGTGATTTCAAAGCTATATGTAGTCCTGGGAGATCAGGCCCACACCTGCCTGTGTTTTCCCATCAGGTCTGCCTGCAGAATTACACAGTCCAGCTGAAATTTTGATTTCCCTGTGAACACTTGCCAAGGTGATGTTTCAGACATCACCATATTTGAGATCCATCTCCTTTTTCTGGGCAAGGTAAAGCCAAAACGACTTTTACTTCTCTATGCCAGACTTGCAGGCTGGCAATCAATGTGTTTTGCACTTAAACATTCAGTTCTTGATGATAATAGTGCTTGAAGGCAGAAGAAAGAAAATATGGTGCCACAGTGCAAAGCACATCTCCTGGCAGCATGAAAAATTTGTTGCTCCATTTCTGACTCTATCAATGTCTTCCCATGGGAAATATTAAAGGAGGCTTGCACTGCTGAGAGATTTCCATGTTGAGGGAGAGGAGGAAGTGTGTATGATGCCACCTTCATGTCTTGTGAGCTCCTTGTGCCAAATCCACTCCCTGCCTTTATGCAACAGGAAACAGAAACCAGGTATTGAGTCCTCTGGGTAATGTGTACGAGAGTGAAAATGAGCAAAAAGGTATAAAGCCCTCTTTATTTTCACTTGTTTTATCATTTAGAAGGTAGAAGGTCTCTGTGAATGAATTTCTTGAAGAACACATTTCCTTAAATATCTATAATCTTTGTTTATGTACACACAGTTAGAAGACATTTGTGCTTAGCTCTTAGCACGTGGCGTATTTCTTCAATTCCCAGAGTATTTGCCTATGCTTTACAAATAGTCTGAACAGGAAAATAAGACTGAAAGATTTTAGGTAAATTATTCAGATGATGATGATTATTAAAAATAATTGGAGCTCCATTAATATGGTGCTATTAAAAAACAAATGGAAAAGTACCGGGATGAAGTATGAAAAGAGCAATTTGAAAGGTTCATAGAAGATAATTACATTTCAGTCATTTTGTATTGCAAAACACAATCATGTTTTAATATTCTATTCTGTTAAGGGAAAAAAATCTCCCTTAATTTTTCCATAGCTACCATTGTTCAATTTTTAATACAGAAATTCCTATATTTAATTACTTATAGATTTCACGTTTAAGTATGACATAGCTGAAGTTACAAAATGTTCATGTTGAAATCTTTTCACTTGCCTACTGCCAAGAAATAACATAAAATGGGGTGAAATCTATGTTTCAATTTAGCTCCAAATTAAAAAAAAACTGGGGTTGTTTGAGACAAGACAAATATTTAAAATAAAAATATATATTTTTTCACAAAAAATTTAAAAGTAAAAAAAAAATTATGATGATATATTTTGTGCCTGGGTAGGTGTTTTTCTATAGCTATTTTCCATTGCTTATCTCTTTTTCCTTGTCACACTATGGCAGAAACTGATTTGACCATTGTCTCACAGAGTGATCACCTGTGAGTGATCACCTTACACTGTGTACTGATGCTTCTGTTGTTTCCTATGCTGCCGTAGTCTGTGGTGGATGAGTATGGGAGCATTATTTGTCACTTATTTAATTATCCTTGCTCCTAAACCTTCTTCAATTCACTGTTCCCCTGAGAATGACTCTTCTCTCTTTCATTTTCACTGTCAGGAGAGGCACCATTTTTCATTTCTTTCATGTTCTAGTGATTTAGCTACACCTTGTCCTTTGGGGAAACTTCTGCAAAGTCAGGCTTGGATAATTGCAATAGCGCCAAAATGGGGGCAATACCTGCTTCTGTCTGAAAATCCTCTGTAGAAGTTTTTTTCCTGAGTATTTCTAAATAGTCCCCAGGCCAGGACACATTTAAAACTGTGCTCCACACCTCACAATGTGCCTGCACTGTGCAGGAAGAAGAGCAGGAGCACAAGTTAAAGCTGACACACACAGATTACTGCCAAAATGAATGCTGCATTTGGGTCAAGAAGTGACACTGCTGTGCTCATTGGGTGCTACCTCCAACCCATGTGCTTCTTTTATGGTTGAAGTGGCTCAGGCAGTGCCACGCTGGGTACCTATAGTAACCATCAAGTCTTTCACCATTTTAATTTTAGGTCTTATTTTGTGTTATTGAGAAGGGATGAGACTACACAGAGATCATTAGGAAGAAAAATCCTGCACTAGTTCTGTATTTCTCCAAAGTATGTTGAGATAGCTAACTATTTAAGTATTCAAGAAGTGATGTCGCAGCTGGAATAATTTTTAGCTGGGGTATAGCATCTGGGATGAAATATTTACTGATTTGAGTATTTTGAGATGACATACTGTATTGATTTCTTCCAACTGCATAAACACCCATTAAATAGAAAACTACAAAATGTCTTCACACTCTTCCAGTCATCCATCTGCTTAGTTACATCCATTGGGAATAACCCAGAAGCACAGAACAGACTAATGTGTTTCCAGCTGTAGCAAATGTTCTGCGGTGCTCCCTGCTGTCAGCAGAAGGATGACCCCCACAAAGGACAAGCTATTATAAAATGTGAGGTGTCCATCTCATGGTTTGGAGAACATGTCCAGCTTATGGCTCATTTGCAGAGCAGTCAAGGTGCACAGAGAAGGTGGTTTTCTGGGTGAGGAGTAGGTGACTCAGAGTATTTCAGGTTAAAAGCAATGCTAATAACCCACCTGGGAGGCAATAAATAGCCAGTCTCCTACCAAAGTGTCATGTAATGTTTTAGTAGTAGGAGGAGTGCAGGGCAAGAGCTGTCTGAGGAACAAGAGAAAACTATAATAAATTCTTCACTTTGCTCTCACTCTACTGCAGCTTTCCACAAAGATGAACCAAGGTACTCCTGTGAAGGGCAGTTTGATACATTGTGCCTCAAAGGGGACACCTGAGTGTACCCTCTTAGCTTCTTTCTTTTCTTATGGTTGTTTTGCAGCTCATTTTGTATTTATCACAGCAGTTCTCTTTCCTGTCACTTTTTCCCTTTGTTTTTTTCCTTTTTTTTTTTTTTTTGTACATATTCTCCCAAAATTTCATTCCCTTCTTCACTTTCTTATTTGATTCCTCCTTTCTTCTCTCCATATACACAATAAGAAGCCAAAATGCCTTTTTTCTTCTTTCAGCATTGCCTAGCTGTTTGGCTTGGCAGTGTTCATGGACAGCTAGATTTCCTTTTGAAGCCGAACGCTGACTTTCAAAGTCAGATCAGGAACAAATTTTAAAGCTCCTTCACTGAACTTCTTAATTCAAAGCTAAAATTTAAGAAGGCCAACTCTCTTAGAAGTGAATGCCACAGGCAGGAGGAAGGACAAATATGATCTAAGTTGCCTTCCAAGAGACTGAACATCAAAGAACAATCCCTACCCATTCCCCGAGCTATGCAGAAGGCTGGATTTCCTGGGCAGACTTATTCTTATTTTAAAATCTTGCTCTTAGGACAAAGGCTTTCAAGTTAAGGACTAAATTTTTCAGTATCCCAAGTAGCAATGCACTGTGTTAACCAGTCAAAGGGCAGTCAGTGGGAGTGAAGGTTTTTGTTATTATCTTCAGGCTTTTGATTCTCTAATTTAAGTAGAAGTTTTCACACCAAAGGGGTTCCCTTCACCCCAGTTATTTTTTCTTGCTCATCTTCCCCGGCCTGGGTCTCAGAAGCATTTCCAACTGTTTGTCTTAGTTGAGTTTCTAATAAAACTAAGCTGGTGCTTCTTGACCTGTTCCAAATTTCACTCTTATCACATGTTCTTTTTTTCTTAATAATTTTCCAGTTCAGAAAGACATCTTCTGAGCAGGACAGAGGATATGGAAGAAAATGGAGAAGAAAGATTAGAAGAGCAGGGCTTCCCTTCCCTTCCCTTCCCTTCCCTTCCCTTCCCTTCCCTTCCCTTCCCTTCCCTTCCC
>JAYDZK010000001.1:34328931-34378705 GCA_034509185.1 Euphonia xanthogaster
CTTCCCTTCCCTTCCCTTCCCTTCCCTTTCCCTATTTATGCACCCCTCACTCTTCTCTCCCTGAGTGCTTGTCAGAGGCAACCCCTGCACCCTCAGTTCCTCTATAATGGCAGAGCTTGGTTGGTCTTTGCTTTATTACAGATCCTGTCACATCTGGGAAGGAAGATTTGAAAGTTCTCGTGTTACCCTGCCCCTTTCTCACAGAATATGAACTACAGCTCAGTATACCTTTGAAAAATCAGGGATAGACAGTAGGCAAAAAAATTAAAGAAATAGTAACTTTTGTATAGAAATTACTATCTTAAACTTGATGGCAGTTACAGTGACTTATTAGTGGTGGTATGTGGTTTAGGAGATAGAAATGTAATGTGTTGGCAGCTGTTAAATTTTGCTTCCTCTAGTGCTTGGCTGCATGAAAATATCAATAAATTGAACCAACATATACAAGGATAAGTGCTTTATTCCATGCTGAGAGACTGGTATCACTTTAAATAAACCAGCACACTCATAGCAATAAAACTCTCTACTTCAAGTAAATCCTAAATGAATAATAATATATAGTGTTTCTGAATGCTTTTCATGAAATTAAAATTCTATTCTGATTAGCATAGTAACCAAGCCTTGTTTAACATGACCTCTTCCAATTCAGGTAGGTGACATGTTTCTCTTTCAGTAGCAAGCAAGGAGCTTGGAATTTTTTCAGGTTCCTGACAAGAATCCCCACTATCTGTTTAGAAAAACTTAATAGTCTCATTTTTTTTTCCAATTTTTTAATTTTTGTTGCTGAAAAACCATAAACTTTATACATCCTCAAGACACTCATATCAGAAAAATGAGAAAAGAGATGTTCCTAGATGACACATGAATGCAGAGAAGATTAATTTTAAATTTTAATATTTTGATTTTCAGATTATTTGGATGATCTGCTTTCACAGACTAAAATATCTCCTTGTAGTTTGGTCAATAAAAGAAAGAAAAGCACTTTTCTTCAATATCTGCAATCTTAAAAGACCAATAATCATCAAAGACAAAAGACATCTGGGATACTTATGCTTTACAATTGCACTCCAAATCAAGTGTATTTTTATGTTTTTCTTTTCTACAGAAATGACATCAAAAGTTTCAGTCATTATCTATATGAGGAAAGTGTGTTCTTTTTCTCCTGATTTGAAAATTTCCCACTGATCGGCGTCCCGCAAAGTCGTATTATTGAAGTGATAAATTAGATTTTATTGCTTACTGAGCAACGATTGGACTTCTGCTAATCATTTCTAATGAAGCAAATCATGTTAACAGTGGGTTGCAAGAAAATCATTGCCAGTAATTTTATTTTAAGGAGCTATTTTTATAAATTAGATAAGGGAAATTAAAAAATATTATTGCTTGATAAAATGCAAAGGATTGGAAAGAATATGGCATTTTCCAAATATGGATCATGAAAATACTTTTTTTTCTAGCACCAAATTCCCACTGGGTTTATGTGTCAGAAACTACAAAACAGTAAATGTTTGTAGAAGAACGGAGGATGATTCCTTTCCCATTGTTAGAAGAACCTGTGTGGAGACAAGAGACTACCCTGTGTATTGTTATTAGATGATGAGATTTCATTTCACTCTCTTAATTAACACCTCAGACTCAAGCATTCTCAGGATCACTTGCTAGTTATTAATATTTTAGATAAGGTGAACAAAGACCCAACACAAATAACAGCAGTGATGAAATACTGTCCTTGGAGTCACTTCAGACAATGGAAAGAAGTTCTGGTTTACAGTGGCTGCAGTTTTCAAATTTCATTGCCCATATGGTCTTATATTTCCCCACTCCTTGTTGAATAAAGGCCCTAGATCTGGACCCCAGATCCAGGGAGATGTGCCCTGTGGGTCCCAGTCCTCTTGCACTCCAAACCACCGGTAATCACCACTTCCTTACTTCCCTCATCTTTCTGACCTGAAACTTTTATTCGTCCATTTTTACTATAACCATACTCTCCCTATAATGTGCATAATCTAGCTCCTGTGTGCAGCTGCACAATTTCCATCAGACAGAAAACTCCAGGAGATGATGGAAATAATAAATGCTTACCTTGGTGAGCTAGATGTCATGAAAGTGGCTGTGAGCCTGACACAAAAACTAGTATGGATTTAATTAGAAACTACATTAATTTTCCTATAAAAGAGGACATTGAAAGGCATCATCTGGAAAATTTAATGAGATGCAGCACTATGGAAGAGTGCAAGCACCTTTTCTTTCTGGGCTTGAATTTATTTACTATGTAATGGGTTTTTTGTTTAGTTGTTGGTGCTGTTATTTTTTTTTTTTTTCATCTCTACAGTGAAATATTTTCCTGAAAGCATCTAGCTCCTCAAACTGGGAATGGGACTGAGAGCTGCTCTTCTTCATGTGTGGGTTTCAGAAAGTTATCAGTACAGCTGGTTGAGGGAAAGGTTTGGGTCTTTACTTGCCATAAACTCAATAGCCAAAATTTAAGTCAAAAAATGCTGTGCTACCCAAAATGCCACTGTTGCTGTTTTATGTAGGCATGAATGATGGTTAAAGACAGATACCAGCCAAATAGTTTTGTCATATGACTGAGAACTTCACAGAATGATCCCATGGTGAGTGACTTGCTCCCTTAAATACAGAATTAGTTGTCACTTTAACACAAGTATGAAGGAAATATTTGATTATAATCAGTATGTAGATGATGTAAATAAGGAGACTGCTTACTTTTATTTTCCTAAAACTTTTATTGATCTGCTTTGTGACCTGAGAGTTTCCCCCCTGGTTTCAATGTTTTTTTCATCTCACAGATTCTGAAAGTGAATTCAGAAGACCTTTGAAAAAATTCTGGGAAACCTTGGAGAGTCCTTTGAAGAACTCCATCCTATTATTTTGCACAGTAGCTCACATAAAAGAGGTCTGTGCAGTGCATAATGGAGTCAGCTCTCCTAAATGTCTCCTTCTTATGAAAACAGTAGATTTCAATCTTTCTGTTTCAGACTGACCTTCCCCACGTCCACTTTTTGAGGCTACTTGTATAAAAGTTGCACTTGAGGACACACATTTCTGAATTGTCCTTGCACCTCTCAGGTGCCACCTGCACTCAAAAGCCCTGCATTCCATGGCCTATTCATTCCCACTTACCTTGGTTTTACATGTCTTATTTAGACCTTCACAGAAGGCACTGACACCCTGGCAATGAGCTGACAGGGAACATCCAGCCCAGAGTGCTTGGATACTTTATGGTACTGGCTGATGTCTGTGGTTCTGTAGGAGGGTATTGGAGCTTCTCTTCACTGATGCATTGAGCTGCTCAGTCCAAATTAAAACAACTGCTGCCATAGGTCCACTTCACTTTTCCTTAAATTACTTTGAAGTTCATCTAGTTTCATGGACTTTCACTGACTTGTCAAATTCCACCTGCAAAGATAGAAAGTTTTCTAAAAACAAAATCTTTATGAAGTGAAAATTTGACATGATGAAACAGCTCAGACAATGTTTTAAGAAGTGGAACAGGACACATGAAAGGCTGGTACTTCTGCATATTAATTTCTTTGTTATGTCAGTCTGCTAAAAACAACTCAGTAATAACAGTCTTGTTGGTACAGTAATAAAACCTACTCTGCTTAGTGCATCTACACTTTTTTCCGGGGTATCAAATGTCATGGTTTAGGAAGGGTATTCCCCAATTCAATATTCCCACTAAAAAGAAATCCTCAAGCTGCTCTCCTACCTACCCTCCAGGGGGTAACACAAAAGGCAGAGATCAGGTTGAGATAAGAACAATTTACTGGAAACAGCAGTAAGCTAAGGATACAAAGAGTAACAGCAACAACATCAATAACAAAAGTGTACAAAGAGAAGGCGATTTATATGCAAAACACTGACCAAGCCCGGGCCAATGTTGGACAGACCCTATATCTGCCATGTTTGCTGCTCCTACCAGAAAGGGTCTTCTTCCCGGAGTGAGTGGGAGTCCCTTCCCCCTGCCCCTGGTCTGCTTCAGCCCTCATCCTCTGAGACTGCCAGAGCTGACTGAATTTTTCAGTGTAGCTGAAAAAAACAGGTCTAAACTCTTCACCTGGACTCATTTAATAGCCATCTGGAGATTCTTCGAAAAAGGTGATTCATCTCATTTGCTCAGAGAGCTGTCCCTGAAAGTACCTATCTCTTTCCATCCATTACAAAGCAATCTTGGGCAATTAGCTGTAACTACTTACAGCCATCTTAGAGACTGGAGTTTTGGAAAGCTAATGCTGAAACCTCCTGCTTAGAAGGGGAGACATTGGCCTCACGTCCATTTTAGAGATGGATAGGTTAGGCAAAGAGGCTGCTAGTTGCTTACTCAGTGTCCTGTATTATGGCAGTAATAGGTGCCCCATTAAATTCTATACATTAGCCATTAAATAAGCTATTGGGATGGCCAGGCATCTAAGTTTATATAACAGCATGACATGAGTGATCGTGGGTTGTTTTTAATACATTTATAACTTCACTGATTGAATTAATAGCTCAGATTTCAGGTCCTAATAAAACCAGCATGCAATGTTTGGGAAATGGTCTCCAGATTGCTGTTATTTTTTCTACTGATGCTAAAATAATTTTGATAGATTGATAAGTAGTTTTGAAAATGGTCAAACTGCATCTGACTTCAGCATTTGGACATAATGACTTGACTGCAACAGATGTCATGTTTATGTCAGAATGATGCATGAGTCACACTATTCTGCCATGTTAAAAGAAACACTTGCTATTTTTAGGATTTGGCTTATAAACAAGCCACATTTCCATTTGCTGCCCAAGGGTGAAAGCGTAGTTGTCACTTTACTGATTGCACATACTCCACCATATGTCCGAACTCTGAACTCCTGCAAAGTTGGGTGGAAAAATCAAATGCAAAGTGAAACTTTCTTTCTCTCTCTCTGTCTTGTCAAGCATGAAATCTTTAGGGCATTATCTTCATGGTTGATCTCATTGTTTCCATCAACAGAGTGCAAGAACCAGTCAATGATTGTAAGGCTGACTTACGTGTGGTTTTAAAAATGTCTAGGCTTTTAGGGATTTGTATTCTTGACCCACAAGACAACAGTATTTTTCTGGAACTGAAATTCTAAGGTTGCTTAATTCTGTATCACTACTGCTGAAAAATTTCTAAATTTGTGCCTTCTAGATGTATTTTTGTGACCATAATATCCCTTGTTTTTTCCTCATCTTTTAAAGCATAAAAGATATGTCTTTATATGAGAACTCTCTGTCCTTTCCTGTTTTTGTGTCACTTAGAAAAGAATTATAAGAAGAAAAACATTTAAATTATACAGTCATTTTCAAGAAAAGAGGGCTTTTATCCTTTGGAAAGGAACTAAGATTGGAAGAATGTTGGACTGTGTTTTGGAAAGCCCAAAACATTTATTTTGTGTCCTGTTTTTTTACACTATTTCACTACCTTTAGATATTTTTCCATTTAATATAGTCCCTGTAATCATTGCTTATTTGGGTTGAACATCCTGATCTAAACTAATTCTTGATGCAACTCTGGTGTTTCTCTCAAATTGCAGCAGGGATGACATTATAACAACTGTCTGTTCTTGTTTCACCACAAGACAGAAGCTATTGTGACCAAGATCCAACAATATGAAAAAAAAACCAGCTCCCCAGAAAATTCTTCACGGAAAATGAGAGCTGATGGACTGACTGGAATAACCCAGACTCTATTCTAGATAATATATTAGAGAGCCAACACTATAATTGTAATTGGGAATGAAAAAGAGAGGGATGAGGCATAAAAGTCCATATGAACATGAACTTATGACTAAGAATTTTTAAAAATAAATAGGTATCAATTAAAAAAAGTAAGAAGTGGATGGAAATGGGGAAAAGTGAATACAGAAGACCTGACAGAAACAAAGACCTTGTTTCTGTTCCATGTTTTTCCAGTGCAGAACAGAAATTAGCCCTATTATTTTAAAGCTTTTCCTTAAACACAGGTATTTTTTGCACTTGTGTATGTATATGCATATATATATATGTATATATATATATGTTTTCAGATAAGCATAGCCCTTAATGCTTCTTCTGAAGGAGTCTCTAGTGTAAGAGAGGAAGAGAAAAATGACTTTGGTCATATGCAAGCCTTCTGTTTGCGATACTCTAATCACTTCTCTCAAGCTGATTGTGCTCTCAGAGCAGTGTCTCTGAACCCGAATTCCTCAGGTGTGTCACATTGGTTAATGGAGAGCCTGATGTCCAACAGATCACTTTTACCTGTTTGAAAGGGCTGGGAATTTTACACTGTTCTCAAACTGTGATCCAAATCCAGCCAGCCATATGGCTTCCAATAAAGGTCAGTTTTAATAATAATAAAGTGGTGTTTCTTGTTAGCTGTGAAATATTTCGGAATTGTAACTATTTCATAATATTTTTCTCTTTATTGAAATCTTTCATTTTTTCTTCATTAAGTAGACATCATTCATAGACACTGTCTTTGGCCAGATGCTGCTTTAAATCAGCTTCATGTTACTCAGAAAAAATGTTCTCAGTGATTTATACATGATTTTCTTCTGCTTGCCATCATTGACAAGTCTGTCTTCATTTTTTTTTTACCTGCAATAGACTTATTTTGGGAAGGAAAATGAAGCATAGCAATGGCTTTTGTTCAGCTATTGAAAAGGATTTGATTCTACATAACTTAAAGCAAGGAGAATTTGACAGGGTTTGAGTGCTACTCCTGGCAGACTATAACTGTATGAAATGTTTTTTTATTCATTGTAGATCATGCAACTTATTATGCCAGTAAAGAGGCTGTACCAGCATAGAACTAACTCTTCATAATGCTGAGAATCCATCCTGTTCACATATACATTTCCCACTGAACTGTGACACTTTATATAATTAGTCTTATTGACTGGTAGGGCTTAGGGTGTGCTCATGGGCTAAGAGGCAGCAGATCAGAGAGGTGGTGATTCCACTCACAGCATGGAACTAGTGGTGAAATGGAGGTTCTCCTCCATCCACAAGTGGAATAACCCATTAGATTCCATCCTCCAGTGGCCTGCTTCTAAATATCAGGACAGCAATGCCTGAAAATATTAGAATACCTTATGAAAGGGCAAGCATATGATCCTCAAATGTATTATTTAAAGTAATGTGAATGGAAGCATTTTTTAACACTTGGGATTGATAGCATTGCAATATAACACTACTGTAATAATATAATATTGTGTGCTTAAAATTTTTATGAATCACACCAGATATAATTGTTTTCTGTTTAAGAAATGCCTGTTTCTACCACGAAGTTAATAACTCTCACTGAAAGCTTCATTGGGTTTAATTATGGAACACTCTAAGCAAACCAAGCAACCTTTTCTGCCTTCAAGGTGCCAGAGCAGGCATTTTTTCAAGGACTAATGTGCATTAGATGATGAGGGAAAACTGAATCTGAAACTCTCAGCCCACTTGGGAGCTTCATGGCTTTAATTTTTACACTGCAGATGAAGGAAAAGCTTCTAATTTTTCAGCTGAATAGCCATCCCAGTAGCACAACTGTTATAGCCTGTCCTGGAAAGTGAATTTTAAAAACTATTTTGCATTTGAGTATATGTACGTAGAAACTGGGACAAAAAAAGAATATTTTTTTACTTAAATAGCACAAGTATGAGGTTTCGAATACCACAATGAGAGGTTTTGACCCATTCTTTAGAAAATTGCAGCATATTAATATTTTTTAGAGATTCTAAATCTGGTGTTCCTCTCATAAGGTGTAAACAATGACAATAGAATTGCACTAGCATAAAACATTATAAGAAAATAATTTGGAACAGGGAAAAATGACTGTTTGGAAACAGCCCTTTGTTTATGGACAGTTAATAGATCAAAAGGAGGCCAAGCTGTGCACAGTTGCTGTTAATCACTGCAAGGTCCCAGTCTCAGCAAAGTGCCTTTGAAGACCTAAGTAGAAAGCTCATGCCACTGTACTTTATTAGAAAAACCCTACCCACACAGAAAAATATAAGGTAGCAGTTTAGTCATGGACCAAAAATAATGAAGCAGCAGACTGAGACAATGGAATAAAGGGAAACCAAGAATACCTGTAGAAAAGAGAATAAGTGTTATTAGGGGTCCCTGCAATCCTCCTCCTGCCAAGAGCCATGCTGAGTCCCAACACCAACCCAACCATGGTAAAAGGAGCGTCTTGTTTTAGTCCATAAATTACAAAAATCTGCTCATATTGAAAAGTCTGGGTCCATCTATCATAGCTGGCATGACGTGAGATGTCCACACCTGCCCCTGCTGGGGCGTCTATTCCAGGAATGCTGTCAGCCCCTGGCACATGGGAAGCAATGCCCCTCACCCTGCCCATGGAGCCCCATCTGAGCCCAGAGTAAAGATCAGCTGAGCCCAAACAGCAAGATCCACCTGGGGACAGGGGGGGGTCCAGAGGAGGCCAGAGCAAATAAAATCCATTGACCCAAGACAAATGTAATAATTTCCCTATTTTTCTTTGATTTTGTGGCAGCTGAGACCATGCTGGATGCAAGAGCATCAGATATATCTTAAAGGTCTTTTCCAGCACTGGGAGAGAGGAAATGGCCTCAAATGGCTTCAGAGGAGGTTCTTGTTGAATATTAGTTAAAATGTCTTCACTGAAAGAGCAGTCAGGCAATGGAACAGGCTCCCCAGGGAAGTGGTGGAATCACCAGCCCTGTAAGGGTTCAATAAATGAGTAGATTTATGGTTCAGCATGCAGTGGTACGTGGTCAAAGGCTGGACTTGACGATGAAAGTATTTTCCAACCTTAATGATTCTATGATACTGTGATTTTAAATGGTTACATAAGTCTATGATCTCAAAAGCAGTGTTTTCTCTTCATATGTGAGTTATCTCCCTGGAGTGTCTTTCAATATTTCTGTTTTCTAGTTTACTCTGTTATCTTAGCTGAGAAACACAAGAACATGGGCATATATGTAAATATTGCAAACCAAGAAACTGAGAAGGGGCAATATGGTTGGCATACCAGTTATCTAATGAAATTTGGGACATCCAAGTTATTTTTTCCAAAGCACATTAAAGAAGATTCAGCTTAAAGCAGCAGACCTACTTCCCACAGAAGGGAAAAGATTGACAGGTTCACAGCACCTATGAACAGTCTCATTCTGCTGTTTTGTAGTCCCTTTGTAAGCAATGTGCTGTTTCTACCATTTTACTGAAAAGGAAATATGATTAACTGCTGACTTAATCCCCCATAAATGACCAAGTATTGAATAAAGTCCATTTTCTAGAAACAGTCCTGTATATACTGTATGTAAAATTGCTCTTCAATATTAGGCAATGCTAAAGCTCACTTTACTTTACAGAAGTAGGCTAATAACTGAGTATTCCTCCACACACAAGCTAGTACTCATTCAGTGGTCAATGAATGAGTAAATTTTTTAGCTTACCACTGTAGGCTAAAAAATTTAATATGTTGTTTGCTAAAAATAGTTTGTTTAGTTTCTATCCTCTGCTAATTATTCCAAAATTTCTATCTGAGTCAAATTTCCTATGTTCTTAGTAAACAGAATAAAATGCCTCACTCATTTTTACTGCAGAAAATTTACTTTTCTTTCAGATAAATACACTGATTTTAGCAAAAGGTTCAGCAAGCATACAATCCCTGGAAAGGGGAGACAAATGCTTTTTGGAAATTTATATACATGGGGATGAATTTTAGTCACCTGTACTGGAATGTCTCTCTAGTAGTCAAACAGCACTTCTAATGCCAAAATACAGAAAGACAGCAGTTATCCTGGTGGAAATCTTTCTTGTATGATCTTTTCCCTCTCATACATCTTCAGTTCAGAGTAACTAGTGTGAATCTATTCTGATTGCGAGTAACAGTTTTTCTTCTTTGAAGCAAACTTCCTATAATTTCTGGTAAAAATGTATCTACTCTGCCATATTAACAACAATTAGATTTAAAAGAAAAAGAAAAACAACAGAATTTTGAAGTTCAAAATTACCAGTGCTAACATGCAGTCATGGCAATACAGCTACAATTCTGGAAAAAAACCAAATCAAAACAACAACTAAAAAAATACAGAAATAAAAAGTAATTTTTTCCTATAGTGATCTTTCATTCACTTATAATTTATGGATTTCTATATTAAAATTTCTTTGAAAGCATGCCTTTTAGAATATGCCTGGGCAAAGAAATGACAATGTTATGCCTCCTGGATTTCAAAATATGGTGCTGTGTGCTGAATGCCTGCTGAGGGTGCACTGTACAAATTATAACTCCTGACTTCTGCCAAAAAAGCCTGTCAATGACTTTCTAATACAGATAAGCGTGTTTGAATGCCCAAGTACATTCCTTGCCACCATCTTGGTGTAAAGTATCTACTAGTATAGGCTATTTCAATATTTAAAGGGAGCTTATGAGAAAGATAGAGGCCTTTTACCTTGTCCTGTCATGACAGGACAAGGGGTGTTTGTTTCAAACTGAAAGAAGGTAGATTTAGACTGAACATAAGGAAGATTATTTTATGAGAAGGATGGTGAGGCACTGGATCTGGCTGCCTAGAAAAATTGTGGATCACCACAGACATGTTCAAGATCAGGTTGGACAAGGCTATGAGTAATCTTGTCTAGCAGAAGGTGTTCCTGTCCATGGCACTAGATGAACTTAAAGGTCCTTTTCAGCACCACCCATCCTATCATTCCGATTGTCACATCTCGAGAGGCGTTTTCTCCATCAATTTCTACTGGACAACTCTCCCATTAAGAAAGACAGTGTAAAACAGTTAAAGCATAAATCTTCCACTACATCATCCATAGCTCAGTGCATTAGGTCTGTAAAGGAAGATGACTCAATTTGGCAGGACTTGGAGAAAGTGTTCTGAAGTCAAAAAGTTATGGTGGGAAGCCTTCATTGCTCCTGTCATACGGCATGGGAAGTAAAGAACTGAGAGAGGTTGAGGAGCACATGAGCTTTAAAGATGAAAAAGACCTGAGCAAGAAGGAGGACGTTTCATTTCAAGCAGAGACTGAGAACAATAGTTCTAAATTTAACTTATGGTAATGCATGAGATTGGAAGAAACAGCTATGTGATACATTTCAAACAGAACATGGTGTTAGTAAGTGGGGGTATGATGCAGTTATTGCATCCTTTGAGATACAGAAAGGTGACAGAGTGAGCAGGTCTATCTTTTAATTTGACAGAAAAGCTGTGTCTCACTATACATGAATTCTAGAAGCCAAAGAAATCACATATTTCAATTTCCAAGTACTTTTGGAGGAGATGGGAGACCCATTTCGTAGGTAACCCTGAGGGCTCAGGACTGGGATGTTATAGAAATAAAAAGTACTTTGCTACTCATAATAGATTAGTTCTGTTCTCCAGTGATGCTTCCACAACTTTGTGCAGTTTAAGTGTTCAGTCAGCTACTGGCATGTCTAGGCCAGGGAGTACAACACTAATGCAATAATGAAAAGTTTTCTTTCTACAGGAGCTTTGAAGTCTCTACATACCTGCCCTTGAGAAAATGCTGTGTGATCTTAAATAACTCGAGGGGATCAGGAATTTTCTGTGAGAAGGACCACATTTCTGATACAGTTTACAGTTTACCTATCACTCTTGGAGCAGTTCTGCTCTCCTGATAATATTTCTTTTTTCCCTAATCAAATGTGGCAACACCTCCCTTTTAGATTTCCTGAAAGTCTCATATCTTGGAACCCAGAATCCAAAACCCAGAATCATATGAATATACATAATGATTGTTTAAAAGATAAGGGTGTTTCTGGCTCGTTTTTCCCTTACCCTCCTTCAAATCTTACACATATTCTTTGCTGCTTCGCTCCAGGTAGCAATTTCTGAAGGAGGAATTTTCAATTGTGTTGATAGGTCCTTGTTGCTTAGGAACACTTTTCAATTTGCCACTGTGTTGGTATTTAGGTCACCAAGGAATTAATATTTTTAAAATTATAGCTATGCAGTCCATCACCAATTCTGGTATATCCCACTGAGAATTGGCAGTACAGTACTTACTTCCTTATGGGTTGAAAAGTTAAATTGAATGTTCTGTTTGGAAAGAAATTCTATGAAAGAGAAAAGAAAATGGTTTTCCTTCATAGTAAGAAAATATCTACACTTTGCAATAATAAACTCTGATATTTTCTAACCTAGATTGAATTTAACACTGTTGTCTAAAGGACAGACACTGCACCATTAGGGTTTTCACAAAACTGCCTTCACTTCAGAAAAGCAGGATCAGATCTTATCAGAGCAAAGGGAATTCAATAATCTTTCTTTGAAGCCACCTTCTCAATATCAATGACATTTTCCATATTTCATGCTGTGATATATGGCAGTAATGACCATCCTTCTGTAAAAACTGTAAATAGTCATCATTCCTGAAACATGAGAAGACATGAAAAAAAAGAAAACTTTTCTTAATTATCAAGAAAGTTATTTCTTATGTCAGTATTGCATTTTGAGTATCTAAAACACAGGTCTTCTAACAAATGAGGGAAATTTGGTTGGTATGTTCTTCTGATTGCTACCTCATTTTTATTGTGTTCCTGGGAAGGACGATTTGTAATTGACACCCATCTCTGGCCACCTCTCTGGTAATTGAATCTGCTCATTCCTGGAATGCTGTAAAGAAAGAGAAATAACTGGATAAAATATCAATTGGATCATGCCTCAAGTCACCTATTTTCCCCACCAAGGACCAGTTCTGCCTATTGCCCTCAATACCTCATTGCTGGCCCTCAGAGCTCTCCAGGGAAGCCCAGAATTGAATGTGGTATTCCAGGCATGATTGTGGTAAAATACAAGGGGACATTAACTGCCTTGCTTTGTAGTGCCTCTCCACATGTGCTGCTCAAATTGGTAAAGGGATTTGAATTATCTGCAGATTACTTTAAAATGATCCAGGAGATAGTAAAATGAGTGTAATAGGCACAGAACACTGTTCCACTTTCACTGAGCTATCTCATTATTAAAGAAATAATGTGATACTGAATTTAGGAAAGGTTATAGACTGGATCCTCTGCTGGTGCTTACCTCACTGGTACCATATGTGGTCATACCAGTGGGGATCCTTCCCCAGTTCACTGTTACAATGATAATTGTGCATAGCACTAAGGGGAGAGATCCAAAAATGGCCCAGGTAAAGGGTTAAAGACAAGTCTCAGGGGAGGCTTTATTGCTCTCTACAACTACCTGAAAGGAGTGTGTGGTGAGGCAACTAGACACAGGACAAGAGGAAACAGACTGAAGTTGCACCAGAGGAGGTTCAGAATGGATATTAGAAAAAAAATCTTCATTGTCAGAGTGATTAATCACTGGAACAGACTTCCCAAGGAAATGGTGGAATCGCCATTCCTGGAAGCCTTCAAAAACAAGTGGAACTGGCAGTTTGCCATATGGTTTAGGGGGCATGGAAGTATTTGGTCAAAGGCTGGACTTGATGGTCTTGGAAGTCCTCTCCAATATCATTCAGGAACACTAGAGAGAGGTTCACACTAGAGAGAGACTTCAAGTGAATAAATTGAAAATGGTAGTAGTTCTAAGCCCCACTCTAGTCATTACAGCATTTATGAAGCATATTTACTGGCATTTTCAGCAGGATTACTTTAAAGTTGATTGGGTTATTTGTATGTAAAGTTATATTTTATTATTATTATGTTATTTTGTGATTTATTTGTTTTTTATGCCTTTTTTAAATTTAATTTTGATGAAGGTGAGTTCCAAACTAGATAATGTCAGACCCTTTATCCAAAAAAGGACAACAAACAGATGAAAAGCACAAGTAGCCCAGAGTGGAACTAACTTAACAGCTTGGTAGGTTGCATAAATAATCAAATATTTAGGGAAATAAATTTAGAATTTCTATACTTAAAAGTATTCTGGTAGAAGATGCTGTGATTTAATGAGGAAAGAAGGAGTGTGTATCATAAGCAAGAGTAAGACTTTGTGAAAACTCTTTATAGAGATAACTCATGAACTATTGATTGAGTTCCAGATGGGGAAAAAATCCATTTTATTTAAAGTAAGGTTCTCTGATCCTATTTACTGATTCATCTGTTTAGATATCCTCTAAGAGCTACTGGAAACAGCTATTCACTTTTTGCACCACATTTTTATACCTGATGTTATATTACCCTGAGGGATAAAACTCCACTGATCTTCTTTGCTCATGTCAATTGGATAGAATTAAGTCTCCTGCTGTGTCAGGATAGTAGAGTGGAGATTGAAGGAGGCACTGCCTCTCCCATTACACAGGAACTTCTCATGTCTCCTTTTGTGCCCTTCAGGAGATGCACAGTCCTTTGCAGGACATTCAGGAAGCTTGTCAAGTCCTGCTTGAATACAGTAAGAGTGTTTGGGTGCTGACTTTTGAGATGTTATTGTTCATTTCTGTAAGAGACAAAGAATAACAAGCTGGCATTACAAGGAAGTTTTCAATTGCTCTCCAGGGGCACTTGTGCTCCAGCACTTGACAATAATCTTTGTAGACTGTGTGTCATTTGTTCAGTTCCTTGGGAAGATTTGGTATGAGCAGGGTTATATACTCAGTGCTTGTTTATTTTTCCCTAAAATAAACATGCAAACATTGAAAGGAGCAGAAGAGCAGAAGGGGTTTCTTTATAAACACAATTTTCACTTGCCTTTGTTTGTATTATTCCAAAATGTCCTGAAGACACAGAAGAGTGCTGCATGTTCAAAGGCTTTCAGCACTTTTGAGTCAATGCAGACACTATGGGGGAAGATTTCCATAGCAACAGAATTAAAGGGGGGAAAATATGAAAAGTCTGTGTTGGATAGATATATGAGGAGATACATATATTCGTGGTGGGAGAGGAATGCAGACTATGAGGGGCTATAGAGCAAGCAACTGAGCTCTGATTGCTCATTCTTTCAAAGAGAACAGAATCACCAAGAACCCCCTATTGTCCATTTAATCCGATTTGCATAAAAGATCCAGCTGATCATCCCACTCTCTGTGATTATTAACTCTTTAAAAATTAGTAGCTTAGTTATTTATTAATATTCTAAAGGATAATATTTCTTTCAGTACTATAGGCTTCCTATATGATTGAGAAGTGACATAGAGTGATATATGTTGCCTTCCAAAGACCTCAGAGAAAGCATGAACAAGCATTGATCATCCTGTCAATAATCAGACACACTCATAACACTCATCAAACACTCATTTGGGTGTTTTATTCAGTTGTAGTTCTCATTTATAAATGCCCATTACTTGACAAACAAATTATTTAAAATACAATATAATTATATTTTAATAAAAATATAAATATAAAGGCAATAAATTTATATGTTAATATATCTTGAATACAAGATTATGGAGGAATATAATAATGGCTGTAGATTATTATTAAGTAAGGTCCATAGTCAAGACAGTATAATGACAGGTCTCTCAGTAGACTACATTCTACTGCACGGTATTGACTTTGTGACACCTACAATAAGCATTTCTAGGTCTGTCTTGTGCAAATTTGCAGACAGCCACACACATACAAGAAATATGAAGAAGGGCTTTTTACAAGGGCATGTAGTGATAGGGGGAATTGTTTTAAACTAAAAGAGCAGAGATTTAGATTACGATCTTCACTCAGGGGTAGTGAGGAAAAAGTTGCCGAAGTGGTGGATGCTCTACCCCTGGAAGTGTTCAAGGCCAGGTTGAACAACCTGGTCTAGTGAAAGGTGCAACCTGGTCTAGTGAAAGGTGTCCCTGCCCATGGCAGGGGAGTTGGAATGGGATGACCTGTAAGGTCCCTTCCTACCCAAACCACTCTGCAATTCCTTTCTATGATATGCACCCTTCAAGCAGTATGCAAAGTTGTGTATCTGGTATGTTCTTGTCACGCCTGGACCTGTTCCAACTTGCAAGTGACTTTTTCTGAAATATTTTCTGCTGTGTCTGCTGCGCTCCATGTTAGTTGTCATGTATAATTTTACAGCCAGTTAGGCACACTACACATTGATTGCCTCTTTCCCCTACGGAACTTACCCTTAATTTCCAAACAGTTTTAATTTCTCTTGGCATATGTTGTAAAAGAGTAGAATGGAGGATAGCATTTAATATTCTTTCCAGTAGCCAAGTGATATTCTGCTAGTTCTGCCTCAGAAAACAGAAGACTGCAAATTTTGACATCAGCAACAGTACTGTACTTTTAAGAGAATGATGAATTCTCATCTAACCTTTGATTCTAACTCCATTTAGATGAACTATCTTTTTTTTTCGTCTTTTGCAAACTCTTTTATTACTTTTCCCACTTCTGGATCCTGATGTTGTCTCTTTCCTTCCACCACACCTCAATGTGTATCTCTGACTTCCCCACTGTTCACTCCTACCTACTTGCATTGTTGGACTGGTTTGTGTGGCCAGATTTTGGTAGAGGGGGACCTATAGAGGCGGTGTTTGTGAGAAACTGCTAAAAGCTGCCTCCATGTCCAGTGGAGCCAGTGCCAGCTGTCTCCAAGACAGAACTGCTGCTGGCCAAGGCTGAGCCTGTCAGCAATGGTAGCAGTGCGGGTAGTTAGAAGATGTGAGAGGAACAGCCCTGCAGAGCCCATGGTCAGTGCAGAAGGATGGAGTGCAGCTGCTCCAGGTGCCATTCCCATGCAGCCCGTGGTGCAGACTGTGGCAAGGCAGCTATGTCCCTGCAGTCCATGGAGGATCTCATGCTGGAGCAGGTGGATGCCCAAAGGTGATTGTGACCCTTTGGGAAGCCAGCACTGGAGCAGGCACTTGGCAAGACTTGTGGCCTGATGGAGAGAGGAGCCAGGTGAGAGCAGATATGCTGGCAGGACTTTTGTCCCTGTCGGGGAACCACACTGGAGCAGCCTGTTCCTGAAGGACTGCACCCCGTTGAACGGATCCACTGGAGCAGTTTGTGATGAACTGCAGCCTGTGGGAAAGACTCACGTTGGAGAAGTTGGTGGAAGACTTTCTCCTGTGGAAGATACCCAGCTCCACGGTAGGGTAGGAGTGTGAGGAGTCTTTCCCCAGAGGAGAAAGGAACAGAAAAGACAGTGTGTGATGTACTGACTGCAGCCCGCCTTACTTGTTCCCCTGTGCCTCTAGGGGGGAGGAAGAAGAGAAAATAGAAAGTAGGGAAAATGAGGAGTAAATTTGTTTTTTTTTAACTGATGAGTGATCTCTCCCTGTCCTTATGTTTACATATGAGCCTATCTTTGTATTTTCTCTCCCCTGTCTATTTAAGGAAGGGAGTGATAGAAGTGCCTTTGGCGAGCACCTGGTGTCCAGCCAGGGTCTGCCCACCAAAATTGCTGAAATGGGCTGATGTCTCTCCATCCTACCTTGTTTCCTTCCTGGTTTTTGATCCCACTGATTTCCTTCTTCATCTCATTTCATCCACCCACAATCATCATTAATCACTTCTGCACAAAGAACTAATTTCAAACAGCCCTTCATGTACCTCTTTCTGTACCTGATTTTTACATTGAGACTGATTCTCACTATTGGGAACACAGAGGACCTTCTTCTAATTTTCCTGGATCTGGCCAAAAGCTCATTAAGTTTTGTTTAAGAACTCAGGGATGTATTTTTTTTTCTCTCTGAACATATTTATTTTCTTGTGCATTTAAAGCATATACATATAAAAATCCAGTTTGTTTCTCTGACACTTCTGAATGAATTCTGAAAATAGAAGAAACATTATTAAAGGAATCATGGATAACAAATGTAGGTCATGAGGTAATTATACAGTTTGTCGACTAATTGCAAAAAATACATAAGACTAAGTATTTAATTGGTATTGGTAGTATTTAAAAAATACTTAAGACCAATTATAAAAATTGTGGGTTCTAATGTCTTATACTATTTTCAAAACTGTGCTGCACTTTCAATTTTTCCCATAAAATTCAGATCATATTATCGATCAAGAGAGAGCAATATGCTCAGTTAACCTGCACAATGGAACTTTTAAGAAAAATGCAGCTAGAAAATTCTTATTTCAACAAAGTAGCTAGGATGACTCAGTAAAACCTGTCCTAAAAAGTCATTCTAGAAACAGTGAAGGTGAAGCATCTGATGAGACTTTTTTAATCAAAATGATTTTGGCTTCATTTCCTCAATGTGATACTGTGGTTAAAGACATCTTTAGCTTATTTTAATTTCTATTGTCCTCTGGGGAGCAACTGTTTTTGTGTTGAGGTTAATTTGCCATGCTGGCTGTATGTATGCTAATAAGGTATTTGAGAAAAACTTAAGGCACAGTGTTGATAAACAGATTTCAAAGCTGATGGCACGGTGGGATTATTTAGATGCTTGGTGACATCTGTATTTGCATTCACAAGTGCGGTCTGGTATTTTCTGCTTGTTTCTGTGGTTCAGTCTGCAAAAGCCGGGAAAGTATTTGCAGTTTTGGCATGAAGGCACGTGCCATATGCACCATCCCACCTTGCAATGAAATACCCTAACTAGCCCTTCCTAAGCAGCCTTGTGAAAAGTGAAGGCTGAATTTACAGAGGAACAAAATCAGATAAAGGTGAACCAAGAGCTGTCCCTGGCTTTCCTACCTTTACACTGGTGCTGTGTTTAGTGGGAGAGTGAAGATAGGAAGCCTTCACCAGACCAACAGAGGAATTACTACCAAAGGTGTCATTCATGCTTGATTAAAGCTGGTGTAAGTGGAGCAAGAATCAGACTCTTATTTTTACCTTGTACATACACTTTGTATTCTTGGCTATATAATACCAGCTACCTCAGTGATCAGCTCTTAAAAATGGCAACATTTCACCATGGTACTGAAGGATTTGTTTTGCACTGCAGATGGAAAGGGGATCTTATATAGGATTTCTTATATAGCATGTGCTGCTGTGTGATTTGTACAATACTGCAGCCCTACACCTCCTACTTTGCTTAAGCTGTTTTTAAATGAAAATTTAATACTGTTTCTTCTGTTTTAAAGACCACTCAGATCTAAAACAAAGACAGCCAAACAGCCTTTATCTAACTCTTCAGAAATGATCCTTTAACTTTGTGACCGAATAGCAGCTGCCTTTCAGAAACAAAAGAAGCACATTTAGTAATTTTGGCTGAAGAGAACATAGAAAGCAAAAAGGCATTAATATAGCAGTGTAATTCAAATTAAATTTACCTTCCAAATGTATGCATGAAAGTCTCCAGCAAGAGGAGATCCTTTTTGTTCTCTAGTTCTGAGTGATTCCTACTAGAAAAGACCTCAAAATATCAAGTCCTCTATTAAACTTTCAATATGTATATTGTCAATAAAAACTCCCATTGGGTACACTATGGGCTCATCCAGATTCTTTCCAATGCTTGGGTAAGCTCCTTGTTGTCAGGATATTATTCCCAGATTTTGTAAGGAATATTTCTTTACATAATAACTGGTACATTTATAAGCAATTTGTGCTCAAAAATTACTCGTGTGAGTCTCAGAGCTAATGCAGCTCAGGTTGGATTAACAGTATCAGCATTCCTATTTCACATTTTTACCGTGAGATTTTTGTGGCTGTAACCTTGTTATTTCTAGATAATTTTGATTTTCTCTTTTCATTTGATTTTTTAATGAAATCACAGAATGGAATTGGGGTAGGAAGCCTACCCTTGCATGCAAAGCCAGGGTTCTGTGGAGTACGTAGCTCAGGGCTGTAATTGCTCAGGTTATGAATATCTCCAAGGATAGAAACTTCACAGTCTCTCAGGGCAACCTCTTTCATTGTGTGACCATTCTCATAGAAAAAAAAGAAGGGTTTTAAAGTTAAATAGAATATGCTGAAGGATATGAAGAAGGATCACCTTTCCCTCGCAGGAATTAAAACATAGACATTTTCACCTCATAGAGAAATATAAAATCTTTCAGGTGCATATCTCATGAACTCTTAACTGACCTTACAGTTTTGTGGCTCAGTTTGTGATTCCTGAACTAGAGTATTTCTTATGGACAGCTATGAGGCATTCTGCAATGTCATTATCTGCTTTCTGATCTGTGTCCACTTAATGGCAAGCAAAAAAGTTTGCCAATATAGCCAAATGGAAGGAGGCCTCTTTCTTTCCAGGGAAAGACTCAAATTGCATAACAATTGAGACTACAAGAACTAAAGTTACACAGCCTTCTTCTGTATTCCTCCACGTTGAATTAAAATTGCATTCATTTTAAATAGAATTTTCTGTATTCCTCCACATTGAATTAAAATTGCATTAATTTTAAATAGAATTTAAATCAGCAGATAATGTAACAGAACAACAGCAGGGCAAATACTCTTGCTCCTCTTGACAGCATTTGTTTCTCTCAATTTGGCTGTTGTTTCTCCTTCCGCTTTTTCTTTCTCTTTTTTTCTCTACTTTATATTTTTTTTCTCCTTATTTTACTTCCAACTGACTATTTTAATTCAATGCTCTCTGCTCTTCATACTGAACAAATTTGAATGTCTGTTTGACAGAGCAGAAATGCATCAGGGGAACCTATTGACTCCTCAATATTGCTCTGAACAAGTTATTAAAAATGTTTCAGAAGTCTGTGGTGCATTTGCAGACAAGATGGTGATTGTCCACAGATGCAGGGACCACATGCAAGAAGCAGGCAAGCCCAGCTAGACAGAGAAGTTCAATTTTTTGGAGTGCATATGGGCAATGTTGTTGCCCACACATAGACTTTCCTCACCTCTGAAGATGTATAATCCTCTTCAGCTGCCCCTTCCCAGGAGGACTTCTAAGCCTTCACTACAATAGATTTTGATGAAAAGTCAAAGACATTTAGACTGATATTCCTAATATTTGTTCCACCCCAACATACAGCAGCCTAGTTGGAGAATGGGTCCTGAATGACCTGGTGTAATTAAGTGGATTTTAACCCCAGCACTTCTCCAGGTTTAATGCTATGCCACAGGATGCTATTATAACTTCCAAGAGAGAGAGGGAGACACGGGGAATGTTTCAGTCTTTTGAATGCTGCTTTTTTAATATCCACCTCTCTACCCGTGCTGGCCTTTGGAAATTATTTCTGAAATTGTTCACTTATTGCTGCCTTGAGTAGGGTAGGGAACAGATGTGTGGAGAAGGAAATTTATTAAATAAATAAATAAGTAAGTAAAAATAACTCAATAAATACCCTACATTCCTGCCATCCAGCAGCTGGTGACCCTCCAGGGGATGGGTGCAAGTAGCTCTCCATGTCCCCTGGGTGTGCCAGTGCCACCAGGCGTCTGGTACAGGGAGTATGGCGGCCAAACCCCAAGGGATGACGGAGCAGGGCTGGATGATGAAAAGCTCTGATCACCTGGGCTCCTGCCAGCCTAGTTCAATGCTACTATTTGCATGCAGACACAAAAGCCCAACACTGCACATTGCCTCCACTCATTGTCTTTTTATGTCTTTTAAGTATATAAGAAATTAACTGGCATAGTTATGTATTTATCATAAGATATAGTAGTGCATAAATCTGGAATAATGGTTTTTACACATACATGTCTAGAGTAATGTTCTAACATTCTGCACATAAATATTTTTCACACTAAACCCTATTTTTTAAAAATCAAGTATTTCAAATATCAGTTAAACAATCACCGACCTAGAACCATATGAAACAATTTCTATTTTTAGACCCCGTCATTATAGCAATATGCAATTATTATGTATTAAATTATTATGGATTAAATACTTGCGGTATTTACAGTGGTTTAACATGATGTATGTCCCAACACTTGTTGGATTTTTTTTCAGAACTTTATTTATTTATCTTGAGATAAAAGTGGGAAAAAATCTGCCTGGGCATTGAGTCAAGATAAACCAGTAGTTATTTTAATATTTCAGGATCTCTGCCACTGGTGATCAGTTTGAGAATAAAGTAGTTTAAGTTACAAGATTCAGGAAGAAGAGATTGCTCTAAATTATACAAAAAGGAAAAATCTTTGACAGAACTAGCAATATTGAAATCAGAAATGAATTTGTTGTTACTGCTTCAAGGGGGAGTGGTAAGACAGGCTCGTCTCTCTGTAGTGAGTTGTCTCAAATGGCAGGGCATCTATTATTTTCCATGTTTACAGCAAACCTCCAAGCATCTGAATAACACAGAAAATTGTGGTTGCTGAGAGATTTTATAATAAATTACTGGATATGAAAGGTGGCAAGAGTTATTCTTAGTAAATTATTGTGCAACAGAGAATAATTAAGATCCTTATTTATTTTGCCTTTGGTAATGGCTTGAAAGTTGATGAGGAACAAAATAAGATAAAATGCTTATTAACTATCTTAATCAGGAAATATTAAGGATATAGGGTGGAGTTTCCAAGCATCTTGGCTAGAAGGCCTTTTTTTTAGGGATTTATTGTTGTTTTGGGGGGGGCCTGAGGACAAGCTCCTTTGTTGGGGTTTAGCTACGTGGGCTTAGGGCCAGCTTTTGGAAGGGCTGTTAGCCCTTGCATCGATGAGCAGTGAGGAACCTCAGTGGAGAATGTCCCACTTCTTCTAGTGGCACTTTTAAACTCAAACTTCCCTGTCAGTCTCTGTTTGAGGCATTTTTCAGGTGGATCCTTTACTCTGACTCTGATCGGACCTGTCGACTTGTCATCCTCATTTGATCACACACCTCCCTCACCACAGTCACCTTATCCCCATCTCATACAATTCTTCTGCCACTGTTTTGACTGTATTATTGTAGCCCTAGTTTCTGAGCCTCTCCTCCCCTTCTATTTGATAGTTTTGGATAGTCTGGCTTTAATCACTCCAGAAGAAGGCACACCATTATCATAAATTTTAAAAGACAGGATAGTGAAACCTCATATAAAACAGAGAGCGTGGGTGCTTCTGTGACTGGCAGGGATTTTGATGCAAATCGCCTTTTGTTTCAGACGAAATCATGGCAGAGTGTTTGTTAGAGAGAAAATCCTACTTAATTCAGATCTTGGCTTAGGTAACACTTCCATGAGCAATCAAATCTCCTGAAGCTTCAGGACTTGTTGGTAGGTGACCAGCTGGCAAAGGGATTCTCTTGCACAGATCCTCACAGTGGAGATGCATGCATTTAATATCTTAATTTTGTATGTATTTAATAGCTTAACCACATACCAAATACGCCCCTACATGAAGATTAACACCATCCCAGACAGAGCCAACACACGATTTGTACAAGGACAGTTAATACTGGCTGTTTAGAGATGTCTAATGCGTGCCAAACATGACCTCTCCAGAAGCAAGGGCCACATAAGGATGTGGCTGGAGGGAAGGGACTAGCTGTCCACCCAGAATAACACTTCCTTCAAGCGTGCAGCTTGGGCTGGACACAGCAAGAGCTGCCCAGGGAATCTCTAGAAGTGTCTGAAATTGTCACCTGTAACAGCACTCAGTTGTGACAGTTCAGGCAATCAGCAAGCTGGTTCTTTGTCTCAAACCATTCCATGGGCTCATCCCTTTAGATGACCAGCTCCTAGACAACCCAGGGAATTTATGACCTTAGTGCATGGCTGTGCAGGGATGATACCCAACTATATCACAATTATAAGTCAAAAACTTACTTTGGTTTCCTACTTATCACTCGTTTATAACTTGAATGTTGTAGCTTGTGCCATTTAGACTTTAAGGTGCATTCACCTTTAGAGAGACATGGGAGTGCTGCAGTGGGGTCACCAGTTGATTCCTAGAAACTGACTCTGGGACTGAAAATGCAGTTTGTGAACAGTTTATAGATATTTTATGTTATGAATATATTATGCATTGTTGAAGGCTGTTGAAACTGTGCTCCACATGAGCCGGAGATTGGTTCTAAATCCTTTCTGTCTTGCAGTTTTTTGTATCCATTGGTAGAGCAATGCAGGACCCTGAGGTGACTTCATGGTGTTTTACACCTGATGTTCCTTTCTTCTGCTCTGTGTTCACAGCATGTGAAACAAGACAGTTTTTGCATGTGAGACACATTATTCCTTTTTTGCTTCCTTCATGTAAATCCTTGTCTGGCAAGGGCACAGGCTCAATACGGCATGTTGCAAGTATTTATTTAGATGTCAGGAATGCTGGCTGATTGGCAGAGCAAGCAGACCATGCTGATGTCTGTGTGTCTTTGTGTGTCTGTGTGGAACATAAGAAAAAGGGAGATGCAACTCCCATTAAGAGATATTATAGATTCACTTTAGCACCATGAAAACATGATTGAATTGGCCCATCTACTCAGCATATGGTTAAAAATCTGTGTGGCTGGATATATCCCCACAAATAATCTGAAGACACTGTCATGGTCTACAGAGCTGGAACAAGAAATGCAGATTCAAAGAAGTGAGTGAGATGTGGGAAGGGGTTTGACTCCTTGTGCCAAAAAGTATTTCAATACCAGTAAGAGACACATAAACACATACACATTTTTCCTGAAAAGATCTTGAACATTATAAAACAAAGAACAATTTCTTGTCCAGAAGAAACTTTAGGTTCTTGAGTGCCAAGTGAGTGGTTTCTTTTCCAGGAGTTGTTTTAAGGAATTGAGGAAATATTTTACTAGGTGTTTTGGTAAATGTAGGCCAGAGTTATTTACAAAAAAAATGAACTGAAAATAGGGGTTCACTGCACAGAAGGAGAAAAGCTGGTTTTTGGTAATAGTTTTGATTTTACTGCTGTGACTGGCAAGATTTTTTTTATATACAGGAAAATATCCAGTTACACGTAATGTGTTGACCCTGGCTGGATTCCAGGCACCCTCCAAAGCCTCTCTATCACTCCCCTCCACAGCTGGACAGGGGAGAGAAAATTTAATGAATGGTTCATGAGGTAAGGACAAAGAGAGATCACTCACCACATACTGTCATAGGCAAAACACGCTTGAATCAGAGATAATAATTGAATTTATTACTAACAAAATCGGAGTAGGATAATGGGAAGTAAGACCTTATAAGATGTCATAAAAGCTTTCTCCCCACCCCTCCCCTCCCTCCTTTCCAGCTCAAGCTCTTCCCCCTCAGCAGCACAGGGAGATGGGGAAAGGGGGTTATGGTCATTATGTCTCTGCTCAGGGAGAGGAGTCCTTCCCCTGCTCTGGCATTGGGTCCCTCCCACAGCCAACTCTTCCATGGGGTGCACTCCTTCAAGGACAGGCTTATACAATGTGGGTACCCCATAGGGTACAAATCCTACCAGGAAACCTGCTCCAGAATGGGCTCCTCTCTCCATGGGCATGCAGGTCCCTGCCAGGAGCCTGCTCCACCACAGGTCTTCCATGGGTTCACAGCCTCCTCTGATGGAGCATCCATCTGCTCCAGCATGGGTCTCCTCCAGGGGCTGCTGGGTACAGCTGTTTCTCCATGGCCTGCAGCATGGCCTGCAGGGGAATCTCATCTCTGGTGCCTGGAGCACTTCCTCCCCTCCTTCTCTGCTGACCTCGGGGTCTGCAGGGCTGCTCCTCTCACATATTCTCACCCTGCTCTTCTCTGGCCCCAATTACATCTGCACAATAACTTTTTTATTATTTAAAGGTGTTACCATAGAGGTGTTACGATCTTTTCTAAGCCCTAGCCAGTGGCATGTCCATCTTGGAGCCTCCTGGGATTCGTGCTGCCAGACATGGAGGAAGCTTCCAGCAATTTCTTACAGAAGCTGTCCCTGCAGCTGTCCAGCTACCAAACCTGACCATGCAAACCCAATACAATTTCTCTTAGAAACTGAACCTTTGTTCTGAGAAAAAGTTTTTGAGAACTGCTTTTTTTTCCTTCTTAAGAGTTTTCCAATTTATTTAAGATTTTACTTTCCCTAAAGCCTCTGACAAATAAATGAAAAATATTGAAACTTTTTTATGGCACTATCATTTATCACAAATGATATTTGGTAAAAAAGAGAATGTGGAAGACAATTTCCAAAACTTTTTCAACAATAACTGTAAATTCATATTTAAGCAAATAAAAACAAAAAAAAAAAAGGAAGAAAAGGAAGAGCAATATGTCTCTTAAGCCTGTGAATTCTTAATGAAGGTGATGTTTTATAATTTGGCTCTGCTTACTGTGGGCTGGATGAAATAGAATTTGGCTGTTCTTCTGTAAGCTTCCTGATATGGAAAGTGACCATGCAGATAGCCTAACATTTCTTGTCTGTCTCTTCCACATCTAAATATCTATAAGACCTTTGGTAAAAGAGAAAAAATATTCTTCCTCATGGATTGTCCTCTATTTCTTTAATGTCTTGCCTTTTCACCAAACTCTCACTTAGAATGCGATTTTTTGAGTAAAATATTTTTTGTTACAATCTTACTTTCACCTCTGATTTGTGTCAACAAACTGGCCAAGCATGGTACAGTGTATAGTTACTATCAAGGAAATGCTAAATGACTATTTTATTTGTTTTAAAACTCCAGAATTTACCCAAATCTATCTTTAGTAATTTCTCTGCTGAGTGCACACAAGTTTTATAAGCTCAATTAAAATCTTATTACTGCATAGAGTTTAGACTTTGGGTATGTTGTTGTTCTTTTTTTTTTATATCATGGTGAGATTTATTCCATAAGAGGCATCTCCTAAAAAACACAGAATTCTTGCAAATGGTAAATTATGCAATTATGCCGAGAGAAGGAAGAACACTCTTTATTTAACACCGTTGGGCATCTGTTAATAAATAAATGGGAAAAGCTGGTCATGATTCAGTGTGTAGGCTGCTTAATTCCTTTGTAAGGATTTATTAAAACCATAAGGCAAATAACGATTTTAGGTGACATTTTAGCAGTTTTCAGCTGTGAAAGAGAAAATGACAAAGGTTATATTTTGAGAAAATAATTCTCTAATTCTCATCAAAATGTATACGCTTACCATTTGCTGTAGTCAGAAGTCTGATTCATTTCATGGATGCTGTGGTTGTCATTAAGTGGTGCAACACTGCTTAAAGACAAGACAGTGCCACCATCTATGTGACACCATCTGTCAGCTTCCCAGATAAACTTTTCATAAGCTTGTTGTATTGAGAAGAAAATTTCACTTAAATGCTCTTTATTTGAAAGTCATAAACATGATGCCATGGCAAAATACAGACCTTTAGAGTTCACTGTAGGGAATCAGTAGTTCATCTGCATTATTTTACTCTGGAGGAAAATGGCTACCAAAACATTCCCAAAAACACAATAGGGCTTGTAATCCATGTTTTGTGCAAGAGGAATCTTTCTCTCAAATGAGATTCTAAGCTGAGATGGTTTCTACTGACCTTGGTATTCTGTCCTAATCTTTCCTGTTTTTCACATATTGGAAAATTCCTGTTAAATTTGCTAGGAATATTTCTCATTAAAGGGTTTATAAGGCTTGTATCAAGATATCTTGGGAGAATAAAGATGATGACTAAGGAATAGAAAGTTTAAACATTTAATATTATATAAAATTTAATGATTTAAAAATCTTCCTTTTGACAATTTTTGACTCAAATATCAGAGATACTCAAACTGCCTGTGAAATAAACTGGGATGTTTTTATTTATAAACTGCTTAAAGCTGAAAGCCAAAAATTTAATATAACCTAAAGTTTATTATTTGAACATCTTGATACTGACAATGTTACCTCCTGTACCTCCTTCTCAGGAGAATATTAACTAACTTAGTAACATTTGCAAAATTACTTGAAGTGGAAAAGTGGTATGCAAGTGCTAGCTGCTTGTATTACTAGATTACTTTAGATCAAGAATCTTCTTTTTGGGAGGGGGGAACATGAATTGGAGGAAAGTGGTTATGTTTTTGTGTTAAAAGTAAGGGAAGTAATAAAATTCTGGTTTATTGACTCTACCTCTAATTTTGTTTTGCATTATGATCCTACAGATGATGTTTTTTATGTCTATCTGGTTTCACATCATTGTCAATTAAATAACTTGCTACTACTCTTGTGTCATTGGGGTACTGTGTCTTAATGCTGTACAGGGTCCCAGTGTCAGCCACTGCAGGCAAAGGCACCTACCTCTCTGTGGCCCAAAGAATTTACATATGAATAGTTGAATAGCCCTAAAATGACAGACATCAGAAAGATGGAAGTGTACTTGGTTTATTAAAGTAACTACTCATTTAATCTAATTTTGGGGCTTTGCTGTGTGGAGGGCTGCACATGACGTAGCCACCTTGATTTCTTTTTAGACCTGTGGGAGAAAGAAATACCACTTGGCAGGCAACAAAATTAGCCTCCTTTCAAAAGCTGGTTTAAAAGGAAGGAGACCCTGATCTTTAAAAGTTTTCTGTCCATTTTCTCTAAAGGGGGTCCAGCTCTGTAGCCATTCACTGCCTAAATATGTGGCAAACTACAGGACAGTTTGGAGGAAGACTGAAAGAAGACTAATACAGCAGTCTTGAGGATGCTTAGATGTCCTGCAATGAACCTTGATTTGCACTACTGTACACTGAATCAGACTGAGGCTGATTATACACAAAAAACCATAAAACTGAACAGTGACTGCCCAGCACAGATGTAGGACTCTGATTGTGTGATGTGCAAAGATGTATTAATTACTAGAATTAGCTTTGATAGAAACAATTTACCAAAGCCATACAGGTAGCACATTAAATTTATTCTATAAGAGCTAGTAAGTGGCCCTCAAAACTGTTAAAATTTGACTGAAAATGTTTATTGGTTTGTTTTCTCTTGGTTTGTTTCCTCTCAGGTTTTCTTAAAGATTTTCTAGGAAAGAGGAGGTATCCCAAAGTATAAGCCTAGGTCATTAGTTGCTATAAGTTCATTAGATAGATATCTTGATAGATACCAGAACTTGTTTTGATATTCTTACCTCCTTTCACATTCCAGTTCCAGTTCTAATTTCAGATTGTGCTAGCCTTACTCCACCAAATAAGAGGAGAAATTTGCTTCCAAGGCAAATCCAGCTGCTGTGATCTACTTCACAATCATTAGCTTGCTTTTTTGTGTGTCAATGTTTCCTGTTTTGTTGGCCCTTGGAATGAAAATTAACAGTGAGGCATAACAGATGAGTGATGCCACCAATGGCCAGAAGGCTGAGAAAGAGAATGGCAATGTTCTTGCTGCTGACAGTCTTTTGGTATTTTCTTCTTCACTAGAAATGCTTGGGCTGCTGTTTCAGGATCTAAGGGTTTCCTGGTACAAATCTCAGGAGTTTTCAAAAAGAGTTTCCTTTGAGTTGAATACCTTTGATTCTCCTGCATATACCACTGATTTCCAGAAGAGACTTGAACAGCTGCAAGGGCTGTGCTGTGTGTTGTCTACGCAGCCACATCAGTATGCACACTGGCTGACAGCACTAAACAACAGGAAAACATATCTGGAGAAAATAAGAGGTTTTTTATAATCTGACTTTGATCACAGATGAAGTTAAAGCATCCAAACTCTACTGGATGTCACAGCATTTGCTATGATGATGGTTCAAGGGAGGGTCTGTGCATTGCCTCCTCTCTTGAATCAAGAGCAATGTCCTTTTGGTTTGGTGGCAGATTGTTAGTGTAGTCTGACTCCTCAGTTGCTCTTGATCTTCTGACTTTTTTGATTGATGGCATCAGCTTCAGAATACATGGAAGCAGGTGACAGAAAGGACTTGACAAGCAGCTAGAATTTCAAAATTCTTTGTATATACCCATGAAGGATGTAACAATAGACTGATTTGGATTGGAAGAAACCTTAAAGAACATGGAGTTCCAATCTTCTGCCATGGGCAGAGACACCTTCCACTAGACAGTTGCTTAAAGTACCATCAAACCTGGCCTTGAACACTTCCAGGGATGAGGCTGTCAAAACTTCTCTGCGTAACCTGTACCAGTGCTTCACCACCTCCACAGTAAAGAATTTCTTCCCAATATCTAGTCTAAACATACCATCTTTCATATTAAAGCCAATACCCCATATCTTACCACTACAAGCCCTTGTAAAAATCAGTCTTTCATACTTGAAAGGTCAAAAAATTTATTCTGAGCATGCAAAGATAGAATTACTTTATTCCCAACTAACTTCAGAGTGTACCGGTCATGCAGGACAGTAAGTCTGAAAATCTGCTTTAGAACAGTTAACTTCATCATTTCCAGAGAAGGGACAATTTTTTCATGTCACTGCTTTACTTTTTTTTTTTTTTTTTTTTTGAGACTTACAGTTCTGAGAGGCCTAAGTATCCTCAACAAGTCCAAAAAGTTGTTTACTGAAACTTTTCTTCTGTACCCAGTATGACAAGGTTTACATCTAAGTATAATTGCATTGCAGCAAACTGACAGTCAGCTGTAAAAATAATAATTTAAAGGAAGTACAGTGAATAAAAAGACCTGAGCTCTTTTATTAGAATTCTTCCAAAGAAATAGGATCAGGCTGTCATGGACGTTATCCTGTGGAGCATAACAACCAAGATAAAACTAACACATGCCAATTTCTAGAGCTATTCAAAACAAGATTTCTGCCATACTCTTGAAACAACTGTGGCTCATTGTGTGTATTTTCCCAGCCAATTCCTTGCTGTCAGTAAGCCACACCAAAATTCGAGCTATGCCTTTGGGTCTTGTACCTTATATCAAATCAATGTGGTCCAAATGTTAACCTAATTAATGGGAATGTGTAGACATATATCTCCATTGTCACTACAGTCTGGGCACCTGTAAACCAGGTAGAGGACTGATATCCTGCTGGCTATCACATATGAAATGAGTGCCTACACTGGAGGACTGAGAAGTTCACAAGCCTCCTCCCCATTTTTCTAGTACCTTTTCTGGTCACCTTCCTGGATATTTGTCTGCTTTTGAAGTCAGAAAGTTGCTCTTTACTTCAGAAACCAATGTTTCTGCATTCAATGCCTGGTACACAATGTTCCTGTCCAGTCCAGGGTGTGCAGTCAAGGAACACAGGACAGTAAGCCTTAGTCTTGCCTGTCCCTGTTTCTCCCATTTGCACAGCCTGATAAGGGACAAGATGAATTGCATAAACTGCTTTAGGAAACCAGCTTTGCTCCTAATCCTTGGTGTGGGACGTTGCCAGATGGATTGTCAGAAAACAGGGGACTTGCATGTGGCAAGGGAAAGGGACACAGCTCTGGAATCTGCTGCTGAGGGGACATTTGTTTCACCCTTCATGAATTTCATGGAGGGATAATCAAAATCTCCTCATGCAGGGCAGAGCAACCACAGTGCAGAACCATGCCTTCATTATGGATAGCTCCATTTCTGAATTTCCCTGTGAATACTTTTTGCTGAGTACTTCACTGCAATGACTAATGCATGTGTATAGCAAGAGTAGGGATATTGTCCCAGTGTGACTGAGGTAACAGCAGAGGGCACTCAGTGATTCTTTATGCTTAATCTTTCAGTACACCCCACTCATCCAGACACTGCTGGGTAATTGGAGTACATGTGCTCTTAGGGTACAGGATTTATACAGGCATAATTCCTAGTTTATTACTGCACATGTTGAGGTACAGTTTTTCACTGGGGCGTTCAGATCCTATCAAGAAATTTTCATTGTCAGTAGAAGGGTAGTTGCATGAATGCATCCCACAGCATGTGAAAAATGCTGTCGTTTCTGCCTCTAACCACTTCACAGTTTCCTGTTTATTTTCCCCTGTGTTGTATCTACGTCTGCTGAAATGCAAATCTGGTCATTCAGTTATTTGTGTTTAGCCGCAGGATCCCCAGGTTAGTTCCCTGTTTGAAGCTTTACGTTAATCCACTTTCTGGTTGGAAAAGACGTGAAATTTACTCAAGAATGAAATTGTATTCCACATCGTTACACTGTTCTCATTAAATCTATTATTTCCACATCATCGCCCAAGAAAATACCCGATGCGAGAATCCTCCTAGAGTTCACTTCCCTAATTCACAGGACAATTACAAAATTGTTTTTGCCACAGTGGGAAATGTTGACTGCTGGGTCACTTAAATTCCTGCAGCGCCAGCTAATAAGAAAGAGCACTATATCTCCTTGCAGAACTAGAATGCAGCAAAGTAGCCAGAGGATATGAAAGAGCTTTTGAATTTGACTTCTTTCCCTTCATTTTGTTTTGTAATTTTTCTTTTATTCTGTAAGAAAAAAAGTTTTCTGGGAAAAGTAAGTGAGATTTACATGGGGGGTTGTTGAGCGGGTTTTTTTCCAGAACTGCTGTCTCAGTGTTAAGTAAAAGAAATTTTTAAATCAAGCATTCCATTTATATAAGCGATTGCACTGTAATACAGGTAAAAAAAAAGATTTCTCCAAAACTGTTTTATTCCAGTGTTCTCCTGATAGAAAAGTAAACCTCATATAAACAGTTTTAAGAGCATATTGACATATGAAAACTTTCAAAATAAACGTCTTCCCACAATCTTGTATTCTGTGATAGTTAAGAAAGCATGCACAGAAATATTTGTTGCTGTTACAAAGTATTTTTGTAAATGGCTGAATAGCCTCTCCACAGAGAGCTGAGAAAGCAGCTGTGTGGGCTAAAGGCTATTCTACATTCCTCTGAGCAGGGACACGATCAGCAAAAGCACTCTTAAAATCCTGATGAAATAAATAATAGAAACATTTTTATTGATTTATGTGATGAGTCAAAGAAACTTTGAAGATTTTTGGCACCTCATCTTAAATTGTTCAAGGCTGTGCTGGAAAAGCAGAATTTACCTCTAAGATATGTTAAGTTGAATACAGAATCACCATGAGACAGCTATTTGATTTCTTTTTGAAATTGATTTTAATTGATTTTAATTAATGGCACCGAATTGATTTTAATGATGGCACAGTGATCTTGTCTCTAGTTTCTGTAAAAAACCCCAACATAAGGTTTTCAAATATTTCTATGACAGGAGAAGGGTAAACTCTGTTCAGCTGAGTCATTAGTTCTTGTCATTTAGATTACTTGAAAAGACCATTTTCTCTTCCAGAAAAAAAAAAAAAGAAAAAAAGTGGGTTAGTAGTAGGCAAATATGGAAGGCTACAGACTTTCATTAGACACACATGTGAAGGCTACTTGTCTAAATGTTGCCTGTAGAGAAAAACACAGTACGAAGCCAAATTTGAGCCCAGTTTTTGCTGAGCCCTGTCTCTGCCCAATGTCTGTGAAAGCAGCTTTCAGCAACTGTTCAGATGGTGCCTCTGTTCCATGGATCTCCAACATGAAAGCAGAAGATCCCTCTCTGATACTTATTTAACAGAATGAGATGGTAATTTTCTTTACAATTTTCTCATAATTACATAAGCCACTGAAGCAAATTTAAGTCAAAGCTAAAAGAAAAACTGTACCTTAAAAATAGTCCCACTGCCTGAAAATCACAGTATTTTCAACTTTATTTTCTGTTCATGTTAATAAGGAGAAAAACAGGACCAGTTTTTATACCATGTGAATATATTTGCACACCCATATTTATTTATGTGTATGTAGATATTCATGGTCTGCCTGTAATGTCACCCATTCCTTCATGGTTTATAACCCATTAAAGCTGCCTCTTACAGCGCTACAGATTTTGCATATGCAAACAAAATGCACATGCTGTATCTAATTTTCATGCGATTTTAACAATCCTAACAGATGTTCAGGCACGGTAAAAGTTGCACACCTGTTTGAGTTTGTAAATCTCTTCTTGCTCAGTGTATTTGCATAATTATTTTGTGTATATAAAGCCTTGTATACATGCTTAAATGAAGGTTCTGATCATGTATTTGCATGTTCACATTAGCAACAAATGAAGCGACTAAACTTGAGCAATTGCAAGACTGAGTGTAGCAAAGACAGAAAAAGAAGTTGAAGAAAAAGTGATAATCACAAAGCAGCATTTCTCTATCGAGAGTTATATATCTAGTAGGAAAGAAAATGTGCAAATTTTGTCTGCTTCTGAATGAATATAAAAAAGAATTATATTTTTTGAAACAATAACATGAAAGGTCTCTCTATGCTTTCCTTATTTTTCTATCTATCTATCTAGCTAGCTATCTCACCATCTCACTAATACCAGATGGCAGTTTTCAATTTATCCAATTAAATGTTATATAGCAGTGAAAGGTAAATAAACAAATATTAAGGAACAAGACAAAACAAATGAAACAATACAGCAAAACATAAAAATCCCCAAACCAACAATGGCTAAAGACAGCTCAGGTATACTCACTGAGAATTTTCAAAAGACAGAAAACACATCAGAGGACACTTGCTAGAGGTTTAGGGAGAGGACTCTACCAATTGTCTTTAAACTTGTTATGACTTTTGGCTGGCTAGTGAGAACAAATTTTGGTAACATAAGCAGATCAATCAGGGACCACAAAGATTGTCCAGAATGCTTCTTCTCTAAAGTAGACTTGGATTCCTTAATCAGTACAAGATGTCTTCCTTCTCACAAGGCTTGTGTCTCCTTCCACCTTTCTTGCTAGAGACAATGTAAATATATTAAATTCTCTGTAGATTGCACTTACTTGGCAGCGTTGATGCAGTGAATTTTTGAAGAAACAGAGAAATACTTGAGCTTTTCAGAACCACTCAAAGTTGAACATCCTGAAAGTTTCTTAGTATATCTCACTTTTAACTTCCCAAGATTTTTTAAAAAATGTCTGGAGAGTTTAAAAGCCTCTGGAGAAGCTACTTTTTAATTTTTTGTGAAAAAACCCATATGATAATGTTCTTACTCTATTCTTCTTTAGCACTTCATTTGAGGGCAAACTGCTACCTTTAGATTGATCAAAACCTATTGTCTGGTCTGGATCAGAAGATCTCTCTGAGGAAGGCTGTATTTTAAAAACACAGATCAATGATAAACTTCTACATTGTTGAAAAAGCTATAGATTAAAAAGATAATACACTCCATTTTGCTAAAAGAGTGAATGTTTCAAGACTGTCTTCCACAGCATAGGCCCCCCCTTCCCTCTAAATCTTCAGTGGTTCTGTACAGTCACTGACTAGTTGATGACAGTTTGGTGGAGTTAAGCAAATAATCTTTTGTTTTGCCAAAATCTGTCACTGTGTCCTCACCGATACGTAAACCAGAGACAGGCAAGGATGCTACTCAGAGGCACATAACTCACCCTCCTTTCAGTGTTCCCCAGAAAACTTAAGAGTTTTCAGATCTCTAGCAAATTTCCTTAAAAATAACCTACTCATGGGTTTTCATACGTTCTTTAGAATGACAAATTATTTGTATTTCACCTCAGTTTTAATTTTATATTATTTTTATCTTCCATGTTTCAGTAACACATCAAAAGCTGCAAAGTACTGAGGAAGTTGGTTTGAAATGCTTTTCATATTCTAATTGAGGGAAGACCATAAATATTTTAGTACTGGAGGTTTTTGCAAATGCTTTTTTTAAACATGACTAGTCAGTTCCAGCTCCCACATATTGCAGTCTTGAGGGTGATATGCAGTATGTTAAAAATATTTCTGCCAGATTTTACAGGTCTTAAATGTGAGATTCAAAATTATTGATTGACTGGAGATCTTAGTAAAGCTAAATTAAAAAAGGGTAGTTAAATAAAAGGAGGGTGGTTAAAATGAATATTTTCTTTTAAGCTCCAAACACGTATTTTCATCTTCTCAGTTACATTTTATCTATCATGTGCAAATGACCAGTTAATATTTGTGATGTTGACTGAACAACCCAAGGAAGTGTAAGAGCTCCAAAGAAGGCTAAACAGGCCTAAATCTACCTGAAAACTGAAGTCAATATCGAGACATCTTCTATCAATATTGTTACAAATGGACCCACTTTATAAGGAAAAGCTGTTTAATTATTCACTAAAATAAAATGAAACTGTATAAGCTGTCTTGAAGGTGTTTTGCATCAATTAGAGTCACAGCTCTGTATGGACAAACTGCTCTTCACACTGCCATGCTAAAGGCAGGATGTGTTAAAGAGATGTGATTTATGCAGGTGTGGACTCTGATTGAAACTTAAAGCAACATCTGGATTATTTAGTTGTAGACAACCAGAGGTTTGCTTTTAACTTAAGAATTAACTACATTACTAGCTAGGCAACGTTTGTAGGAGATAAACACTTTCCATTAAGTTGGATAATGTACTTGGAAAAAATAGACAAGAAAGCCAAGAAAGAGATTTGAAGAAAAGTTGGCACATCACAATATTTTTCCTTTCTTTTCCTAGCTATAGTAGTCTCATAAAGGTTACTACATCTTATAATTGCTGCCATGTTGGTATCCTTAGCCTTTTGTGCCATAACAAAAACTCTGTCACTAAGAGGTCCAGAGGCTGGATAATTTGAAGGTAATGAGGGACTTTCCAGCTTAAATCAAGAAGATCTGTAAATCCATTGTAGCTTTCTTTTGAATCTAGTGGAGAATAATTAACTGGGCAGGGAGCAGACAAAATGTCATAGTTTCTCAGCCTGTGTGTCCTGGAAAATATCTTACTCAAAGAAAGTTTTCTTACTTAAAAATATGCAAAAATACCTTTTGTTCATGATATCTATGCACATTAATCTGGAAGAGATTGTGCCATTGTCGCTCAATCATAAAAGTCACCTATTAGGTCAATGCATTCAGGGCAGTGAGCTATTGCCTCTAAAATGTCAGATAGATTTTTTAACTCTAGATTTTTGATTTATGATTATGATTATTCTGCAATAAAGACCCCTGAAAAAGTACCAGAAACATAATTTTGTATCTTGGCACAGTCTTTAGACATAAAATTTCAGTTTATGACTTAGATCCTCCCCCATAGAGGAAAAAAATCGCATTTAAAAATCTAATAAAGTCATCTTCTTGAGAGGCAATAATGTAACACATTATTTCTTAAGAGACAGGGCAGAAACATTTCTTATGCTGCCTTTTTGACTGATCTTGGCCTTTATTTGAAGTTAATTCAGCAGTGGTTGTTGTATAAAAAATTTTAGAATACATCAAATATATTAGGTAAATAAATAAAGTATGTGTTTGCAGCTTAGATATCACAGCTTAGGAATCCAAACTATAATTTCTAGAATGCACTATTTTTTACAAGTTCCTTTATGCTGTGAGCAGCACCCAATGTTGATAAAATCATTCTTTGTAAATTTGTAAATCTCTTGAATTCTTGAGAAAAGCAAAACCATAGCTAATCAACACTGGTTTGAGCCCTTCAGCTGATGTTTTCTTGAGTTTTCTACTCTGGTCTCTCAATTAGGCTCCTCAGTAATAGTATAGATAACTGATATATTTCTAACTGCATGGTAAACAAATGTCCTTCTGCAATAATTCATAGGAGCTTTCAGGTAGGCATGCTTGAAAAAAACCCTTTTTCTCCTTTTGCTGGGTAGAGTGGGAAATAAATAAAAAATTCACAAACATATCCCTAAAAACAATATTGTGTCATCCTCAATGCAGTTTATGCAGTAATAAGCCAGGGTGTTATCATCTTGTCTAGTAAATCCCTGTGCTGGCTCCGACATGGGTTTTTCTCAGTTCTTTCATCTGTTTCTCATATAGGGTCTTTTCTTGAATTGGCACAGCAACCCACTGTGTATTATTATAATTTTCTTGGTTGGTCTACTATTATGCAAAAGTTGAATAGGCTGTATATATTTAAGTGCTGCAAGTACAGGATCAGACTCACAGAATCTGTATAATGTAGGCTAGCTTTCAATTAATTGCTGCTGAAGAGTTTATTTTACTTGGGACAATTTTGATTTTAACTTTGTTCTTTTATTCAAGGAAACGGTCTTCCATTGCTCCTTTCGTGCTGGCTAATAGATGAAAGAATATTTTAAACCTTTTACAGAAACCTTTTTCAGAGGGAAAGCCAGTGTCATGAAAGCAGAAAATACGACATAAGAATGTGTAGGCAATGCTTTTTATAGGCGAAATATATTAGCATACATTTTTTTCTTTTTTTCATAAGTAAGTTTTATTTTTTACAAATATTTAGTACTATCATGTACAGTACAAAACAAACCTAAATCAAATAAATTCATATAATACAGTACTAATAACATATTTTATCTAATTAAAAATCACATTTCAAAGGCCTAAAGCTACTGAGGGTCATGAATTAAAACTTTGGATGGTTGCCCTCAGCCCTCACATGGCTTTAAATCTCCCAAAGTTTTCATCTGTAGGAATTTTAGTTTAAATTTCAATGTTTCTATTTGGAAGGGGTGAGGTGATGCTGAATTAGCTCAGTTATGTTCTTTGCTCAATCTGTGGATTGTTACAACTTCAGCAGTGAGCTGGAGCAGAGGCTAATTTCCAGTTGTAACTGAAGCAGGCAGTGCTTGGCAGAGTCTCGTTGGATATTGCCCTTGGTTGCAGTGTGGTTTGGAAATGTTGGGATTGCTGGCTCTGCCAGCAAGGGGCTGTCTACAGACCATTGTTCCTTCATTGTGCAGACGGGTTTGGAGCCATTGCAAGGTGCCTTCTTGCACAGAAAACAGTAGAGGCTCTAACAGCTCTGCTACCCTATTTCTTTACACAGCCCTTCCTTGTCAGGGAACTTGTAGACATTTTCACAAGCTTTTCCCTAGCTGCTGAATCTAAACCCATGGACTTTTAGGTTAGTTTTGTTAGGTCAAATCTTAGCCATTATCAAGCAGCATCAATTACTGCAAAAGTTGATGACCTGGGTTAGCACTGAGTGCATTTTCAGGACATTTCTAGAGCAAACAAGGACATTTTTGGGAAAGGAATCCATGTCCATAAGTTGGTTAATTTCACACAGATTGTAACAGCTCTCAGTCACATTTCAATGGACCTGGATTTGACCCAGACGTGGTAAGGTTTTCACTTTTTATTTCAAAACTGCTGAGTGTGCTTTTTAAAGGCTTCTTAGTATCTATTTTCATTACCAGCTTCTTAATTTTATTTTTTTTGTTTGTTGTAACTTCCCACAACAGGAATATAGAAGACTGTATTTTAAGAATCCTGGCAACTGCAAAAACCCACAAAAAAGATCCTAAAACAGGGACTACTAGGGCAAGGAAACCGAGATTTCTTCAGTTTCCCACTTTGACTGAATAGGCTTAATAATATGAGACAGAACAATTCTGTGGTACGTTTTAGTCCCAACACTATATATTATTTTGAATGGATGTGAAGGGGAGTTTAACAGAGAAAAACTGTTAAGCATGAGGTTCTAATTGTTACGTATTAAGCAAAGCCAACAAGTGCAATTACTAATTCTTTGCAAACATAATTACTACCATCTTTGTCATTACACAGAAAGCGAACCCATGACCTGCAGGATTAGAACATCCATTTTCAGGGTCAAGGTATTTTACTGAATAAAATCTAACAGATCTATTCTCTTGGTTTTAATTTTCCTTCCACTGGTTTGCTTCCTAAAAGCATAACTTTTTATAATGCAGGATTTTCTTATTTGCATCGAGAACTAAGTAAAAATAGAGAAATATTTTAAAATAATAATATTATTATGCTTTATAAATGAAATAAGCAATTTCTGTTCAGGGATGGCTGGTTTTGCCAAGTTCCCTTCTGGACGACTATATTTATAAAGGGACCAACAGCCTGGCTGAGGGATTTTTATATTATCTAGGGAATAAAGAGGGAAATAGTTCCCAGTGTCTTATTTTCAGTCATTCAGAAATCAATACAATATATGATGTTTTAGACTGATTTTAAAAAATCCTGTCTCTGCAGTCAAAGCAGTGTGCACAGAACACTGAACCTTTTGAAGCCTGTTTGCTTGGGGCTTCAGTAGTCTGCTCTTGTATGGGATGATGATTTTCATGGTCCTTTGTTGATTTATTCTGCACCTTTCTATCTGAAAGGCTGCTTAAAGAGAACTTGTTCTGAAAGTGCATATAAGTAATTTTCTCCCAAAGAGTTCTGCTAGAGAAATTTTTTGTGCTACAGTGCAAAGAATCAGGTGATATATTTAAAAAAATGTGTATACTTGCCTTTGGCATTTTTCATTAGTGCTGCAAAAATTCTTGTTGCTATTTGCACATCTTATGCTTTGAGGAAAGATGATTATATGTTTTAGATCAAAGCACTTAAAAGGTTACAAAAGTCTGAACAGACACCAGGTCCCTGATCAGTTTGACCAAGAGCAAGCAATACAGCAAGGTGTTTCCATTTCTCCAGCCGTTTTAACACAGAAGAAGGAGACCAGAAGAAGAAGGAGAAGAAGAAGACCAGAATTTTTATAATAGTCATATAACAATTCCCATATTTTATTAACTATTTGTACAATAAAGATTTTATATATGGTATATGAAGCCATTGGCACTATTTTTACAGTAGTGGGCTTTTGCTGATATTTCATGTAGTGCTGAAGGGCTGTAGTGTTGACAAACTTTCTGAATTTTCATCATTGTTCCTGCTCTCTGAATGATTGTTCTGTAAGTGGTTTATATCAGAGTATCATGTGAAATCCTGAAATTGTGCACAAAAGTGTTTATATTCAATTATTTATTTTTCTTTTGGACAAAGACTGCATAGATAAAGGATTAACACACTACAATGTTAGCACAATTTTCAGGTTTTTTTTCTGGTTACTTATGATATTACAGCAATCTAATTTATTATGAATTCTTTACACCCATGGTAAGATGTCCATCCAATAATTATTTTTATTTAGAAATGTAGGAGTAAGTATTCCTCTTTTCCAAAGAGAACTCTATGTATCCTCTGGGGCCAAGGACAAAGACAGGCCGTGTGCTTCCTCACCTATTGTGTTCATCCTCATCTTCCTTTCCTGCAAGCATTTGGATGGTGAAAACTGGCTTCTGCTTAAATTTGTATGATGAATTTTTCATCACTGGGTTCTGTCCTTTGATCTTCATCATAATAGAATAGATATAAATACTAACCAGACAGTTTCACATGAAAGCAAATATTAATTTTAATCAGCTACAATTTTAAGATCTCTGATTAGCAAATCACTGTTCCAAATAATATTTCTGATTACCAAATTTTCTAAAAATATTTTTTTTCCTTTTCTAAACCTAATATATATTATCAGTAAAGAATTTGTCTGCTCTCTCTTTCAGAATTCTTTTCCTTTTTACCTGACACAATATTTATAGCATGTGTCTGCAAATAGAGAAATATTTGTTGACTTTTCGACTGAGCATTTATTTTGCTGGCCTTGCAATATACACATTTTCTCTTAGGTCAAATAATTTAGAAACATTTCTGTTTGTGTTCTCCTATACACAGTCTGGAAGACATGAAGTCAAATCATCTGTCTTTGGAATGGTGATTTCCAGGATCTGAGACTATATCTTGCATCTATACACACAACCAAGCATTTTCCCCTTACTTCTTAAATCCAGAAAAATAAAAAATCCTTCTCTGATGTTGTTGTTTTTCCTAAAACATATTTTATTTTTTTTTTCAGTGAAGTGCAATTTTCCCACCAAAAAAAGGTATTATTTTTAATAGGGATGGAGAAAATTATGTACGTCGTTTTACAGTAAAATTGCTAGTCAGTGATCTGTGCTATACCACAGCTTTATACACATGCTATAAACTTAAATGCCTTACATGCAGGTTAGTGCTCTTCTTATGTTTTCAATATGTTCAGAGTAATCTTTCCCTTCCCTTATATCTTGAGAAATCAAAGCAAGCTATCTCTTTGATTTGTTTCTGCTGCAGAATGCCATAAAAATACTTCCACCTTTAGCCTGTCCTGTATGTGTCATTCCAGAACAGGTGGAGCAGTTTGCTCCTGGATGAATTCCAAGAGATTATCTTGATTTGTGCTGATGCTCATTTCTCATAGTCTTCTTAATTCCACGGGTATGTCTTAAAATTGTAGAAAAATCTGAACCCATGGACTTTTTGGCTAGTTTTGTTAGGTCAAACCCTGGCCTTTATCAAGCAAAGCGTGTGTCTGAAACCTGATCTTGCATGCTGATGTGTGTCATGTGCCCAGCATTGGCCACATTCCTGCCTATGGTTAGGATTTCCATAGTTCCATGCTTCAGACAGGGCATGGAGAGGGATTCTATTGGACATCCTGAACCACTACTGCTTTATTAAGCTCACAACTTCCTCTTTGGCTAACTCTCAAGGAGCACCCCTGGGAAGAATTTATGGACATCTCTTCCGTTGCTCCAGGACCTTCCTGTTCAGTTGCCATCGGCTCGTGTGGTTTATGTAATCAGGAGGCAGCTCTACTTGACTCTTGAGTGATGTGGCTAATCGGGGGTTTATACTGTCCTTATGAATGCCTGTCACTGGAGATAGGCTGGAGATCAGGGTGCAGCAAGTTCAGTAAGAGGTATCAGCCTTTTCTCTAAGCTCTTTTCTCTGTACATTGTAATTATGCTATGTACATTTTTCTTGGCGTAGATGAGATCTCTGCGGATAAGAAGCAGGTGTCAAAATAAAGATCTCAGTTTGTCTGAAAATAGTACAGCTGAACATATTTTATTCTCTCATTTGATAGTCAAGTCTTTAGCTTCATAATTAAGCTGGATATCCTGCTATCCTGATTAATGTATTTTTATAAAAAGAAACCATATACTTTTAAAATTTTTCTTGGTTTTGTTTGACTTATTTCATAGAAGATAACTGCAAAGCTTAGGGAAAGCAGAGCAGAATATTTTTGTCTGCATGTTCTTTTTCTACATTTTTCGATCGGGTTCTTAATATTGCTGGACTATGTTAAATGACTGGAATGTCTGTGTCCATTTTTCATTCCTGTTGATTAATGTGTCAGTAAACCAAATATTAGCTAATTCTTATGATGTAATGAAGATTCTTCCTACTTCACTTTTTTGTGGGCTATTTTTCAACATTTACAATGGCTTATTAATAATGCCTCAAGAGATTTCCAAATTGTTTTGCCAAAATTTGAACCTTTGCTCAAGATGTGTAATGCAATCAATACAGTCAAACGTCTGTCTTTAGAATAATTATGACTTCATAATCATTTTGTGCAAAGTCAGCATGCACTGGAATTATATTCTGAAAAACATATTTTTCTCCAAAAAGAATCATTTTTCTACATTATAAAAAAGCAATGCAGTTTCCTTGTACATATTATACAGTTATCAAAGGTTATTATTTGTTCTTAAAAGATGGGTGCAAATGTTTGGGCATATGGGAGAAAACCTCCTCCAGCCTCCTGTTGCCCATCATGTTCTTGTAGTTGTTTCACGCAAAAATTGTCTGGGGAAATAATGTCAGTCAAAGCTTCTCTGGTGGTGTGGTAGAGATCTTTGCATCCAAGCAATAAAGCTGAATGTCTTGACATGCCACTGAGTGTTTCTTTCCAATTATGTTTCTATCACTGTTTTCCATTTGCTAGAGTTTATGGTGCTGACATATTTTCTCCTGATTTCCAAATCCTTTGATTTAGCCACAATAACAGCACACACCATAGTAATTCAACTCTATGGATTGAAGTATTAACTTTTCAAAAGCAACAGTACTAGGCCAGAAGAGTAACATTGCATTTTATTCCAGATTTCTGTTTGCAGAAGCTGCTATTTTTCCAAAGTCTGTATTTCAGTAAAGTACTGAATCAACAAGTTGCCTGTTCCTTTATTTGTAGTCTCTTTTGAAGACCTTGAATAAGCATTTTGAATAGTCTGATACCTCTTTGCATGTTCAGATGTCTGCTGTCAGGAGTAGTTCATTTAGACTTACAACTTGTCACCAATTTGGCATAAATTGGCAATGTGCTTTTCAAAATTCTGTTACCTTTAAAAGCAGCATTATGTAAATCTCCCTTGACATATAAAATGGGTTTGAAAAGAAAAGAATGGTCTTAAATATTTCTCATTCCAGTGACTATCTCTGTGTGCAGTCAACACAGATTCTGAGACATGTCTAGTTGTTCCAGAGATTTTTTTAGTTCTAGCCCTTCAAAGACATAGAAGATCTAGAGATGCAGAAGATTTAGAAGTCCTGCGCTGTGATCTTGTGCTGGCAGTAGCATTGGTACTAGGATTGCCCCCCAAAGCATAAACTGAATATCCTCTTTATGTCAAACATTGCCAGTATTTCTCCTGAACACCAACACTGTCACTGTTACAACTGACTGTGGAGTTTTCTTTGCTCTCTTGCTTTGTCGCCCCAAAGCTGTTTCAGGAATTTGTTTCAATGTTATTATTGGTCCCAATAAAAATACACCACCTCACTTTCAAGAAATTGTAACTTTTCTTCCAGTCATACAAGAGATTTGTTTCTCCAAACACCTGACCATGCTAGGTCAGTTGTCTCAAAGTCAGGACAATATTCTTGGAAGATTTCACTTGGAGCTTATGACAAAAGAGGTGCCATCATGAGCCAGACCAGAAGGATATATTGATCCTTGTAATGCTGAAACCACATAATGGCATTTGGGGACATGGTTCAGTGGTCAATATTGTGGTGTTAGGTTAACCATAAATTAATTGGACTCAATGAACTCAGAGGTTTTTTCTCATTTAATGATTTAATAATTTAATGATCCTGGATTGAAGACTCAGCACCTTTTTTCTAGTTGTTTCCAAATAATTCAGCATATGCTTAATTAGTCTTAAAGAGGAATCTGGAGGCACCCAAACTTTCCATGCCTTCTTTGATTTATGATCTGTCTAGATCTCGGAACTCTGAGGGAAGCAGGCTGTCACCCTCTGTATTTTCTACAGAAAGCCAAACCAGTTTCACTTGCAATTGAAGTGTGTCCTCTCCGCCGTGCCACTTCTCACCAACATCAGCCAAGATTGTGCTTGGTTTTGCTGACACCTTACAACAAGAGTGAAGAGAATCTTCTTCCTGCCCGTGTGGTCTGACAGACAGTGCCTTCATATTCAACCACATACCAGTGCTTAAGTAACACAGAGATTTCCCATGAAAATGGGGATTTGAAAAAAAACCCTAACCTCTTAACACATTCTTGCCCTATGTTTTTAGTGGCTCCTGAGGCCTAAAACAAAGTAGGGGGTCAGGAGAGATGACTGTAGCAGAGATCCTAAGGACCCCTTCTGAACACACCCTATGAAATTTCCATGTAAACATCTCTTGACAAGATCAGGATTCTGTTTATAGATTATACAGTACAGTTTATACACGTAAGATGTGACTTATTAAATCCCATATCTGGTCAGATGGCTCACATAAGTGACCGAATCTATTGCCTAAAAAGGAATTCAAAGGAGACATGTTTGAATGCAGACATTTACACTATGTTGAATTCACTCCAAATATCTTGATACCACCAGAAATATTCCAATGAAGTGGTCAGATGCTGCTTTCCTGCTTGTATCCAGAAATATCAGTGAACATTTTGTAAGGGAAGTTACAAAGGGACAGTTACTGGGAACATTATATCAGTGAGGAAATTCCACCATCATCCCCTTTGAAGAAAATATATTTAAAAGCATTTAATTAATATTTTACAGTTTACTTCAGACCTCAAGTTTGAATGAGAGTATTTTGAAATGTTAAACACTTTTTAGTTTTAATAAGTGAGTATGCCTCCAGCTGTTCTGTAAATAACCAGGAAATGAAGGCCAATTGGTTCCCATTTGCAGTCTGAAGCTGGATGAGATCAGCTTGCATGCTTCACAGTTAGGTATGGGCTTGCAACATCTTTAACACATTTCCCTCTTATTTCTGAAGACACATACTAGCTTTTTCAGTGGTCTCATGCTTTATGGAAAGTAGAATATAACTTTTTTTTCAGGTGTGCCTCATCCTTTAGTCTTATTGTCACAATGAAATACTTTTGATATTTGGCAATTAAATTGATTAAATTTTCTTTTTTTTCCCCTTCATTTTCTGTGAGATGCTAGCTTATAATCAGAACAGGCTGTATCTCATTATTCTCTGGCAGATAATCTTTTTTCATTCCATAGCTATGAGAAATTCTGATACTGCATTTCTTATGTACCAGAACCTGTATAATTAATTACTAATCTTCACAGAAAAGATCAGTTTCTTTTGTCATAGTACAAATAGGTCTACTACATTGTTTTCTGTGAGAAATTAACAAAAAAATTCTCCATATCTTTTTTTTTTTTTTCTGTTTTGAAAAATCTGGGTAGTCACAGACTTGTATGATCTTCCTTTCCCTTGAACCACAATCATCTGCTAAAATTGGATTATGTGGGACAAAAGCTGCAGTCTATATGCATGTGAAATTCTGATAATCCTGTTCTCCTTCTGAGAGCAATAATATTGTCAGTATCTTTCCTGGCACTTGTGGCATCATTGAGGATAAAACATAAGCATCAGAATACAAATCTGTCACTAACACCGTGCGCTCACAGCCCAGGAAGACAAGCATGTCCTGGGCTGCATCAGCATGGCACCAGAGAGGGGACTCTTCTCTCACGAGACCCCAGCTGGAACTGCATCCAGCTCTGGGGTCCTCTGCACAGGAAAGCCAGCTGTTGGAGTGGGTCCAGGGGAGGCCACAAAGATCAGAGGGTTGGAACACCTCTCCTATGAAGTCAGGGTGAGACATCTGGGATTGTTCTGCCTGGAGAAGGAAAGGTTCAAGAAAGACCTCATTGTGGCCTCTCAGTACCTAAAAGGAACTTGTAAAAAGTGGGGAGAGGGTCTTCTTATACATGCAGTAGTGACAGGACAAGGAACAATAGTTTTAAACTGAAAGAGTGTAGGTTTACATGAGATGTTAGGAAGAAATTCTTTGCCCAGAGGTGGTAAAACACTGGAATAAATTGCCCAGAGGTGCTGTGGGTGCTCCATAGCTGGAAGTGTTCAAGGTTGGATGGGATTTTAAAGGGCTCTGAGAGCAGGCATCTGGAGAGCAGCATCCCTGACAGTGGTAGGAAGGTTGGAACCAAATGATCTTTAACATCTTTTCCAACCCTAACCATTTTATGATTCTTTTTCATTTTGAAAGGCAGAATTTCATTCCCTAATATTTATGGAAGTAGCAGCCATGCAGGCTGAACTCCTAATCCCTGGATAGATGACTAAAAGCATATGGCTTTGAAAGACAAAAGTCCTCTGGTACTGTGGTGGGATTTCCAATGAGTATTTGTGATGTTATGACAGTGTCCCTGCAATAAAACTTTTAGCAGAATAAAGCATTCTTTAGAAAGGTTTTATTCCTTCTTCAGGAAGTTTATGGAACTCCAAGGTCTCCATTAGGCATCAGGAGACAAATGACTGATTGTTATTCTTGGGCTTTCAGCATTTGTTTGGGCCATTTCACATCAAGTGTCTGGTTCATTTAGTACTTCATCCCTCATTTTTCTCTGGAGTAGAAAGAAGCTATAGTTTTATTATGATGTTTAACTTGCATGAGTTTGTTCAAGTGTTTTTTCAGTTATATGAGTCTCTGCTGTAGACTGCTTGTCAATCTTGATGCTGCAGATTCAGAGGGGCTTGTTAGAACCCAGAGTTTTGGTATCATCTCTGTTTTGTCTCAGTATTTGATATAATGGGGGTGACTCTGTGTAGGCTGAAAGAAATTTTCCACCATTATACTTTGATAGTTCAGACTCCTGCCCATTGGTGAACATGACCATCTGTCCTAGACATCTGGTTTCTCACTGCTAAAATGATATTTCTATTGTTTTCTTGCCCCACTTGGAAGAAAACTATGCACTGGATTTTCTCCCTCACTTTAAATAGCTACTTACCAAGAAAGTTGTGATGCTGTCTAATTGACAATGTATAATGTTTTGCATTGTTTGTACAAACATGAAATAATAGGTCAAACATTTCTGGTGCAAGTATTCAAAAGTTCTTGAATAATGTGTGAAATCACAGTTTGGCAATGTCTGTGTTTACAATAATTTACTGTAAGGCCTGAATGTAGATTTGAAGATATTTTGTCACAGATTCAAGACCAGTTGGACTCATTTCACAAAGCCCTTTACTCTAAAGAAAGGAAAATTAGAGTTGTCAAAACCTTTATTGCAATTTAAACTATCATTACAAGTGAAACACAGGTGTCAAAGATATCTTCAGACAGAAGAATTTCTGTGGAAGAAGAAACAATCAATTGGTATTGCCAAATTCCCTGACATGTTTGGTACAGTTGGTATTATGTGTTTTCTCTTCTTTACCCTGTATGTTTACATCTCTGCTTTCTCTCGGAGGCTATAGTGACTAAACTCTCTTTTTTGTCTTCAGGCTACTTTAGAAAAACCCCCAGGCTGTATGATGAGTCATCCAGCTTTTCTTTAGGTATTTTATTTGTCTTCTGTAGAAATCAGACAGCACCATTATCCATTTCATACTGCTTTCCTTAGATTGCCTATTCACAGGGACAAAAGCTTCAGCCCTTGAAATCATTATTTTACTCATAAAAAATCTTTAATTCACATTGAAAAAGGGTAATACATTTTGTTTTGGGAAGATGCCAGTCCATATTAATTCTCTTTTGTACCCTGAAGTGATAAAAACCTGTGTACCAAAAAATGGTGCACTGGTTTTCCAAATAACCTTTACTAAGAAAGACAGTGGAATTCTCATTTAAACCATCCAACAACACATTGTATAAAAAGTGCCCCTCCTCCCCCTTTTTCAACCAAGCTAGTCACCTCATTGTAGACAGTTATCATGTACCCTGCTTAATGCAAAAAAGCATGCATTATATTCTGCTTTCCTTACAAGAATTCCCCTTCATCCTGAACACTACTGATATCTGTTGTGACTGGAAATCATTGTAGTCCTGGGCAGGGCTTCAGGTGGCCCTGCCAGAGCAGTGAGATTTGAGCAGATGACCTCCAGAGGCCCCTTCCAGCCACAGCTATTGTATGATTCTGTAATTCTGTGAAAGTCAGAGTATTTTAGATCTTTCACACTGTTGTATGTACTTCTACTCATTTCTCAAAAACTTTTTTTGCCCTTGGATTGATTATTATTGTCAGGTATGTTTAGGTTATACTTTGCTTGTTACTTTTTATTTTGCCCATATGGAAGGAGGGAGATAAGAACTACTATTTCCCTGCAGCTTGCCCCATTTTGGATAGTGAACCTTCCTTTTTTACTATTTGTCTTCAACTGGGTTTAGGGGTAATGAAAAGAACAAAGAAATAACATAGGAAAAATGCACTTTATATAGTGCATTTGGGTGAACCCCGGAATTACAGACCAATGAAGCGAGAAAAATGTAAATATATATATGTGAAAAGTGTTTTCTTTTAGATTGATATATTCAGTTTCTGAATATCTTCATGTGAATATGATATAAGGATCTGTAATATCTGATCCATGTTGGAATGAGTGAAAGATGTAGTAGGAGGCTTAGAATGGATGAAAAATGTGTCATTTTAATAAGAATGGGATAACAGATTTCACCAGCCTCAATTTTGTCTGCTGTTCACTTTTTAACACAATTGAATGTAGATTGTTTTCTGTATTAATTCTCACTATGAAATACCTCCCAGTTTGTATGAATTCCTATGAACATTTATCTTGATACACTGTGCATTCAGTGCTGCTCTCTGTGTTATACTAAATAATTCATTTCCTTATGTGAGTTCAGTAAAGATGCATTATTATCATGAACTAATTTGAAAATGGAATGTTTATTGCTTGCATTTATTTTGGAACATCAAGATAGACACATTTCTGATTGATTCTCTCAATTTTATACACATCCAAGTTGGGTTGCATTTTGCAGTAATTTCTTCACATTATTTGTATATATGAAATGCAGTGTTTCATTGTGCTGACAAGATTGAAAAGAATTTCCTATCATTTTTTCTTCCCAAGGGAAACTGCAACCCACAAAAATTTTCCACTGCTCAATTTTCATAAAAGCACTTGTCAAAAAATTTTTTATATAATGGTCTGTTATAGTAGATCATTTTATTGCCAGAGAAACAGTAGCAGTAAAGTTATTCAAAGCTCATATCTGCACACTTGTTCAATCTTCCTTCAAATGAGCTGAGTAGAAAGTATTATTTATTCCCTCTTTAAAAAAGTGAGGAGCCAGCCAGTCAATATACACAGAAAGAAAGAAATAATCTTCCCATAGGTGTATAGTGGTCTAACTCATAAATAGCTTCTACTAATACACAGAGTA
>JAYDZK010000001.1:34382846-34399395 GCA_034509185.1 Euphonia xanthogaster
TATTTCTAATTTCTAACCCAGTGCCTTACTCACTGTACCTTCTTTTATCTTTTTCATTTTAATTTCAAGTCTGTGTATCACAGAACATTTATGTGACATATAATAATATGCAAAACTGAAAGGTTTTTAATGTGATATGGTAGTGTGCGTTCTGCAGTGGTCCACATACATATGTATCTGTTAGTCTGTCCATCCATCCACACATCCATCTATCCATGATGGAAGCAAATACAAGCAATTTGGAAAGAGAAAGTTGTTTCTTTCCCACACTTAGATAATATTTAAGATAACTTACATGGCATTTGAGATACCAACAGTCAATGTAAAAGTAAAGATATGAACATGTGAAGCAGAGATATGACCCAATAGTGAAAAATGAAGAAAACAGAAGGCAGAGATTTAAAATGAAGTAAAAAAGGTGTTGTGAAGGAATAATTCATGATGAATGGAAAGAAAACGTTTTGAAATTTTGTAGTATTCTTTCCTCCTACTCACACTCTTGTGTTAGTAAGATGAATCACTTACTCCAGGACCAAAATCAATTTGTTTTTCCATTGACAAAGCATGATTGCAGACTTTCAGTTTAAATAACTTTGGATAATTTTTTCAAAGGAAACAACAACAAAGAAGAAAGATAAACATCTGCGAGAGATCACAATTACGTGTTTAACTTTGTACCTCCTTCAGGAGCCCACCTTCATATATGACTGACTAATGCCTAGAAATGACTGAATAAAAACTCACTAGAAAGAAAACTAAAATACCAACACTAAGGTCTTCCCAGTAGCTAATGAAAAGATTTGCTTCTGACTCAATAGATTTGAGAAAAGAAAAGAACAATAAGAACATGATATACATGCTGTTGACAGAACTGAATGGTGTTTGAAAGCAAACCAAGCTAGTACAGCAAGAAAAAAATTGAAGCAGTGACCAGGAGCAACGAAAAGTAGAAATGCTGTTTTGTATCCTTAGCAACCTAGCCAAATCCCTTTTCTGACTGTCCTTACTTATAGGGCAGAGGAGAAGTTTCTCCGAAAGCTCAGATTCTTCCTCATTTCTTGAGACCTCAGAAAATGTAAGACAGTCTATGAACCACAGGAAGCTGTTATTGGGCCTAAGGTATTTTTTGCAGCCTCATCAAAGTTAGGAGAACCTAACCACCAACCAGCTGCTTGAATTTACTGAGGATGCTCCAATAGCCTTCAGCCAACCAAATCTAATATCATTGAAGTTTTATTAGTTAATTATACACTCACCATCAGCACATAGCATACATAAGCAGGTGTGAGAGCTTTTGTTTTTATTGGAGGAAAACATGACTGTAGGGGAATAATTAGCAGAAGTAAGTTTAGAATTTAGGGCTTCACAGTGAGTATACCTATCTTTCTGCTCATTTACTGTTGCTACTAAAGAAAGAGAGAAAATGAATGTTCCGCCTTCTGGTCAAACAGCTCAAGACTTTCCCAGCCTCCTGGCCCTTTCTCACCTGCCTTTAATATGGCACTGCCTCTGAGGCACAAAATGTCAAGTACAGTTGTAACTCCTCAACCAGTCGAGTCTAGAGTTTATTGGTGCTGATGATCAGCACAGGTTAACAAAAACATGCTGTTGCTCCTTCTGAAATTCTTACTGAATTTCATGAGTATCTAGAGAGTTGTTTAAAACAGCAGGTTTTTTATAGTTTCAAAGTTATCAGAGCATCCTGACAGAATGGAGAGAAGTGGACTGGGGACAAACCCTCACTTTAGCATCTCCTGTTGTGTGAAAGCAGTTTCTAAAGCTTCAAAAAGGTTAATGTTTTTTCATAAGTATTCATTTCTTCCACTCAAATGCTGTGTTGATAAGGTTTCTAGGGTAGCAGATAATGTAAAGGACTTCAAAGGCTTATGCAGGCATTCCCACTTGGCTTCCTGAATACAGCTGGGAGTCAAACTAATTGGCAGTCTGCAGTGAGGCAATTAGCTACAGGATGAAGTAAATTGGAAACAGAGACCTAACATTAAATATGTGTCATTTCTTGAATATGTGCTTTGTTTGGTGTGAGAGGAACTACTATCAGACTATTGAGATAGTTTCAAAACAGAAATACTGAAATTAATCTGTGGGGCACAGGTCTGAACCCCCCCCCCCACCTTTGTACCCTGTAGACAAACTGGCCAACCAGTAGGGTAAACCCATTATTTAAAAAAATTTAAACCCTTATTTTAAATTATTTTAAAAGCGTGTGTTCAGACTGCAGATTTTGTACTTGGTAAACCAGTACTAAAGAAGTGACACGAGGTAGGTCCTGACCTCTACCACACAGTAAAATGCAAATTAGCTATTGGCTTCAATTACATTTTCCTGGTTTACTTCAGAGATTAAAATCTAATTCTGCTCAATTATAATCACATCATACAGGAAGAGTATTTAAATATTTCTTGGGCAGACACTGGCAGTAAAATAATGAGATTGCCTCTTTCCTTTTTTGTTCCTCTGAGATCATGGGGACTACAGCAAATATTCAAAGATAATAATCTTTTATAAATGAAAAAATGAAGTGGTGCCATTCACTGTGATGGATTAAATGATTTGAAAATATCATAGGATCATATAATAGAATGCTTTGGGTTGGAAAGGACCTTAAAGACCATCTTGTTCCAACCCCCTTCTCATGGACAGGGACATTTTCCACTAGACCAGGTTGCTCAGAGCCTGATTCCAGCCTGATTCTGAACACCTTCAAGGATGGGGAGCCCACAACTTCTCTGGGCAATCAGTTCCAGTGTTTCACCACCATTATAGTAAAGAATTTCTTCCTTTTATCTCTAAATCCAGAAAAGGAAATCTGAAAGTAGCTTACACCTGAGAGTAGGAGGATTGAGAATCTGCTCAGGTGAGTAAACACTAATCAGGAGCAAGAAACCCCTACTGTCTCAGTTCTGAGTTACCATACTAAGCGCATTTCTCTCTTGATGTTTCTTTTGCAACCCTTCAGTGGTTCACCTTGAAAAGATGTGGCATGGGCCATATTCTACCTGCTTGGCAAATGGAAATATGCAGCTGAATCTGTGTTTCTAAGCTCTGGGCTATGGTACAGAGCAAGTTCACTGCTGCTTCTCTTCCTTTTCCTTCCTACCTTAAAACAAAATTCAGTGCTCTGTTCGACGGTTAACTATGACCTCTTGATTTCTCGATGTATCCTTTGGTTGTATCTTCACCTCTCTCTTTCAAAACCCTTTTGGATCTTAATACCATACATTTTCTACAAGTCTTTTTAACTAACTCCCTAAAAGGTGGCTGCAGTAAATAGTGCTGAATAGATACATAGGGACCTTGTTTAGGTGAGCTAGAAATAGTACCATATACACAGTGAAATGTAGGTTTATGAGATTATTTGGCATTTCATGGAGGCAAGATACTATGACCTTGTCATCGCCAGAAACTTAGCTAGGTCCATTAGGTGCTACTTTCCATCTGCTTTGGAATTGCCGTCAAGTGGCCACTGTATTATGAAATCAAAGTGGTGCAATCCTAAAATAGATGTTCTTGTCATGAAACAGCTTTGTGCATTTCTGAATTAATTACTTTTATTTCAAAGCAGAAAGCCTACAGGGGGACAGACAGCCTACACAGAGGGAGCCAAGTTGGTTGCATTCCACCATGTATCATTAATATCCTCAGTGCATTTTTCCACTCACTTTTCCCTCTTGAACTGGATTTCATCTGTTTTGCAGGGTTGCTAGGGAAGTTTGGGAAATCTGGTGGAGAATTGGCACCGTCCTGCTGCCAAGGGCAGGCGGTCATTTCTTCAATTTGTGGCTTGTCAGATGGACTAAACTTATCTAGAACAGGACAATTCAGAGGAAACACCATGTTGGAGGACCTGATGTAGATATAGCATAATCCTAAATAAAGAGAATTAGTTTAAAAGTGCAGAACTCTTTATGCATAAATTGCTCCAGAAACAGAAAGAGTTCTTAGCATCATTTTATGGCTTCATATTAAATGATGTCTTCCTTGGTTGCTGTTTGTACTAGGGCATGACAAGAAATTTAATGGACCTATACAGAAGTTGGAAAGAAACCCTTCATCAGGAACTTTAGTGATAAGGAACAAGACTAATGGGTCCAAACTGAAAGAAGGGAAATTTAGGTTAGATATAAGGAAGAAATTGTTTACTGAGAAGGTGGTGAGGCATTGGAACAGGCTCCCCAGAGAAGCTATGGATGTCCCAGCCCTGGAAGTGTTCAAGGCCAGATTGGATGGGGCCCCAATAATTCTGGTCTAGTGGAAGGTGTCCCTGCCCATGGCAGGGGGCTGGAAGAAGATGCTCTGTAGGGTAACTTCCAACCTAAACCCTTCTATGATTCTATGATCAAGCAGACTGAAAGCTGAAAGACTTTGGCAAAAAATCCTATAATAAAATAACAAAAAGAGCAGAGACGACATTCTAATGAAACTAAATTGTCATCATTGCTACAGTTCTGAGGCACCTGCTGTTTAAGCCCTCCAGTTTTGTCATTAATCACACAAGAAAGACATCAGCTTTGCCACCTCACTGGCTTTCCAATACCAGCTCAAGAGCTCTGACTCTCCAAACTCAGACAGCTGGAGACTTGTAAAGGAAACAACTTCAAAATATATCTACTTTTGCTTAAATCTTAATTGCACCAAAGGCAATTGTTTACAGGAATTTTCAATCTTCTGCAGTGTTGATGAATTTTATTGCTGGCAAAATTCTTTATTCAACAGATAATGCTTTGTGCTCCCACACAACCATGCTTTTTCTACAGTGAATTGGACCTTTCTACATTTATGCTTCTCCTAAACTATCAATACAATATGTGATACACCAGCACATGTTGCTAAGTCAGTCCACTGTACCAGTTAGATCCATTCCCATTATGTCTAATTGCATGTATTAAAAAGGCAAATATGCCATTTTCTTTGTGCTTTTGAAAATATTTTATTGCCCCCTGAACACAGATATGCCATATATGGAGTTGCGCACATTAAAGTTTCCAGTAGCAGATTAACTTGTTCTACATTTCCCCATTTAGCTTTTTAAATATTTGCTTGGATGTTTGTTGCTGCAGTGAACAGGATTTAAAATTATATAAAAGAAATAATGAAGCAATAAAGTGCTCCCCTGTGTAGAGTTCATATTGCATTTAATTGGCACAATGGAGCAGTTTACAGCAAGTATTCTTAGGTGTGTGATAGTTTTCTGTTATTGTGCTGCAGATGTTTCTAGGTAACCTTTAAAAGGAATGGGAAATATAGAAATTTCAGATTGCTGCTTGAGTTTTATGAGTATATTTTATAGAAATCTATAGAGATGAGAATGAAAAAATATAATAGTGACATTATTATACAAGAATAGACCACCATTAATATGTCTCAATAAGGGTTCAATAAACCTCACAGTCATGGTGCAGCTTAGTGTAAAAATCAAGTTTGGCTTTTCCAGGCATAGAGATCTACAGAAAATCAGCAGGGGAAAAAGCTTACAGGAAAAATCATATAGCCAAGAAGGAAGGAATACCAAAGCTAATCTAGTAAGAATACGTTATATGTAATATTACCCCAAAGCATAAAACAGCTATCTATATTTACGTATGTACATGTACATAGTACATGCACTCTAAATACTTTCTAAATGTTATGTCCTCACTGGCAATACCTGACAGATGCTTAATATCAGCTCTGGAATCAAATGAATGAAGATTTTGCAACACTCTATTTTTTTTCTTTCTGTTGTAGTGTCCTCTGAACTGTTAGTAATAGCAATTTAACCTGTCTGAAGTCCCTAGGAGTCACTAAGCCTGAAGGGATTAGCAGTGGCTAATCTGCAAGTAGAATTGTCTGGATGTTATACAAGAGCTGTAAAACTCTTCAGGTTTTGTAGGTCTTATCTCCTCGCACATTTTTCTCCTATGGTGTTACATTTCCTTGCTAGCCCTCTTTGCCCTATCATTAGTGAACCTCTTTACCGACACGGAATTCAGGAAAGCTCGCTGGCCCAAGGCGCAGGAAGTTGAACTTAAACCCAAAGAACTTCAGTACAAAAGACTGTAGTCTTGGAGAACAGGTGTGCATATGTTCTCCCAGGAAAAAACATAAAAACCAACAACAAAACCCAAAGTCAAATGAATGAGATCCCAAAGAAAGAAACAAGGGAGAAAAATGAAATAAAAAAACCCCAAACTCACACATATACACACACAACAAGTAGAAGGCATGGGAGATATCACCAATAAAAATTCCATGCATATGTAGTAAATTAAGCACAAATACAGGCTGAGCAGAGGACAGGCCAAGATTAGTCCTGGCTAGAAAGACTTGGGGGTGTTGGTGTACCAAAGAATAACATGATGCAGGAATGTGCTCTTGCAGCCCATAAAGCCAATTGTGTCCTGGGCTGCATCAAAAGAAGGGAGAGCAGCAGGTCAAAGGAGTTGATTCTTCCCCTCTCCTCTGCTCTAGGGAGACCCCACTTGGAGTGCTGCATCCAGCTCTAGGTCCCACAGTATAAAAGGAATGTGAGAATTTCTTGGATTTAACTATCCACAGACTATAACAAGTTTAATATATGAGCAAATTAATTGCTTTACTGTGATGAATTTGCAGAAGACAATTACCATCTTAGTTACAGGTATCCTCCACTTGAGGGAGTTTTCCTGTAGAAAGGAAGTCCACAATTTTAGGTTTGAATGCATTCCCATTTGTACTCAAAAATACTGGCAATAAAAGTACATTTAACTTTAACCAATTCAACAGTTATCATCTTATGTGGTGCTGCCTAAACTGAAAGGCATCTTTCATTGCATTTAACAATGACAGCCATCCCTAATTGTTTTCACTGAATGTTTGAATCAAGATGAGATATATATTTTCTGCATGACTAGAGAGACTATTGCCTTTAAAATCCTATCTCCCTGAACTGACATCTTTGATTTTGTTCATAGTTTGCTTCTGGAAAGTTGGGTTAAATTTGCTGCCTGAACTGGTCACAAAGATGTGTCAGCATCTCCACAGAATAATTCAGGAGATGACACCCTGATTGTATCCTAAATGGTCTTAAGGGAGGTAGTGAAAATGGCACCAGACCCTTCTCCAAGGTGTACAATCAGAGACAACCAGCAAGAAACACAGCTTCCAGATTTCCAGCAAGGAAAATTTTTAACTTAGGCAGTGGAATTGTCATCCTTAAAGATTTTAAAAATTTGATCTGTAAATACCCTGAGAATCTTCTTCAAAGTTTGAAATCAGACCTTTGAGGAGATAGGTGGACTAAAAGGGATACAAAGGTCACTTCCCACCTAAATTATTCAGAGTAAGAATCCAAACTTTGACACAATGAAAGCACTTTCTTTGAACACTGCTCAGCCAATTACTTTCCTGTTGTCACGCCCTTCAGAATTCCATAGACATGCACAGCCTGAGATCTCTGTTCATACTTTGAGCAATGTCATACAACTTCCATAGAGATTATTAGCAAACAACCCTGTTCTACTCATTTTTTGAAAGTTATCATTAAAAGAAGTAAATTTATTAATAATATTCTGTTCCTTTTCTGCAATATTATCCAAGATGAAAGATCGTAAAAGGTTTTACACACATATATATAACCTATACACAGGTTGCAATAACAAATTTCAATATACAACTTGATTAGAAAAGGGATTTAATATGCTTAGGTAGTAGGAATTACATTTTCCCTCAAAACTGAGGTTCAGGACTGAACCTTGTTCTTGCATTGTTTTGATTCTGCAGGACCATCCACAATCCATCTAGATCAATTCCGTGCTCAGAGAAACATCACGGCTTCACAATCCTCCTTTTGTTTACAAAGTTGAAGGATGCTTTATTTCAGTCTCTTGAACACTTGCAGTAGCTACCTCTAGAATGAAGAGTGAAGAGTTGTTACACACTGCTGGCTCACTGATTAGTGCAGCAATTAATGCTGTATATTCTCTGGTGCCTGTTTTGGTTTTATATTTTGTCAGAGATGAACACATCCTCCCATGATGAAGGTTTTCTTCCCCCAAGGTCTATAGTACTTCCACAAAGTTTTCCCCCTAAGATCTCCAACACTTAAATCATTTCACATACATTTGTTTCCATAGGAAAAAAATTCGACATTTTAAAGTAGAAATTTGTCTATCTCTCCTTGCCCCTTCATAAATTGGCACATCCTATATTTAGTATGTTCAATGAATTACACTCCATGTATTCTAGTTAGAGCAGCACTGTCTGGCCAAGGACCGTGACTTAGAGGTACGATCCCTGGGCTGGATTGACATTAATTAGATGTGACAGCCACCCAACACTCAGGCTCATAGCAGATCCTGGAAGTGTCAGAAGCTCAGCACATTTCAGTTGGAGCTTCTATCCTTGACAGCAGAGAGTTGTGAGTACGAGTCTAACCTGCTTGAAAAGGGAGCTTGCAATATTCATTGCTTAAGATTGATGGGAGAAGTACCATCTCATTAAGAGTGGGATTCTTTAACTGTTCCTTGCATTTTTAATGTGATAAGTAAGGCTCTTCCCCGCAGTGCAGCAAGCACAGAGTAGGGTAAGGCAGGAGTGATAAAAGTCTGTCTCTGAGAGTCTGTCAGACCCAGCTACGCAGCACAGGCAACGCAGACGGATGTTAAAAGTGCCTCTGCAGGAGCACAGATAGAAATGCCTCAGCAGGAACTGCAAGTGCAGAATCCATTTTAAGACCCAGTAGGCCTGACTCAATGAGGCGTTGGGGCATGTGATGTCTGGGGATGTCTCTAGATTAAGTGCCTGCTCTGGGTCTTCATAAAATCACTGAGTTTTAAAGTGTGGTTTTCAAAGGAAATACATTTGAGGGCACTGAAAGCTGGGTTTGGGGGGAATGGGAGGAGGAAATGAATGTCCAAGAGTATAAATCCTGGAATCCTGATTTAGAAAAGCACTCAAATTTAAACACAAGCCCCAAACACTTTTCTGCGCAGGATGTGTGGGATGAATCCATGCATTTCAAAGTATGGCATAATGCTTAGTAGAGTGTGACATTAATAAGAGACCATGACTACTTAGCACTTGAAACAAGTTTTAATCTTTTAATTCCAGCATTAATAATGGTCTAAAGCTTTTTAGGTTTAAATGGATTCTTGCACTCTAGCCTCTTTTGTTTTCCAGTCTAAGATAAGGAAAGCAAAAAGTGCTACAGGGAAAACAGCATTGGCCAAAACATCTAAACTTGTTTTAACATTGGCCAAAACATCTAAACTTGTTTTAATGACCCTGGTGGTAAGAATAAATATACACAAAAAAACATGACCAGTTGGATAGCACACAGGGTGGAAGTCTGCTAGTGCAGAATTACTGAGCATTTGTTTTTCCATTAAGTAATGTATGATTAGGCAAAAAGACTAAACACATATCTTCCTGTGGGACAGGCAGTGGAAGATTTGTTTTTTCTGTGTTAAAATGAAGTTGGATATAAGGCATTAGGGACGAGGCCCTTTGGCAAGCCTTGGTTGTCTCTTGTAGTAATGACTTTCATAAGGTTTGTCTGCAGATCTAGAGCTATCTGCTATCCTTCTTCTCAGGAACTTTGTTTCTTTCTTGAAGGTTTACCGTGCCCAAAAATTCAAATGTAATATGCTCCCAGGAAGATTCTTGGGGCAGTGACAGACCCCAGATAGATCTCAAGGCAATTGTACTGTTTCCATCCCTTCCTCTTGCAGCTCAGAGGCAATGCAGTACAGGAGAGAAGTATATTCAGTGCATTGTGAAAAGGAAAATGTTGCACTTGTTAAAAATTGTGGTGAATGTAACTGAGTTCAACACAACTGTTCATCCTAGAAAATCTCTCTTGGATGCCAAAATGTAGCTTCTCAGGAGGGAAATTTGAGAGAGATTTCTCTGAGACTTCACCCTAAACAGACTTGCTACTCTGTCATATAAAGAGATTTCTCTTTCTGTTTGCTCTTTGTTGACCAGAGAGGGTGTGGATTCCCTGTTCCTGGAAGTGTTCTGACAGGTTGGATTGGGCTCTGAATAACATGGTCTAGTGGGAGGTGTCCTGCTCATGGTAGAGTGTTTAGACATAGATGATCTTTAATGTTCCTTCCAACCCAAATTGTCCTATGATTCTATAATTCTGTGACCTGGTGGGATCCAAACATTGTGAGCTGTGTGTGTGTGTCTGCCCAAGGGCAGACAATGAGGCAGCAGCATCCTTTACAGTTTAACGAGGGCAGAAAAGAAAGCCTTAAGAAGTAATTAGTGTGATGAATGCCATGAGAATTTCTTTCAAAAATTCCCACAATGTTTCTTGCTTCTGAGGCACAGTGGGAGTTAAAGTCAGCATTTTAAGGTAGTGGAGTAGATCACTTACAGTGTCAGCATTTCTTTTTTTTGTATGCTTTGTGTAGAGATGTTTTTCCATCAGCATGACTTATTGAGAAAGCCGCTGTATTTTACAGCAGTAGGTCAAATTGTTCACTTGCCCAGGTGCATAAGTACATCCTGAAACAGATTTCATAATCTTCTGATTCATAATCTTCTGATGCACACAACATATATGCATCCAAGATGTTTCATTATCAAAAAATACCCTGATCTAACATTTTAATGCAATTTTTATAATTCTGGTAGGTGGAATAATAAAACTAAATAATTTCAGAGAACTATCCACAGAAATTGCAAAAAAAAAAATCCGCTACAAAGTCTCAAAAAATACTTTAACATACTGAATTATTCCTGTTATTTCAAATGCTCCTGTAGGAGTAGCTCCATTATGAGACCTGTAATACAAGAGTGAAAAATATTAAAGCCACTTACAATTGAAATAAAATCCAGCAATAAAGTAGATGGGTAAACATACTGCTATCACACTTTTGTGGCCTCATATTTGAGTGCAGTCAGTTAATATGCCACAAATCTGTTGAGACAAGACCTGTAACTTTTGATTAACACCCTGTTAGGGCTACATTCATTGTGTAAAGATGAATACTAACAGAGATTTTATCCCACCTAAGCAGGCTGTTGGTTCACCTACTGACTAATACTCTTGTGTTTGGGCAATAGCAACCTTTGGGTCTTTGAAGGATTAGTAGATTTGTGAGCTTTGAAACTCTATTGCAATTGAATTGCCCTAAAGAAATCAGTACTTTTGCCATTTCTTTCTAATTCACTTAACATCTGACAGGTGGAGTGAGATGGGTAGTTTTCAGTAGTTACAACCCAATTCTTTCTAAATCTCTCCTTAATGAGTCTGTTTCTAGGACTTCCTGTCAGGCAGAACTCTGAGCACTGGAGAAGCTACAAAGAAGGGATGGACTTAAATATTCCAAGTCATTTTCTGCACATAGGAAAAAGAAAGAACAGTGAGGCTTTTCAAGCTTGCAAGCTGCTGTTATGTACTTAAAATTCAAATCATTTGACAGTTTCTGTGTTAATTCCAATTGTACTAAAACGACTGTTCTTTGTGCATGAAATGTTCCTATATAATTTGATTATAACCTGGTGGAAAAAAAGGCTAAGTTGCTAGAAATTAAGAGACTGAATCTAAAGAAAAGAAATGGCTTTTGGTGGCTAAGGTTTTAGCAGGACTGGTTGTTCAGAGGAGCTTAACATGTGGGTATAATTTGATAAAGGATTTCCCAGAGGGCTAATGTGGTAAAAGAAGTCAGATGCGTTACATGATTAATACAGCTGCTTTGTCATCAAAATTCAAGTGATCATCAATTATATCAGTGTAATGGGGTCAACCACAAACTGTCAAAACTATTCAGATCACAAACGGGACAACCACTGAGACAAAGATAGGGAAAAATAGAATGCAACAAGGACAAAACTTATATCAATTTGTTGGCTGATAGGATGTGTTATTATAGATTAACTAGCTGAAACCTCATAAATGAGTTATGAAAAGATTAACATGCTTATAATCATTTAGAAATGGCAGTACATCTTCTACCAAATGACCTGGAGGGGACCATTTGTTGCAGCATGAATATTGGCTGAAATTGGGTAAGACCTCAGTTGGAAAGGAAAATATCATCTTCATTATCTGGTACTGTCGTTGATGAAAGATAAAGTAGAAAAAGGTAAGATAGAGCCAAGAAAAAAACAATTGACTCCTAATAAGAAACAGCTACCATAAACTGATGTTTCACTTTGTCTTGTAAAAGGGCATCAAAGAAGATGTAAGGAAGACAAACCATTTCAAATAGCAAAAGAAACTAAGAATATATGGACAAGAAAAGAGAAATCTAAACCTATTTACCTCAGAAAAGCTATAATTCCTGGCAAAAACCGAGATATTTTCAAAATATTAAATATACATATAAAATTAAAATTTCCTCACAGGAATTATTGTTAACTTAGGATTATTAGATGAAAGAGAATTTTTACATGCTATCTAATTTTCCATATTTATGACATACTCCTTACCTTTTTTCAATTAAACTTTTCTAGGTTTCAGTTTTATTTGTTGTAGGCAGACTTACTAGAACACTCCATAATGCATCTCAGCCAAAATTTTGCTATAGGTAAGCCAGGTATTTGTGCTGGTCATGTGTGTTTCTGACACATCCAGTGTCAAATCATATCCAAAGATGGCTCCTGGCTTCCTAAGACAGATACATAAACAATGTATCCTTCTCTTGGATGCCTTGTCCTCCACAGTGCAAAGGCAGAAAAGGAAACAAGCTCAGAGTAGATATTGGCATCTTTGGAAGAGTTGGGAGTGGCAGATATGAAGTGTTATGAACTGACTGCAAACCCTATTCCCCATCCCGCTGCACTACTTGAGTGGAGAAAGTAAAAAATTTTAAAGTGAAGTTGAGCCTGAGAAGAAGAGAGAAGGTAGGCAGAAAGTGTTTTAGGATTTGTTCTTACTTCTTACTATCCTACTTTAATATTAACTAGCAATACATTTAATTAACTTCCCCAAGTCAAATCTGTTTTGCCTGTGACAGTAACTTCTGGATGATGCTCCTGTCCTTATCTTGACCACTGAGCTTTTCTATCATATTTTCTCCTCTACCCTATGCAGCTGAGAACGGGAGTCATAGAGTGGCTTGGTGAGCACATGGCAGTCAGCCAGTCAGCCAGTCAGCCAGTCAACCCACCACAACATGTTATGCATAGGAGCTTTTTACATCATGCTAAGAATTACAATATAAACACTCAGATTGTCAAATTCCTCCAAAGGGTTAGTGGAGAACAATTTTCCTAACATGTAGTACTGCCAAAATGTTCTTGCCCAATTACCCTGGATTCCTATTGGTTGAAGGCTTGTTATCCCCCCAACACCAAAATATTTCAGCTCTCTTCATTTCACTTACTGCATAACATGAAAAGGTGCATCAGGACTCAGACTAAGGGTCCAGTTCCCTATTCTCACTAACTATCAAAAAAGCAACAGAAGCAGAGCGAGAAAAGTGCAAGTCCTTGATATTGCCTCAGCTGCCAACTATTTTTATCTCAAGAACATCTAAAGCTGCTTGTGGTTCTTCAGTAGATTCTACTCCCTATAGTTTTTCTGGTCTCTGAATGCACATGAAATCTTCTCTGGCTCTTATACAGCCTTGCCACCCTGAGATTCTTGCTTTGTTAGAGCTTATTTTTGTTGTCATTGTTACAAGAAAATGAGAAGATTTCTTATCATGACTGAAATCTTAGCCTAATGACTCAACCAATGGCAATGATTTCTGTGGCTGCCAGACCACCTCAGGTTTAGTGAAGATTTCTTTGAGGCCAGTCATTCTCTGGTGCCTGTATATCACTGCAAAAAATGGGCACAAGGAAGGGTGTGAAAAAGCAATTCAGCTGTTGGTTTGAAGTGTGGCCTCTGGGAAATGGATATTTAAATGCTTTACTGGGTAATTCTTACAGAATTGGTTCATGTGCTGAATGATGGGTACACTTCAGCAGCTCAGCTGCTGAATCTTTCCCCTTGGTATTTCTATCTTCCTTACCTAGGAAAGAAAGTACACTTGAGACTTAATCTAAGAGGGCGGTTTTCATTGATCTTCACCCTATAGCTTTTGTATAACAGTCACCAAGAAATAGGAAAGAATCACTCTTTCTGTAGCATGCTGATTGGCACTTCCCAAGAGACTACAACGAGCTGTCCTTTCTTACATTTGATGAAGATATTTTAATCAGTGAGCTATGATGTAAAACACTACCTTCCACTGAGCCATCTGCTTTCTATTTCCTGGATCTGTCCTAGTTTTCTGACTTTAAATGTCTGTCTGAGGGGACCCTCTTTTTGAGAAGACACCACAAGCTGCCCCCATGTCACACACATACACACAGCTCCAGCTGGCTCCAAGGCGGACACACCACTGGCCAAAACTGGACCCATTAATGATGTTGGTGATGCCTCTGTAATAAGATATTTGAGGAAAGGGGTAAAATACTGCACAGCAGCTGGGAGAGAGGAGTGAGACTATGTGAGAGGAACAGCTCTGCAGACACCAAGGTGAGTGCAGAAGGAGGGGCAGGAGGTGCTCCAGGCACCAGAGCACAGACTCCCCTGCAGCCCCTGGTGCAGACCATGGTGAGGCAGCTGTGCCCCTGCATCCCACGGAGGTTCAGGGTGGAGCCCCTGGAGGATCCTAGAGCTATGAAAAGCTGCAGCCTATGGAAAGTTAGGGCCAGAGCAGGTTTTCTGGCAGGAGCTTTCTCTTAGGAGATTTAGCATATCTACACCACAGCTGCATACAAATTAGCCATATTTGTACTAAGCAAGCTATATAGATAATACCACAAGTGCATACTACGTGTATACAGAGTATTATTACTATAACTTTATATATATATGTATGTATAATACTGTATGTTGTAACAAAGCCAATATTTTCAAAAATGACAGTTGAATTTGGACAGTCATTGAAAGCCACTAATTAATGTAAGTTAGTGGCAATGCTTTTGCTGGGCCTCCAGTTTCTGGAATCATATGGGTCTGTGGGAATTTTCCTTGCCTTTTTCAGGAAAAAGATAGTCCAGATTTTGTTTGATGAGAAAAGCTGGAAGAAAAAAAAAGTATGAAGACTTCAGTGTTCAGAAATCAGAAAAGAAGGTTGTATATATATATTTTTTAAGAATCTCACAACTCTGAAACCAACAGGCTCGTATTTGGGAACATTTTTTCCTCATGACCTTTGAATACTTGAAAAGCATCGTTGTTGATTTTGTATTTTCAGTGTCTCCCTTGTATAACAGTAACCCCCCACAACCAACAGCTCAGGGGGCCCTGCAGAGCTCTCACAGTTCCAGGATTCAGTCTATTTTTACTTCAGTACTTGGAAGCAGATACACCGTGTGTATCTATTCTGTGGACAATGAGCATATACAAATTTGAGACATGGTTTCTGAGTCTATGATTTTTGGTGCCATCTGCACAGATGCATGGCACAATGATTTCTCCTCTTATATGTCATCTGCCTGGGATAATTTGGTATTGTTGATGCAAGTTTGCTCAAAGAGACATAAGAGCTACAATCTCTTCTTGTTTCCCTTGTGAATTTGAAATGTTATATTTCTTTCCTGTGTCATTTTAAAAAATTTCATCATGTCATTTCTTATATTCCATGTTTTTTCTTTAATCACCTCAACACATGGCTCCACCATGTTCTTGCCAATAATCCCATCCATTTGACACATGTACTTGTTCTTATTTCCAATTATTTACTTAATAAGAGTATCCTTTTATGAATCTCCATTGCAAGATTGTCCCTTATACCTTTCTTAATACTTGAGATATTTTGAAATTAATTTTTCTCTGTTAACATTTTTAAATTTTTATTGTCCCCCTTAATTTCTTTACTAGCTGGTAGATTACATCACAAATGCTTTTATTGCTTTCAGAGCAGAAGAACAATGTGCATCCAGATGTACTTATGGTTTTTGCATCTCTTAAATCAAACTTGGCTTTATAGAAATGCAAATTGAAGCTATTTCATTTCTATTCAAAGTTTGCTTGTGATGCATAAACACACAGAGGCAATATATAAAAATGAAAGGAGACAGCACTCATAAAACCACAGAGGATATTTTATAGATTTTAGAGACCTTGTACCTCTCAATCTTAAGCTTGATTCTTAGCTACACTTCCAGAGCAATCCCCAGATCACGGGGTCATGGGATTCTTGACCTGAGGTATAAGGCTTGTAGAAGCTGTGATGAAGCTTTCACCCTTCATCATGCAGTTCAGGATTTATTAGGAAACAGGAAACCTTTGGCTATGTGCATTTGTACCATGGTGGTTATTGCAGCTGGCCAGGAATGGGAGACATAAGATCCTGTGCTTTTTCTCTTTTTTATGAAGCCACATGGATGTCTTGGTTCAGCCCCAGCCAGCAACCAAACACCACACAGCCACTTGCTCACTGCCCCTACAGCAGGAGGCGTACTGCTGGGGTCAGAGCTAAAATGCCGGCTAGCTGGTGGTTGACCGCAGCAGTCTCAGGGGGCAGGCTCTTGAGCAGAGAGGCAACTGCAGAGCACTGCCTAAGGTTAGAGCCCCTACGTCTGGGTAGGAAGCCGTCCAACCTTGCTGCAGAAAGCAGGA
>JAYDZK010000001.1:34399495-34411887 GCA_034509185.1 Euphonia xanthogaster
AACACAGAGAGAACATTCTAGAAAACAGGGCTGGCTGAGGGCCTGACTGACAAGGGACCAGTAGGAGGGGAGAACTTAACTGACAGGGAGTAACAGTAACTAATTGGGTGAATACCGGGGAGAGAGAATGATAGACAGGGAGGGCTTGATCGCCCTGGGCGGGGAAGCAAGCAGGACCGAACCACTCTACAACATAACATAGGGGGGAACTGGGACCAACCACTGGGGTACATGGAACAGAACTTATACATAGAACGTAGTACAATGCAGGAGATAACCAAATAAATAACACACTACAACAGCGTACGGAGAAGAGAGCAGTAAGTGGAAAAGTGAGAAAAGGAACTGTGTGGGGGAGGAAAACCGAGCATTAGTTGGGTACTAAACTGCTCAGTCTTGTCAGCACAGGGGCATCCATGCACATGCCAGGAAGCAGAGCTGAGGCAGCTGGAGCACTGCTGCTGCCAGGAGCTAAGGCACTGCAGAGCTGGACACCTCAGGGCTGGCAGCTGCCTCTGCATTTTGAAGACCACAAGGGTGGATATTAAGCTGTGTCATCCACTAAGTGATTACATCCCATTTTAGATCTGACTTTCCTTAGAGAGTTCAATCAGTGGTGAATAAGTCTGCATTTTGAGTTGTGTGGGGCTGTGCTATCAAAGCTCAGGTGAGGCTTCGCAGGAGTCGTGAACTGCTGTTTTGTGTGGCAGGTTGGGCCCATTCCCATGTGCTGGCTTTATCAGGAGATAGGAGTTATGTCCTCTTCAATTGCATACTTGGGCTAAGGCTATGTGGCTGCAGCCCTTGTCTCCACTTGCCAGGAACGCAAAGCACTGCCTGCGGCTTGTATTTCCCTTGAACAAGCACAGAATGTGAGCTCCAGAAGAGAGGATTTGCCACAACATTGCAAGCCCCCAGCTGCCCCAAGATATGGTGTTTCCAAGTATACTGCTCTGCATTCCCACACCAGACTGCAGCTTAGGATGTGAAGATGGAGGGTGACCCAGGCAAACAATGCATGTGAGCTTATTGAAATGGAAACCCTAAAATGATTGCCATTTATGTGCGTACATACAGCCAGATTAATAAACATTGCAGGAAGAGGCATATAAAATGGGTAGATGGAGAAGTAGATCTAGTGAACATGATAAATATTCATCTTGTTTTATTATGCTGGTCATAGAGTTTGCAATATTTCCAATCACTTTCTATATCTTTTTGAGTGTTTTGATTATACGCCTCTTTTGGACAGAGCATCCATTAGTCTAATGTCTGCACTTGGATAGAGATGGAGACAGGAGGAGGAAGCATAATTCTTGGCCTTGGAGACCTTAGAACATCAAAGGCATGTACTGTAATGTCAGATCCTTAATGTTAATAACTACGAGACCTATGAAAGGGCAGACTCTTACCCCTACTTCTGACAATTTGCTCTATTTGTGCAGTTTTCATTAATCTCAGGCAACCCCACTCATCACTTTCCCTGAAGGCATTCTGCTGGCTGGATTTGTTACTGTCTGAACTACCTGAAATAAAGAGCTTTTATAATCCATTTGGGGTAACCGTTTCTAGAGACTGGCTCTCTTTCCTCTCAGCTCGGCTCCTTTCTCAATTTCATTAGCAAGGCTGCTGGCAGAATTCTTCCTCTTTCTGTTCCACCATGACTATATGTTGAGGGTGTCTCAATTTTGTCACCTTTCCCAGGCAGTGAATCTTTTCTGATAGACTGAAGTTGAAAAGGCAAGCTGAAACATAATAGATCACTTTTGGGTAGTTACCCAGAACCACTGGTGCAAAATAAAAATTTTGATCAGACTCTAACATTAATTCTTAGTGTGTCCACATGAAAAAATGTAACACCGCAATTTCTCCATGTGTGAGCGTGTACCCAGCAAACAGTCTGACATTACTATTAAGCAAAGGTTAAAAATCCCACAATGTTGCATTTTTTTGTTTTATTGCCCGTTATTGCCTCTGTTTTCCTAACTCATTTGTGCCTTCAGATCAACAATAGCAACAATAATTTTTAATGAAAGAGAAAATAACAGAGTGAAATAAAAGTTAAAAAAAAAACAAGTGGTGGAAATGAAAACAATTTCTCACCACCAAGCAACTGATGCCGAGAAAGTCATCAAGCAGCGACCCCCCCTACCACCACTAGCCTCCTCTCTAGTTCATTGCTGAGTGAGATGTCACATGGTATGGAATATAGAATCACAGGATCATAGAAACATAGAATGTTTTGGGTTGGAGGGGACCTTCAAGATCATCTTGTTCTAATTCCCCCACCATGTTCAGGGACATCTTCAAAAGGATTAGGTTGCACAGAGCCCGTCAAACCTGGTCCTGAAGATTTTTAGGGATGGGACGTTCACAGCTTCTCTGGGCAACCTTTGCCAGTGCCTCACCATCCTCACAGTAAAGAATTTCTCCTTAATAGCTAATCTAAACCTACTATTTTTCAGTTTGAAGTCATTCCCCCTTGCATTGTCGCTACACTTCCTTGTAAAAAGTCCCTCTCCGGCTTTCTTGTAACCCCCTTTAGATGCTGACAGACCACAAAAAGGTCACCTTAGAGCCTTCTCTTCCCCAGAATAAGCAACACCAACTCTCTTGGTCTCTGTGATCTGAATGAACCTCTGTTCTGGTTTTGGCTGGGATAGAATTAATTTTCTTCACAGTAGCTAGTATGAGGCTATGTGTCCTTTGTCTGAGCATAGCTGGCATTTAAATAAATTTAAAAACTTAGAAACCTGACAGAAACTAAAAAGTAACAGTCTCAGCCTTAATGGCTCTGATAAAAGCTCCTCATCAGCTCCTCATCAGCTGTCAAGTCAAGGAGACAAGATGGCACCAAAAGCCAAAGAGAGAAAAATCCTGAAATAAACATTTTTGGCAAGGCAGTCGGTAAAGAAAAATTCAAGGCACAAGGTAAAACCAGCAATTTTTGCCCTAGAAAATTCATATACCTCTAAGTAATAAAAACTTCATGCTGTGTCAGATTTTCATAAAACTTCTTGTTGAGGAAGTTGTCAAGCATCAATGCTTCTTGAATTGGTCCTGGATCAGTCCCAGATGTTTCTGTACACCCTGACCCTGGTTGCTTGCTATTCCTTGCTTCCCCATTCATTATGTTCACCTCCTTTGCAGGATTTTGGATGTGGCTGAGGCATCACTGTTAAAGAAACATGTCACGGACATATTTTCTGAAAAATACCTTTGCTAGGATTTTTCTCCTGAGAAGCTGAGAGGCCTTAGAAATGAAATGTAAACAATAATCTGATGGCTGTGGAATGTGGTCTGGAGATGGTTTACCAACAGGTGCATCTTTGATTGGTCTCATGTGGCTGTTTTTAATTAATGACCAATCACAGGTCCAGCTGTGTCGGGACTCTGAGCAGTCACAAAATTTTATCATTCCTTTCCTTTCTAGGCTTCTGATGAAATCCCTTTCTTCTATTCTTTTAGTATAATTTTAGTATATAATTTTCTTTTGATATAATATATATCATAAAATAATAAATCAGCCTTCTGAAACGTGGAGTCAAGATTCTTGTCTCTCACCTCCTCCTTGGGACCCCTGCAAACATCATCACAGGAACATCTTGCAGTGGCCCTTTCCTTCCATGGTTTGTGAAGACTAAACTCATGGATTCATGGAAACAAGATGCATGGATAGATTTGCAGGGTACAGCAAATTAACCTTTAGGCACCGCTAGTTAGGCACCACTGACTTAAACCTTTAACAAAGATGCCATTTTTGAAATCAGAACTTTCAAAACTATGTAAACTCTGTAGATGCCAGGTGGAAATATCGCCAGTTGCTGTTGAATTGAGCTGCTATAGCTTAACAGAAAGCTTATTTTCTGGAAGAAACCAGGCAAATACCAAACTAGAAGAACTTTCTGTTGTTGACCTGTAGAGAAGCTTACTGGGAAATTTTCATTTTCTCAGATTCCACTCCTTGGAGTAGTGTGCTATGGTTTTTCTCAGTTTAATACCTCATCTTTGTAAACTATTATTGCTGAATTTGAAACATAGGACACAGAGGTTTCAATCTTAATTACACATCTGATGCACTGCAACTGTAAAGGGGATAATTTTCAGAAAATTAACATTCCCAAACTGTGCAGTCAAACATATTTCCTTGTTGAGAGATGTAGTCAGTGTAGCTGCAACTGTGCCACCAAGTACTGGGGATTTGTTGAGGGTCTTGTAGTACCCTCAGCCATGGGGTGTGAGAATTTCAGGCTCCATAATTAAAAAAGTAAATGAAACCAGAATGCAAATATTTTTGCTTTTGTAGCAGAAAAGCTGAAAACTGTAAAATAAATACTAGACCGACACTGCATGCAATCACCTCTTTTTTTTTTTTTTTTTTTTAATTAATAAGACAATCTAATATTTCTAGGGAATCATGAAAAGTCAAGTATGTAACACTGCTGCAGGTACCAGCTTGTCTTGACAGGTGAAGAAAAATGAACTTGTTATGTCCTAGACATGCAGGTGCCCATTTTACATATGTAGGCCATTTTTTACCCAGTCAGACTTCCAAGAACTGAGCCTGTGGTTACTAATGAGCCTCCAAACTGATGATGCATCTATTTGTGAGCCAAAAATTCTGCCTGTAAAATCAAACTTTGAACTGAGGTTCTTTGAAGAGCTGGAACCATAAAAGTTGCATTTGGAATTGGATATAAAATAGGGAGAAAAGGTGGAAGGTTTCTGTCTCAGATATGTAACCCTTTAACCAAAGTCAAACATTAACCTGGATGGTTTAAAAGAGAAGTTGTACAGAAAGTAAGTAGTTTAAATTAAAGATGGACTTTTACATATGCCATAAATTGGCTACATATGAGGAAAGCTGAATTGGCTTAAGGCTACTTGTATGTGACTACTTTGGCTAATGAATGAATTTTACAAATTACTCATATTCCATGTTTTGTCAGAAATACCATCTTTTATTACAATAGAACCTGCGGTCACATGCATAAATATTGGTGCAGTAAAAGATGTTTTGATTGATTGTTTCCTGGCAATTGACACTAAATTAATTTCTCACATCTGTTTACCAGTTTCACTTCATCCAGCTACAAAAGGTGTTTCAAGAAGTAAAGCAACACTGCTGTTTAAAGGTGCACATTCTCTTTCCCTCTGTCCCTCCCTCCGCATTTTACAGGGTCAGGTAGATAAAAACAGAAAAAAAAAAGAAGATAAAATATTTATGTACAACAATTCAAACTGAATGCATAAAGTACTGTTGGAACAGCTATTCCTGAATAGAAAAATTATTGAAAATACATTATCTAAATAAAAAAAAAAGTGTAAGAATAACAAAGCTTGATTTTCAGATTTCCAAATGTCTTTCTATTGAAGGCTGACCCTGGTCAAATAAATTATGATCTTTCTGGAATAACTGAATAATTATCTTTCACTCCATCCATTTTCCTATCAGCAATATGTCTATGCTGCCCAAAGTATTTAGGGTCATGAGGTTTTTTTTATATGGAGCTTCAATACAGAAACTGAAAGACATTCTGCCATTACTGGTGTTGCAAATGATGTCTGGGAGTGAAGATGTTCACCACTGTTTTCTTTGAGTGTTTGGGGTGATCTCTCATGTCCAGCACCTCTCTTGCTCATCAACATGTGGTTTGAGGTGCTGGGACATCCAGAGGGGCGTATTTGGAGAATTAGAATGAAAATTAATTTTAATTCTGCTTTGCAGTACCTTTGCCCATTTGCAAGGCAATAGAGACTAATTGTTCATTACTTATTGCAAAGAGAAAGGGAAAAAAATTAATTTTGAAATGGACTTGTGATTAAGATGCCTGGTCCCTGGTGACCAGCAAAGAGGACATCGCCCAGAGTGAATCAAAAATCCTAAGGAAATCCAAGCTGTTAGGGACTGACACAGTATAATTAAACTTTATATTTCCTGAAAGGGTATTGGCACAAACTGAGCTCATTAATTCTAAATTAAAGCTTTTATTCTGGCCTGCCTACAACAACAACCTCCTCTAAAAAGGCTCTGTTTGCTAGATATTCAGGTTGCATTCACACATTTATTGTGCTACAGAAAAATACTTGGCATATTTTTATCACTTTAGTTCACGTAAAAATGAACATATGTAATTATGTAACCTCCTAAGGAGGCCTGATTCTTTGTGATACTCTTCTAATTCTCATGGTGTAAATATGTATGACTTTAGAACACACATCTTGTGTAGTCCTTAGTCTAGCAATTGGCCACACTCTGTCCTCCATCTACCAGAGGTGGAAAATCTGCCCAAGAAGTGACTGCAGTGGAACCTGACATGACAGAAACATTATGGAACAGATGATGAGCCCATACTTTAAAGCTGGTTTATACAGTAAAGTGCGGAACAAAAATATCTCTATATGTCATTTAAGTGTTTTATTTATGCAGGGTTGTTTTAATTGCTGTTATACCAGATCTTTAACCATCGTTCTCAAAGTCTTGTGGAATCTCCCATTATGTTTAGTGTGTATTGCTAGAAGCCACCAAATAAAGGTGATATGAAGATAAGCAAAACATGTTAGGAACTGCTAGGTGTGTTGTGAGTTGGGCATAAAAGCATTTTTGGATGAAATGGCAATTTCCTCTGCTGCACCTGAGACCCACAGATTCCTAAGTGAAGTATGGGGCTCAACTCATGAAAAATTAGCCCTTTAGAAGCTGTCTGAAATATCTAGTTCCTTGCATTATCCACAGCGTTGGCTCAGGATATGAATTGTTATCTTTAATAAGGCGCCCATATGATTTGACTTAAATGATACTTTAAACTTGAAATAACTGATGTGGCACTAGTTCTGAATTGCAGCTTTGTTGCTTAGATTATCAAACTAGTGCCATGACATCTGTGCAGCTGCAGCTTCCGTATGCAGACCATCTGCAGCCAATCTGATCAGCCCATGCAGTCACATGTTGCTTTATAACCTTGACCAGCTTAACTGAGGTGGAATAATTGAAGTTAATTTTTGTAGCACAGGCAAGCCTTTGATAGATTTAGAGCACTAAAGCTTTACAGCACCATGTATTTATGCTAGAGGGCACTCATATTTCATTCTGAGCAGTATCAGAGCTTGGCATTTGTAGAACACGTATCCCCAAAGCACGGTGCCAACAGTAACTTTCAGGGAGTGCTGTGAGGTAGGTGTGTACATAGATCCCTGTCTTACAGATGAGGAAACTGAGGCAGGAAGCTTAAGGTATTTGACACAGATCACAGCAGGAGTTAAAGAATGTTTAACACAGGTATGAAAGGATATCCAAGCATCCAACATCCACAGCATCCAAGACAACTTGAAAATTACTCTCAAAAAAGCTAGCTCATTATATATATATGAATCCACACATCTATGTCTGTGCAGATTAATTCTGGATGTGAATTTTTATTTTTTAAACTAGAGACTTTGCTTTCTTATTCCAAAATTCTGTGAGAAAAATGGAAGGCTTTAGGAAGAGCACATAAAGAGCTATGTCTCTGTCCCTAGCTCTCCAGAGAGAGAAAAATAGCTCTTGTCTGCAGTGCCTACATAGTAACAGAGCATTTAGTGACAGAGGCACAATGTCATAGAATCATTTACGTTGGAAAAGAACTTTGAGTCCAAACATACACCTTACATTGTCAAGTAGGATGAATTTTACAGGCACATGAAACTCATAGGTCCCACAGTATAAGGTCAGCTTGAGGAATTTTTTTCTTTTTTTTTAATTTTTCCTATGCAGCAGGTATTCACTAGACTGAGAATTTTACTCCTTCATTTCCAACTAAGTGTTCAGAGAAGTATTGCAGTGGCATCTGCAAACATAAGGCAGCATGTGATTTTGTCTCCTCTCTTCCATGCTGTTACACCTCTCTAAGAAGAAGAACTCATCTCTGAAGACAGCTTCTGCAACTGAGAGTTCACACCTTAGGAAGGAAAAGTCTGAGTAAGAACAGAATTTGCAAGTGATTTGTCTATTGCAGGAAAGAGGCAGAGTTTGTCTTGAGGGGGCTTGCAGCCAAGATGTCGAGACTTCTTGTCTAGACACACTTCTCTGAATGACTCCACCAACCTGTGTTGTTTGTGAGATGCTGAAAATCAACAATTTCATTTCCACAGTACAGCTCAATAAATTTTTCACATCTTACAGAAGTGCCTCTTAAGACTGTTTCATTTTGCTTACTTCCTGTGATGATTCATATACATTTTAGGAGAATGTTTTTAGAAAGCAAATACCCTTCTGCTCAACACAGATGGATTCCTGAAAAGTTCTGCTGGTATCTTGGAGTGTGGATAGTGAATTTTCCCATGAGAAAACACATAATGAAGGGATGAATGTTAGGACTTATAGACTGCAGAAAGTTTAAACACACTGGGATATCTGTGGCATGAGGGATGAGAGGCAGGGAAGAAAATCAGTGTGAGCTTTCCAGAGGAAATGCTGCCTTTATAGAATAGATAACCCTTTCTGAAACCCTGATCTGCTTCACCCATGACGCTGTACCCCTGATTGCCTGATTTGTCACCTCTCACCCTTGACTTGTTCCATTTTGCTTAATCTAAGGCTATCACCTATGAGAATGGAGCTCCTCAGAAAGAGGGAGCCAATTCTTCATCAGTCTTGGAAGCTCAGATCTTCTGGAGAACTGAATGATATGAAATGTTCCTGCATCTTCCTGCACCCAGGAGACTGAACTTGCAATGGGAATGTTTAACTGAGAGCATTCTTGGTGTCTCTTTCTGAACAGCTCAATTTTCATTTTCATCGTAATCTTCCTTATATGAAACAAGATCATTCAAGTTTGAGGGGTGACAAAGAGTGCAATGATAACATTTTCCTGGTCAAGGTATTGAGAAAACATCCTGGAAATCAATGGACAAGTAGGGTGCTGCTGCAGTCTCATCACAAATACAAATTTTCAGAAACCACGTGGCAGAGAAATGGGTTTTGATATCACTGGTGCCACCCAAATAAGAAAACACAGCCATCACCATGAGTCTTACTTGACTAATAGCCTTAGAGAGTTTTGAATAGTTGCTAGGAATGAACACCTCATAATAAATTTTAGCTGAAAAAAATTCAAATATATTTTTGAGAAAATTGCAATCTGCTTAGGGACAATGTGGGCAGGCAGGTTTCGTTGAATAAAATACAAATTGTGAATCATAGTTGTTCAGCTCTTGTAATAGTCTGGAAGTCTCTTAGGATTTAAAGCAAGCTGAACAACTGACAATCTTGGAGGAATTCAAGTGTGGTTTTATAATATCTGGTTCAACCGACTGAACTGGGTCACTCTCACTAGCAATTATGTGTTTCACCAAGCATCTGGAAGCTTCATTGATGTTTATATTTTCCTGGAAATGAAAGAGAAAGAGAGGTTGATTAGTCAATAATAAGAAAAACATGTTGCATATTTCCTGTGCATAATTAATTTTTTCCCTCAGCAACATCAAAAGTTTACTTACCGTAGAAAATGGTTTTCAAAAATTGACTGTGTTAAATAGTGCTTACTGGAGCTTTGAAGTTGGTTAAGTTTTATACATATTATGATTCATGTATGTTTTAAAATGTATACGGAGCTGATTTTAAATTGCCTCAATCTCTTGGTGATTTGATTGCTTCAACAAACTAAAAAACAAATGCCAGAGAGGTGTTGAAGATCAATACCTGAAGTAAAACACCACAGACCATATTTCACTGCTTGAATAATGGTTACTCATTTCCAAATACTTAATTACCTACCAGTAATTATAGCCACGCATAGTACTTATTTTTTAAAGCCTTTCCCACAATTTCAAGAAGATTTCTGTATGCAATGCTCACAATGAAGCCTGTGATGGACCAGTTTCTTTGAATAAATGATACAATCTCAAATTACTCACAGAACAGTAAAACGGTTCTGTATGGTTTGGAGTCCTCCCTTATTTCTTGTTGAGGCTGACTGCAATGCACTGCATCTCCAATGCACTGATTCAGAAGAAATATATCACCACTGGTTTCATTTGAAGGACAGAAATCCTCACTCTAGGGGTTTAAAATGAAAGCTAAAGCACATTTTTTCCTACATGTGCCTGATATCAATTGGACATTTAACTGGTAGCAGTTCTTACCCTGTTTGTAGAAGCAGTAAAGATGAAACAGCTTGATCAGTGAGACACAGTTCAACACAGCATAGAAAATAAACAGTAGTACTGAGTAAAGATTTTTTTTTTTTTTTTTTTGTAAATAACTGCCACCAACATGTTTGGTATGAAAATTCAGGCTTTCTGGCATAAAAGGCACTCTCCTAGGGTAACTATTGGCATTGATTACTTATTTTACAAAGCAGGAGATAGAAACTTCACTGTAGCTTCAGTCTTCTAGGAAATTATATCACACAGCCACATACATCCATATAGAAATACATACCAATATATAGGCATACATTTGTGTATATGAAAACACTACTCCTGCTCAGTAAAGATAATGTTTTATTTGCAGCCTAAGATTACCCAGGTTTTCAAGTTGAATCTCTGGGTTATAGACTAGTTTTGACTGGAAGGGACATTTAATGCCATCTAGTCCCAGTTCTCGAGCATGTCCAGGTCCCTCTGGATGGCAATATGGAGCCTGCTCTACTGAGGCCATAAACTAGCTGTAAAAGAAAGAAACGTGTGTGTTTCAGTAGAGAAGACACACTGATAGGAAAATCAAAAACTAAAGGAATAGATTCTTTGTCTTTTATGCTATCTCCCACTTTCCAACTAGCCACCACATGCTGGAACCATGACTTTGTCCAATCCCCTTGAAATCAATGTCAAAACTCCACAAATTCCATTGTCCATCCCTTTGCATTATAGTAAAGGGCTGAAATCTGTAGATCTAACTAAAAATGTTAAATAGTGCAAGATTTCACAGGTTTCTTCAATGACAAACATGAACTTAAATAATTTGTATGTAAAGAATATAATTAAGTTGTAAACACCCAATACTTTAGAAAAGTACATATTAATGTATGTAGTAACTGCTAGAAAGTAATATGGGGCTGGGAATCGTTTCTCTACTGAGATGTTAAAATTCTGCTGTATCACATGGCTCTCTCAGACTAGACTAGAAAATTCCTCAAGCATGCACTGAAAACCCTTTTCAGAGCACTGTGAAATTTCATTCAAAAAAATCCCCAGACAATGAAAAATATCTCTCAGCATTGCTTAGGAAACTGAAATCAAAACAGGATTGTTAAATGCACAAAAAATGAAATGTAAAAACCTTTTGCGTTGTGTTTGTTTTTACTGATGGACTGGTGAGCATTTAATTTGCCCATGTGCTGTTTCTGTGTTGAAATGGCAGCATATTCTTATTCAATAAGGTCTTAGGGACTATCTAAGATTCTGCCCAAACTGATTAATGTTCAGATGTATTAACAGCAGACATCTTTGTCAGAGGCTACCATTTCATGGCATAGGGAAAGGGGGAAGGAACCAAGACCACAATAGCATAAAATGGGTATATGTGGACATCCCTCATCCCTGCTGGTGATAGATGGAAATCTGTGTGGCAGATGCGAGCCTAAAAATGCAGAAGAGAAAAATTCTCCAGCCATAACTTGAACAAGAAAAAAAAAAAAAGAAAGAAAGAAAGAGGGAAGGAATAAAAAGCCCTGTCCTGAGTCTAGAGAGGCAGTTTCTCATCTTTAGCATTTATATGAAGTGTTTAAGCTGTGTGGTTGACAATTTCAGCTGAGGTACATGGGGAGGAAAAGGAAGGGTGACCCTGACAGACAGCACAGCCGGTTTTGAGTATATGTCTAGCTCCAGCCTGCTCCCGTGGTTCAGATGACAACTGGCACACAGTAGGGACGAGAAATAACATGTTAAGTCACCTGCTGCAAGGAGCCTCTGGTCATGCCAACAAAGCAACTCCTGCTGTCTTCTGCCTTGACCACGTCCTTTCTGATGCTACTATTGCCTTTTCTTACAACCTTAATCCTGTGGCGTCCTAGACCTGCAGATCAGACATTGCTGTATTCTGGTCTGGCTAATGAAATATTGATTTCTCCACCTCTCCTCCTATTGTGTGTTTTGCAAAAGAAAAATCTGTATTCTGCTAGGCAGTGAAAAAGCTACAGACAGTAGAAGTTGATCTGCTATCCAAACACAGACATCCAGAGTTCTGGTGATTTTAGGGCCCATGAAGTGTTGAGAGGCAATCAAGGGGAAGAAAGAAGAAAAAGAGAAAGTGAAAATCCACTCAAAGAAACCAACAATCAGAGTGTAAGATTGGACAGAGAAGAATAATCACAGACAACATACTAATGGTATTGAAAAATGGAAACTGCCTCAATTATACCTGAAAATAAAATTCCTCCTCTCCTCTCCTCTCCTCTCCTCTCCTCTCCTCT
>JAYDZK010000001.1:34412103-34458006 GCA_034509185.1 Euphonia xanthogaster
CTCTCCTCTCCTCTCCTCTCCTCTCCTCTCCTCTCCTCTCCTCTCCTCTCCTCTCCTCTCCTCTCCTCTAGTGCTTGTTATCCAGCCTCCTCTGAGGTCACTTTTACCTTCACAGTTCTCCAAACACAGGAGACACCCTGTCTCCCTCTATTGCTTTTTTAAGGCTGGTATTACTCAGCACTGCACCTTTGGTGTGTTTATCTGGACAGCAGCTTTCTGTGGTAGGGAAGGGCTGCTAGGGCCATTTGTCAAAAGGAGAAAATGCAGAGCCACGTGAATCCTGGTCCAGCATGCAGTGGCTAGTTGGAAAGTGGGAGATAGCATAGGGTGAAATCTTCACATGATAAGGTAACCATGCAACACTTTCCTTTCTCAAGAAGAGCTCTTTCCCAAGAGACAGCTTTTACTGCAAGGCCAAAAAGGATCTTACCCACATTATGGAGTCCTTATCAGTCCTGTATTCCTGATTCAGCATGCCAGCCTTTATAAAAGCCTTTTCCAAGCATCTTGCCCTGCCCTGTCCCCTGAGGTGCCTAGCCCATTTCTCTGTGGCTCAGTAAGCCCCAACAGCTATCCATGTCAGTGCAAGAGCTGAGTTCTGAATCCATCCCTAAGTGATTTATCCTGCATCAATCTCCCAAAATCTGCCAGAGCAAGAACCTGAACCCTGCTTCTGTGACTTGTGCAAGTCTTTCTCCTGGCCTCATCTAGAAGGAATGGAGAAGTGAAAATCAGAATACATTACTCTTTATTCTATTACCAAACAAAACAAGGCAGAGAAAATAACTCTGAACAACCTCTGAAATCCAGAAAGGAACACTGGAGGACATAAATGAAATTAGCGTTTGCTTTGTAGATCAATCTTATAAAAATATATCTTTTCAAAGGGCACTTTTATGGAAGGGATAGCAACTGAGGGCAGGGAAAGAGAGCTGCATTATTTAAAACCTTTGAACTGATTGCTATTGGAAATAATGTCATGTAAGCAACAATCAACTAAAGGGAACATAAATACATTATTGAATGTGACTCAAAGCAGTACACAAGCTCAGCAACCACTTTTGCATTCTGGATTACCTTCCCCCTTATCTGCCATATCTACTGCAGATGCAAAACATTAATATTTAGGGCATTCCTTTTAAAAATATGAAATAAGTTCCCATATATTAGACTGGCTCTTAGCTCTTTATAGAAGAATAAAGGCCCTGGCAAGTTTTAAGGGCCTGTCTCACTTTCAGATGAAAGAACTTTTTATTTCTTTACCATGAACATATCTTGGATTTGATTATCTGGTTGTTTTCTAATTGAACACTTTTCCCTTTTTACATTGACAGTTTTTTCCTCTTACTGATTCTGATGCTTCTGAGTCTTACCTTGAAAACCAGGGTGAAGAACAGTGTGTATGCAGGCACAGAGGGCTTGGGGAGCTCTAAATCAGCGCTGCCTAGAGACATGACCTTAGACTACTGCTGCAGTTGAAGGAAATTGACTTCCCATAAGCAAACATTTACAAATTGTGAAATATTCAGGTATTAGATGGGAGCCTAGCGAGAAGCTCATAGCTTCCACATTTTATTTCCATACTGCACTAAAATCCAGGAGCAAGGAAATGACTTGAAAGATGCTTTAACCTGCACTCCCCTTGAGCTAGCACTCTGAGGGAATGGTTCCACATGCTCCCTTAGCAGAACTCCCTGGAAACTGCTGGGAACAGAGCCTTATTAAGATGATGTGCTGTACTCCTGCAGTGGTGTTTCTAGGAAAATGCAGCCATACAAGTTAAAAGCCATCTAGATGCATGAAAATGAAATTCATAGATGTGAACTGCTGTGATTGCAACTCTGAGAACAAGATCTTTTCTGTGATTGAATTCTTACTTCTGGTTGAATATCCTGCAACAAAATTATTTCACTTAATGACTTTCTGATTTCAACAATTTTGTGTTTCTCTGAATTTCCAGATTTGGTACAGCACTAAATAATGCATTTCATAAAAGTGATCCAGAGAGCTACAGGACAGCTCTAATACCCATAGGATAATCTGAATCAACTCCTTTTAATTACAGGAAAAAACTCTGCAGAGGATTCTGCGCAGAGTGATTGTACATCTGAAATGAAATATCCTGCCTTAAGTGTCAGCTTCATTTCTTGCTTTATGGCAGAATCTGAAATATTTCCTCAGACTGTACTGTGAGATTGGTTAGACTTTTTTTGAGTGAATTAAAAAGACAATCTAGGCAGCCACACATCCCTAACTGGGTCCGGCTGTCTCAAATGGATTGCTTGGATTTAAGTTACCAGATCAGCAGATTAGTTTCGAGTATCAGCCTAATTCAAATACATGTCCAAAACTTGTTTTTCTTTATGGAAATCAGAACTGTTTATCCAGTTCTTCTGCAAATCTACTGCATATCTTGCTTTTTTCATCTTTCATAATTGTCCAGTCAAAAGAACTGAAGAATCTGTGATTAAACAAGGATTATTCACAGAATTCTCTGGTAAAATAGGAAGAATTAGTGTCTTTGCTTTTTGAAAGAAAGGCTGGAACAGAGGAGAGAATGACTTTCTGAAGGCAACACAGCAATGGCAAAGAGGACTTTTGATTGCTAGTCCAGCATTTGGGTCGTGTAAGGGGTTGGAACTAGATGATTTTTACAGTCTCTTCCAACACAACTCATTCTGAATCTATGGTGACACACCATGGACTGCCTGTCAAAAAACGGTGAATAAAGGACATCTTATTATTTACATTTCTTAGAGGCAGAACTATAACACTTTCCTGGTCCAAATAGGATGTATCCAAATAGCCCAGAGACTCAGACTGCTCATCAGTCTCCAGGTCATGATGCTCAGAAGACAAGGAGCTGTGTGCTTAACCTAGTTTTGTAAGGATCTGAAAAGCACAGCTACCAGCCTTTCTGGGCAGTTTGGACAAAACATGAATGTCTTTTCGTCTAATTCTGTATTGCTGATAGCAGAATTACAGCAGGGAAAAGAGGAACTCAGGCATAATAACAGCACAGCCATGGCCAATTGTAAGGTATTTCAAGTTATTTCTGAATTAGGTACTTTTAAGCACATTTAGTTTTGCCTGACTTGTCTGTTTTGTTGCACAAGTTCCATTTTCATTATAAAGTGATAATAAGCTTGAAATTGCTCCTTTTCTAATCCAAGTCAAAAGCTCACCTCTTTGAACTGGGCATGGTGGTGAAAACAGTGTAAAGGCTTGGAAATGTGAGGGGAGCTCTCAGCTGCTCTGGCCACGTGCTGGGTAATTTAATGTGTGACAGGAAGAAGAAATTTCCTTCCTTTAAAAGAATGAATCTTTCACAATATTTGCGGTCATGAAATTTATTAAAGAATTTACTATTAAGGGTTATTTGCTCACTATCTGGGGATGTGCCTCTTGGACTGCAATGAATATGGGTGAAGTTAATATGCAGATATAAAAAGGACCAGGCTCACCACCGGATATATGGCAACAGTCAAACTTGTGACTACACTGTGAGGTGGTGTTGCCCAATAAGGTCCTTCTCACATGGAAAACTATCCTAACAAAATCTTTTGTCTTTGTAGGGAGAAGACTGAAAGAGGGTTATTTCCTTCAGATCAAAGTAAGAATCAAAACTAATACATAAGCCTGCATTAGGTGGCTCAAATGTTTTATATTGGAGCTGTTAGCTTACAAAAATAGCACCAGGGATTAATACAGTGTTTGTTTTTTTTTTGGTGTAATCTTCCAGGTAACAGATAAAAGCTTAAAACCATTGACAGCTTGAAATATGGTAGGTACATATATAGCATGTTACTTTCTGCAAGGCAACCAGTACAAAAAAATGTTATTTTTATAAGTAATCACCTTTGTTTTTTCCAAAATGCATAAATCATATTCAGCTTGTTCTCAAGGCTTTAACATTTCCAAGCACATCTCCAGAAAACCTCTGGAGATCTAATTATTCCAGGGTACCACAAAAAGAGAGTTATTACTTATTTGAACTGCTAAAACTGATAGCTGCAATATGATGACTCCTTTGTTTATGCTATTCTGCTTCATAAGAGTTTCTATTCTCTGTAGCAAACAGCTAGTAAATTTTCTTTATCAGACCCAAGTTTGATTACTTATGATGAAGAATACTTAGGCTGAAAGAATACCAGGTATGTACAATATCCAGAAATCTAAAATAGTAGTAATATTAACTTTTGTTTAGAAAAGGAAGTGTAAGATTTAGTTTAGAATTTAGATCAAGTGGGAAAATTGTTTTGTTCTAACTTAGTTTAAATGTTGTCATTCTACCATCTTTACTGGAATGACTCTCTGCATAATTTTAAAGTCAGAAGCCTCCAATTCTGGGTGGAAATCAGGTGTGTGGATTGCAGAACAACAGGTCCTAGCCTCTGGTGTATAGCAGCAGAGAATTGTCTGGTAACAGCTGTGTGCCCTCAACTCTCATCATTCCCTTCAGAGTGGCTTTTGAAAGCAAATCTTGTGATAGCTGGATTTTTTTCCTGTTCCTACATGATTGCATTGTCAATCTGGAGACTGCTTGGCTTTTGGAATTAAATAACGTAAGAATCTAGATATTTACCATGTCTAACATAAGAGAAATTCTTAATTCTATGCAGCTTAGAGAAACTTGGAAAAATTTCCTCCGTTATGACTTTAAAAAAAAATTATATCCTCTATACATCATCTATACTTCCATAGTTCTGCCCCAGACTGGCTCCATCATCATCGTAAAACCTCTCTGTGATCTTTGAAATTGTTTGCATACTCATTTTCTGTCATGATCTCCAATGGCCCTTAGCACAATAAATGTGGTTGTCCTTTTTGAGTGGTGGACATGTGCTTCCTGGGGACTGATGTATGGATTCATGGTACTGATTCCATTCTCATAGTGAAATGTAGTTTATCATAAAGAGGAACACTGGATTCTCTTGGCCTCACCCAACAGAAATCAGCAGATGAACCGCAGACCTAAATACAAACCAGCTGCTGCAAATGAAGCAATAGGAAGCATCCTGTTGTGAGGCAAGATAGTTTACACACTTACCTAGACCAAAATTTCTCCCTATAAATGGCATCTTAAGAAGCAGTGGCTGGATTTGAGACCCATTCAGCAGAGAAGAAAAGGCATTAATTACAAAGACATAGAATCATAGAATGGTTTGGGTTGGAAGGGACCTCTTCATCTTGTCTAACCTGCCTGTCAGGGCAGGGATATCCTCAGCTAGACTGGGTTGCTCAGAGTCAAATCCAATCTAGTCTTGAATGTTTCCAGGGATGGAGCATCCACCATGTCTGTGTAACTTGATCCAGTGTTTCACCATCCTTTGTCAGAAAAAAATTTCTTCTCTCTAGTGTAAGTCTACCTTCTTTTAGTTTAAAACCACTACCCCTTTTCCTATGACAACAGGCTCTCATGACAGGTTTGTCCCCATCTTTGTTATAAGCCCCCTTAAGTACTGAAAAGCTGCAATCTCAGCCCAGAGTTCATGCAATGCTTGAGGCAGTCTGGGATATGCTGACATTCCCCTGCTGTTACTTCTGCTGATTACTAGTGAAACATCTTTGAAATATTAATGCTTAAAGAAGGTGTCAAGACCAGAAAAGTAAAACACAAATATACACCCTAAAAGTTCTTAAGTACCTTACATAAAGTGTTTAAAAGGACTTAAACAATCAAATGTAGCATTTTTGCTTCCAGACTACTAGAAATCTAGGTTAAACCACAACCAAACTGTTTACATTTCAAACATCCAAAAGTTCCCCAGAGCTGTCAATGATGACACCAGCTTTCATAATAGGAGAATACAATCAACACAATATCTACTGAATTGTTGTGTTCAAATCAATATTTCACATACCAGCTCTCCAAATCCTGCATGAACTGAAATTCTCTGAGATATCTCAAATTGATCTACAGCACCAATGTACTTTTGGCCTTTATAATTGGAAAGCCTGAGTGCTCTTTCTGATTTTTATCTCAATATTCCATGCACTCAGGAAATCTGTACTAAGGCAAAGAATTGAACCACAGAGCAGCTCATTCAGCCCTTTGACCACTGATATTTCCTTCCTTCCCAGATATGTGATTTTTTGAAAAGGCTTTTGGGAATGAGAGATTATAACAGTGCACATTGTGCAAGCACTACAATAGACTGACTTTATTTCTGGAACCTAAGGCTATTGTCTCAAATCAGCATTTCTTGGGCAAAGTGGTTATACAAATATTTAGAGATAATATTCAATGTTAAGAATGATGAAAAACATCTTCATATCATTCACAAGAGGTAGCTTTTATGCCTTGCCTAAGGTCATCCTCCTCCCCAGGCTATTGAGGAGTAACCTGTTGACCAGGTACATACTTTACTGCTGGCCTATTATAGCACAGCAGCTGCATTTCAGAATGTTGCAATAAAAGATCTAAAAGAAATAGAATTGCATACTATATATTTACAAATCTATCTTTAATTAGTACTACAAGCAGAGGAGCTTTCCCAGGTGCATGTTTAGACCAAATGAACTATTTTAGGAACTGATTTCTCTGTCCTTGAAAACATTTGAAAAGAAATGGAAACATTACCTTGGCTGATGTTTCAAACCAGCCCACGAACCCATTCTCTTTGCAGAACTGATCCATCTTGATGCCATTGTTCATAAGAACATCTATTCCCTGGTCACATTTGTTTGCTAATAGGACTGCTGGCACAGGTTTGCCATTTGGAAGAACCAACTTAGAGTCCAAATCCTCTTTCCATTTTGTCACTGCTTCAAATGTCGCGGGTCTTGTAACATCAAAGACAATAAATGCTCCCATAGCCTCTCTGTAATACACCCTGGTCATGTTTCCAAATCTTTCCTGTCCTGTAGTGAAGAAAGTAGGAGGGGAAAAAAAACATTACCTTGTAAAAATCAGTGCTTCAGTCTAGGTCAGTATTTCACACAGCAGCTTTTCTAAGATAACATAACTGAAGGCAGGACTTCATTTAAAAATTCTCTGGGAAACTACTCTTTGCCTAAATAATTATAAGTACCATGCTAGAATAATTTGTATGAAAATGCAGGAGAGCATTGCATGAAAAAGGAATTTTCAAGCCGACACCCAAGGAAATTTAATGAAGTTCATTATAAGCGAATAATAAGTGTGATAAGTGAATAATAAGTGTATGGTCTTATTAGGCTACCAAATTTCTCAGTCTGTGGACAGTGCCAAGAGTCTTTGAGTACATCATAGGACTTTCAACAAGACACACAAAAAAAAAAATATAGGTACCAGATTGGAAACTCCTTGGTACTATAGTATTTTGTCTAAAACATCTAACACAACTGAACTGCTCAAGCATGAAGAGGATCCTGCATATTCTCATGCAAATGATAGTAACCAGCAGTACCATAATGTAGCTCTGGAGCTATACCAAGCATCAGTGTAATTACAAGTTTACTTTTATTGCCAAACTAAAACACAGAGGTGAGGAAGGTGAATGTAAAGCCTTACAAACATGGAAAGCCCTCCAAGAAATATCATTTTGCAGTAGTAGTATGAAGTGCTGCATTGCTCAACTCAAAAGATCTGTGAGGAGGGTTTCATACCAGTTCTGTTAAGAAGCTTCATGGTTTTATTTGCTGAATTCAAAGTGCTTTCTGGGAAAGGACAGAGTGTTTTGTGAGTTAACAGTACATTAGTATATTCAAACATGGACGTTTGTAAATATCTTTTGTTTTATATGATTAAAAGTATGAACAAATTAACACATGACATCAGGATGTGGTATGCTAATAGCTGTGGATTTCGTAATATACCAGCTGTTTTCATGGGAACTCTGGAAAAATAAATTACACAGAACTTTTCTTGAAAATAAAAAATAGATTTTCTACTAATGTCTGCAGCAGAGCTGTGATCCAAAGAAGAATTATAAGCTCCTGAAACATTTCACAACAATAGGAGTTTTTAAACAAGACAAGTCCTGTACATGCTTCCATAGCTGGGGAAAAGTGCTATGGAAATAGAAGCATTGAATGCAAACCTGTTTCTAGCCTTATTTTCTCAACATGAGCAATTTTGAGTAGGTTAGGAAGACAAGAAGATTGGCAGTCTGCCTCTGACCCCTGGAAGGTTATTTGTGGAGAATTTGTCTGGTGGAAATTTTGCTGTCAAATGTAAGGGAGGGCTGAGAAGGAAAAGGTACCAATTGTTTGGCTTCTAAACCATGCACTTTCATTTAATGGAAATAGCACTGAACCCACTTAGGGGGTCAACACCATCAGTTTGTGATGTTTGTCTTTGGTTTTAAGCACTGTGGGAGCAAGGAGACAGTCATTCACATGATACAGAAACCAAAGAAGAAGCCTGTCTTCTCTAAATTCATGTCAATTTTTTTTTATCTTAAAGAAACACTGCGTCCTATTGATAAAACAAGATAGAAATAGATTATTTCTGGGAAAGAAGAGGTCATATTCAAAATTTCTTTCGTCTATATTTTTATTCAAATGTCTTATGATTCCTATCAGTGGGCTAATCAGACAAATGGCTAAGTCATGTGCTATTCAATAATCTCCTTGTTGAGAAATTCTTTTTTCATCTGCAAGAAGGTGCCTTCCACCAAAAGCCAAGGTCTGATTAGAAACAGCAGTGAGGTAAGCAGCAACATTTACAAATAGTTTTTGATGAATATTGTATTTCACTGATAGTTTATACTTCTCATGCAAAGTTCTTGAGCTGCTTACACTATAGGTTATATGAGAGCAGCTCAGCTCAGGCCTCACACATATTTATTAGGACACAGTTCATTGAGATAGGTGGGACATGGTGTCACAGAACATTAACTAAATTATTCATGTGCAGAATTAAATCATTCACCATGAAGGGAGTTACAAAAGGAATAAATGGCTCCTAAGTTGTGATCGTCTGCTTAGTAGTGGCCCACAAATTTCTGACAAATTGTATGACACTGATTCTTCCTCTGGCTTCCAGCTGCTTTTTCAGATACACAGGATTTTCACTGCACAGAAAAGCCAATGTGTTTGCAAAAGCAGCATTTTGCAGGAAGACGGGGATAACCAATTTCCATCACCAACCACTTCAAAGAAAGAGAAAAAATGGAGCTGCATGATTAACTGTCTAAATTTTGAAGTGGTCTTTTTCTCCATCAGTTATAATTAATGTATCAATATACTTGACAGAAAGGCATTGGGCCAGTTAAAATGGAAAAAGAGGTACTTTATAAATCAGAGTTTTAGTTTTATGACCTTTGCATAATGACTTTTATTTAATTTAAATTGTGGAAAAAAGGATCTCTAGTATTTGCATTCAGCTTGGAGAACAAAATCATATGTCTAAGGATGCAGAAGTACTCTTTTTTTCTACAGATTCTCGCTTATGTGAACAAAATCCTATATTAATAGATGAGGTTCCTAAAACCTTTTAGTTTAGCAGAATTGCTTGTAATAATAGGCACTGCTTGATGTATTAAAGATGTCAAAATCTGGCCTTAGGTTTTCAGCAACACAGTGTTTTAGGCAGGAATTAGGCTAGAAAATAGATCAACCATTAGGTATTCGGTGGTATCTTGCAGGCAGCCTTGAACATTAGAATCTGCTTTACTGCAAGACTGCCTGGCGAAGATTGGTTTTGCTTTTCACTGGAAGGGTCAGAAGCTTGGGAAATATTTTATCTGGCCCATAGTACTTTACCACAAGACCACTGGCACTTACAAGACCACTAGCATTTGGTATCAAACCCGCAATTCCAATGGCCTTTGCCCACTGAGATGGGGCTTTATGTTGGGATTATCAGCCCTGAATTAGATTAAAAAATTAACTGGGAGTACTGAATGTTAGGATCCCTTTGTAGTTGGAGACTGAGAAGAAATGTCTAATTGTTAAGTCAGATGAATACTACTCTACTTGGAAGCTAACTCAGTGAGACCAAGGTGATAAAGCAGCAAGATTTCTACTAAAAGGATGCACTCCCTGTCAAAGGGCAGCTGCCTGCACATTTATCCTAATCTCAGTAGCACCTCTGTAGCAGGCAAAACTATCAGTTCATGGGTTTCAAGCAACCATCAGCTGAACTTTCATAGCTTATAAAAATTTACCCCAAATAAATTTGTACAGTAATCTAAAATTTTCACTAACCACTATCATCTCTAATAAAGGTATAAAAAGTAATGATAAAGGGATGAAACTCAGATAATTTCCACAATTTTGGCCACAGCATCTGAAATGTGGCACAAAAATTTAAATTAAAAATTGATTGACACTGCCCAATGCTGAGTTTTATGATGCATTCTACTTCTTGCTATGGTTCTAAGAGACGATGCTTTTGGGAACCACCTGGCTTTACAGACAGCCTTTAGCCAACACTGAAAAGCTGGAAACTGTGGAGAAGATTTAAACATCTTTTACCTTTCCCTTCAAAATATCTTTTAGAGTATTCACACTTGAATTCAAATAATTGTCTTTATGGACTGAAACTTAAGCAGCCCTTGAGCTGATGTTCACCACCCCAGAATGAGGAAAAGCAGGCTGTCAGCAGGATCTGGCCCACAGATTCCAGCACCAATGTCTACTGAAAAAAAAGACAAACCCTCACAGCAAGAGACTTATTTATGTTTGCAGAACAGTAATTTCAAGGTAACTTAGCCTAGAAATCACCATGACTATCTTATTTATGCATATGTGCTGCAATGCTTAGCATCTGCCGAAAGCCTAAAATGCTGAGGACGTGCTGTGCCTGGCACTAGTGAACAGGTTTCCACTTACTCCCTCGGCAGCATAACAATCCTAAAAACTTTACAAGTGCAGAGATGCTCATCTATATCTGCGGGTAGACTGCTGCTTCTGAAGGTGAAAGTGACCTGGAAAGGAAATGGAAATGTTCTTTCCCCAAAGCATTAGTCCAACGGTTTATGAGATGAGAACCAGATTTTAAACACAAACCAATTTCTTTTTGGTAGCAATGAATAAGCCAGCCCACTCAAATGCAGAAAGAGTGATAAAGAGGATGCTGAGACAGCTGTAGAAAAGGAGCAGGGAACAGGCTCTGATGTGCTGCTCTCTGCTCTCTGATGTTCAAAGCTCCTTCCTGCAGTAAATCTATGGCTAAAGCTGGTCTTCAGAGAAATCTCTGGGCTGTTTGGGCACAAAACACAGACAGTAGCACAGAGAGCAGTCTTGCAGAGAAGGGGATAGCAAATACATCCAGATCTACCGTCTGCAACAGCTGCTTTCTTCAGAAGTGGTGTGCCAGCCTGCATCTGTAAGGCCAACCCCATCAGCCGTAACCTTGTGCAAAATACGATTCAGAGTTTCTTTAAAGCTTTCCTTCTAAGAATTCATTAATGAATTTAAAGGACATGCACACAAAGACAGCAGAAAAGATAAAGAAATAAAGACAGAAATTGACTGAGGGGCAAGATTTAATGTTGTATGATACAGCAGTAGAGGTGATGGCACACTTTAACAGGAACACCAAAACTAATATTTGTGAAACAAAATGGAATTGTTGTGAAGAAATTAAAAAAAGGTGAATTTTGTCATGTACATTTCCTCCCACACTCAATACTAAACATTCAGTCACCTCAAACTTAGGCATTTCACTGAATCGGACGTAAGTTCGTAGATTTTAATGACAGCATGTTGTTACAAACACCATAACAGCATATAGCATTAAGGTTAATCTTACTATTCCTGCCTAACACCCAGAGTTTCAGGAATACACTATGTGTTAAAACCACTGTCTTAAAGTAACAACGTGTGATGCAGAGCCTACATTATCCCTGAATTAATTTTTGTAATACTTAGTTATCCTTGTTTTTTGGCATTTGTCTCTCATCTAAATAAATACAGTTTCAGCATTTAGCTGTTAGATCATATTATAGTTTTGTTTACAAAATTAAAAAACACAGAAAAATATCTTACACTAATATTAACTACATTTAAATAGATGTCACCAAATAAACCAAATTTACTTTTTCTTATGTATGGTAAGGGTAAACCAAGCCAAACTACTTGGTCCTAGCACAGCAGGAATGTGTCACTTCTCAAATGAAGTCACAATGTACATAAACCTTACTAATAATGTAGATAACTTTGACACTAGTTTTAATCACAATATTTCAAAGAAAATTATTTCTAGATTTTTAAACAATTTACTACCCATGAAAAGCAAGGAGCAGTACACAGATGCTTGGTACTGGGTTCACTGCCTGTATAATGGAGAGGGGAGAGGATATAAGAGCTAAAATATACCTGATATGTATATATAAATACTATATAAATATGTATTCATATATAATTCCTGATATGAAATATTATCAATGTATTTTCAGAATTTGCTTCAATTCAAGGTGTTCTGCATGCTAAGCCAACATCCTCCAGCTTGGTCAGGGACTGAAAGTTTGTTTCCTTATCCTAAAAGATAAACCTCACTTGATAACAGAGTCCATCAAAAGAGAAAGGGTGTTCTTAGACCAGAAATTTTATTTTCCTCCTTCTTCTCATTGCCCATTTGTATTTTGCAAATGATTTTACTTGACCAGCCACAGCCAGGAGAAACCAATTCCATTATCTCCATATTTCCAATCAATTCCAATTTTCTCTTTCATTTTTGAATCTCCTTTTCTCTCACCAGCCAGATGCCTTATGTGTGATAACTTTTATGGCTGCACCATGACCATCTAAATTCAGCATGTTGCTTACAGAACTTGCTCTCTATGTACAGCCAGCAACAGCTAAAGCTCCTTAAGCAGAAGTCATTAAAGCGAAGACAGCAACTCTTTTTATTACCAGCCACTGTCTTGACCTTCACAATGATGCTTTGAATTGGGCAATTCATACGAAATTTAGTACTGTGCTGTAATTCTCTCTGTCATGTGTGATAACTCAGAAAGCATGCTAGTCATTCAGTACTACAACTAGGTGCAATTGCTTTTGCAGCCTGACTGAAAGCTACATCATATGATCCGCCAGCACATGATTAGTAGTGTAATAAATCTCTGAAACAAGGCATGCAAAATACATTCTTTAAGTCCCTGATACATTCAGAATTTACTATAAAGTGCTTTTTTCTCATGCAGAAATGTTTTTCTGGCAGTGTACGTATTTGTTGTTACAATCAGCCACTGGTGAACAGCGAAATAAATGTTTGCCACATTATTCTATCTTTTAATAAAGAAAACTGAGCACATATGTATTTAAAACCATAACACCACAAGGCTGAATTAGTGCGTGAAAAAGCAGAGTTTATACGTTTTACATAAAGCAGTGTTGTTGCATAAGTTTTAGTACCTCAGTGCCAAATTCAGAGCTCAGACATGAGACAGCTCAGTGCAGCAGAAAAGCACTCCCTCCACCGATAAGAATGTCAAGAATTTTTTCGTTTCACCAGTTTTACCCAGTGCTGCTCCAGGCTAGATCAATGAGCCTGAGTGGGCTCACAACGCAGGCCACAGGCTGGTACAGTTGTCTAACAGCCGATACGATGTTCACCTTTATTCTCTATTTAATGAAAGCAATTTGTTAATTTAATTGAGTTTTTAAATGCCTCCCTTTATGCTGTAATCTATTGTTGCAGTTGTATTTGATTCCTGTGTTCACAAAATGAAAAATGATTACTTACAGCATGGGATATATGCCATCAAGATAAACTTATTTTTTGGACTGCAACAAAAATGATTGATTTTTCAGAAATGTGGCAAAAAAAAAGTTGCCAGCTTAATTTGAAGCCAAATCAAAAATGTCTGAAGCACTGACAGCAACAATGTCAAATTCTGTGGGTTTTAATGATGTAACCATGTGGGGATATCTGGATTTCTTTACTCTTTTTTTCTTTGCAGAGGGTAAAAAGGCTTTCATTTTGCTTGATGTTGGAATAAGGGTATTTAAATATGAGTGATTAGATTTTTAACAGCCAGAATGATTGCCAAATAGAAACATTTCTCTTTTCAAAGCACATAAGAAGTTGCTTTCATTGGACTGAAGGAGGGCAGGTACGAGAGAGGAAGGAGGAAAGTATTTTGATAAACTAACTCATATACATTTTCTTGATTTTTTAAACTATACAAGTAATTTTAATCATCTTACTGAATGCCTCATCTATTCCACCAAATTAAAAAGATTTAACAGGACATTCTTGTTATTCTTCCTCCTATTATAGAGATCTGTTAGTTCAAGGAAGCAAAACTGAACATTGTCAACCGCAGGGAAAAGAACTGGGGCATTTGGAGAGAGGTGCCTGAGTCCCTTAATATGTCCAAGGGCTTGGGTGAAAAAATCAGCTAGCACAGGTTTCACTCTGACTCTCTGGCTTCCTTAGTTTGGGAGTCTGCTGGTTTTAGGGAATCTCCAAAATGTCAAGCTGCCCTTAAAGTTTTCTCTCCTCAATCTGCTTTCCCTCACTGCACAGGCAGTGGCAGTTCCCAGCTTTCAGATCAGTACAAATGAATTGAGGTCTGTATTTTGTATCGTTCTCCAATAGATTACGGGGCAAAGGGTTCTCCTCTGTACTCACCCGCAATATCCCAGAGCTGCAGCCGTACCACAGTCTCAGCATCCCAGTTCAGCACCTTCAAAGCAAAGTCCACCCCGATGGTGGCCCGGTAGTGGGGGGAGAAGTTCTGGTGGACATAACGCTTGATGATGCTGGTTTTGCCCACTCCCAGGTCCCCGATCACCAGCAGCTTGTAGAGGTGCTCCTTCTGGTTGTGCTTCTGCATCTTTCCTCTGGCTGCGGCTGCTCCCTGCAAACTGATTGCATGCTCTGCCCGAGGAATCCTGCCAGCCTGAGGGGAAGAGAGGGGGTGAGGGACTGGGGAGGGAAGGAAGGAGAGCAAGGTAGGTGGAGGCTCTCTCCCTTCCTACGGAAGCAGGATGACCAGGTCCAGCAGACAGCCCTGCTGGGAGATGAAGTAAGGACGAACTGGGGGAAGGAAGTCTCCCAGAAAGTTTTGTGCGTATGTGTGTAAAGGTCAGCCCGAGGTGTGTCTGGGATTAGTCTGGCTGCTAAAGGCTTTGCAGGAAAATTCATGCACCAGTTCTGTACTCTGTTTGGCTCCTTGCTGAAAGGACAGTGTTTCTGTTGTGCACTAGTTTTACACACAGTAAATTTTGAATCACTGCCTTGGTGATAATATATCACCCTATGCTTGTTTCTGGATGTCTTTAAGATGCCAGTCACTGCAAAAATAAGCCTGAAAACTCCCTTCAGAGGTTTCTTCAGAGGTTTCATCTTTCCACTAAAGTGCAAAAAGTGAAACCAGTGTGACATCAGGTTTGGATGAAATTTGGTTCTAATCTCTGTAAGTTAGTGTGAATGCAGTTACATCACTAGAAGTGGCAGTTATAGCAATAAGCAGCAGCTCTACTTGTGTCCATACTAGGAGGGCTGTACAAATTTAATTACAGCCGATACATATTTTTAAATTTCGTTACCATAATTGTGATTGTCTCTCTATACCTATAAGCATGCTCCCATCTGAATGCAGCATGCAGCTTGTGCTTTGTTTTTTCATACAACTGGACTCTAAAATGCAAAAAATCCCGGTTTATCTCATGACTCCGATAATCAGAAGTTATGAAAGCGTAACCACATTCGAGCATATGAATGCCAGGGTCTCAAGAGTCATCTGTTTTCCAAAACAAGTAATACCAAACTTGCGAACAACTGAACCCGTTTGAGTAAATCATTCCACTGACATGATAGTCCCTTTATTTTGAATGAAGAGCACAGTGAATTTTACCTAGGCAGCTTAGCTGGAAACCTCTACCTATTACCTAGAGGTGTTTGATTCTTTTAACAGCTTTGATAGCAAACCCACAGAATTTTAATATTGTGTGCAACTTATCAGTGAATAATTTTTATATTTATTGATGTCAAATTAAAACATATTTTTTACTTATTGTCATGTTATTTGATGGAGTTCTTATCCAAGTGTGGACTGAAATGGCATTAGAATTTTGGCAACTACCCAAAAAGCTGGATTTTTGTAGACAAAAAATCCAGAACACTCATATTATGCAATCTTTTATAATCGGTCTTTAAATTAAAATTTTAAGTTTATGTTTGTGTGTGTATATATACATAAACACACAAAGTGGAAATAGGTAAATTGAGAAGAAAAATGTCTTCTTTTCCTTGAACTTTTCTTTAATAAGAGGATTTTTTTTTCAATAACATAAATTCTCTTTCCAAAAACAAGCTATCATTTGTATCCTGTTTGGAGAGAAATTTTAAAGGACTTAGTCTTGTTAGGTATGGATAACAAGTTAACAGACAAACCAGTTTGATTAGTTAGTATATTTGCATGATTCAAGCTTATTATTGCTATTATTGGTAGTGTGTGCTATGTAAATTCTTGCCTTTACGGCCCCTTTTTTTCCTGAGAGGATCCAACACTTGAGTATTTCCAAGTATTCCCCATTACCCTCTAAAGTTGAAGATTTCCCTTTTTAGAGCTTAAACAAAGAACAGGCTGAGAGGATTTAGCAGTTTCTGAAAAAATGAAATTGGTGTTTTGGATAAGGTTTAAATTACATCTGATGTTTCCTCCTTCTTTGATGATGGCCATTGCTCAGAGAACAGTGCATGGAAGGTCCCTGAAAGAAGGTATTTGGTAACTGGACTTCTTAGGTTATGAGTAAGTATAGTTAGAGGCTGGCCTATACTCAGAAGCATGAGGCTTTATCTTCTTCTAGAGTTTTTGTTAGAATTAGCTATAATAGCTCTGGATAATCGTGTTACTTGTTTAAATCTCCAATTCTTCTCTGAATGTAGCTAAATTCTTGGCCCCAGCAGCCCCCTGGTACAATGAGCTCCTCACAGGCTCAATCAAGGTCACCATAGGCTGGCACTAGGGCTACCAGTGAGATGCTCAGTGAGGTGTTCAGATGTGGGGTGAGCATGGAGGAGAGGGATGATTGCAGTCTGAGAGATGATTCACTGAGCTAAAGGGAAGTATGGACGGAAGCATCTTGCTGAGTGAAAGCTGTACCCAGATCTCCTAACTTCATGGTGAGCTGGCTTTTATAGGCACCATCTGCTAGAGGGCTCCTGAAATGTCCTGCCATGCTCCACCTTTTTGGAACCGTGTATCTGTACTGATTTAGCCTCCTTGCCATTCGAAGGCACTGGGGTGGGGAGGTGTGGACCTATCATTAACTTGCAGCCCTGCGGCAGCACTGCTATGGGAGAAGGCAGAAAATTTGGGCTGGTTATGGCTTAGAGGATCACTGCAAGATTTGCTTGATGATGCCAGCTGATCCCTTCATGCACACAAACAGGTTACTGCAACTCAGCGATCTCCTGCAGGCAGAGGTGGCCAGGGAAGTGTGCTGAGCCTGGAGATGATGCAATGAAATCTGTGTTAGCTGAGACCACACTTAAGGACAGGAAATATAAACCATACCAGCTTGCACTTTTCACCCACAGGTAGGTGGTTAGCAGGGCTCATCTGACACCAAGTAACTTAGGCTGGGTGAGCCAGATGTTGCCCCTGAGCTCTTACTCTGCTGCTGTCCAGGCAATAGGAACATGAAAGCACGCCAGCAATTTGGTTGATATTTCTGTGTTTATATTTCATTTGTCTGTGTATTCTCTGCTATATGTACATTTTAAACTTTATAAAATCATTGTAAAAAATAACTAAAATTACATGTGACATTATGTACATCTATGCTGTTTTATTTTTGTATTTTCTGCCTATCCATTATTCTTTTTAAATACTATACTAATATTAATTACACTCTATTAGAGTATATTAAAATTCTATTTTAATTGGCATAGTTGATGATAAATCCATACATCTCAGTTGTAAATAATAACATTTTTGAAAATTCCATCAAATTGAGGCATTACAGGCTGTGTTGTGTTCTATGTAAAAGTGAAACTCATTTTGCAGTGATAATTTTCAGAAATTCCTCACTATTTCTCTGTCACTAGTAGAGACCTTTTTCTCTGAAACAAGAGTTAAAATTGAAGATATTGAAGATGCAATTACATTGACAACAATCTAGGAAAGAATAACTGCATCCTGGATTCTATCACTCCTCTCTGTGTGGCATACACCACAGTAAAGGATTTTAACCTTGAGCAGCAGACTTGTTATCAACATACCTTTGAAAAACAAGTGTTGTCTGAGATGATGAAGCTATAAAGCAGCAGTTTTTGTAAAAAAAAAAAAAGACATTCACAGAATCATGGGAGATGCTGAGTTGAAAGGGACCCACATGGATAATCGAGTCCAACTCTTGGCCCTGCACAGGACACCCCCAAGACCGGGGGTAAGAGCATTGTTGAAATTGTCACTTCTTGAACTCTGTCAGGCTGGTACTGTGACCACTTCCCTGGGGAGCTGTTCCAGTGCCCAACCACCCTCTGGGTGAAGAACCTTTTCTTAATATTTAGCTTCAACCTCCCCTGACACAGCTTCAAGCCATTCTCTCCAGTCCTGTCACTGGGCACCAGAGAGAAGAGATCAGTGCCTGCTCCTCCTCTTCTCCTCACAAGGAAGTTGCAGACTGCAACGAGGTCTCTCCTCAGTCTCCTCCAGGCTGAACAGACCAAGTGACCCCAGCTGCTCCTCAAAGGGCTTCCCCTCAAGGCCCTTCACCATCTTTGTTGCCCTCCTTTGGATGGTCTCTTACATTTTTGTATATTTTCTTAAATTTTGGTGACCAAAATTCAGATTATTAGAAATGTATGTTTTCAAAAGATTGCCATCTAAAATGACATAGGGTTTTCACATCACAGCTATTAATGTTATATCTGGTAGCTTTGAATGTCTTGAAGGGAGTGACCTACACCATGATATTGATCTTACCTAATATGACATATGTATAAATGTTATGCTGTATAATGACAGCATAATTCAGAGACATGCCAATACACATCTCTCTGTGTGTATGTATATATATATATATATGTACACACATATACATACAAATCAATATCATAGACTATAAGATAATTTTATATCCTACTTTAAAAAAATTACAAAACATTGCTATTCTGCACAGTTTTTTGCCAGTTTGTATTCTAATTAATTCTGGGGTATGGAATGAATACAGAGTTGTTAGCTACACAGTTAAAAGTCCAGTGGTGCATGAATCATTGTGTTAGAAGAGTGAGAGTTTGTAGCTCTCTCACGATTGCAACCCTTATTCTGATAAAGGAACCGAGTTTGACTACTTATTGCATATTCCAACACAGCTTCCAAGTCCATCAGCCTTTTGTGAACACAGACAATGTTCAGATGCAAATACATATTTCTACTCAAACAAGCTCAAAAATTATTAATAATTTGATATAATTTGCTCTCTCAAGAATTTTCTTTTATATAGATCCATACAGCCTAATAAAATCCAAGTTAAAGTCTATCCTTTGGAGCTTGCAGCGAAAAATCTTAGATGGACTGCAGTGCATTTTATACCAAGTGTATTTGAACAGTCACCTGGGAATACATGAACACAGTGCAACTCAAAAAGCAATAAGGCAAGGACCAGAATGTCTGCCAAGGGTAAAATCTAATAACAGGGGGGTCAGTAATACTCTGGGAAAAGTAAAATGGCTTGTTCCCGAGGCCAGACAGCAGTGAAAGCATCATACAGCACAGATTTAGTCTGAAATGTGCCAGTTCCAAAGGAAATTTGTTGTACCTCAGATTCAATAAGTGAAGTGTAAGAGCACTCACTGAGGCTGCAGATGGATGCATCCCACTCACTGCAGGAATGCTGCTATGGAGCTAGACAAAAGCCTGGACCAAACTGACAGTGCAGCAGTTTTAACCCTCTCAGGTAATGAAGAGGATTTGTGTGATGAGAGTCAGCTACAGTGCTACACACGGGCATGTCTAAGTCAAGCTAGAATAGTTCTGATAATCAGCCCCTCCCATGAGGGTCAATTTGAAACCCTCACAGGAGGAATTTAGAGAATAGTCTACCCTATCCTCCACAGAGAAAATCCCCTATAAGAACAGGGCTGAATCACATTGATGAAACTTTTGTCAAATTCATGTAGGTTTAAGTCTGGTTCTTGAAGAGTGTCAATATTTAATGCTGTTCATGCAGAAGCACCAACATCATGTGCAGGGAAATTCGTAAGAGTAGGTCCTAAATTAATATGCATTGCCTTATATAATTTCCCTTGTAACTGTAACTTGAAACCATGGAACAAAATAACAAAAGATGCTACCTTTACCTGATAAAAGTTCATCAGGAGTTCCTTTTGTAAATTGTACTCATTTTCATTTCAAATATCACAAAGCACTGAGGCAGGAAAGTCCTTCTGGAGATGACTGAATCTAACACCCTGCTCAAAGCAGGGCAGGTAAAAACAGGCACGAAGACTTCACAATCTCTGGGCAATGTATTTCACTGTTTGACCACACAGACAATAAAAAGCCTTTTTAAAAATGTTTAATAGAGTTTTCATTTTTTCTGTATTCTTTACAGATTCTTTAAGATCTCCATGAGCCTCCTCTTCTCCAGGTGAACCGTCCCAGCTCTCTTCTCTCTCCTTGATGGTCCAAACTCTTAATCATCTTTGTATTCCTTTGCTGGACTCAGTTATCCTCATTGTTTTACTGGGAGCCCGGAATTGGACAGTGGACATCATCCACTGTTCTCTCTTTATCCATACCCAGTGATTTCATCATAGGTGGCTATCTGTTTGGTAAGGCATGGTATATCCTTCATAAACCTGCACTGACTACTCCAAGTCACCTTCTTATCTTTTCTGTATTTTGAAACTACTCCCAGGAGGATTTGCTCCACCACCTTTCCTGTAATGCTTACCAGACTGTAGTTCCATGGATTCTCCTTCTTTCTCTTTCTGGAGATACCAGGAGAGGAACCTGGGTGCTCCCACCTGGGCTGAATGTATATTAGTCCATTGGATCTGTGGGACCCCTTTTGTGGGACCCTATGATTGAGAAGACAAGAAGAGGACCAATGGGATGCTGTTGGAATCTATGGAGTTGTGACATTTTTCTACTTAATCTGTCACTCTGTCACTCTCTTTCTCTCCCTTCTTGTCTCTTTTTACACTTATTTCTCTCTCTACCTCACATTTACTCTTAAATGAAATTCATACTATTTACTTCAGCATAGGGTCTAATTTGCACCTTAATTTGGGCAGAGACATCTCTCTAATAATTTTAATAATCAGACCTTACCAAGGCTCAGACAGGATGTACACATCCATCCCCAGTCACCTGTTGCTTCCATCTATTTTACACATTTCTTTTTTATTTTTGAGTTTAGTCAGAAACTCCTTATTCATCCTTGCAATCCTCTTGCTGCCTTTGCTTGATTTGCTCCATGTGGAGATGGACCTTTCTTGAACTTGGAGGAGGTAGTCCTTGAAAATCAATTGGCTCTCCCTTATGCCTCTTCAGTCCAGGGCCTTCCAGAGGACTTCCCAAGCAGGATCAGGCTGAAGTCTGTTCTCTTGAAGTCAAGGTTTGAACCCTGACTTTTGCCTTTTTCCCTTCTTCTCAGAATCCTGAACTCCACTCTCTCAGTGTTGCCAGCCAAAGCTGCCACCAGTTTTCATATATCTGTGCAGTACCCTCTTGTTTGTAAGTATGTGCTCCAGCAGAGCATCTTCCCTCATCAGCCAATTCATCAGTACAAGAGGGTGTCACCAACACACTCCAGAAACCTCCCACGACACAGGTAAGACACAATAAAGGTGTTTATAAAGACAGTGCTGGGCTTGGGTTCCTTCCACATTTACTAGTTGTTATTTAGCCTGCTATCAGAGTAGCACTTCAGGGCTCAACAAGAAAGGTTCCTGTGTGCTGAACACTGCTCCAACCCTGGATGGTGGCCAGGCCTGCTCCTGGAAGCCTTATCTCAGCAAGAAAGAAAAAAAAAAAATACAGATAAGGAGGATAAGTAACACTGTGTGGCTCCTAGTTCATCTGGTGAAGGGTTTCCAGATTGGGATTTTTTTCAGTTTTCTCAACTGCAAGAAAATAAAAAAACCCCGTCCTTTCTGTTTGTGTATATATGCATACACAATGCATACACAGAACATATTCCTTATATACATATATATATAAAAGAAATGTCAGGGCACATTACAAAGCAGCTGAAACTTCGCATTTTTCTCAAATCTTCCAATTTTTTAGCTTTTTTATGAATACTTTTCAAAATAAGAAAAAATCCCAATGTAAATCAGAAATACCAGGAAGGTTTCATTTTCTCACATTTTTGAACACTTGTATACTGGTTTTAGCACTCTTTTCAAAGAAAGAAAGGAAAACAACAACAACCAACCAACCAAACAAAAAACCCCAAAGTATAAAAACTCCCCCCCAAAACCCCCAAAAAACAACAACAAAAAAACCCCAACAACACTACCCATTCTGGAAGCTATCTAAGCAGAGAGACAGCTGCCCTCTCAGCTTGTAAGCAGACTCCCAGCTATGATTTTTTTACCTGATACATAACAGAAGAGGGCCATCGCCTGTCCTGGCAGAGCCAGTATTTCTTTTCTTTGTGGAAGTTGGATTGCAGGGAAAGGTGTAAACAAATTAAAGGTATAGATGAGCTTTGACATACATGATTGTTCATGGGTTCAAGACAGCACACAAATTAACATTGAGGAAGGGAACTGTACTTGGAGACCTGTAGTTGAACTCTTAAGCCCGAGATTTTGCGGTAATTAACATTGCTTCTCTCTAGCAGTAGTGCAGCAAAACTCAATCCAACACCTACAGAAGGGGAAAGTAATTCTATTTTAAAACATACATCAACACACTGACACCCACCTTCTTACAAGTGCCATGCTCCGTGTTAAATTATTCTACTTACCTATACCCACATATATCACAGCATTTTAGCCAAGTTTTCTTGCAGCAACAGGAAGGAAGTGGATGCCAGCTACTCACCCCCACCACCTCCTCATCCCTAGCTTAGCCTTCAGGTGCTGCTTTTGGAGGAGACTTGTACTGCTCCATATCTGTTCCACTTCCATGAAGCATTAGGTTTTGCTGATTAAACCATCTAGTCTTTTTACCTGGAAGTTGCTGAAGAGGGTTTGTCCTTACCATCACCTCTTATCGGCATTTAGGGGTTCCCATGTATGAAAAGCTGGACATAACCTGGCAATGTGCGCTCACAGTGCAGAAAGCCAACCATGTCCTGGGCTGCATGGCCAGCAGGGCAAGGGAGAGGATTCTGTCTCTGTACTCTGCCATTGAGAGACTCCACCTGGATCACTGTGTCCAGTTCTGGAGTCTTCAACACAAGGATGATGTCTTGAAGTGAGCCCAAGGAGGCCACAAAAATGATCAGGGCCTGGAGCACCTCCTACAAACACAGGCTGAGACAGCTGGGGTTGTTCAGCCAGGGGTAGAGAAGACTTTGGGGAGACTTTACTGCAGCCTTCCAGTACTTAAAGTGGTCTTATAAAAAAGAGGGAGAGGGGCTTTTTCATGGGAAGATAGTGATAGGACAAGGGTTTTAAATTAAAAAAAGAGATTTAGATTGGCCATTCTTTCCTGTGGGAGTGGTGAGGCACTGGCACATCTTGTCCAGGGAAGTTGTGGATGTCTCATCCCTGGAAATGTTCAAGGCCAGGTTGGATGTGCAACCTAGGATAGAAAGTGGCATACATGCTTAAGGTGGGAGGGAGTTGGATCTTTAAGGTCCCTACTATGCCAAACCACTGAATAGTTTTCTTTCTTTAGATTGTCTGATTTTTTAGGATGTCCCTTGCTTTATTTAGTTTACTTTTTTCCTTTTCTAGGTGTCCCAATGTACATCATGCAGATGTGCTGGGAACTTAACCAACCTGGGCACCATCAGCACTTGCCTTTCCCGTAGCTCATCTCCTTTTAGCCCTCCTGGTTCTTCCACACTCTGATGGTCCCATTCATGTTTCTTTTGGAGAAGTTTTAATGCTTCTATTACAAACCTCTACAATCCTAAAGGATAAGATGGAGCTCAAGTTTGCAGCCTCTTTCATTAAAAAACGAAAGTCATCCTTTCAATGTTACAGTTTAAAATTCAGCCCCCAAAAAGCAGGAAAATGCAATCACCCTATTTCTACTTTCTATATAGAAAATATATGCCTTCCACGAAAAGAACATTTCTTTGCTTTTATTTTCTCATCCCACTGCTGAGTTTTATGTATTTGATTTGGCCTTCTAGTCTATTTGTTGTAATTGATTTTTTCCCCCCTCCCACAACTGGATACAGGTATTATCCTGCTGAAATTTAAACTTGTGCATATAATCCCAAGGTTATAGAGGGTTTCAGAAAAGCAGAGAGAAATGTAACTGAGTGATGAAACTCAGCAGCCTTACTAACGTAGGAGATTTAGAAGGAAACCTTCGTGAAAGCAAAATATAGTACAGGCTGCAGACTTAGTCACCCAAATGTCAAGCTTTTGGAGTATTCCTGTTTATGCTTAAACACCTACAGGGAGAAGTGAGAGAGTCCCAAAATAGGATCAGGATTTTAAGCAGGCTCTAGATTTTCCTAAACTGTGATGCAGAGATAGATTTGGGAGCAAGAAGTGGCACAGTCAGACCAAGAGCAAAGTACAGAGTCAAGTCAGGAGACAGTAGGTTTGGGTATCACTGCTCCCAGGTGAAGTAATGGCCTCCCAGAGGTCATGGACTGTGTGCTTTCAGGAAGATTTGCCTTCTGAGATATTCAGCTTCCTTCAGTCATCAGTGCTAATAAGAATAAAAACCCTAAGGAATCCCATTATATAGTCCAGACCAAAAATCCTATTTATTCCAGCAAAATGCTAAACAGAGCAATAGAAGGGGCCATCATTTTATATTAGTGTTACAAGCGTTAAATAAGAGAGTAATAGAAAAGTTAATTAAATGAAGTTTTAAACAATCCACATACTGTATCCTTATGTATCCTTTGCTAAATATAATTATAAGGGTTCTGCACAGTTAGTTAATGGTTTTGGGAAATTTTTCCCATCTAACACAAAGAACTTTAAGTTTGGAACTGCTTGACATTTAAGAATATTAAATATTTTTCAAGATTCTGAAATCCTCCTAGGGCAAAGACATCCCTTTTAATGTCTATGGGGTTATGACAGTACTTACAATTTATCACCTGTCATACAGCTGAAGGGATATCAGCCCTTCTACACAGCCCTTAAAAATATTCTTTATTTAATGAGGTAAGTCGGAGGTCCCAAGGATCACTTCAAGCATAAACATGCACAAATATCTTAAAGTGCAAGTAGCAAAATGTGCTTGAAGAGGAGTGAGCAAAACTATCAGCCCACTAAAATGTTAAGAGAGATGAAATTACAAAGAGTTTAATTTAGCTTATGCATCTCATGCTAAATAGCATCTGCTGGATCAATCCAGCTGATCCAAATGAAACAATTAGGAGTAATTGGCAGGAGTATGTGTCAGTGCCTTTCCTATTACAGACATAGAAAAATTCTACATATGCACATAGGCTATACAGAAAGCCTTCAACCTCTCCTCCTCCTGCACCACTTGTCATTCAGAGGGAGCTGATAAAAACTGATGCTCTGCTAATTTCCTGCACTTGACCACCTCCTAAAGCTGCAGGTTACTAATACCATTTTACTGCCATTAAATGCATTGTACTTTTTTGGAAACCTAAACATACAGATACACATGCTCACACTGCTTCAGCCAACAGCACATACAGAAGCCACAGTAACCAGCACAGAAATTTCAGCCTGCTTGAGTTGTAGTCTCCAATACCTTCTCCTCAGCACATAAGATACTCTGGCACAGAGGCATTTCACTTAAAACTCACTGCTCAGAAAGGGTAGTCAAGTATGCTGCATTATCTTATACTGCAGTCAAAGCTTTCACATTTGTTTGTTTATGACATGCTGTCCATATTGCTCAGGATATGGAAAGGACTTGTATTTTCTTTTAAATATGTTCAGGCTCACCCTCAAAATTTCAAATTCAGTGTCCAAATTGAAATCAACTTATTTTAAAGTAACTTGATACATCTACACGTGTAATGAATGGACTGCAGTAAGGAAAATGTTAGCCATGAATTGGTCTCGGTACAAGAGTGTTCACAGCCACAGGCTTTTGGACCTCACAAACACATTTTATTTTACAACTCAAGTGCTGTTTTGCTCTCATGGTGCAAATGAGAGCAAAGTGTGTTGCCAGACACCTGGTGAGGATGGACCCCCCCTGCACAGCCTGAATTCCCCCAGCTGTCCCTGCCCCACTCCTGCGATGTCCTGGAGTTCCCACAGTCACTAGCAGAATGTGGGCAAACTCCCCCCAAAACTTCCCTCCTCACCCACTGCTGCACCACATCCCTGAGAGGCTCCTGGCATTATAGCATGCTCTTCATTACACTGTGGAGACCACACCAACCCAAAGTGAGACAGTTCCAGTGGTATCAGGCAGCTCTATCTATCCTGCAGGTTGTCTAGAGCAGAGTTAAATAAGTCCTACTCATTCAGGTGAAAGCAAAATCAGTCATGGCTTTGATGTTTTAACAGGATTTTTAACACATACCAGAAATGGCTTTTCTGAAGAAATTAATGATTTGATGGGGGAAAAAAAACATGCCATGATGTTTTTTATTTCCTGAAAGCAAAGAATTCAGTTTTCAGAAAAACTGAAAATTTAAAATCTTGGTAAAAGATGCTCTTTTGTAGACTGAAACCACTGAGAAAATGCTTCCTTAGTCCATCTTCATTTTGTCTTCTAAAATAAATAATACTCCTCCCCCAGCATTTGACCCTTTTAAAATACAAAAAAGTGAGGAAAAAATGCTTTTCAAAATTCTGCATTTGACATCCTTGGAAATGTTCCACTAGCAATACCTCCAGATTTATCTACAGCCTTGCTTTAATCACATCTCGATCAAAGTACTTTAGAACTATATCTTAGTATTTTCAGAGGTCATAGGAGGTCTGATGTTAGCAGAAATTCCAAAAGTAGTCTGATGCTCTTAACTCCATTTAAAAAGCTAGTTTTTAGCCCCCAGCAATGAACAAGAAAACAATGCATAAAGTGTAAGTCATTAAAAAAAAAAGGGCAAGAAGCTATCAAGCTTTAATATTGTCCTGAGCTTGTCATTTTAATAAACTTTATTGGTGCAGTGGTTTTCCTGTCTTCCCAAGACCCCTGAAACAACACAACTTTAAAATCATTCCTAAATTTGAACAAATCTAGGAAAAAATCCCTGCTGTTGCTTTATATGAATTTTATTTACACTGCAAAGTTAGACTGACAACTTTGGAAGTTAAATGTCACCTTGTGTTTCAAGTTCTCAGGTCACATAGCAAGAAGGAGTCATGATGACCCTGCCAAGTCTCCTTCATAAACCAATTGCATGAGTCTCTGAGCAATTCTGGTGTCAGGGGCAGTCCTCAAACTGGAAAATCATCCCACTCCAGTGATGGAGACTCCATCACAGCTTTTAATAATTTCTAGGGATTTCAAGAGATTTTTTAATAGATTTTTCAAGGATTTTTTTAAAGAGATATATCTTTCTTGTCCTCAGTATGCATTAATTTTCAAAACACAAAACTTTTAATATTTCTGTTTGCTGGGCTGATGATAAGCTTTATTTCCCCTGAAAGTATTTATCAGTCATGACATTATCTATTGACCTTTCATGATAAGTCAAATATATTGGGGCTTTACATGTTCACTACAAGACCTATCTGCCAACCCTACAATTATTCTCCTGAGTGATAGCATGTTTTCCATTTCAGCTAATGCATTGTTTAGAGGAAGAAGCCACATAAACAATCTACTTCTACACACCAGGTCCACCAGGCTGACTGACATTTTTCTGTGCATTTTTCTGGAATACAGAAACCAAGGACATTCAGACACTGCAGTCAGCCAGAGGCAAACGTCTGATGACAGTCACTGGGGGCAGTGACAGACCACTCTGAGAACACTCCCATCTTCCTATTAGCACCAGTGCAGCTGCCACACACGACCAGTGACAGACAGCTGAACGAATTGCTAAGAAAACACCACCAAATGTTATTCAAAACACACATAGTTAACCTGATACAACGCATGGTGAATAGCAAGTGTTTTTGTATTTGTAGTGCCATGAGTGTCAGCAACACCTTAATGATAAGGAATTAATTTCCTAATGGCTGAAAGATAGCAAAAAAAAAATAAAAATCTAGCTTTCATATTCTTATTCTCAAGCTAATCTCATGTACGACAGCTATTAAAAAAATACAGGAACCTAGCTCCTCTCCCATCCCCCAACTCCCTAAGCTAAAACAATGCAATGCACAGCATGACCTATTTCAGAAGTCCTTGTTCCACTTCTGGCAAAACACAAGTTCTAAATTTCCAAACACATCTGCACAGAACCACAGAACAAGCTGAGTCGGAAGGGACCCACAAGGATCATCAAGTCCAACTCCTGGCCCTGCACAGGACATCCCCAAGAGTCACACCATGTGTCTGAGAGAATCATCCAAACACTTCTTGAATGCTGTCAGGCTTGGGGCTGTGACCATTTCCCTGGGAATCCTGTTCCAGTGCCAAAGCACCCTCTGGGTGAAGAACCTTTTCCTGATATCCAACCTAAACCTCCCCAAACACAGCTTCAGGCCATTCCCTTGGGTCCTGCCACTGGTCACCAGAAAGGAGGTCAGTGCCTGCCCCTCCTCTTCCCCTCACAAGGAAGTTGCTGACTGCAATGAGGTCTCTCCTCAGTCTCCTCCAGGCTGAACAGTTAAATGGGATAGATTGATTACAGACAACTGTTCCATTTTTCTGAATTTCAGGAATTTCTCATACCTAGAAAAAACACCCATGAGACCATATTTCACACAGAAAAAGACCAAGTAACTTTGGTCACATTTTAATAGAAGGTTACTAAAGAAGTTAGCTTCTATGTATGAAACTGGCACTCACCTTTAAGTCATTTTTGTTTCCTCAGGCGAATAGCTAAGACCAGTGCTGCTCTAACAAAGTACTGTGCTGCTGCTGAGAAATGGTTAATTCCAAGTGTTGCAATCCCTCCTCTCAACCCTATGTTTCTACCTTATATATTTGAAAACAACAGAGTAACAGATTAACAGAAAGGATTTAAACAGGATTACTGGGGAGTTTGCAAATTTACTCAATGAATTGTTCTACATCCACAGCAAGGACTACTGTACTTCTAGACAACTTGCTTGATGCTGCCGTGATAATTTCAGCTTCACGTGCAAGATTTCACTAGCTCTTCTGCCCTCTGATCCTTCTTTCCCACAAGTTTCTGCTGAAGTACAAAGTTCTTGAGAGGAAGCTCAAAACTCATAGACAGGTCACCAAAAGAACTAATTTCTTCCACAAACACAAACTCCTTTAGGAGTAGGGTGTTCTTTATTGAACTCTGAAATTATGAATAGTGAAGCACAGCAATAAAATCCAGAGCCAGAACATTTAGTAACAGCCTGAAACATAGAGTTGATTTTTATTGTCATAAGGATTTGACATGCAGTTTTCACAGGACACTTAGAGCTTTAGAATTTTATTTTCATCAGCATAATTGCTCATTCCCTACCCAATACACATTTACATTCCAAATAGCAGCGACTCTCTGATTTTTGAGAAGTAAGGCACTACAGCATCCTTTCAAAGCAGTTACAGACTATCACAGCAGACACTTCCCTCAGATCTGAAGGTCAAGATTGCCCATGGAAAAAAATGCAACTGATAATTGAAGGTATATCCAATGATGAGTAACTTATCACCACTGTTGCCAGAACAGCTCTTCTGGGTGATCTACTGTCAGACTTGAGAGGAAGCCTCCAGTGCACAGAGCAGATTTAATAATTTTCATCTTCTCAACATATGGAAACTGCTCTGTTTTTGAAAAATTCCTTAAAGCTGTCTTTTCAAGCCAGGGAACAGATTTTAACCAGAATCTTCAACAATCAGTGCATTCTTATGGCTCAGGACAAGGCACTGGATGAAGACATTTACATTATAACTTTGGAATAGGAGTTGCAGCCACTGCAATGCTTTCAATTGCACATTCATCAGTGCCACGGCGGATTCTGAAATAGCCATCTTCTCCCCATGAGGTGCCCCAGCTGTTCTTCACAATCCAGAATTTCTCACCACTTGCTGGGTCTCTACCATAGCCCACCAGTAAAACAGCATGATTGGTCAATTCAAAAGGATTTAAATCATCCTGTAGCCCGGTGTGATGGTAGATCCCTTCTTTATAAAGCATGAAATCATTATAAACCTCAAAGGCAACAGCCATTGGGCCATGCAGAACAAGCTCAAGTTTCATCAGGGCTTCATTGCAGCCTCCATAGAAACCACCAACATAGTGGTACTCAGATGTGTAGTAGTGGTAACAGCTGCGCTTGAAAAGGCACGGAGAGTCTTGGCCTGTGTAAGGGAAGCAGTCCTCTTCCACCACACCAAAGTCTTGGACATACTTTCCACCAATGAGATATGGGAAGCCACCATCACAACCTTATTATAAAAAAAACGAAAACAAAATAATCCAAAAAAGTGCTTCTTCCCTTGGAAATTCTCTTACTTGAGGTGGGAGACTCTCCCACTTAAATATTTCATAATTCTTTCAGATACAGTATTGAACGTACTTCAGTGACCCAGATCATCCTAATACTCCAGTTAGCTACAGTCAGCTTTCTGAAACACTCAGGGCAAAATTCACATCTCTGGGAGCTATATTGGGAACACTAATACTTGGACCTTTCCTCATCCTGAAAATCCCTGTCAGAAATAACAGCTAGTTACACGCAATCCAAGGATCTGTCCTAATAAGGATACAGTCCTCTGGGAAGCTTTAGTCATTGCTTTTGCTCATTTCCCCCTCCCTCTGAATATACCACTGGGAGTATATTTAGCTCCATTCCTTCTAGGTAAGCAGCTCCATTTTGAACTCTACTCCTTAGATATTTCCCATCTCACAGGTACATGTATGAAGAAGTTTTATGAAAAAAGTAACTTGATGGGGAAGGGATGGAAGTTTTCAAACTTCCTGCTCCTTCTCCAGCATTGTCATTAGTTGAAAGGTGTCCATATACACCATCATCCTTACCCTGAGAATACTGGCTGCAAGACACAACCTGCTGGGGACTGAAGACTGGTTTCTGAGTGTTGTTTGTGAGGATACGTATCCTTGCCTCCAGCATGCCCATGGAGGAAAATGCGTAACAGCTGCCACATGAGCCTGAGAGGGGAGAAAAAGGAACCACAAGAAGCAGTCAGTAACATAAACAAGGCCAGTCACCTGCCATCAGGTACATCTACTCCTGAAGTCCACTGGAAAGAGTTAAAACCCACCAGACAGTGATTAGAACTTGAACAATAGAGCAAAAACTTTAAATCCTCATTTAGCTTTCATGAATGCAATTCAAAACCCACTTCTAACAACTTCTCAGAGAACACTGAGCTTATTTTCAAGAATAAGAGGCAAAGTACTGCTCCAGTGTTTTTCAGCAGTAGCACTTAAGAGCTATCCAATTACCCTATTCCTTCAGAATGAATCTTCAGGGACCACATTAGCAGGGCTGAGAAAGCTCTATCTACCCTTTATGGAGCACATACGCTATGGGGCAATGAACTATTTGAAGTGAACGCTGCCAATATTGTTCTTATTTCAACCTACCAATGGATTTAGTCCCGTAATTTCCAGTTGAAAAAATATTCCACCTCTACAGCTACCTCTAAAATAACTGACTTTTAAAAGAATACTGGTATAAACAGCATGTTTAATATAATGGATTCATCCCTGCTCCCCTTGCTTCCCAAAGGCATGTAATTGTACACTGGCTTTTCAGAAGCACCCTAATTTCCTTTCTGCTTCCTGGCAGATAGTTAAGTCTCCTTACTTTTGCATCAAAATTTAGTATTGCTTCTAGCTTTAGGCCTCTGCACTCTCTAGGACCTTCCTTTCACTCATTAAAAGCCTTTGGAAATGGAATGACAAGCCTCACAGGAAGAACGATTACTTGGATGAGGTCCTATTTTATCTACTGATTGTCATCAAGGTGCCTGATTTCCTTTTGTTTCCTGATGGTGGGAAAGTCAAATATTGCAGAGCTATGAAAATGTGGGAGCCTTGAGGAACAAAACAAAATACTTTCTCTTGAACTGTGTAGGTGTATAAAAGCAGAGCTATTACAACAGCAAGACTTCGCGAAATTGCACCTTCACTCAGCTAGATGCACCTCTGAAGAGAAGGGACAAAATCAGCCTGAACAGGAACACACTTTTCCCAGCAGGGCAAAGTGAAGCAGTGAAAGATGCCTCCCACTCACTGCACAGTCACAGCATCTGAGATGGGCCACGCTGTAGAACACTTTGTTGCATTATGAGTGTAAAAACACGAAAAACACAATTCACCCAACCATTTCAGTCTGAAGTTTGCTGGACTGGCTGCTAAATTTCTTTCCTGTTACCACAGTGGTATTTATAAAGTCCATAGAATGACCTCTTTTGTAGGTTTTGTTTGGTTTTTATAAAGCCTTAAAGCTAAAATTCTAATTTGATGGAGCAGAATGCATGTTCCACAGACATTTAATATACTCAGCATGGACCCTCAGATTACATAAAAAGTGTAGGAAGCTCTTTTATTGGAAACAGACTAGTTCTCATTTAGAGAAACTTTGAAACAACACCACAGAGAAAGGGTAAGCCTAGAACTGAGTGTTCAATTGTTTGGAAGATAAAAGAGCCCTTGGGACATTCATAGTTCACACCAGGAGATAGTACAGGACTCACACCTACAGAGGACGATATAATTTCTTGTTGCCATCTTCCAGTGCTTCAACGTACCTAGAAATACCATAAGCCTTCCTATGCTGCTTCTGCTACCAGGAGTACATCTGGCAGAATTTGTTAGAATAACTAGGTTATAAATGAGGAATTGGTGATTTAAGTCATCCCTTTCCCATCATGCTAATGTTATGCTTCTTTCCCACAAAAGCTGCCACCAGATAGCTTTGATGCAAGTTTATGGTGACACCAGTAGATGCAAGTTTATAGTGATACAGGGAAAGGACGCATTAACAGAGCTCACTCCTGGCCTCCATTATATGAACATATAATTTAGGCAACTCACACCACAGTGCTATAAACACTTCCTACAGAATCAACACATACCAGCATGGTACCCTTTTAAGTTCTTACCAGTTTTTTATATTTATCATTGTCTGCAATTTTCATAGTGACTAATATCTCCTCTTGCACCTACCCAGTTAAGTAACACCTGAATTTATCAGGGTGATAAGATTTGGAGGCAGCATAAACAATTGTTATGGGTTTATTCATTAAAGCTGCATAATTTGCCATCAAACAAAATCAGGGAAAAATTAATTGTACATCAGTCAGTGTGCAGAAAACCATAGCTAAGATTGTTTGGACAAAACCTGACAGCTGTGTTTATGCAGGGTCCTGTGGTAATTGGCTTTCTCTTCAGCAAGCCAGCGCTGTCTGGACAAGCCAGTACCACCACCTATTTCGGTACAGCATTGTTAGCCAGGACTCCACCCAGTTTCCACAGGTTATTCACAGTAAAGGTGCAACCCGTCAGCTGCAAGACACTAGGCAAAACCTTCCGGTTAGCAGCAAATTACAAACTACATCAAAGTAGCCCTAGAACTTCAAATTCAGAGGTTTTCATTTTTACCTTGATTCCGAACAGGGCTGACATAATTGATACCATTCACATTTCTCCAGTCCCAGGATTCTGGCAAGCTTGAAACTTTCTTGAGTAACTCAGGTGTTAGAGGCGCAGGCTTTGGTCTAAAGAGGAGAAAATGCTTTTGAAAAACATATCACACTGTAGGCAAGGAAACAATTACGTAACACTCAGTTTTCATCTTTGGCTTCTACTAGCCGGACTTGCTTCACACTATGCAATTTAAAATAGTCTCCATCTAAACTGAGTGGGTGTCAATACGAAGAGATAAGCTTGAGCAGGATTCAAGACCTACTCATATTGCTCCCTGAGGGAACTATATTATTAACTATCCACTGCTGAGCAATACATTCAGCAGAGGTAGTTCAGTTGGCAAGCTGCAGCGTGAGCTTCGAAGAGCTCTGGGTGGCAAAATGCCTTTGTATAACAAAGGGAGTAGGGACCTGCGGCCCAGCCAGGTGACAGGACACTCAGAAAGGACCCCAGACCTTCCCACACTTAAGGCTGGGGGTATGAAATCCCAGGGGCTCCTTTGCTTGAGGCCCCTCCTCAGAGGAACCTGGTACGAACAGATGTTTTATTATTTAGCTACTGCACCAAGAGCAAATTATTTTAAAGAACTGGACGTCTGAGACTCTGCTATTGGAACCCTGGCATCAATCAGGTAAGGAATGCTGGTGTGACTGTGAGCGTGGGGTGTGGCTGCAAAGGGGTCTTGGTCCCAGCTCAGGTGGTGTGCGTGTGACTGCCGGAGCGGCTCCTGGGTGGCCAGATGGGGGAGTTTCCTTAAAATCCATGAGCTGCTGAGGTCAAGTACTTTTGCACCAATCTGAAGGGCTGAGGTAACTCTCAGAGATCATAGCAACGCAGTTCTACAACAGTTATTTTACTACAATTACAAAGTATGGAGACTATCTGACTGCAGAAACCATCTTGCCTTGGCAGCATGCACTGACAGCAACTACAGTTTCACTTCAGGCACAGGCAAGGCTTACACTGACAATTCACTAATTGTAGTCCCACCCGCCCTGGAGACTTGTCAGGGGAAAGACTTTACTGTGACTTTTGAAAAAGTATTGAATGTTACCTGTCCTCATCTACCACCTGCAGCCAAGTGATGCTCCTATCAGCAAAAAAAGAGCTTCCTGCATTCAACTTTTACATAACCTGATGATTTTCCTTGGTGTCATTCACAAACACCAGACTCTGGAGTCTGTTTTGAAAGCCTGAGAGGGCCAATCAAGTACCGTCATGGTACTGCATGGGTGGAAGAGAGTTTCCAAATAGGTTACTGTATTTAAGATAATCTTCAAGGTGACTTTTATCTACACATCTGCATGATATTCCCATGCAAATCAGCATTTTTATTCTACAGTAGGACCTTCTTCAACAAACATTCGATTGCTGCAGTTTGGAAAGGTAGCATTCCTACTCACAGAAATACCAAGAGCTGAAAAAGTAAAACTATGAAGATGCTAAGACAGCTATAAAGAAGGGAATCTTTAAACTCTAGCTCTCAGATTTTGTAGAGCATGATGTACCCATCCCCATTACCACTCTCAGCTAAGTGATCTGCAAGATCCTGAAGGCATTCTCAGAGCTACTTTCATGTTTCTTCACTGAGACACTCTACTCCTGCTAGAGAACTCTTGTTGCAGGTGTGGCAAATTATCAAAGTAACCAGGGAATTCCCTCAGAAATCATTGATATTCATGTTTAGGAGCAGAGAGCAGTTCACAGGTTTTTTACTGCAATTAGGAACTATCAGAACCAAGATGAAGCACAAGCAGAAACTCCTGACTGTGGCAAGCAGCTGATGAGCAGACAGGACAATGAAATGATAACTGAGACTGCAGTGAGATGATAACTGCTTCCCTGCATATATGAGTTCAGCAGCGAGCTACTGAGTAAGACTAAAAGGTAGGTCACTCTATTTGTCCCAACTGCTTGAGACAACAGATGCTAAGAATAATCATTCAAATGAAAAATATGTTTGCATGCCATGAACATGAACTGGAAGGCCTTGAAACTTGATTAAACATCTGAACTAAGCACAGCTAAGAGACAGGACAAATACAAACAGACTCTTGGAAGCAGTGGGGTTTGTTGCAGAACAAAGTGCCTTATTACCTTGAAGCTCTGGAAGAGAGACCCCCAGCTCTTTTAGTTAGTTCTTCCAGGGCAAAATTCTCATACTCCTTGTATCTTGTCGCTCTCCATGACTTCTGGTGAGCATTGATAGCATCTACAAAGTCAAAGTTGTGAACGTAACGTCTGTGGGAGAGTCTGCAAATAAAAGGAACCAACCAAGTAAAACAGTAGGAAAAGGACTGAGATTAAAACTCAAGGTGCTCTCTAAACTCAATATGTAACTCTGGAAGAGTCTTCTGGTAGATACTGATAAAGAAACATGGAATTACTGGATCAAGGCAAGGTTTCTAAAACTTGAGACAGACTAGATATAACCATCTTCCCTAGACATGCCAGATTTATAACAGGGCTTCATCACAGACTGAAGAGACTGTGATGCAGCAGGCAAACCATCCTCTGTTATTCTGCATTCAGGTTTATTTCCAACATTATCACTGGCATTAACTTTTTCCTCAGCACTGGAATTGGTTCTTATGATTTCAGCTAAACCTCAAGCACTGTTATGAAACATTTTATTCCAGTAAAAGGTCACTTATCTGTTGCTTACCTTCCCCCAGGCTTCTGGAGAGGTAGCTCATTGATGTGAACATTGGATGGAGATGAAGAAATCTTGTGTCCTATGAAACAAGCCCAGTTGTGGCCAAGTACATCATGCACCCATCCTGGCAGGGTCTCATTGCAATAGCTGGTTACATTCTGGCCTTCCTTTTTGTACTGTAATGTGAAGAAGTTATGCTTGTGTTGAGCAGATGCATTTGTTAGCATAGCTGTAGTTCCCCACACACTCACAGCTTCTTCTTACTGCCTGTGTTTCACAGGAAGTGGCCAAATACACTCCAGAGGTTAAGAAGATGAAAGAAACTGCTATTTGCCAAATAGCTGCAAAAGACAATTGGGTTGTGACTTGCACTTTTAGCAACAGAGTATGCATTAATCAGTATCAACTAACCAGTGCTAATAATTTCAGTCCAACAGCTAATTTCTCAGCAAGATGTAAAAGACCTCTTAGTACTCAACCTTCTCCTCAAGGCCCTGAAATTTATTATGCCAAATATGTGACCAGTCAAGCTAACTCTGGATTGCCACAGAAGTTTGAGAAACTAAGACTCAAAGAGAGGGAGAATGGCAAGTTTGTCATCCAGTAACCTCACAGGAAGACATGCACTATTTCTGTTTTAAAATTTAGGTACTATTTATGCACTGTTGTTGTTCCACAAGTCAAAACCAAATATGAAACTTCCAGCCACTTTTTTATGTTTGAGCTGTGATGGCAAAGCATCGTGAAACAATTTCACAGGAACTATCAAAATGAGACAGTGAGAAATGATGATCCCTTGAGCACAGCTCATTTAAAGACTGCAGTAGAGACTGCCACTAAAGCCTCAAGTGCGAACTCCTAATACTTCCTTATTCAGCCACACAAGTCTTCATTTTACCACTGAAGAGCAAGAGCGCAATATATTCAGCAAAATGTGTCTTCATACAACAGGTACCACAAATACTTTGCCTAGCTACATAAATTTTCTGGATTAGTAATTCTCTGACAACAGAATGTCTCACTGTAGGGGGGTGTGTGGCTCTTTACTCATCTCTTAAGGTTAGTGTTTTGTGTAAGGGTGTAGTGTTTTGTGTTACATTACAAAGGCACCTGAAAACCCGATGCAACAAAGGCTTTAACTTTACCCTTGTATTCACAAAAAAAAAAAAAAATCACTTATAGAGAATTCAAGTTTCCTAGTCCAAGAAAACTTCATTAAATCTCATTCCATTTGAGATGCACATGTACATTCCTAGTGGGATTCTGTAACTATGTTTCAATAAAATGTTTGCTCAGCTTTTCTGAAGAAGATGGTGGCTTACAGTGATGGAAATGCCCCAAATTGGAAAAGATTAATTAAAGAGACTGGGAGGTTTGTGTCTATGCTGAGGCTTTTGAGAAATCTGAAGGAGAACTTACAGTGAAATAATTAGGTTTATTGATCAGCAGAATAAAATTAAAGGTTAATCCTCTGACTGTTTTGGAACAATGGGAATTTGCTTTGTCCCCAGTCTGGAGGATGCAAAACAACATACCTACAGCCAGCAGGTGTGTTTGCTGCCAGGAGCAGGATGGGGGCACTAGAAGGCTGAGCTTGTTCTATTCTTCCTATCTTACTGTGCAAGATTGTGCAATGTGGGAAATAACTACACTTGGCCAAATACCAAGGGCAAGGTCCAGAGATGACTTTTGAGACACACACTCTTCACAACAGCAGAACTAGAAATGCAGACACTTCCAAAAGCAACAGGTAGTGACTTTACATCTAAGTTATTGTAAGATCACTTTTCTGGCTCTACATGACCATAGAAATTAATACCTGTTTTTTCCTATCTAAAAGCTGCCACAGATTAAAACAGTACAGCTATTCTCAATAAGCATGGGCCTTAAACCTGAAAACCTGAAGATTATCAGAGGAACAGGCCTGCTTCCTGCAACAATCCTGCCTTGCAAAATGATATTCTGAATTAAAACAAGTAACACAGATTTGGGGCTTATCTTCAAGGAAAAAAAAAAAAGGCAATGAGTTATCTGCTAACAAGCAAATTAAAACAACAAAAACAACAACAAAAAAGGTGTTTTTCTCCTAGAAATCCCTCTCCCTTTCCAGAGACAAAATTCATTGCTTTTTTAAAGACACAGAGAGATAACCACAATAGCATTCACACCACTTGTGCAACTTATGTTTTAGAAGAGTGAATGTAGTGAATTTCTTGCACTCTTCTTTCAGTTCACGCGTATCAACAAAATTTAGAAAGGAGGTGAAAAGACAGCCAGTAGCAATGCTTCAATATAAACAAGACATAAAAGCCAATTTCAGACAGTCTGTGTAAAAGCCTAAAATTAAGCAATTCTAGTCCTCTGTAGCTACCTTTTTGTAGAGTGCCAGACTAAGCTACTACTGAAATGACTTTGAAAAGTGGACATGGATACTTTGAGACCATAACACATGAATGACATGTGGATAAAGGGAATTTCATCTCCAAATAACAATGTATCTAGGAAATGAAAATATACCTACATAAGGTCACAATTGCTTCCCCCCCGCCCCCCGACTTTTAATTGAGAATCACTGATGTAGACAAGTTGCAGACAAGCCTTTAAAAAAACCTCATCAGTGCCATAACAATGATGACCACTGATTGCCAGAATGTACACCATAAAATCATTGCTAAAACAACTTTGCTAAGAAATGCAGCATTTTTTATTTCTACTAGTGAAGGACTGACAGATGGGATCTAGGAAATTTGACTGTACCAGTTTCAGAGGACTGATTACGAGTACACCTGCACAACTAACAGCAAGTGATATGGCAGGGATATGGCACCATTGCACAAGCAACACCTGACTCAGGTGGACATGAATTACAATGTCAGACTTGGCAGAAGCTGCCAGCACAGCACCCAAAATATCCACAGAGCCCACTCCAGAACAGCATCCTTCATGGAGGATAACAGCCATACAGCTGTGATCACCAGCAACTGCTGGACAACTGCTCTCACACATTTCTCTGCAGACTTTAAAGATGGTTTTCAGTTTTGAGTTAAGATGATTGCAGCTGTGTCACGTGATAATTTCATCAGCCGATGAAATCTGCAGCATTAACTCCATCCAGAGACCTGACCAATCTAGAACTCCTTTAGAAAGGCACGAAAACTATAGTCATAGTTCAAATTCTGAGCCTTGAAAAATTTAATTCTATTTCAAATACATATTTTTCTCAATCCTGACAACTCATGTGGTTTTGCCTAATGCCAAAATTTAGCCAAGCCACGCCAACATTAACCTTCTTATAGCTAAACTTCAAAGCTTGCTGTTAGGCAACTGAACCCAGGTAAGCTTTTCAGTGAAGTATACTTTTAATAACGCCTTTTCTGTGTCGGTCATCATGACAATCTAATTGTATGTTCAATTCTAGTCCTATTAAAAATCATAATTGTTTAAAGCTTTTTAAAAATCTTTAATCTCCCTAAGAGGAAAGCAAGAAAGGATGGAGACCTTATTAGTCACAGCATTTTAATGAGAATTCAGCAGCGCCACATAGAGAGGCAGCACTCCCATCCTCTTTGAAATCTATTGTTCTCAATTTAAGCAATGCCTAGGCAATAAGCCAACTTGAGTTCCAGGAGGCAGGACTACCCTACACATTAAACCTTCTGGAGAGATTATCTCTCAAGTCTACAAGTGTGCCTATGCATTTTACTACGGGAAGCACACATTGAACGAGAACAGAGCTGCAGACTTGCAGCTGCCCTACTAAACAAAAATACAGTAGATGATGTTACCAGAAAAAACAACTGCATCTTGCTACACAACATAAAATGCAAGCAAATATCAACTCCGGGTGGATTTTCTTTACTTTCTGGAAACATTCTGCAATTCTGAGTTTCTGCAATACTTTCAGATTTACACTTTAGGAAAGCAGCAGCTGCTCACTGCCAGTTAAGCAAGCCCAAATGAGACAGGTTAAAAGCTGATTTGCAGTTGATTTGCAGGATGATTAAACAGCATTAGCAACTCTAGCACTTCTACTTTAGCGGCATGAAATAAAATGCATCCAGGTTTGGGGTTTTTTCCATATCCCGAAAACTTAAACATTAACTCCTGTCACTGTTCTAGTTTGTTTCTGTTTGTTTCAGAACAGCAGCCCTTGATTTTAACCAAATTTGGGAGCACTGGGGGAGAGAAAAAAATATATGACAAAGATATCACCAAATCTGGAAAAGATTAGTAACTTGAGTGGTGAAATATTATAAATCTCTTTTTTTTTTCTTTTTGCAAAAGTAGTTGTAATGCTTCAATATGGAAAAAAAACGCCAGACTTCTGGTATTTGCTAAAGAGCACCTCAGGAGTCTGAAGTAGAACCAGTTCACTTAAGGGACAAACAGTGAGAAACTTATGAGACTGTCTCATGTCAAAAGTGGTAGCTGTAACAATAAATAAATACCTCAAAGACATCAAGTAATTGAAACAAGTGGGCCTCAACTTTCCCTTCAGCCTCACTCTAGCTTTTTATGTTATGCTGTTCCTATCTCTTTTGCCATCCCTTGGGGGTAAAAAAAAAAAAATCACTAAAGCTTTATATATTGCATAACCCTAAAAAATTCTTGTATTATCCAGCAGAAGCACACAATCAAGCTTCTGCCAAGAGCAAGTACACTACCTTCACATCCAAGATCAGTACAGGGATGTTTCCGAAGCACACATTAGACAATTTATTTTGTGCTAGTAGCAGAATGTAAGAATGCAGTAGAACGCTGCATTTAATTTGGCAAACTTTAAATGTACGTACAACAATAGACAGAAAAAAACACTGTTAAAGCATCTTTATTTCTGACACTAAAGTAAACTGAGGAAAAAATAGGATTGATAAGCTCACCCAATCCATTCCTCTGATGTATAAAGTCCTTTCCCCACAGGCCTCAAGTGAAAGAACAAATATCTTGTAAAGGCAATGAGACCCTACAGAAGTTTCAGTGAGTGTCTGTTTAGTAAGCCACAGGAATAAAAAGCTATTAAAAACTCATTGAAACATGCACAGCCAAACAGGCTGCGTCTGTATCTACACAGTGCAGTAGCTCTGATAAAGTCACCACTTAGACAACCCCACAGCATTCCTGTCAGTAATTAACAGCTTAATTCTTTAACACTAGGAAAAAATACAGTGGAGGTTCAATTAGCAGAAGTGGCACTTCTATGCCTGAAACTCACAAAGTACTGTACTGGCTTGAACACTGCAGCTCATTGTACCTGCTAAATCCTCCCTCTGCTCAATCTCAGACTTGTTGTATATCTATTTCATATGTAATGCAATATTTATTGGATTAAAAGCAAACAGATATGCACAGTTAAATATGTCACAAGGTCAAACAGTTTGTAAGGAACCACTTCTTCCCTCCAAGTGCCCCCTAACAGTTGTGAAATTGGGAGTTTTGCAGATAGACGCATTGCATGTTGTTGCCCAATAACAGCAAGTAGCTGTCTGCAGCAAAAAATGCATTTAGTAAATGCTGTGGTATTTCCTCATGATTCTCAGCAATTGACTTGCATCTTGGTAATCTGTTGTTCTTTTTACAGCAGCAAAATTTTTAGAGAGGGTACCTGACCTGGGCTCTAATCCTCCCTATGGTGTTTAAGGAAAGAAGTCTTTAATTTAAATATGTCTTGCTCATGAGTCCCCCATTACTGAGCAATGACCCAAACAAGCTTGCTATTTCTTAATACAGAAGCCAACTTCAAAACTAAGAACTAATCCATCAGTTTACAAAGGGCTGACACACATTTAATGACCACAAAATGCAAGCTATTGTGTATGCTACTGCTCAGGTGTGTATTTGACTTACTTTTGAGCAGCAAGATGAATCAGATGACCACTAGAAGCTCCTTTCAGCTTAAACTATTCTGCAAGAGCTTTGGTATGTTGTTTTAAGAGTACTTTTGCAAATCAATGCAACACATGAAATCAATGCAATAGATGACATCAGTGCTTATGAGTCACTTGACTTAGCGCTCATCTTCTGGAGATGTATTTCACAAGGTATAGAGAGCAGCAGCCTTCAATGACTCTCAGCTGTCTTCAAATCAGCAACTAACAGATCCATTTATATCCCAGAGCAGGGCACACTGTTTCTATGACTAAATTCCTCACACTCAGGAATTTGTTTGATAATCACCAACCCTTTTACTGCCTAGCATATCGGCTTGTAAAGAAGCTCTGTATTTCAGTATAAAATATCAGCCCAAAGTCTGCTAGTTCAACTACATCCTCCTCAGATGAGTCCAACAATGATTGCTAAATTCTCCCCGCCAGAGATGACACCTAAAAATCAAGTTCATGGACAAGACTATAGCATACAGTGCTCCACTGTCCTCACGGAGGCAGCAATTCCTGCCACTTTTGAGGCAGGTCCTCCCACTGCAGGTGAGCTCAGAGGTGTCCCTAACTGAGAAGTTTCAGAGTAACTCTGCTCAGTTAGATTACCCTTCAGTGTCTGTGCAGTCTTTGCTGTATCACCTGCCAAACCTATGAGGAATGCACATCACGGCAATACAATTTCACTCTTATACAGATGAGAATGTCAATCAGGTGTTTCTCTCTCATACTCTGCTTCTGCTCGAGTACAAGACCCTGTATTGTTTAAAAGATTGAATTCTTATTTCAAAAATTTCCAGTTATAAGAGTGCACTAGGTCTTGGCAGTTCATTTTATTTATAGTGGCTTATATAATGCCACATTTCAGATTTGTGAAGAAAACAGTGTTGTTAATGCAGGGATGTTTTAGTTTAGCTGAGCAGTGCTAACACACCACCAAGGCCTCATCTGCTCCTCAGCTCTGACAGGTAGACTGGGGGTGCAGAAGAAATTGGGAGGGAACACAGCTGGGAAAGCTGACCCCAACTGACCAAAGAGATATTTCATGCCAAAAAGTATCATGCATAGAAATAAAAGCTGAGAAAAGGAGAAAAGAGGGACATTCACAATCATGCCATCTGCCTTCTTATGTCACAGTTGTGCACACTTCCAGGAAGTCCTGCTTTCCTGGAAATTGCTGAACACCTGCTCATTATGGTGGCAAGTTATCCTGGTGGCAAGCAGTGAATGAATTCCTCATTTTGCTTTGCTTGCATACACACACAGCTTTTGCTTTATCTATTAAAGGACCTTGATCTCAGCCTATGACTTTTTGCACTTCTATCCTTCCAATTCACTCCCCCAAAGCACTGATGGCTGAGTGGTGCTTTGCTCTTTACTGGGGTTAACCTACAACAAAAAGCATGTAAATAACTTCCCCAGTAGTTGTGCTAAAAAGTCTATACAGTCCTTTCCCTTACATGAGCCCAAAACAGCGTAGACGGAAGCTGCAAGGAGGTTGCAGTTCAAGTGGGGCCTTCTACCTAATTTCTATTCAGAAAGGATTCCAATTCTCCTGAAAGAGTGGATCACTTGCTTTTGTTAACACCTGAAAACACTGACTTTAAAACAGCTGCTGTAAAATAAACCATCTACCATGGTTCCCAGAAAGACAATTTAGAGCAAAAGTTATCTCTTCACCCTCCTTAGTACTAGCCAAAGTTCAGAGATTTTATGCTCGATGTTTACTATTGACTCACAACATCATGCTTCCTGAAACAACCAAGAACACATTCATTGTTCCTGCCCAGGGCTGCACTCACCAGCTGAGAAGCCCTGCTGCAGAAAGCATCTGTCTTCCAGGTAGTAAAGCCATCCTGCAGAGATTACTTCAAACCACCCTTCAGATTCATCATGCCACTCACCAGGATAGCAGCAGAGTGCTTCTAACAAGTGTTTTCTGCTGTCTAATCCCTACCATCACGGTTTTCAGCTTGACCTGAAGGTATTAACGGGGACTGAAGAGAACAGTATTACTCCAAAGGAGTAATTACAGGCAGGAGAAAGGTTCCTTAGATATTAGAGCAGTATTCTGAAATAAAATTTATAGATCCCAGAAATCCTCCATCAAGGGGGATAGATGGCTCTAAAGTGTGCATGCATTTGATAACATCTGTAAGGAAAGATAAAAACAATGGTATTTGCTATTTGACTCGGGTCCACAGAGCCAAAAAAAAGAAAAAGAAAAAGAAAAAAAAATAAAGAAATTCCGGGCTACCAGGAAAGTTAGTTTCATGAAGGCCTTCAACTACTTTAAGCATGCCTAGAAGGGAAAGTAGTAGCATCTGTATTTTTTCAGATAATGGCCAGTGTGGAATACCTCTTCCCTCTCTCTGCTCCCTACCCAACCGCTGATTGCTGTTTCCTTATGTTCAAAAATGAAGAGAAGAAATCCTTTCTCTGGTAATCCAGGCAAACCTTAGAGCCAAAGATAATCAAGTGTCCCAACTGACACCCACTGTGACACCCAGGGACTGAAGAGAAGTCTAACTACAGGCCATTTTGGCAACAGCCAGTGGTGTAAAACACACCAGGTTAACTCACCTTAAAAAATGCAAACCATTTGTAGTCATTTATCACAATTTCAAAGCCTTGATTGTAAATCAAAGTGAAGAAACCATAGTTGCCCAGGCTATCCTGAGCCACATCTAGCTTCTGAAGATTGACAACCACCCTTTTCTCCACAGGCCCTAAAAGAAAGAAACATTAGGGCATGATTACTTTATGGAAGAGAAAAATAATGCAAAAATTGTATAAAGGATGCAACTTTTATTCCTGAAGATGCTACAGTACACTCATTGAATACACTCTTCTGCAAAAGGGCATCGAGATACTTTAGGACATTCACTTACCTGTCAGTGGGTCTACATGCTCATTTTTTCCACTGCTACACAGTATCTGCACATTTTATTAGCAGCAGCACCAAGCAGCTGTGACTGGGAAACTCTAGCTTATTGAAACACAACTTGCTGCAGAGCTACAAAGGATGCTGTGTCATTTAGGCACTGTGACTGCTATGACAACTCTTCCCCTACAACATCTGGGATGAGGCATCACCCATCCTACACTCCTTCACACCAGTGCTCCAACCCTACCACCCCTCACCTCCACTGCTAGTACTGCCACTTGTCTCCTCTGATCAAAAAGCAGATGACACAGAAAAATGCAAAGCATCTACTATTTTTAAAATTACACTGACATACAATCATTAAATAGTAACTCCCCACTACTATCATCCTCTCGAAGGAAGTGGTGCTTCCATCTTTTTGGATGCTGTCAGGTTTCCCTGACAGCCTCTCAGGGGGTGCCCAGGTGTCACCAGCATTGCCCCCCTCTCCTGCTGGGAGCAGCCAGGGCCCGGGCGGGCAGAGCCTCGCAGGAAGGCACCCGTGAGAGAGGGGCAGCGAGCCGGCATGAGCCATGGGGCCCACGGAGAGGCCTAGTCCAGTCCTCATCGGAACAAACAGAAGAGAAACAAAACAGCAGAGTAAAGGGGAACTGCAGCAGCGCAGGAAGCCACCTCCCCGCCGCCCATGCCGGCTCCGGGGGCTCCAGGCACGGAGCGGCCGCTCCCCCCGCCCGCTCCCGGGAACACCTCTCGGCCGCCCGCGGCTCCGCGGGGCGGGAGCTGCCCGGGGCCCGCCGCGCTCTCACCCGCCTGCGAGC
>JAYDZK010000001.1:34475790-34513674 GCA_034509185.1 Euphonia xanthogaster
TCTTTTTTTTTTTTTTTTTTTTTTTTTTTGCCAGTGCATTTCTGTTAACATGATTGATGCCAGGTTGTAGGATGCTATAGGTTTGTGTGCTTGAATAAGGTATGTAGGTTTGTTGAATAAAGAACCATGAAAAGGTTAAAAATCCACTGTAGTAAGGGACAAATAACAGAAGGTATCAGAAATGAAGGAAATGAAGGAATAGCCAATCTGCAGGAACTAAGAGCCATGACCCAAGAAGAAAGAACAGGAGAACACTGTAAATCAAAATATAAAACTAAAGAACAACTTTACTTGAACTTTGTGTTCATTGGCTCAGCAAAGAACCCACTGGTAGACTGTCATTGCCCCTTATTCACATAAGCTCCTTCCTCTTAGAGCATGCACAGTAAAATCAGTGTCCACTGTATCTTTATATTTAAACAGAGACCAGAGAAAGAAAAAAAACGATGTATATTTAAGTTGTTACAGATACAGGAGATGAGTTCTTTTTAATTGTGGAAATGTATAAAAATGAGCACTTAGCATGCTGAAGGTGTGCCCTCTTTGTGGCTTCATCAACTACCACCCATTTCTGCACAGATATTACATGAGTTCAAATGCCTCAACTCTGTGTGTGGGATGGCTTCTTATACAGTGGGAAAAAGATTCCATACTTGGCAATACAGGCTTGTAAAGCACATTCCTATCCTTTGTTAGTGGAGAAGAAACCATCAGATGGGATCTCAGATCCTAGAATTCAGAGCTCTTTTTTGACTGTCATCAACATGTGATCACCTTGAGTCTATAAATGAAACTGTACTGCTAAAATCATTCACCTGTTACTGACTCATCTTCACACTGTTTGGTTTGGTTTTCTGTGTTGCAGATATTTCATGGGGACATCTAGTTGGAATGGCACAAAAGAAACCAAGGAGGAGAGAGTTAGCCAGCAGTGCATACCATATAGGTCCAGTGCTTCAGCTTGCTTTTTCATGTTCCTTGTTTAGCTTCACAGATCTACTCTTAAGAGTCTAAAGATGGGTGGGATGGATGTTCATTACCCTGTGGGGCTGTGTCTTTCTTTTTCTGGGGTGTTTTCAAATTGTTCCATCAAGGAGCTTTTTGCTTATCATTGAACTCTGCAAATGGTGCTGATAAATACAGGATGTTTCTCACCAGTCAGAGTTATTCCAAGGACTAGAAATTCCAGGGGAATTTCTAGGGCACATCTTTCTGATGTCCTTAGTACACTATCAGTTATTTAAGATGAGGAAGTAGGAGGCCAAAGGCTCTTTAGCAGCCTGTGGGGCTGAGGCAGAGTTGTTACAGCAAATGTGTTGCCAAATCATGAACAGCATAGAAGATCTGATTTCTTGGTTATTGAACCTACTACCACTGGATGAGGCAGAAAAACATTTCACTCAATCATACTTCTGCTAAATCAAACTTAAAGGTCATTTGGAGGATTTTAAAATTTTAAAGAAATTATTTAGTCTGGGAAAGTTCATGGTATTAGTGATGTAGTGGAAAGAAACCACTCAGAATGTACTGATACAAAATTTCTCTATCAATATTTTAGGACAAGAAGTTGATAGAATAAATAAATAATAAAGTTGATAGAATTTCCTTACTTTGAAGCCTGGGGCTGTGCTGGTTATCTGATAATAGGAGTCTCAGAGCTGTCTTCACATGACCTGCAACCGCAATTCAGAGGGAGGAGGAACAGAGAAGTGACACACAATGAAAGAACAAAAGAAGTCCTAATCAGTGGTTTTAAGGTCAAATTTTAAGTGATCTTATTGTTCACTCATGTTTCTTTTTTTACCAGTTTCCATCATGTGTTTTTGTCAGTTCTAAATCTTGCTCCTAAGAAGGACAAAGTGCAGATAAAATCTAATCTTCTGATGTCAGACAGCTTCATGACTTTGCATCAGACCATGGCTCATTTCTAAAGATCAACACTAACTTTTTTCAATAGAGATGTCCCTGATAAGGTGGGTAGGCTAGGTCCCAGCCTGAGGCTTAGCTGAACAGACCATGAGAAACTGTGGGTGTAACAACTAGCAGTTAGAGGAGATAGGAAAAACCATGGGTAACACTATGAAGGATTTAAAAACTTGTTTAAAAATCAAATTTTACAGGTGTTTAAGGGGGAATTGTGTGAGAAGCAGCCAGACCCCACTGGCATCTCTAGACAGGTACTGGGGTACCCCTGGAAGATGAGGTGGCAAGGTCTAAAAAATGCTTTCAAGCAGTGTCTCAGGTGGCTGAAATGATAGAGATAGCAGCATCATAGATACCAAATTTGGGTACAAAGGTAGCAAAACGGGACCGAGATGGAAAAATAACATGTGGTGTTTTTTATTTGGGAGAACTGGGAGCTAGACAAAAGGAGATGAAAATGGGCTGGAAAAGAGCAAGCTTGAGAAAATGGGGAGAAGAGAGAACAAAAGGAGTTTGTGATGTATAAGCAAGTGGCTGGTTAACAGCTTGGGCCAAGCCCTTTGCCCCATCTTGCAGGTTACCCTGTGTTGTTAAAAATCTGTTTCAATGTTCTGTGTAAACTCACTTTCAGTTCTGTGTGTGAGATGTTGGAACACGCAAGGGGTCTTGCAGAGTTCTAAAGGAAGTGAAGTTGTGAGCCTAAATAAAAGGAGGTGAGACAGATAAGTAAAGACCTATAAACTGCTGCCAGAGGGCAGCTTCTGGTGCCTGTGGACTTTATATTGCAATGAGGCAGAGGGAGCCAGGGAGCATGGATCGTTCACCTTGTTTCCTGGAACTGAGTAGGCACTGACACCATTTTTAGTCCCTAAGGAATAATTTTCTACACCCCCAGTCAACCAAAGATCCAATTTTTAATTCTACCTATTCTTCAAAGTCCAGCCACTTCTGACAAGATCTGTTTTTCAGGAAGGTCAGCCGTTTCCCATGCTTCATCCAATTCCGATCCAACAAATAACTTTTGCAAGTCACTGGGATCTAGGAAGTTGACTGATTTACACAGTAGATGAGCTTTCAGGACAATTAAAAAAAAAACAAAAAACCACTGGATGCAAAATAAAGTATTTTAAAGAATAAAGGATCTCAGTTTGAGAATAAATTCTTTTTTAGACAAATTCAATAATCTATCTCATTACACAGTGTTCATGTAATTTATTTTCCTTTTTTTCTTCTGGAATATTCAGTTTTAAATCTGACCTTGAGAGAGCAAAAGAAAAACAGAGAGGAAAACATGAAAGATCGCAGATAAAACCTATGAAGACATAGGGCTTCTATCCTAAGTCAGTTTTTTCCAGGACAGTATCTTACTCTTTCTTAAAGAAAACAAGCCTATTGCTAAAGCAAATGATAGGTTTAAATATCAACTATTTTTTCCTCCACAAGTTAACGTCATCATAGTTCTTAAATATGCCTGTTTCAAATGTGCAGAAACAGATGATTGGTTGAAGAGACTATTGTATACAGAAGTGCTTGTTTATCGCTGCTCTTTCCTGAAAGGTGATACCTTACTAATTTCTGTTTTAGGACTTTTAGGGTTATTCCAGCCTCACCTCCATGGTGAGAGGTAGAACTAATTTTCCACTACACTCTGCATGCGGTGAGGTGGAACATTTCACGAGCTCCCTGTGCCCTTGCACTCTTTGGAGAAAGATCAGGACCTGTGGATTTTTACTGGCTTAGGAAGTTAATTCCTCAGTCTTGAGGAGGTGACCCACTATGACTGAACTCTAAGCATTGATTCTAACTCATTATTGGGTCCAACTTTTGACATAAAATACATTCAGTTGCAGTATATTTTATTACCAGCACACAGGCCAGATATACTTCACTGTAACACTGGTTTCAGAGACCTGACACAAAGCCTTGTAAAGATGCTCCTAATTCACATCAATGATTACAGCATCAGTCTGGGACACGGGTGTTCAAAATGTTCCAACTGTCTTTGACAGATATTTTTGTGGAAGTTTACAGCTATTATGTCTTTCAGCAAAACAAATATCAACAGCAATAATTCCATTCAACAGAATTTATAAAATCAAGGGAATCTCACATGTGTCAAGTCCATGGACCATGTGGATACTGACATGTTCCAGTGGGAGGAAGAAATAGAAGACACTCACTTTCTGAGTGCTGCAGACTGAATATTTTTAGATTTTTCATTCATTTGCTTCTATATACACTCAATTTGAAAGGAAAACACAGAATTGGAATAAAGGGAATCCAGGTCATTGTGAGGGGTAGGTATCTTGTCAAAAGATCAGGAAATATGCATAAATATAAAAACCAATGACAATTCGTCACTATTTTATTGGGTCTATGACAGCTCAAGGAAATACATCTCACTCTTTTTCATGTATTCTTAAATTGCTTGATGACCTATGCAGTTTTTAAGAGGCATTGCACACAGCAAGAAGACTTCAGAAACAGTAAACCACAAAGCCATATTTGATGAATGTGGGTTGGATTTTAGCTTTGGAGCAGGGTTTACTAATCTAAATGTCTTAACTTAAGCTCATGTCTTTTACACACTTCATTATGGCAGATCTGATACTCAGTGCCTACTTAGAATTCTCAGCAACCTCAATGTGAGAACAGAAAGATCACCTGCATGTTAGTGACAAGTCCATGCTCATTATGAGCTTCAATTTTAATGTGCCTCAGTTACTAGTTGTCTAGGAGGACTAGCCCAGTTCTATTTAATTTGGAGTGACTGTCTTATACCACAGATACCTAAAATTAGTGAATCTCATGTATGGTGTGCAGGTCTGCTGGAATTACAGCCACTTCAACAACATCCTGAAAAATTTACAATATACTGTGAAAAACATGTGGACAGGACAGATGGGGAGAATGCAATGTGCCAATGAGATCGATGTATTACTTGTATTTCATATAAGTCAGACACAAAATGTTTCATAAATAGAGGTGACCTTTGGCAAAATGTTTGCCACACTTGTGGTGATTTACATAGAATTGATAGACTTCTAAAGTTCATGGCAAAATATTGAGTGCTCTGACATTTTTTTTAGCTTTAGTAACCAGACTTGCAATAATCACTCAGCAAATGCATCTGCTCACCATCAACATTTTTCTATCACATTCTGATTTCCTAATTAGTGGATTCAAGCAGTAGAGGAAGCAATATGTTTATATTGTTTTCCTTGAGGGCTATTTATAATCCCTTGATGGCCATGTCAAACTCCCATTGCTTTTGTGATAGCCATTTCCTATCCAAGGGTGTAATTTAACCCTGGGAATTTATCAGCTACAAAATAGACATAAGCATCTCAGAAGAGGCATTAAAACTATATTTTAACTTATCCCATTGTCATTAAGCTTGATGAGCTATTTTCAGGTCTGTCACTAAGGGAAATGTCATGAAAACAAAAGGCTCCAGATGTTTGGAGCTGACTTCAAAAAACCAAAACAGTCTAGGCATTATGGGACAAAATTCTGTGGTACGTAATTCAACAAAATTATTAGTGAATCCCAAAATTTTTGTGTGTTTTTTCCCCCCACATAATTTATTTGTGAAGAATATTGAACGCTTCTTATTTGTGAAGAATACTGACTGCTTCTCCTTTGTCCAAGAACTATCTATAGCTCAGACCCTTGAGCAGGCAATGACAAAACACAGCTCTTCCCTTCCACTGCACCTGGCTGCAGTTGCTGCAAGCTCTGAGCAAAGAAAAGCTGGAATAGCTAAAGCCAAACTTCTGATCTTGCAGGTAACAAAAAGCAGAGAGTGATTTGGATATACTGCTGAGATCTAGTAAACACAAAGACAAATAGGCTTCTGGAGAAGCAACAGCAAGCTACTTAGACAGTGGAAATTTATAGAAAATGTTTTCTCTATCAAATCAAACCAAGAGTGAGGATAATTGGTGTTAAAATAATTGCTTTCTGTAAGAGATCCAGTCCTGTTGGCTTCCTAGAGGCATGAAGTCCAAAGTGCACCAGAGCCAGAACAGATCAAAACAGCTGATGTGGTTAAAAGACAGTGGGAACAATTGTGTTAGTGCTGCAAACATCTATGATAGACAGAGAACAAAGGTACAGGTAGGAAAGTAGAGACAGTTCATAACCAAGATTCCTAAAAAAACATTTTTTCATCTGACTTTTTGTGACCAAGAGCAACACGTTATGGAGAAGATTTTAAAAAATATTTTTAAGGGAAAAGGAAAGCAAAACCTGGATAAATAATTCAGTTTAAATAACATTTTACTATATATAAGACTTAAGGGTAAACTAAGACAATAGAGCATACAAATGATGCAGTGATTAGTGAATAGCTAAATAGTCTTGAAGAGCCATACAAGCCAAATTATTCTTGCTTGGCTGCTCTGTGTGTGCAACAGTGTTTAGAAGTGCAGTTAAAAACAGTCAAACGAATTCCTCTTAGAAATTCTGAGTTGTATATTTCAAGGTTTTTTACCTCAAAGCATATGGTTTAAGTGAGGACAAAAGAGAGCTTAATTTTTTTTTCTACTCTACAAATCACAGCACAGTTGAGATGGAAAGGCATGTCTGGATACTGCCTAGTCTCCCTGTTCAAAGTAGGGTCGGCTAAAGCTGGTTTCTCAACATGTTGCCTTGATGGGTTTTGAAAATTTTTAGGAATGGGCACTTCACAATCTCTGTGTGCAACCTGTGCCACTGTTTGACACCCTCACTGTGAAAGAGGTTTTTCTTCCATTTAAGTATTTCCTGTATTTGAGTTTGTGGCCTCTTGTGCTATCACTCAGTGTTATTGGGAAGGGTTTGGCTCTTTCTTTTTCCTGCATCCCTGGTTCTTCTATACATTGTCAAGATTCCCCATGAGCTTTCTCTTTTTTGGCCTGATCAGCCACAGCTCTCATAGCCGCTACTCATATGTCAGGTTTCCAAAGGTCTGAGACATCTTCATGGCTCTTTGCTGAACTCACTCCAGTTTGCCCATATCTATTGTACTGGGAAGCCCAGAAATGAGCACAGAACTGCAGATATGTCTTACCAATGCTGAGCAGAGGGAACGGATCACCTCCCTCAACCTGCTGGCAACACTCTGGGCCATTCAGCCCAGAAGGCTGTTGACCCCCTTTGCTGTGAGGGTTGGTTACTGGAATATATTCAGTTTGGTGTTCATGAGGACTCCCTGGTCCCTCTCTGCATGGCTGCTGTCCAGCTGTCAGCCACACCTTGCCGTGGTTCTTGGGGTTATTTCTTACCAGGAGCAGGAGTTGATATTTTCCTTTCTTGGAGTTCATGAGGTTCTTCTTGTCCCAATCCTCCAGCCTGTAAGGTCCCTTCAGATGTTGGTACAATCCTCTGGTGCATCAAGCTCTATTCCAACATTATATTCCCTGCAGACTTGCTGAGGGTCCATCCTGTCCCATCATCCAATCCTAAATAAAGCTGTTAGGCAGTGCTGACTTGAGTACAGACTGCGGGGGTGCACCACTACTGATTGTTCTTCAGTTTGACTTTGTACTGCTGATCACAACTCTTTGAGTCCAGAACTCAGCCAATTTTCAATCCACCTCACTGTTTACTTTTGCAGTCCTTACTTTGTCAGTATGTCTGTGAGGATATGATGGGAGACACAGTTGGAACACTTGCTGAATTAAAGGTAAAAATCATCCACTGTTCTCTCCTTTTGAAGAGTCCTCTTCACCAATGAATCAGTCAATTAAGTCACCTGAGTTGTTTCTTTTCCCTCTGCAAAATACTGAATATTGCTAATTGACAGTTAAATGGTTTGGGAATTGCAGTCAGATTTATACGTTATCAGTTCCATTCCCGTTGATGCTACTGTCAGATTTTCAGAAAGGCTACATTTGCCTCCCAGTGAAAACTGACAGTAAAAGTAATTCTCCTCACTTGATTTTAAATGTTTAAAGAGGAGACTTTAGTACAATCCATATATTTTACCTGTTATGTGGAAAAATGAAGTGTGAGATATTTGTGGACAACGAAGTAGTTGTCTCTTTACACTGCTGATCTATAGAGTCCAGATGAAATAAGACTTTTAGTTTTTATGAGAATAAGTGAAATTATCCTCTCCCCTACATTAAAAAAATAGTGTAATCATGCTTACATCCTTAATGTTCTACTGATGTAGGCACCATGCTGTGCCCATAATTGTGGCAAACAGGGAGAAAGGCACAAAGTATCAGTCTTGGAGACTTAATCCCTGCCACTGGCATGTACTTCTGATCCTGTAGAAGAATGGTTTTCCTCTAGGACAGACAATATAGAGAATAATCCCTCCACTTATATTTGTCCAACCCTGTGCAGTGCATGGGAACAAAGGAAGAACAGCAAAAGATCTCCCTGCAGAGCTGACTAAAGCGTCTGCAGCATGGATGCTGCCAATGAAAGTGTAAGTGGCACCCTGGTGATGCTGCTTTCTTGACAGAGAGACATCAGACTGCCTTCTCTACAGAGAGGCTGCCTCTGCTTTTAGGTTCTTATCTGCCTATTTTACTGCTGTGCTGGAGTTAATTTTTTCCATAGTGGCTGGTATGGAGCTGTGTTTCTGGCTTGCACTGGAAACAGTGCTAATAATACAAGGGTGTTTTAGTTACTGTTGATCAATTCCCAGAGTCAAGGCCTGTTCTGCTCCTCACCCCACCCCACCAGCAAGGAGGCTGGGGGTGCATAAAGAGGGGACACACCCCAATTGCTCAAAGGGATTTTCCATACCACGTGGTGACATGCTCGGCAGATAAAGCTGGAGGGAGAAGAAAAAGAAGGAGGTTCAGGGTGGTGACATTTGTCTTCCCAAGTCACTGTTACATGCAGTGGGTCCCTGCTCTCCTGGGGATGGCTGAACACTTGCCTGCCCATGGAAAGAGATGAATGACTTCTGTTTTGCTTTGCCTGTGTGTATGGCTTTTGCTTTCCCTATTAACCTTTCTTTATCTCAATACACATGTTTTTTTTACTTTTATTCTTCCATCCTGTTGTGGTGGAGGAGTGGGCAAGAGGCCGTGTGGGGCTGAGTGCCAGCTGGGATTAAACCATGACAATGGCTTACTGCTGCTCCTTTTCTCCTCAGTTTACAGTGGCCTCACTAAATGCAGGGCCATCTCATCATAAACATGATTTCTCCTCTGCTATTCATAGCCAAGCACAATTGCACCAATTGCATCATGATTAGCAGCAATATTCATCTCTGGCAGAGGAATGATAAGAGCCCTCATTGCAGTTAGAACAATTAATCTGTGAAGAAATGCTATGAAAATGTTCTCACTCTGCAGACTGAGAATGGAATACATTAGCACAGAAGAGTCCATAAGTTTTTGTCAATATAACAGTTAATGGTTCTTTATTTGGAGGAACTAAAGAAAGGTTTTCACCAATTTGAATAAATCCATTTAAACGTTACAGAAATGCATGAGATTGCATCTAGTGTCTGTTATAATAGGTCAGCATTGTAGATAATTTCTCCATTGCAATAAGGCTATGACAGATCTGGAATATATTATTCTGGAATAGCCAAGACTGGAACACAATAATACATAAAGATGAAAGAAGCTATAATACCTAATGTATTTCTATATGCTGCAGAAATCTGTCTTCCATATAAAAATTAATGAAGCCTCTTTCCTGGATATTGGACTTTACTGTCCTGCAGTAGATACTTTCCATAAGCATGTGGTTTGAATGGTAGAGCACACAGCTGTGCCCCCACCCCACAGCAGAAGTGATTTCTGATTCTGATATTGCAATTACCAAACATATTGTCTTAATTTTAGGTAATTGTAGGATGTGTAATTCCATAGCTATTTAAAGGTATTTTTTTTGCAGGAGGACACTTGGCTCATACTTATTTTTGAGAGCACATACTCACTGGGTTCCTCTTTACCATGGGCCAAACAACATGTTGGCATTTCATGCATATTCAGTTCTGGTTATCTATGAATTTTTTTAAATAATTACTTTAATCTTCCAAATTTTGACTGTCCCTTTTTGATATCAATTTCAAGACTGTTGGCACCACAGTACATTTTGTATATCTTGATATCGATGAATATTGAATGCCTGATGATCCGAGTTTATGATTCACTCTTTCAGATATTGTTAGCTGTAATAGCTTTAAAAGGTCCAAAACAGTGAAACAGTCATCCCTGAGGGATGAGAGTGCTTTGCTCTTATCTAGACTGCAACTTCCATATAAACTTAACTTTTCCTACATGGATGTAAACCTGGGAAAAAATTGCTGTGAAACCTTTGCCATCACTATTGACCATTATAGTAAATTATATTCCTAATTAAAGCCAAGAAATACATTATAATTGTATTTATTATCCAGACTTTTTTTTTCCTTACTTGACTTTACTAAGCTTTTAGCTGTCTCGTCCTTCAGCTGGGAAAGAAGGAAGGGAAAGAAAGAAATCTTGCTTTCTTACAAGCAGGAAAACATTTCTTACAAGCTTGCCAGATCCCAAGGTTCTCTTGGCACTGAAGAAGAAGGATGCTGCTTTTTATGATTTGTTTTTATATCAAAGAACAATTTGTTTGCTGATAGATGGTGCAGTTAGCCATAATATGAACCCACAAAAATGATAAAAGGTGATTTTAGATTGGAGAAAATATAGTCAACTAAAGGGCATACAAAATACAAGCAGCCTGAAGATGTTAGTAGAAGAAACAAAGGGAAAGAGCAATAAATGTTAAAGCTGCCTTGAAGTTCATAAGAGAATTAATGGAAGAGTACCATCAAATGCAAAATGCATCTTCAATAAAGCTTATTACTCAGGAACTTTCAGGTTAATTACTAGTTTAGTAGTGCAACTAAAATCTTGGTGTGAGAGAAGAGGGGGAAAAATCATTCTAAGCTTGGTCAAAATTTTAATAGAATGTGTGCTTCAAGGGGGAAATTCAGTGGTCAAACAAAAGTTAAAATTCCACAAACTGTCCCTAGGCTCACTCATGAGGACAATTCCTTCAAGTTGGAGGGAAACTTTAAGGTTTACAAAGAGGTCACAATGTGCCTGTAGAATTTAACACTGAGCATGATAGCAGAGTAACATTGCACAGGTGTGTCACACTGCTGGGAAGACAATTAACATACAGTATGAAAGAAAGCAGGCCTTATCATGAGTGACTAAAGAAATTCCACTGAATTCACCCAGGATAAAAGTCACACAGTATATTGAATGACAAACCTTCCTATTCCTCTGGTAATCTTTGAACAAGACCATCTGGATGAAAAAGTCTATGATCTCATCTTGAGTGTGGAGGTGGTCAATGCAAATGGAGGAATACCCTCACCTAGAGAAAAATCAGAGTTCTGGGATTTTTACTGGTAGTATTTTTACCATGAGAAAGAAATCTGTTGCTGTAGGTTGTAGCTGGCATCAAGAAGCTGAAGGCATGAACAAGGACAGCATATCCCATCCATCCTAATGAAGCACTGAGTCATAGAACCTTCCACTAAATTTAAACAGCTTGACACCACATGGGAACATAAGCACAAAATGTCCTGTTTTGTGTACTCACAAAACAACATGGAGATGGCATAGATAGTAAAGTGACTGATGGAATGACAACACAGACAGGAGTGAAGAGGCAGTGTTGACTCATCTGTTGGATCAGAAAACACAGACAAGTTCTGTGGTTGTCTGTTTCACATGATGGACAGCCTGTTGCTGCCAAGGAGAGTTGTGCACTGGGAATGACATCAAATAAAAACACAAAGCAGAACCAAATCCAAATACTGTGCAATGCACAGCTGATGAAGTAGAAACAAATCAGGCAACAGTGGAGACTGTGATTTCTATCTGAAGATAGATTTTAAACTTTCTCAAACAGAATATTAACCAAGAAGCAGAAGAAGACCAGGATTTCAGCAAGATGAAAATAGGATGATGAGGACACTGGAACAGGTTTGTGGACTCCCCATCCCTGAAAGAGTTTAAGGCTAGATTGTACAGAACTCTAAGAAACCTGGTCCAGTGAAAGGTGTCCCTGTCCTTGGCAGAGGGGTGGAACTAGATGATCTTGAGGGTCCCTTCCAATCCAAGCCATTTTATGATTCCATGATTCCATGACTTTTTGTAGCACATACTGAAATCAAATCTCATTTCAGACTAAACAAGGCACCCAGTAAAACAATCTTGGGAACAAAGTCAGAGCTTCTTGCACATCTTTGACAGTTTTTGGTAGTGCTACCAAGCTTTTATTATTTCACCTTTAATCAGTCAGTCTCAAGATATGGGATGATGTGGTAATCACATCTCCTCTGAACAGAGAGAGACATAGCTCTCCCAGGATTTTCCTGGGAAGCTGTGAGTAGCTGTGAGAAAGCTCAGAGAAAGAATTAAAACAATTATTATCTCAATCTCTGCACCTGGCAGGCAATCTCTGTTTGTCAAAGATGTTTACAAAAGAGAGTTGTCGCTGCTTGACCAATAGGTGAGAGAAGATTCCTAAAGGCCAATCAGGTCTTAGATCTACCATTGTTTCTATAAGAACTGTAAATTTCTAATAATAAAGTGCCTTTTCTTGCCTTCTGATGATGGAGTCTCTGTATCACCTTTGTCTGTCCTCGATATCCCTTCGGTGATAGGATTTAATTGGAGAATTCAGTCAACTTTGTCAATTCAAGCAATCTCTCTACCAAGTTGTCTAGGTTCTTTCTAAGAGAAATAAATAGACCCTTCCATAGTATGATCCATCTCCATGCAGAGTGGTGTAACAAGGATAGAGGATTGAAGGGATGCTCAGAATTATCCAGCAACAACCACAGATCATTTCTACTAACTGAAATGTCCAGTGAAGCATCAGGCCGAGGTATTCTCACTTCCACAATGAGTTAGAAACTGTATGTAAATCAGACAGGCATTGTTTAAATTTCCAACTTAAATAAATAAAGATCAATTAAACCAGACTACCACCTGATTTTAATGTATTCTAAGACTCATTCTTGCTGTGGAATATGATAAATCCCAAAATTATGATTTATTTTCACTTTCCCAGTAGTGGACTAGAATACAGTCTCAGCTGCAGAATGAGAAAGGATTTTATTCCTTATAATAAATATTGTTTTTTCAGGCCTACACATAATTCAGAGTCTGTGAAAGTAATTACTTCACTAGAGCTGAAGTTCTGATAATTGGATGAGTTGTTTTAACAGTGACAATAGTTTTTCTTCAAATAAGTTCCCAGTCCCAATATAAGAAAATCTGAGAAAAAATGTGTTGCCTGTAGCAGTCAGATTAGATTTTATAATCAGATAATCTTAAGTGGTCTTAAAATGTTGGATGCTACATCAGGTTGCCTGTAGCAAGAACAGAATGGTAAAATAACAGTCATTACACCATTATATTCTCAAGCATGTTGTGCTTATATAGGTGCTTTTTATAATTCAGAATGTTTTCCAAACATCTTTCTAATATCTTGTAGGAAGGTAAATACGTGATCATTCTATATTTGGAAATGAAGACAAGAAGAATTTGAAGTTTCCTGAAGCTAGTGCTATTGTGCAGAGAATTGATCATGCCACTTACTGTTGATTTTGTCACAGAATTAATTTTATGAGGTTAGCAATCTCTGTGATGGACTGCTGCTTAAATGTCTGGTCCTGCCAAACCCAAGTGGTTTTGCATAACTTTCAGCAACTAAAACTATCTGAAAATCCATGTTCATGAAAATCTGCCTTCTAAAGTGTCAAGCTGGGGGGCTTTCCAACCTGCTTCTTTTACATTAATCTTCTATGACTCCTGTGAACCTGTCACTAGTGTTTCTTGCTATTGATTATGTTTGATTTACAGTCTCAGTGAAGCATATTTAACCCAGGAGAAAATGTTCCTCATCCCTATTTCTTTAATTTAAACCATCAAGCAGTTACTTTGCTGATTCTCCTAACACCTATGAATTATTTTTTGACAGCATATGCTATGCAATGGATGATCACAAACTTTCAGTGTTTTTTTTCAATTACTTTTTATCTCCTCACTTGCAAGAAAAGCATTAAATAAGCAATAGCCCTCTGACATCTCTCCTCACTAGATTTCCTCCTCTCTGAATAATTTTGATGACTGTTGTGAAAATTGGTAGTTGCCTAGTAGCTGAAATGAAGAATTGCATTCTGTTTTAATGGTAGGAAAAAAAATCAGAACCAGAAATTTTATATAAGTGTCTTCTTTTATAGAGAATGGACACAGTCAAGTCTCTCTGCTATACAATATTATTAATGTCATGACATAAGGAAACATTTCTCAGGTGGAAGGCATTAATTTCAAGGAATAAAAAAAAAGAAAAGAAAATGAGACTTGAATCCTCAAGATGGCTCGAACCTCAACTGCCATACCATTTTATCAAAGCAAGACGCTTTTCATACAATACCCATGATAGCTGCAGAGTTACTTAGTGTTAGGTACATAGTTACATCGTACTATAAGTTAACATTTTAGCATAATCAATAGAAATAATGTTTGAACATTCCTAGAAAATTTCCTGACAGGTCTCTATGGGATGACATCAATAAAATACGTATGTGCGTCAGCATGTTCTGCTTGTTTCATGCATCACAAGATGTTGTCCGAAGCTAAGAAAACAGTATCTCTGTATCTGATGTAGCAGGAGTTGTGACAAGATCCTTAAATTGCTTGATGTTGATATACTATCATCTGGAAATTCCAAAAAAGCCAAAGGCAGTTAAACGGGGCTCTTTCAATTTCTCTCTTAGTTTTAATACCCGTTATTATTCGAGGTCTGGGACTTACCTGTGTTATTTTTCAAAACACTTTTTTTCTTTCAGGCTTTGAAGATGGAAGTGCTAGTACGCATGCAAAACAGCAGGTGGATCTGAGATTCCATATTATCATGGATGAACATATGCATTTCTGATCCAGGCAAAAGCCATGGCGTGAATAAATCTTCTGCTGAAAATGTTTTGATTGTTCATATTGTGCAGATTTTTTTGATTATTTTGAAACTGAAAATGCAGTAGGTTAGAGAAAGGTCTGCTTCTTGATGAAGTATTTGTTGCTGTGATAAGCACAGGAGTTCAGTACTGAGGTTCAGGCATCTTGTTTTGTTAATTGAGGGAGAATCTCTTTCAGGTGAACCCATGTGGATGCAGAAAAGGCAGAAAATTTCCTACATGCTCACAAATCAGTTTTCCAAATCTACTTGGACATCAGTGTTTATTGCTGGCAATGGGCAATGGGAGATAGAACCCCACCTTATTTTAAGGAACTGGTCTTCTGGGTTGTGCCTGTAGCTCTTGGCAGCATCACCAGTGTACCTGCAGTAAGGCACAGATACATCTGTCCTAGATATAAACTACCTAGGGCTTTTTCAATACCAGATGAGCTGTGGTGATGAAAAGACATGGCATGAGCTGATGTTTAACTGTTTGCTAAGGTCACAGATGGATCCAGTGGTACCTGTGATGAACTACTGCCAGTCCCCAGGCTGGTGTTTTAGCTTTCTCAGATACAGAAACACCTCAGCGGTGTGAGCAGCAGGAGACTTAGTGCTAAATGCAGCTCTGCTTCACAACAGAGGATATATCACTTCCCCAGAGTGAGCTTTCTATTTCTCCTCCTGACTTTTCTATTTATGTATTACCGTCTTTTTGGCCAAGCTGTCTTGAGAGAAAGGAAAGCCAAGCTTTCACTAGAGTTGTTAACAAAATTGAGATCACTTCCTCCTCTATTACCCAGCTGGTGTAAATCAATACAGTTCTAGTGAATTAAGTGGTACTTTCTGCCATTTCCTCTAGTTACAAACTCAATTCAGGATCCCCCTGATGAGTGTCATGGATGAGAACAAAGAATGTCAACAGAACAGTATTATATCTTGTATTTCTTCAGTGGGGATGTTTTCCTTCTCAGCTGTCCTTTTCAGTTTTATTTCATTTTAAATTTTGTTTGATTTCTTTGCCCCATTTTGCTGCATTAGCAGCTATGTGGAGAACTGTGAAGTAATCTTTTTGTTGCACTGGCCTTCCTGAATTTTTTTCCAATATACCAGAGAGGTAGGCTAAACAGGTTCCAGTGGCACTTGCTTCTTGATCACTGCAGTGGCTTAAGCAACAGTTTTACACATGAAGGAAAGAAAAGGCTCCCTGAATGCTAAATAGCTCTGTGTGTTTTGCCACCCACCCCCTCTGCTGAAACATGGTCCATTAACTCAGTGTGGATGATGCAATTTGCAAAGGGGCAGCAGTTCATACAGTAGTCTACATTTGCCAGTAATAACTTCGTAGGTGCAGGGGAAAAAAAGGGGGGCACAATGCAGAAGTATTTTAATTCACTCTGAAAAATGTATAATAACTAGCAATGTCTTCTGAGCTGAGTAATCTTGAGCATGGAGGACAATGTACAAAATTTTTAGAAGTTTTATTTTTTTGATTTGAATGTCTGTACCATTTATATGAGACATAATAAGAGTAGATATAGATGAATAATGATAGGCGCTCTCTACAAATACCTGAAAGGAAGTTGTAGTGAGGTAGGGGTCAGCCTCTTTTCACAAGTAACCAGTGATAGGACAAGAGGATTTGTGGCAGGAGAGGTTTAGATTGGGTGTTAGGAAAAATTTCTTCAATGAATGGGTGAGTCAAGGTTTGGAACAGGGTGGCCAGGGAAATGGTAGAATCACCATGCCTGGAAGTATATGTATGGGGCACTTAAACACATGGTTTAATGGTGGGATTAGCAGTGCTGGGTTAATGTTAGGACTTAATAATCTTAGATTTCTTTTCCAACCTAAAACCTTCTATGATTCTATGGATAAACAATACATCTACCAGGATTCAACTACTACCCATATATGTGTTTGCATTGAGGCTGGAGTATTTATTCAATTGTGAAAAGAATAAATAATGGCAGTATTTCCAGTACACAAAACCAATCACAGTAGCTAAAAGGGGATGAAAGTGAGACATAACAGCTGCTGATCAGGATATAGTCGTTTTTGACAGGATTTTGCTTTATTCCTTCATAAAGTTTAAATTGGTAGTACTAGAAATGTGTAATGGGAAAAAATCTGCTCCTTTAGTAGGGCATTCAGTGATAATTTTTAGCTGGCTCCAAGCAACTAAAAAGGAGCCAAAGTATTATTGATTTATTTGGGTTAGAGAAGAGATGCTAAGTGTGCTGCCTAAAATTTGGGATTAATTAAATTCTTTATTCTGCATAGACTTTGTAAAGGATTTGGGGGAAATAACTTACTCTCTTGTATCGCATTAGAGGTTTGATGGAAACGCAGAGGAGGTGCTGAAGCTAATGATCATTCAATAAGTAATAAGGCATAAAAGACTTGAGCAGGTTAGAAGGAAATGTATCACCTGAAAATTTGCTGATATTTGCAAGTTTCTCTACTCCATAAGGTGTTGTGTGTTTATTTCATTTTTATATCTCTTGGTTTATAGCTTTTCATTTTCTTTATCCTTATGAAGCAAGTTCAAGGAAGAAATAATAGGATCATCTCTGATGTGACAAGACAGTAAAATCCACAGAGCTGACAGCCAGGACCGTTCTTGTTCCACCAAAGGGATTTTTGACATTTGGAAGTAGGATTGTGCTAGATGGAAGAAAAATAGTACTTAAATAACCCTATTCGGAAATAAAACCCTCAGGAAAAGCTTTGAGAAGATGTTTTTCTTTAGAGGCCTTTTTTTTTTTTTTTCAAATACTTAACCAGGAGGCAGTTGAGAAAGGAAGTGTAGAAATGACAAAGCTAAGGTTTTAGCTGTAAGATTTATTGCACTGGGTCAGAAACTTTGCCAGTGGAGCTGAAACTGAATGGAGTTGTGCTGAGGAAGTAGGATGGATGAGATTGCTTCAGACCTTTTAGGCTGACTATTAAATCCTCACCCATTACTGAACAAGGCTGTCTTTTTAAAAGTCATAAAAATAATTAGCTAAATCCCACTGAGTGAGAGGTATGAGGGGTGGCTCACAGCACGTGCCCGAGGTCAGCCTTCAATTATCCACTGTGGGTTGACCTCAGTTTGCTGCACTGCATAAAGCGCTATCACTGCCTTGTCTTCACTCAGATTTTGCAGTGCTAACTCTATCAGTGCAGATCAAAATGTTGTAACCATTTTTAGAAGTGGAAACACAGCTAATGGAATTAGAAAGGCAGAAGTTACATATCACATTTTAGTCATACTTTCTCCCCCGTGTTTTGGTCTCTCTTACAGTGGAACAGAAACCTCTCCTTTTTAGCAGACAATAACTTGGAACTTGGTTCCTCCTTGTCAGCTTATTTTTTGCCTTCACATAATGTTGAATGTTTAAAGACAGAATGATTTTTTTCTTGTTAAAAAGAATGCTAGAAAGGAAGAAATTTGGTTGTTATGCTTTTTGGGAGGGTTGTCATGCACCAATCAGCTTGCTGAATTACTATATTTTGGCTGATGCATAGCAGATCATGTATCTGATTTAAACTTGTGATATAACTTTTAAGTTCAGGGAAGAATATTTGAAAGACTACATCTTACCACTTGGGAACTCTGTGTATTGATGTCAGTATTAAAGTGATCTTGCAGAGAAATGAGCTAAACCTCATTATCTTTTCCATCTTTATGACTGAGGGAACTTTTTGAAGACAAAAGTATTAAAACACTACTATACCAAGTAAACAGTCCTTTTAAAAACTGTACCACTTAGGGAATCCCCTTTTTGTAGCTGTCTCTCATGCAAATATATTTATTACAAAGAATGATTCAGAGAATACAGATACAATCAGCCACTGAAAACACCAAACTCTGGTTTCATAGATAATATCATAGTGGCTTTGAATAACAGAAATTTTATTATCTGTCAAGTCTGAATCGACAACTAACAAACTGAAATGTTTGAAGAATGAAACCTTGTCACACAAACCATAATTGCATTTGGCCTATTCTGTGCATTCTGGTTTGATGTGTGGGTGGAGGAAAAAACCCAGGGTGCCGAGTGCAGGTCACATCTGTTGCCTGTGCTGTGCAGTGTGAGATGACTGGCTGTAGAACTACAGCATCAGAGGTACCAATCTTCTCTGGTAAGAAGCTGTCAAGAGAGATAGGAAAACAAAAAGCAGTGAACAAATAGAATATTTGCACTGCTGTCTAGTGTAAAAAAAAAAAATCATAAATTAAAATAGTCAATTCTAGTGTTTGCATAAATGCCAACTTTGGAAAACACCAAGTGCTATAACGAAGACCAGCCCTGGTTATTTGCTGAAGGCTACATAAAATGCCATCTTGACCAGTTGTGTACCAAAGCCCCCAGTGAAAAAAGCATATAAAATATAGGGAAGTATGTGTTCATGAGTGAGCCAGGGGTATTAGGAATTAATAACATGTTTTTAACCCTCCCACAACCTGAAAGCTGCAATGAAAACAGTCATCCCTCATGAGAATGGAATTTAACTGTTGTACTGGTGACTGCGGTTTTATGTCCTAGCAGCTGCAGCAAAAAATCCTTGGGGCTGGGTTTGAATACTGCATTGGAACTTTCCCCCTCTTTCCCACAGGACAGAAGAAATGAGACATGAAATTTGTTTAATTCAGAAAGACTTTGACAAGACAATGATCATTCATCTTTGATCCAGTCGTGTTGAACACTGAGCATTCTATCCTGATTCTTTTCATGTTTCAAATGTAAGTAAGTCCTGAAACAGAGAGCATGGCTTTATATCTATTCTATTCTGTTGTAGTAAATTTAGGATTAATGGGAACATTTCCTGACACTGAGATTGACTGGCATGATATATCTTTGATTATCCTAGTGAACTTATTCTGCCAGAAAACAGTATTACAGGTAATTGGTGCAGAATAAAACAGTGTATTAGTCGGGAGGAAGTCCAGCTCTAGTCAGGAGGTGTATTTTTGTGAGCATGCAATCTGAAGAAAATTACCCCCTTCAGCAGTTATTGGCTAGGAATACTTCCCCTGCTGATGCACATGGGCTGTTAGCAGCTCCAGCACAGAGAGGGCTTAACAATGAACTCCAGGCTTACTCACTGGTTAAGTAGTTCTATGGCTGGATTCCCATTTGCTTAATTAGAATTGGGAATTGTTTTTCTGCAGTTTTGCTTAAGTAAAAAATAACCAGTATGGGCAGTACTAATACAAAATTACCAAGGATTGATTAAAATAATGCAAGTAGAAAGGATTTTCAGTGAAATTCAGGAATCCTGATTTTTGTAGATAATTTTTTGAGGAAATTCAAAGCCAAATAAATAGTGAAAATAATCAAATGCAGAAGCTGGGAAAAATAATTCTAGTAAACAAGAGATGCACATTCTTTGGAAAAATGCATTGTGCTATGGAAACATACTAAGAAAAAACAAATTTGTGAAGTATTACACTGCCAGCCATCCTGAACACAGCCTCAGACCCTGATCTGCTGCACACTCATATATCTCAGTCACACTCATCACCACTATTTTCAGTGAAATTATTCAGGATTGATATTGATGTAATCTGAGTCTCTTTTTTACCCTGTTTGGTAGAACATGTTTTCCTTCCTTCATAAAGCTTCTTGCTCCCTCTGAGCCAGCATTGATGCATTGCTTGTATCTCCCAATCTACTTGGAAGGCATCTGCTATTGATGCAGTGTGAGATGATTGAAAAATCCCTGTCAGTTACTGTGTTGTGTATTTGTTGTATGATTGGGGTACTGAAAGGATGATGAAGAAAATAAAAACCCAGTATTCAATGGTCTGTCATCAGATAACTGAGGTATATTAGAGGCAAAGGTGATTCCTATATTTTCATGTAAGTCCAGCAGTGCTGGAGTTTTCTATGCAATTTTATATTTCTTTCCTTTCCTTTGGCATTCAGACTGTTCTAACAAAGCTACAGGCAGAGTTTTGCTGTATGGTGCAAGAAATGTGCACCTTTTGGTCTGAATTCAAGCTGTCATTGCCCAGTGAACTCCCCTTTATTTCTGCGGGTACTTGTATAGTATGCGAGTTCTCAGTAGCTGTGTTCAGCTGTGGGTTTTCATTTGTGGTTGGGAGCTTTAATTCATTGGAGATATTAATATTGTGCTATAACTGGGCTATTGTGCTTTTTCCTAGCCTGAGCAGATGTAGTTTGCTTTGGAGCAGCAGTGCAATCAAGAAGCCTGGTATTCTGTGGCCTAATGGGCCAAGCCTTCCAGGGCTATTTGTGAGGCAGCAGGGATAAAATGTAAGTGGCACAAGCCAAGGCACCCTGTTATATTGCTTTAGGATGAAGCTTGTAAAGCCTGTTTGGATGAATACTCTCTGATGTTTGGTAGTCACATATGGGCAGTGCTGGCCAGCCTTGTCTTACCACAGAGCATGGCAAGTCCTTGATTTTTTTCCAATTCTGCTACACAAACTTGGCACCAGATATTCCTTTACCAAATATCTAACTTTTCAGCATCTTTCTGGTCATCAAATAACAAAGACTCAGAAGAGGAAATGGGACAAAATAATCTGTCAGGAAAAAATGTCATTTCACACAGTTTGTAACCAGGATAGGATTTTGGTATGATGCCAGCAAGAAAATCCAGTGACCTCAATAACATCTTTACATTATTTCTTTCCTGCTCTTTACTGCTCTTCCATCCACTTCCATCCATAAAGTCTGCTTTATGCCAGTGTGCTACTTAGCACTTTTGACTGGTCTGCTTTCAGGTGGGGATCCAGAATTGTGTTGGCCTTTTAATTGCTTCCTAAATTTACAGTGTCATGATTATTCCTCCAGTAATATCTCACTTTTAATACAGTCTTGAATTTTTTCTTTTGGTGTACTTTTCCTTATTTTTCCTCCTCAATTTATCTCAATATTCTATATGTTGCTTTTATGCTTCCTACATAGATTACAGGCCATCTCCTTTTCATATTTTACCTCACTGGCATTTCTTTTGTAAGCTTGACATTGACACCTAAAATTCGGGGCCCCATCAGTGTTCATATTCTACTTGGAAGTAAATCTTATCCTCCTAGTCTTAGACTGAGATTTTTAGGATTAGATATCCTCTGGGCATTTTCCTCTCTGGGCTCATCAATGATGTGTCTACATGGTTTGTTAAATATCAGTCTAAAGTGAATTTTAAGCTGAGATTAATTGACATCCTTGGTGCTTACACACATGTTTAAGAGTATTTATAATGGAAGCTCTGGAGCACCTCAGGAGCACCTCTGGCTTAGGCAGAAGGTGATCAGTAGAAGAGAACCAGGTTCTGGGAATTACTCTTGTGAGGGCCAAGGACCAGCTCACAGTGTGTGTGTGTAACACACTACACCAATCTTGTGACAAGCACTTGAGCCTACTCTCCACCTCACCCAACATGAACAAATCTGATGTCTCACTCCTCATATACATGTGAACATATTTCAAGCATTGAAACAGGCTGCTCAGGATGTGGTGGAACCATCATCCCTGGAAATGTTAAAAAATACACGTGGAAATGTTAAAAAATACATGTAGAAATGTTAAAAAATACACGTGGATGTGAGGCAAGGAACCATCATCCCTGGAAATGTTAAAAAATACACGTGGATGTGAGGCAAGATTTACTGGTGGATTTGGCAATGCTGGGTTAACATGTGGACTTAATGATCCTAGAGGTCTTTTTCAAAACCAAAAATTATGTGATTCTATGGCACATATATTCACAACATATGTAAGAAAGCCCAGGAAACCCTTAACAGTGAAGGTTTTCATTTGCTAATCTTTGGAAAGAAGTGACATAAGTTAAGTAAGTTATGTGGAGGTAAGTTTTGAATCCCTGTTAAATAAAACCATAGTGAGCATGATGAATGCTTTGTTTTAGTCTAAAAAACTGACTAAATTGTAAGACTTGGTTTACAAACAAACAAATAAAAGCAGATGGCGATTTGAAACTACTGCCCTGAAAAAATGTTAATACGCCAAAAAAGTCTCTGTATATGTAAAAGAAAGCTCATCCATTTCCTTTGCAGTAATAAACACCTCATGCTCTCCACTGTGATTTGGTCTTAAACTACTAAAATAGGAAAACAAATTTAATAAATAGTCCCTGGATGGACACAAAGGGCGATTGCAGTTCTTAAAATTCCAGCCCTTTTCCCAATGTTCTGTGAGCAGACAGAGGACATGAGAAAGAGAGGAATACCCCGTCCATGTATTGATTTAGCTGAGGACAGTACTGGCAGTAAATCCTCTCTGGTATCAAATAGCAATTATGGACCAAATGTGAAGGAAATATAAAGCTCTAGACAGACAGAGAAATTAGACTCTAAACTTTTTAAGAAATTGAACTTTTGCTTTTCTCATTACTAATTGCCCTGATATTTCTGAAGGTGTATTATAGAATAGTGCCCCTCTCTTTTTAATCAATGTAAACATTGATTTGTGATTTAATTTGGAATGGGATTTATTAATTTATTAGTTTCTAAATGTCATCATTCTGTAGTGATAACAGAAACTCAGAAGAAACATGGCTGAGAGGTGGTCACAGAGCATGGCATAAATTAACTGTTCTTGCAAACAAAGCAAATTTGATCTAGTGTTCCAGACACCTCTTAAAAATATTCTGCAATGAAACAAGATGTTGCATATGGTTTTCAAAGTATTTCTCTTCAAACTGCAATAGTTGCAATGCTTCTTTTGGTACAAAGCAGTATATTTCGCTGAATTAGTTGCTGTGGATTTCTACACTGAAGGAATTAACTTTGGGATGTAGAGTTTTAGGTGGTTCAAAGACATGATATGAATTCACATTGTTTTTAGCTGGAGTTGGGCATTTTACCTACCATTGTCTTATGAATTAGTCACCTTAATTTGTCAACAGCAAATAAACTGATTCAGCAGTATCTCTAGAGATGTGTTTAAAAATTAATGTGTATGATTGGCTTTTATCTGAGAGCTGCAGTTCATACTCTGCATTTCAGTGCATGCAGTATAATTATTCCAAATTCATGCCAGTCTATGTAAGAATATTAAGACTATTACAAACCCCAGTTTTTGGAATGGGAGGGAGAGGATTTCCAAACTAGAAAGTTGGTTTTGTTCTATAGGGTTTATTTGTTTTTTGTTTTGTTGGTTGGTTTTTTAGTTTGGTTTGATTTGGTTTTGTGGAGGGTTTTTAGATTGCTTTTGGTTGGGGTTTATTGAGTAGTGGCTTTGTTGTTTTTGTTTGTTTGTTTGTTTGTTTGTTTCTTTTGGGTTTTGTTTCTGGGTTTTTTTTAGCATATAGCAGGGAAGATAGCAAAATCTATTGGCTGAAAGCAGAATATAGCCAGATGTGAGATAGGACATTTATTCCTAATAGTCAAAAAGGCAGAACTCTAGAAAGCAAATGCTAAATGATATAAACAATTTTCTCTGATGTTTTTTTGCAGTTCAAGATTAGATGTGAATCTACAATTGTAGGAGTAAAGTAGTTTCTTAGGACATCTATAAAAAATAAAATGTTGGTATGTGATTCCAAGTGGAAGAGCTTTGTTTTCTGTTGCTCAAGACTAGATTATTTTACTATTTTCTCTCAAATCTATATATGCCTCATCAATGAGATTGTGTGTGCTTCAAAAGACAAAGATCAAACTATACTAAAATGTTATGTAACTATGATACCATTAATGTTAAGTTAATCCTTTAAAGCAACAGAGAGGGAGGAATAAAAGAGAGAGAAACATTGTAATTCAAGGGTTTGTTCATAGAATACCTGATTTGTAGAAAAATGCACTGAAAACATAGCTGTTAGTTCTCTGGAGAAAAAAAAAATCAAATTTTCAGTCATATCACAGATTCTTTTTAATACTGTTCAAAAAGTACCTGACTCTACATAAACACCAGCTATAACATGATGTAGACAATTGAGAAACAAGCAAGTGTATTCTTCAATGCTAAAATAAATTACATTTGTACAGGTAGAAAGCAAACCAAAGCTGATAAAAATGTTAAATTTTATGAAAAATCTTTTTCAGTTCACATCAAAATAATAATTTTACATTCTCTATGTTTTAATAGTATAAGCAGCAACAACATAAAAAAAAAAACAAACGGTCACAGAATGTTTGAAACCAGTTCTTCATAAGTTATTAGCAAATTAAAAAAAATAATTACAAGCACTTGTAGCCCACATAAATCTTTTGGAATTGGCACCATCTCTCTAAAACATCTATATTCTATATAGATTTCTAATTACAAATACCACCAGCAGCTGCCATATAATCCTATTAGTACATGTAATATACATAGTATATTTGTTCCCATTTGGCAGATCGGAGTGACTTAATGTTTATTGTTTGTTAATACTGTCATTGCTCAGGTGAGACAAAACCAGCCATATACACCAATTCATCACCCAGATGAATTTTTTACTTACCTTTATGCTTCACTGGCCTGTATCTCTTTTCCTTTTCACAGTATAAAATTGTGGGTGGCAATTGGAGATATTTGAACTGAGGATAAAATAATAAACCACCACAAAAAAAAAGTGAATTCCGGTAATTCAACTTCAATCTTTACTAAATTAAGTGCACACTGAAATGGGTAGCAGATTAATGATTTTCTTGTTCATGGAGAGTATTGACTTCATTTTTGGAGATTCATAAAACTGCCAGAAAACTTATGACCTCTTGGGTATTTTTGGACATGTTCACTAACATCCCTTAACATGTTTAGTTAGAGGATGACTTTCCCATAGGGATACCAGATAGAGTATGACTGATTAAGATGAATGGTAGGAAGGACCTATTCACCAAGCCTAGCTTCCGGAATGAACCTAGTAAAATCCATCTGCTGTTTGATTCAAAAGAGAGTGGGAAGAATATCCTGTTGTTATCATTCTCTGCAGAGCAAATAGTCAAAATCTAGACTTCGGTGGCCACTATACAACTTTAATTTTCTTTATATGGATATTAATCTGGAATGATTCCATTGACCCAAATAGATTATGGGCCAGTGCCAACAAAGGACTTCAGCACTTAAAATTATTCAGTGTAATACATAGCTTTTTGCTCTAGTGTGGAGGTCAGGACATTTTGTTAAATATCTAACCTTTCTGTGGAGTTTCTGAGAAGAGTTAGTGCCCAAGAAAGCTACACGACAAGGAAAGAGATGTCTAGGAATACTCTACTTGAGCCAGTATGCAAATGCAATGAGCAGAAAATGCTAATTTTCCTCTGGGATCAATTTCTGGAGATCAATTTCTGGAGACATTTTATTTCAAAGATGGGCCAGGTCCCCTTTCTAAAAGGTGGATGGAAGAAAATTAAATAAGTACCTTTTTTCTGCAGTCTCAGAAAAATAGGAATTCAAGTTTAATTCCTTCATCTATCCAAGAAGATTCAATCTCTCCTTTCTATGTTGGGGTCTGAGAACTCCAGATGGAAGACACCATTTCTGCAGATAAAAAGTTATCTAAGGCTACCATCCTTCTCTTCTGTCCCAAAAACATTTTTTCAGGGAAGCATTTAACTTTTTTTTTAGCCAATATGTAGCACAGACAAAAAGTTGCCTCTACCTCTTTGGAGGTGAAATACCTTGTCTCTGCTGCAGAAATTTTAAAAGTATTTTTTATAAAATGGTTATATATGATCTCTAATTTTATTCAGTGCATGTCTGATCAGGTTGCACTGTTACTTTTCCACTGCAATACTCTTGAATTTGTTCTTGTCCTGTGAAGCTACCTTGGGGAAATGAATAGAGAGTATCTCAACACTGAGTCATTGGAGCACTTTCCAGCCAGGAAACTGTACAGTGCATTCTGTGTACTCTGTTGTGTTTTCTGCATCCTTGATGGGTTTTAACATGAGTTAGGTACAAAGATCCTTAGATGTGTGATGATCAGGTTAGTTCTGAACATACACAGACATACTATGCTAGATGCTGGAAGAGGGTGGCATTTGAATAGTTGTTTTAAAATTGAGTTTAAAATGTAAATATTAAACTCTACTGAAATCCTAACTTTAGGCTCCAAAGTCTCTTTTTTGGGGTCAGCCAAACCAGACCTGACACTGGTCTCCAATACAATACAAAATTTGTGGTCACATTGTTAGTCCTGAGCATAATGCTCTGATTTCCCTAAGGAACTGACTCTTTTTTATGCTGTCTGTTGCTGTCATCTTTTATTCTCTCACATTATAAATGATGTATTAAGCAGAATAACAAGGTTGCCCACTTTCCTTTACAGAACTCACACCCACAGCTATGCTATCTTTCAGTTTAGTCTTGCACACTAAATAAAACATTTGCAGGGGAACTCCTCTATCATCCAGAGTGAGAGTCATGGATTGGGCTTCCCATTTACTCTCTTTTGATAGCTTGTTCTCTCAGTTTTTAACAAAAGTTTTCCTTTTACAAACACAGCAACTGAATAAACATCCAAGCAAACTAACATAACTTTTTTTTTTTTTTTTTTTTTTTTTGCTTTTAGAACTTATAACAGTTTTTGAATTAGCATTTAGTTTCTATCTCACTTTTGTAGCTGGAAATCAATGAAAGAAACCAGCACCTTATGATTGACCAGGCTCCATGAAATATCAACCAGTGATTTGTGGACTGTGGTCTAAAAATCTCTGGTCTAAGGTATCTGCATGAGTCTAGGCACCAAATATTCAGATAGAAGTACAAGGAAGCACATCTTCAAAGTCATGCAATCATTCTTCAGAGACAATTTAAAAATACAGTTTTTCAGTATTGCAAAGGCTCCTTTCTAAGTGGCCTGAGAGTGACTCAAATTTATCGAAAGCATAGATCTGGAGGTGATTGCACCATCACTCTTTAGAGCTGGCCACAAGCACAAAAGAAATAAGAGATTTATTTGAGGTCCATGTGGTCAAAGAATGACAGTAGTTTCAAATCCTTTAATTCCCTTTGTGTCAGCAGCACTATATTGGAAGGCAAATTTCAAGCCATTCAGTTGGTACTTCCACATTCTTTAGTTAGATTGAAAAGTGTTCATGATTATAACTTTTTCATTTATGTCTGAAAACCCTTGCCACTCTAGCTTAATGTCCTAAACAGAGACTAGCATGCAAACAGCATAATGAAGTCATGATGTCTGTCATTCATAATTTTTCTTCTCTTGTGTCAAACCCACTGGCTTCTCCCAAAGAACTTTCCAGTCTTGCAAATTTCCCACTGGGCTCATTTGGATTATTACTACAGACATTACACAGTTTTTGCCTTCTTCTCCACAAAGCCTTTCCTCACTTTGTTGAAATTCAAACATGTAATAGAAAATGACATTGATGCACTCTAATATGCACAATTAAAGAAAGTTCTGCCTTCTTTAAATGTCCCTAAGATTGCCCATCTTTCAATAAAAATAGACTGACTCCTAGAGGATACTACCTCAGCAGGGTCCATCCATGGTTCCTTGTGTCACTAAAATGTCTGCTATGGTTGATAGATACGCAAAAGATGCACGACTCCACCGAAAGTGAGAGCGAACAAAAGTGTTTAAAATTTGGGTTGCACAACATTAGGGTTTTAGGCTCTTAAAACATGCATTCAGGGCACATGATGCATCCCCACCCAAATTGTCATGACAGTACACATGACCATTTTCAGGAAGGTCTGAGCAATAGCTATGGTGCAGTTTGAGAGTGGAAAAGGTATATTTATGCTGAGCTTGACAGTTTCTATTTTTCACTCCTTTTTACTAGTTTTGTATTTAAGGAAAGATTCTTATGTTTGTCTGTATAATCCTTATTTCCACTGTTGATTATTTCACAGTGCAGTGAAATCTGCAGATTTTAGCAGGAATACAATTCTATTAATTGTCCACCACCATAAGAAAAGACTATAGGGGATCTAAAATGCTAGGGAAGGATCAAGGCGGAGGATGTTCTTGTAAGAATATTGGTCAATAGTTTGAAGTATAAGAGGACAGGTAGTAATAGAATCCATTCAAAATTCACATTAGTTATCTCAGTACACTCTATATTAGAACAATATTGCACTGATGGGAGACAAATATTATCATATAAGTCTTCCATGAACATTTAAGTGGTCTAAACTCCCCTAATAAGAATGTTTGTATCGCAGACTGATTGGACATGCTTTTCTCTTAAATGTGGGTTGTAATCTGTGACAGAAGATGCTTTCTCCTGAAGACATGGACAGCCAGGGAATGATGAGACATGCTAGTACTGTGAACCAAGAGGGCAAAACCGAGCTCTAGTCTGGGAACCATGCAGCTGCACAGAACTGAGTCTGTGCTGATCAGTCATGCGAGGATGCAAGAACTGCATATGGGCAACAGGGACCTTCAATCATGCCTCAGTGTAGGGATCTGCCTTCTGGAGTGGAGCTGTTTTGTGACCTGCCTGTTTATGCTATAGGCAAGGCTGATAAATGACTGTACCTGACAAGACAAGCATACCCAGACTGCAATTGGATAACATTGCCTGACTCTAGAGTTACTAGAGCACCTCTGTGAGGTGCTGGTCTGGATTCAGTCATCTATTACTTTTAATTTTTAAATGTTGTTGAGCGGCAAATTGGGGCGCAACGCATAATAGTGAAACAAGCATCCCAAAGGAATAGAAAATGCTCTTTGTTAAAATATGTGAATGTGCTTTTATCTTTTACTTGTTTGATCAAATAGCTATTTTGAACATGGGGGAGAAAAGGAGATATGAACTTTGATTACAAAATATTTGTTATCTTTGAAGCAACAAGATCTAAAGGATTTGAAAATAAAATATAGCAGCCTTATTTCAAGGCTCCCTTCCTTGAGGCTGTCTTCTATATAAGGCTACATCAACTCAACTTTGAATTGAAGTACATTACTCATCACTTCATGCTATCCTTCAATAAAATAAAACAAACCCAAAAAAGTTTGGCACCTGAGGACAGCTATGTCATGAAGAAGAGAGCAAATACAGTGTGCGTTTAGGGTCTGACTTACAAGTTCTATGTAACTACACCTATCAAAAATTATTTAGCTACTATTCAAACTTTAAAACTCTTCCCTGCCTGTATTAAAAAAGTGCTGTGACAGTATGAAGTGCACTAAACTGTACTACCTTGATATAGGAAAAAAATTTGAGGGATCCCCTTGTTTCTTCTGTGAGTTGCTAAGAAACAAAGATTCGGTTAGTTCATATCTTATTAGGTCTTCTTTGTTTTAACCTTTACTCTGTATTGCTTTGAATGTATTTTTTTTTGTCACTGTTCATAGCTGCAAGGCATCAGCAGCAAAAAAATAATTAAAATTGTTTCTTATTAAAGAGTAGCTTAATCACCTCTAAGCAGACTTTGACACAGGGTTTTTTCCATATATATGTGTATATTAATTAAGATTATGACAACCTTTCCCACTGATAGTTATCATTTGTCATAATCCAAATTGGTATCCTAGAATTCTGTCATTCAAAGGATGGAGAAAATCCTTAGGGTGTTTACCTGTATGTTACAAGCAAAGACGGGAGTCTGAATAAGTATTTTAACTGGTAACATTATCATGAGGATGTCCATAAAAATGTGTTAGTTTCTCTAGGGAATGCAGCTGTAATGTAGCTTGGTAGTGCTGCTAGAAAGAGAATATTCATCTCAACAACTTGCCCTGGTAAGGGAATTACAAAACAGTACTCCGGAAAATATTTTTTGCTACTTCAATATTAGTTGGCAACATGGTGAAATAGTCAGGAAATCTTCCTTGGGTTTTGTTGTTGTGACGGTGAATCCGATGATAACAAATTGAAATTTGATACTGATAGAAGAGAATTTCATAAACAAATGTGTAGGTTGAGAAGTCACTTGTAAAGCCCTCCATATTGCAGTCACTCACTGCAAAGCCTCAGCTTAGTGTTATCCATGTGTAACGTATCACAGACACAATATTCTTCAGCAAAAAGTTTCGTAGTAACATACATTACTGCTTTTTGTGATCTTCATAGAAAAAAAAAAGAAAGCTTGACATGTTGGTCCCAGATTTGAGTCTGCTAGAAAATGTACATTCAATGTTTGGTCTTCTATTCTTGATAAAAGATCAAGGTTCACTTCTGGGCAAGGGATCAGAGTAAACAAGCAAACCATTGTACAGTTGTTTACAATCTAGTTCCCCCCTGTCCCCTATATTGTACACACAGTTCATTGTAATACTAAAGCAAAGCACTTGGTATGTAACTGGATTAACAGACTCCTTATAAGCCCTCAAAAATAGATTCAGTGTTTCTGAAAAGCCCATGTTTTTTTAAGGCCACGATAATCTGCCAAGAGTCATTTTGTCTTTAAATCAGCATAATTAATCTGGTGTTTCTGCCTCTCAAGTGATTCCTCTTCTTTCCTTCCATTCCTAACAAGATGACCTAATGCCTCTCACTCTGCGTAAACACTGGAGATCTTGAAGACTTGGCTGTCCCCTCACTACTTGCTTGTAGTTGTTGAGCTCCAACATCGTCTTGAACTACATTCACAGCGAAGAAGAACTTTGAGTATAATCTCTGATGAGGAGTGTGTCGTATTTGGGGGAGGATGGGATACAGAGAGCTGATTCAGAAGCTGGAGAGCTGGGAGATGCACTTCCAGAATCAATGGAGTCTCTAAAAGGAGAAGGAGGAGTCAAAGCCACCAACTCCTCCAGGTCTTGCTTAGCTGTTGGGGTCTCTGAAGTGCCTTCTTTGATGCTGTCATTTGAAGGTTTCCTAGCAGCCTGTGAAGCACCATTGACTTCAATGGCAGGAAGCGGTTGGATCTCTGCAAGCGTGGTCATTGTTGTAGGGAGCTGGATTTCCCGCGGAATCAGGTACGAAGAGCAGAGAGGAGCAGCTCCTGCTGTCCCTGGAGTAGATGTTGAAAGCATCATAGAGTTCAGCTCACTAATATTGGCTGTGAAGCGAGTAACGACACTGCTGATCTGCTCCATGAGGGAGCCTTGAGAGGAGCTGCTTCGCTGGGGAGGTTCTGACTGGAAGGTGGGGGCTTCATCTTCTGTTCGGCTGACAGAGCCAGTTCTGTGGCTCAAAGTGCTGATTGGTGAGGGAGTCTGTGGTCGGTACTGAGCTGGGTATTGCTCTTCTGCTTCCGAAACGTCATAAAGTGTTTTGGCACTAGCCTCGGGAAACGTAGCGCTGCTACTGTGTCGGCTACTATCTGTGCTTTTAGAAAAAGGCTTGATCACTGCAGTTTGGTTGGGGTTCTCTTTTTTGTTGATGTGGACTGACAACCGCTGCCAAAGGTGTGCTCCTCGGCTGCTTTTCTCGTTCTGGGCCCAGGAAACTGATTTCCCATTAGAGCTGAAAACACAAATGAGATAAGATGGTAACTTGCAACAAAGTTAAAAATTTTATTGCTGTACCTATATCAAGGGTATATGGTATTTTAGAGTTAATATTCACCATAAAGCTGACTGCAACTTCATCTATATCTGTTTATTGCAATATATCTATATCTATCATTTATACCTGTATGTTCGAGGAAAACAAGCAGCATGTCAGCTCATTTCAGAGACCAATTTTGCACCCAGCCACCACCTGTCCTGTGCTAGATCATGGCCTCTGTCAAGGCTCTTGGGACATAGGCAGTGTCCATGCTGGGGGAGAGACCAACTTGATGGCTTCTCTTCTGTTGGGCTGCTGTCAGGAAGAGGGCCTGTGGGACTGAGGGATGCATAGAAGAGTGAGGAAGGATTAATGCTTGAGGAGAGTGAGTGAGAGACTCGGACTGGTTAGAGTGCAGGGGCAGGTGTGTGGGCTGGCCTGGGAGCTTTCAGTGGTAAGGAGCTTGGTATAGTGTTCTGAACATGGATTCATGGTATGGGGCAGGGATTATAGACTGGGAGATGAAGAAGTGTAATCTGCTGAGGTTGGGGAAAAATAATCTGGTTTTGTCCCACTATTTGAAAGCATTGGAACAATACACAGAAGGGGACTATACTGGTTGTAGGTAAGGGGAACAACTAATTCATTGGGGTACTTGGCAAGCTACCTGCCACTAAATTAAAGAAACAATTTATTTTTTTTCAAATTGCAGGTCAGCTCAGAGAAAGAAACTATGTTCCTAGTAGGAAAGAAATACCAGACAAGCTATACAAGCAACTCCTTATGGTTACATAAGTTTGGAGACAGCAATAAAATTTTGCTCCACTTTTCTGGAAAGTGAGTCCTCTTAGAGTAAATTCCCTTCAGATCCCATCATACTTTTTATCAAAATTGCTTATTTGTCTTCTCTTGATACCTAAGAAAAGCCAGCTGTGTCCCTTATAAACACATAGTATTTCCTTCTACATCTTCTTCAGTCTGATGAGCTGGTGTTCGCACATACAGTAATATATAGTTCTTGGAAATAAGGAAGATATTAGAAATATTTCTTAGCTGAAACAGACAATGACTCTGAAATGATGTCAACAGGAAAAACAGTCCACACATACAAATAAGCATGATTTATGTATAAAATGCATCAAAACTTTAGACAATTTGCTTTGGTTTCAAAAACATTTGCTATAGGCATTTAGGATTTGTGAAAAGACAACAATGTTGAAGACCCTGGCAGACTATTGCAAATTTTGTTTTTGTTTGCTTTTTAAGTCTGTAATAGATATCCTCACATGTTAGCCTGCAGCATAATAGTTTGCAAAGCACATACTTTACTAAATACAGATGACTTTATGTCATATGGAAGCCTTCATGTGGAGGCTTCCCTCAAACTATCCATTTAATAGCTCTTCTGGCCATCTAAAAAAAGTTGCATGCTGAATGTAAAATAAAACCTCCTGGTGTGTTCACGTCTGTGATTACATTACATGGAATTACGATGGATCATGTAACACAACATATATCAACAGATTTCCCCTTCAAAAGAAGCATGACAGAATCCAGAAGACAAACACAATATAAAACAATGGGTACTTTAGGAGAGGGAGGACTGGGAAAGGAGCTGTATAAGTACATATGGGCTCCCCCCTTTGCTGTAATGGTCACCAGGATGATATTTGTGTCTTGGAAGCTGTCTGTTAGGCCCCTACCCCTAAAATGCCAGGCAAAACAGCTGGTGGCTTGTAACTTGCTGTTCAGACAATCCTTCCTTCTGCTGTACTCCAATCAGAGTAAGAAGGAAAAGCAAACTCTGTCCTGTAGCACTGCTCACTTTGACTCTTTGAATTTCTGGAGGTCAGTCCTGCACTGAGCAGGAGATGGCACTAATGTCTTGCAAAGTAAAACCATTCCCTCTGAGGGACCATGCACTTGCTTCCTTGCAACACATACTCTGTGGGTGTTGAGAACTGTTTGAGAGCCCTGGCTCGCTGGTCATGCTGAGTCCTGAGCTCAGTGGGATCTCAGTGACAGCAGCAGGAGCACAATTTGGATTGTTTGGCAGATGAGATCTTGCCTCTAGTTCTGCTATGACCATGAAACCTTGTCCCAGTTGCTGCTGTCTTTGACCTGGACCAGGAGAGAGAATGATCTGGCACTTGTAACTTTGATCAGGAAGAAAGAGAGGATGCAGATCCAGTCCTGGATGTCCTCCTGGTGAGGTCTTAGAAGGACCTGTGACAGGCCTGTCTGCCACTGGGGTGGAATAAATGCCATTAACATGAAGGATTAGTCAATGCAAATAGAAACGCTTGCCCAAAGAAAGTGGTATATTCTAGCACCACTCCTGACTTCAAGCACTAGCTTAGTACAGATGTTCAAACCCTTTTAAAAGTGTACTAAATACATATAAATATTTTATTGGCCTGAAGGTCAGATTGTAAGGGTTTGTGAAGGCAACATGCTACTCCCTTCCCGGTCACAGTTAATAATTAAGGAGGGATATGATGTTGAAGAACTTGTGGAAAGGGAAAGGATGAAATCTGAGTTTGCATTAAACCCTTGGGAAAGATCATGAACAGTTAAATCTTCAGTGGTGCAAGTCACCAGCCTCCCTGAATCTCAGTTCGGGTTTGAGTCAGTCTTGGCTGATACACTCACACTTCTTTTGTACTCTGCCCTAGAGTAATCTCTGCTTGTGGCTCTCATGTTGATCCTAGGGCTCTGAAGGAGACCCAATGGCTGTTCAGTACAAATTTTGTGCAAAAGTCTGAAGACTTGACCATTATTGACTGCAAATTCCTTGATATTACAAACTGAATAGGACACAAACTCCATCCACTGGACAGGTGGTGATGGGCTGCCCAAGGAAGTGGTAGGATCAACATCCCTGGAACTGTTCAAAACCTGTTTGGATGTGGCACATGGGAAAATGGTTTGGTGGTGAACACAGTGATGTTGGGTTTACAGTTGCACTTGATGATCTCAGAGGTCTTTTCCAACCTTTTTGATGCTATTATTTTTCAGTAAGGAGTGAACCCTACAGCTAAAGAATTTCTGCATCAGAAATGTATCCTATGCTTTATCACGCTGCACCTACTTACTAGGAAGTCAGCATTGGACTGAAGCATGCAATCGTTTTTTTCCTCTGTGAAAGGAGCACCACTTGTTTTCTTATATTGCCGTGAAAGTGAGTTGTGGATAAATTGCTGTGATAATACTTTAAGATCCTGCTCTAACTGCATATTGATTGGTACTCTGTCAAGTTAACTGGAAACCACACAATGCTCACAACTTAAAAATAGAGAAATAAAGATAGATCACAGACAAAGAATAGAATATCTAGGAATGGAATTGCTTACATTTACTATGCCCAGCTCTGCCTTGACTCTTCAATGATGGGAAACTTTAGGATAGTGAAGTTTTAGATTTTTCTTTTAAACAGATTTTGGCTCCATCAGTGGAAAACAGAAGAATTACACTTTTGACCTCCCAAAGGAATCTCATTACAAAGTTTGGCTGAATACAAATTTTTCTATCCCCCTCTTCTGCTCTGCCAGTTCTTCTGCTGGCACATTGCACTGAATAGAGCAGAGGAGAATGGAGCAAACTTCAACCAGTGATACCAAAATGTTCAGATTTTTTTTTTTTTTTTTTTTGTAAAACAAAGCCTTTTGCAGAACTTTTTTTTTTTGTTTTTAATTTCTTTTGTCATAGGTTAATTAGGTTCAGCTTTATGCACAAGAGAGATTTCCTGAGAACCAGACAGTAATTGTTTCTCCATTGTCTTTATGAAAAGGTGCTTTGATTTTGATAGACTGGCTTTTTCCCTGCCTTCTAGACTTACGTAATACGTACAAGAAAATAAATTAGAATAAATGAGAAAATTTGAAGTAGCTGATATTTCAAATATTTCTTCTACAGTTGTCCACTTGATGACAGAACAGCAATTAGTTTTGTTTCTAAAATTTTCTCTTACTGAATCTCTTTAGAGACACTTGAGTTTTGTCTTTAAGGATTTTTTCTGTTCATGAGAGCTATTAACTGCTTTTTATACACTTATGTGTGAAAAAAATATTCCCCTCCCTTTACAAATATTTTTTTTTAACTGTCTAGAATGGATCACTTGGTCTTTTGCTTTTGTTGAGGTAGTAGAACTTTTGTTGCAGTATTTTTTTCCTCTGTTTTATGATTATTTACGAGATGGTGCGTAGGTCTGCCATAAGTGTTTCTTTAGCCAGGTGCTAGTGAAGCAAATTTGTTTTGTAAGGTACTTCAAAATGAAGAAGAAATTAAAAACAGGAAGAGGAATTTACAGACACAGCAGCTGAAAACTCTCAAATTTTTACAAGGGTGCCATTCTCATTAATTAACCAGAGCTGCTAAAATTAATTCTGGTGCTGAATGCCTAGGGACCAGTACTGGGGACAGTTACTGAAAACATATTCAATTTGAAAATTAGTCAGTTGTTCTCTTAATATCTTTCACTGAACTAGGAAAATCAGTTTAAAGCGATGGAATTCATTATTTTTTAAGAAAGCCCAGAATGCATAGCTGCATAGTGGAAACCAAAATATAAGTGGAACCATAAAAATATAATTTTTGTTCTCTGTCACATACTAATATGGGTATCTAACTCCAAATTTGGAATGGTACAACTGCAAACACACACTGGACAATAACTTGATGGGGACGTATGATATGTTTGCAACCTGTCCTCATGTGACTACAATAAGGAAAGATTTCAAAATCTTATTTTTTTAAGTCCATGAATGGAAGCTCATATTTTGGAACACAGGTCTAAATTTTATGGAGCTAAAATTGGTAGGAAATTTGTGCCCAGATGTTTCAATGGCTGAAGTATTGCAATTAAGGTATAGTTCTGATAGTGTGCAGACTTCTTGCATCTTTAAAGGAGAGCTCTTCCCCTGTTATCCCCAGAAGCAGCTGGCAGTGATAAGCAGGATGAACTTCTGTACTTGGCTCAGCCCATATAATTCTCTTCTGCCAAAGAGAACCCTTGTTATTCAAAGTAAATAGTAAGAACCTGTTCTCCTTTCAGACTCCTCTGCTGAAACCTTATTAAGGACTCAATGAAATAATCACTCTGCCTGAAAAGGATTTGTGTGCTATCTGCAGACTTAATTAAAACTTGATTCTTCATAAGGGATGGTGTGTGTATGTGTGTGTGCCCATGATGAATTCAAGTAGGGGCAAATATGCATTTTATTTCATCTTGTCTCCTGCAATCTCAGATCATTATTTCTTTTGCTTGTAGTGACCCAAGTTCTTCACCCCTGTGAAAATGCAAGTGGCTTGCAACATGCTAAAACACTGAAATGAAATAAGTGGTAGAAGTGGTGAACTTCAGTATACAACTATGAAGAAGCAAGTCATAGTTTCTCCCAGAAATATACAACAACCAGGACAACTGGATGCAGAACCAAAAATGTCTAAATTAAATAAATTCTGCCACTGTAGTGTTTTATTTTGTTGCTATTCCTCTCATTTTAAAAAGCTTTTAAGAAAACCTCTACATGTCTATGTAATTGTTTCCCTAGGTAAGAGACAATTCTGCCACACACAAATAACCTGCTAGTGATATATCACTCACGTGTTTTAGTTTAAATTAATCTCATACTGCTTTTTCTGTCGAAATAAATGACAACAAAAGAGAAAAGAGGAATGATACAGGTCAAAAAATAATTTTGTCAAGTCCTGAGTGGTGTAACTTTATCATTTTTAAGATC
>JAYDZK010000001.1:34513774-34592739 GCA_034509185.1 Euphonia xanthogaster
TCTGTCTTCTAGAAATAAACAATTATTTGCAATTATTTTTAAGAGTAGTTTTTTGTTGCGAACAGCAAGAGCAATTATTTGTACTACTCTACAAATTGTAATCTGTCAATACCTCCTTTCCTCACGAAAATCCCAAATGACATTTACAAGAGTGGCTTTAATATGTAAGTATGAAAGAAACGACAAAGTGAGAGGGAGTTGATGGACAAAACCTTTTCCAGTGTCCTCCCAGTGCAGCCACCAATGATGCTGATTCTGGTAACTGCTTCAGCAGCATGCCTGGTTAGATTGGGAAATGGAAGGTCTGGTACCTGAATGGAACATTTCTAGTATATCACTGATCATTACGCGAAATGCAAAAATGATCCTGGTATGAGATGTATCCTCTTTCCTCTACTACCATGACCTCATTGCTATTGTTAATTAAGCTAACTAGAACTGTGTTATGCTTTTTGTCTGAAAAGATGCCCTTTCAAGCATCTCTGAGCACATCTCTGCTACACTGGAACATTCTATTCACAGGATCGAGAGAGGACAATGACGCCTCTTGAACAATGAGCTCCACTAAGTTCCACTTAAAGCAGAACATTCTTTCAGGTGTTTTTAGCATGACTTGGTCACCTGATTTTTCATTGTTTTCATTGTTAAAGGTATGAAGTGAGAACTGGGAAAATAGAAACCATCACCTTACCTGACACTGAAATCAAGTGTAAAAGCAACTAACAAAAAAACCCAAAACAAAAAAAAAACACACAAAACACAAACAAAAAAACCAACCAATGAACCAACCAATAAACCAACGGGAAAAAAAAAATTAACTCTCCCCGTTGTATCTCCAAAGTCAAGAGTTGATTTGACTTCTATCTTCTGCAAAGATCATGCAATTGGAGGACTTTTACAATTTTGGCATGCCTAATAAATAATTACAGAAATATTTCTGTGTGTGGGATTTATCAGCAGGAAAATTACTCCTGTGAGTTATTAAGCAGTTTCTTATTCATTGCATTGAAGCAACTAAAGAATGCAAGAAATGCAAAAGAACTGATGTTGTGATGGCTGCTGTTGCACGAGGTATTTGAGAACGTGAGCTGAACAACACTGCTCAGTATGAATTGCATGGAGTTATTTAGACTGGAAGAGTGTAAGTGGGATTTAGTCAGTATCATGGGACCTCTTTGGACTGTGAGATGATCAGTTTTTTTCATCATCCATCTGCTCTTCATCTCAGTGACTTCTAGCACTGGTCTGATACCTACTGGGACATGAGAATGTATCTACTTTCTGTCCTGCACTGTCTGAGTTTTCTTTGGGAGATTCCCAGGCTATTCAATGGCAACTCTGCTGAGCTCACAAAATTGGACAAGGACCATTGGCCTGGACATTGTGGCTGGAGACAACAAAACACAGCCATCAAATGCAATTGCACTCTCTGTTAAGCAGCAGGTGTTCTTAACTGTTTGAGTAGGTCTTGCAGCTGACAGTCTTGCTATGGAACTATTAGACTGACACAATTTCCAGTCTTTTTGACTGTTAGGGCATCCTCTTTAACAGGAATCTTTTTCTCCTCTCTACTTGACTCAGATCGATTACAGTCTGGAATGCAAACAGATTCTTCACTGTGAAGATATAAAAAAGAAGTTTTCCTAATGTGTATATATTGCCAGTTAAAACAGAGCTGAATACTGTACAACAAAATACAGTTGTCCAACAATTACATGTACTTTTCCACTCTTCAAAGTTCCATTCTATATTGATTTCAGATAGGTTTTAAATGAAGAATAAATATTTCTGAAGGCAATGCAATGTAAGAAAAAAAAATCCAGATGACATATACACAAGAAACCACTCCAGCTGACAAAAAATATATTTTGTGTGCAACACTCAGCAATCAATGTTCCTGATGTTATTTTAACTGCAGGAGCCCTCAGATGTGTGCTATGTGTTGTGAGTGTTGATGGCCCTATGTATGTATGTGAATGCTGTACCCAAGGGAAACATAACACTCTGCAAGTGTCTCCCTGAACACCCTCCTGCAATGATAAAATGTCCCAGGGGATGTAACACTTGGAAAAAGTGACAGTATAATTTGGTCACCCCGTGCTCTACTGTTACATTTATGAATATCCTACAGGGCTTGATAAGGAATGAGTAGGTCTTTTAAAAAATGGTAAAATGGTTATTACGCTTAGTAGGACATAACACAATGACACAATGCTTCTTAAAAGCATTGTTTCATGAAAGATGTGTAACCATCTTTGGCATGTATGTGCTTATATATTTATGAAAGGACATGTATGGAGAAATGAAAATTGTTTCTCATGGGAAAGCTCAACTTTTGGAAATCTGTCTGGACTCAAAATGAGAAGAATTGCCGAAATCTCCAAGTATTGCGCAGAATTATGTAGTATTTCAATAGGAAAATAGTATTGAAGTATTTCAATAGGAAAAACATCAAAATGGCCATACTAAAGCATGTGTTCCTTGTTACTAAAGCAGTGAATCCTTGTTACTAAAGCATTAACATTGAAAAAAAATCTAGTATTTCATATTCATTAAATTGTAGCATTGCTTAATGTCATGCAAAATATAATGACAATGAAACAAAAATAATATATTAATTAAATTGAGAAAGTTATGAAAAAGATGCTTTAAACTGTATTTAAAATTACTTTGAAGCCTTTCCTTAAAATAACTGTAAAACCCAGCACTTTTCCATAAGATATTTTGATTGAGAAGAACCAGCATTTTCATATTGAATATGCTTTTATCAATCAGTTTTTCTCTGCCCTTTTAAAAAGTTCTTTTGGTTAGACTGAATGTAACCCCTAATATGTAGCGGACCTACCCTTCCTCCAGGTTTGGATGCTGCTTCTTTTCATCTGCCCAACTGGCTTAATGAGTCAGGTGTAAGATTTCTCCTCCCCAAAGCACCATATTACAACAACATCACACAGGACATGTGGTTCAGATCACTGGAATGAACACGGTGCAGGGTTTTTTGTAATCAGATGGAACACATAAATCAGCAGTGGCAACATGTTTTCTTTTTTTTTCCTTTCTTTTTTCTTTTCTAAACATACTTTATGGGATATACAGGAATTTCGGACAGAGGATCTAGCCTGGAATTATCCAGGGCTGCTCCTTCTGTTCACAGACATATCACACTGACCTAAGGCCACTTGCTCTTTGCTTACCTGGTCATTGTAGCTCGCCCACCATTCCCCATACTCCCTTTTGGGGTGAAACACTCTATTTCCGACTTGTGCGGGGGGGCCAGTCTCCTGCCTTTGTACCTAATAAATCACGACAACAACAGGAGCAAACAGAGAGAAGTGATTGTGTGCTCAGCTTTCTTTGTCAGCTGCTGTGCAAAGGGCCATGCACATGAATGTTACTGTGGCAGTGGTAGAGAAGAGTTCAAAGCAGCTGAGGGAGTGGTGGAGTAACTGCATAACCCCAGACCAGTCTTAAACCCAACAGGGTTATGCAGGACAGGTGCTCAATGTTTTCTTTATATATATCTACATATATATACAAATATCTGTAACTCTATATAGGAGGAGCCAAATAGTTTAACAGAATAAATAACACGCTAACACTTTAATATTTTTTGGAGTTAGACCAACACAGAGAAATTAGACCAAAAAGAGAAAAAATCTCTTTAGAGAGAAACAGTTTAAGGGAAGCAACAGTTAAGAATCAGTGGGAAATCAGCTGGTGGCCATGTTCTCAGCCATAACTTATTTCCCTGATCCTACATCTCTGTAATACGTGGCTGCTTTCACTTTTCAAAGCAAACACCAGTGTAGTGGGTTGGTTTGGTAAAATTGGTGTGGGCTTACAGTTCATGTTGTGAATGGGACTTCCTCTCTCCACTGGCAACAAATTGAAGTTAGATGACTTCCTGAGATCTAGACATAAAGCTGAATGAGATCAATCCCAAACCTAGAGCCCAGTGCAGTACTATGTGTATTTTATGTACAAGACCTCACACTTTGATGAAAAAACCCACTTGGATAAACAGTTTAATACTTGATCATCTAATTAATTCATGGATGGGAAGCAAGATAAGACATTGTTTGGTCATTGTTTACTCTCTGGTTGGGATGTGAGTAATGTAGAGGTCTCACTGTCTCTCCTCCCAGCAGTGAACTTCACCCTAATTGCACAGATTCTTGTGCTAGCTGTTGAAATACCTATTTAAGTCCTTGAAGAAAAATTTGGGCAAGGTACCTGCATGTGTCTTCTCAAAGAGATAGTGATATCCCACCCTCAAGTCCTATGATCTGCACTGTGGGGTTTTAACACACTTCTGTGGGGAAGCTTGGGCATTTAACACTGTTAAAATCACAGAATAATGAATTTTTCTGCTGCTCATTCATTAATCTGATCTAGATAACAAAAGTACCTTGAAGAGAATTACCCTGTAAAAGATAAATAACCTGAGTCCAGATAAAGTGAACTGTATATTGGATGCAGATGTAGTAGACCCTCAGATGCAGAGTATATTGCATAAATCACTGATGAAGAAGCTTAGTGAATCTGAGAGTGAACCGGAGACAGCAAAATGAGGTGTATAAGTGCAATGTCCTTTGGTTTACAAATGATAACCTAACTGAAAGGAGAACAACAGCAATTTTGCAGATTGGCTACCAAGGTTTTAAGACAATCTGTAGTCTGGTATATGTAGTGCTCCCAGATAGGCAGGAAGCTTGCAGACGACACACGTACTAAATGGAAGTTGATTCCTAGAGCGGAGAAAAAGTGGATGGGTTTAGAGAGTAGATAAATTTACTGAAAAATACAAATGAAGTCAAACTGGATTGTACAAAATTAATTGGGATAGCCAGAGAAAAAGAGAAGAAAGAAAAGAATGTGTGGAAACTTAACAGGAAAAAAAAAGGAAATAAACTTGGAGTAAAGGTGTTAGACATCAGAAAGTAGAATTTAGGAACAGCAGCATGAAAATACAATTATGTTTAGAGTAAATAACCAAAAATGATATTTTGTCTAGCAAGGCTTAGGGAAAAAAGTGAAACTAGGAAAAACTGGGAGACTCTAAATACTCTCAATAAGCAGGATTCTAGAAAGTAGCCAACAAAAAGGAGCAAGAGGTAAATATCCTTGGTAATCCCATCCTGGAGAACCCCAGGTTAGGATAGATGTGACCCACATAAATAAACCTCCACAACTGTGCATTTGATACTAGTATAAATTTCATTACCATGAGAATCAGCAGAGACACTGTTAGAATCTCTCAAGTTTATCCATCCACTCAAGAGCAAATTACACCACGAGAAACAACATGTTGCCTCTTAAAGCTTCAAAGCCATGAGCCATAGTAACTGCTACTCTGCCATTCATTCAGTGCTAAATGTCCATGGAATTATGAAAACAGTGACCAAACTCTAATCAATCCTGTGGGTGTGGAAAGTGCATCTAACTTGAAATGAAGCTACAAGTTTCTTTGAATGACTATTCTGAAAAGGCATACCAACAATTCTGCATAAAATGTTTTCAGCTCTCAGAGCAGACACATGATATTACTTTGGCTCAGAACATCTTGTATTAGGAAAATGTCCCCTTCCAGGCTGTTAAAATTGAGGATTGCTTTAAAAGAGCAAATCTGTTGTGAGAGAAAACCCTCAGGCATTTCTTTGCAGTTGACATAAGAACTACTAATGTGAAAAGTAATTGGGTATTTTGGAAGAGTCATAAAACAGTAGAGTGTGAGCAGTATTCACAAGAACAAATTTATTTTCTCATTTTCTCCAATTCCAGGACTATATATTGGCTAGAAAAAAGATAAAAGATTTTGATTCTGTGCAGAAAGGCAGAAACTAAAATCCGTTATAGGGTTTAAAATATTTTGGTCATCTTTAAGTTTTTTTTTTCACATCTTTTGTTGGGGAATGGTGATCTGTGTCGTTTTTTTTTTTGGTACAGGTACAAGTTTTCTTAAGGAAAATATTTAATGATAAATACTAATATGTTTTATAAATGCTGATCAGTGACAGGAAATTTGGGAAGTAATTCCCAGTAACTCAGTCACTGCAGGGCTTATCCCTTTGCCAAATACTTGGTCACATCACTCTATCTTACCCAGCAGTGCTCTGCTTTCTCCAGAGAGACTCACTAGAGAGAAAGAAACTCCTGGGCTGAGAAACCAAGACTACACTGCCTTGATTTCTAGGGAAGTCAATGTACATTTGATACATGCGAGGAAGCACCAATGAAACTGCTCAGAGACTGCTTTCACCAATGAGACTGTTTGAAAGCCTTTCTCTGGTCTTCACCTTCCAATAAATCTCCTCTTGTTGACCAATATTAATGTATACTATGGGAAACAAAGGGAGAATATGGGTATCATCATCCCTAATGAGATCAATAGTGATTCGGTAAAATCTGTAGAAATCAGCTTTTATATATGTGTGGATTTCTAGTGTTTTTTTTTGGTTTTGGGGTTTTGTTTTGTTTTGTTTTTTCTGTGCTGACAAGTCTCTAGATATGGCCTTTTTTTAGACTATGCCTGCACAGTAGATCCAGGTGCTGGCATCCTGGTGGTCTTGACTTCATGTTAGGGTGAGGCCCATCTTTGCCCATGGTCCTCGTACTTCTGCTCTTTCCCAGTTTCCATGCAGAAGATGTTGGATACCTTGACCAGCAGCACATTTCACATGGCTGTACATCCCCTGTCTGGAGGATGTTGGCAGGGGAGACCTAGAAGTTGTGCCATGGCCTAGATTTGTGAGTAGTTTGGTCAAAGACATTCTTGAATCATTGAAAAATAATCTATGAATAGAATGTGGATGGTAATGCACAGGTTCTGTTAAAATGCCCACAACATGCAGGGTGAGAGATTTATCAGAAGACAAGAGCTTGCAAAAAGTAGTTTTTTTCAAACAATCTGTTCTCTGAAAAAAGAATATGACCAATTATAAACTGGTTTTTACTCTTTGACATAAGGGGTTTTTTACTCTTTTTCAGTAAAAAAGTTTAACTAACTGAAGATACCTCAGGGTACCTTTAGGTTTTTAAAATGCAAATCAAATGTAATTTATTGTGTTGGAGATGGAGATCAGTCATAAATCCCTATTTCAAATGCAGTCTCATACTGCCATGTAGAAGTGTTATTGATTATTGAGCACCCAATGTGTGCTGGACACAGTTAGCTCATATACAAGCAGTATATTCCATCTGCAATATTCCTTGGTCTTGATATTAGAAAAAATGAAGAACTTAAATTTCATAGCAGCAGAGTTAAAGCTAGCTTTTAGATTAGATAATATGTTTAAAGATTTCTGCATAAATGCTAAAGAATGGAATATGAAAAATATTTAGTGTTTTTACGGTAGGGGCTGCTTTGAACTACAAACATACTCTGTTCTTGAAAATTGATTCTGTGAGATTGGTCATGCTATCTTGAAATTGCAGCATATTGCACGGAATATTTGAAAGAGTCTCTGTTTATTGTGCAAATTTTGCCCATTTATGTAATGGCAAAAATAAATTGCATATTATTAAGCATGCCACTTTTTCATTAAAAAAAAAACATATAAACATTACTTGCTTATTAGCACAATTTCAGCATGTAAAATTGCTTTAAATCCAAACTTACAATTTCTTTTTTCAAGTTCAGCATAATATTTCACTTTTTTTTTAAAGCTTATTCTAATTAAGCAATCATATGTAATTGCAGCTGGTGAATCAAAATGACATTTTTGTTGGAATGATATACAAAGCATTATACTGGCTCAAGGGAAGATTAGACTGATAGCAAAATATTATTCCCTTGTTCCAGAAAGGTTTTTTCTGAAGTGTTGGACAAACCACTGTACAGGATTTTCATACAGTAGAGTCTTACCTGTATAAATGCTCAATATATAATGCTATAGTCAAAACTAGAGCAGATTAAAATTGTTATATATTATAAACATATAAAATGATTATATATTTTAGCAGACATCTGCCTTAAATTTCAATCACAGTCATGAAAAGGTGTCTGTCACCAAAGACAACTCTCAGCCAGATGAAATGCCATCTCTTCCCCTAGTCCACATCAACATTCAGGATGCAAGTACAACTGCCATTCATTATAATTCATACAGGTGTTCCCACAGTGGCAGACTGCTTCGTGACTTGGTAGACCTTGGAAGGAGGGGGTGCATGTCCTAGCCCTTTGTTTATCAGATTAATTACAGTGCATCAAATCAATTGCAATGCCAGTTTTTTTCAAAGTTTGCTGTAGAAAGAAGCAGAAGTTCCTTTGGTAGACAGACATGGTAGACAGGACCTACATCGTGCATGCTAATGAACACAAGACCACCTGCATGGCTTCTCTGGGTGCTCCCCAGCATGTGTGATAAGGTGATATAGTAGATGGTGGCCTTTATTTGTCATCAGAATTTTGGGAGACAGGCTTGAAGATTAAAAAAAAAATGTAAAAAGGATAAACACTGCTATTAAAAATAAAAATTCTTTCTTTCCCTAAACAAATATGAACTTTTGAGTCCTGTCTTCACTGTTCCTTCCTTTTTTTTTTGCAGTACAGTAGCAAGACTTCATTCTGCAACCTAAAGGATATATGGGTAACAGCAGGCAGGGAACTGTTTACAATGTCATTTAGTTTGCAGACTTCAGCTATGATATTTGTTTCAAAATGATGGTAACAGTGTCTTAATAATATAAATAGTGCCAAATATTAGGCTTGAAGACATGTGCTCAGCTAATGCAGCCAAAAAAATTTTATCAATCAATCAAAGAATTAATCAGTCAATATTTAATTAAATTTGAGGGGAAAGTTCAAAACAACAGTACACAAAAACCATTGTATTAAGGTCATTCAAGAGTATAAATTCATTATACAGATGGAATGTTTTAGCAGCAATTTATCAAAAGCTTTCAGTAATACCTTTCACTGAGTTTTATAAAATATTCTTCAGTCATTTCAGAGTATTTGAAATTTAATTAATCACAGTACCAAGCTTGTCCAAAAAGACACCAAGACTAAATTATTTAGGGAAAAGTGAAGGACTCAAATCATTCAGTAATCTCGCAATGTAAATTTTTGTAGCATATTAGATTAAAATAGCTCCAAATGATCCATTTGGGAACTGATTCAATAATAAATGCAGACTAATCCATCAAAAGGATAATGACTTTCTCTGAAGAGTCATTTTTTTTTATCCTGCATGCATCAAAATTCAATTCTAGCAAGCTATGAAGCAAACAAATAGCATCTTGTATCACTGTGCCTAGATTTTCTTTTTTTAAAATAAGAACAATACCTTGGGCCAAACCTTCACCTCATGTAAATTGTTATCTGCTCTAATTACATTAGGTCATGTAAGAAGCTTAGCCCTCACTTTTTGACCATCGACTCATAATACAGAGTCATCTAAGTACTTTTGTACAATTTGTAGTCAAGGGTCCTATTCAAGAGCATCTGGAGAAATTAACTTATTTTTTGGTGCACAATGAATTTTTCTGTGACATCTTTTGCCCTACAGTAATATTTGGTCCTATTTTGAGCAGTTTTTCTACTTTTCAGTTTCCAAAAGGTTTTATTGCATTGAGGTGGGCAATGGTTAAAAGGTGGTCACTGTTACCACTGTTAGTTGAAAGGTGGTAGCAATAATTTCTAGAATGTGTCTTAAGCATTAGTTCTCCCAGTTCACATTCTTTGATAATCTCCCAATTAATTCTCTGTACACACAAGAACTGTTTAGTAAAACTAAAAATCACCTCTAAATTATTTCTTTAGTCTATAATACTTCAGGGTTTCAGATAATATCCCCTACATTTTTTTTTTCCCAATGGTGAAATAAAACTGGAATTGGAAAGATCTTTTACTGTAAAGCTATTATAACAGTCTGCTGGGTATAAGACAGGTGGGCTGGGACCTCTCCTCTGACACTGACTGACATTAAAAATCATTTTACTTTTCACCAGGCTAGAGAGTAACTGTTTTTTCCCAATCCTTTTTTTTTTTTTTTTTTTCCCCAAGCAGTGTTTATTTTAGACAAGACAGAATGGCTTCACCAAGTTCCAGTAGGAAAGCAACCCATGCTTTGGGGGTTGATTTATATATCACAAGCTGCTGATATTGCTCCATACAACAGGTTATGCATTTATTTTTCAGCTTAGTCTTATGGGTTTACAACCTGTTCTGTATTCAGTTTCATGTTTTCCATGTTACAATCAGTTCAACTACCTGCAGAAACTGCAGAACTGATGATTTTTATGAAATCTATGACTGTTAGTCTAGAGTTTAGGAAAGTTGTGTTTTGCCTTGTTTTGCCAGGCAATCGACCTGATGGAGTGTTAGTCTTAGTGTACTGTATTACCAATCAGATAACCAGGAGTATCTCAGACCTTTGGTTATGAAAATTCTGAGTATGAACCTATAGGCTGTGTCCTGGAGAAGTCTGGTAAATAAAAAGTTTTTAAAAATTAGTTTAGAAGTGAGGTGTAGTGTTCTTTTATCATGGTTCAAAATGTGTCAGAGAAATTGTTCAAGCTGCATATCTATGGAGTCAAAACTGGCACTTGCACTATAAAAATGTGTCTCAATAGAATATGCTGTGGCAGAAACTCAGGTAGAGTATCATTTTCAATGGATCTGCACAAGAGGAATGAGAACCAGCTTCAGCTTTCCACAAAAATCTCTCAGTTTTTCTTGAACTCCATCTTCTTTACAGGACTAAAAGCTCTGTGTCAAGCAACAGGCCTGTTTCATATCTCAGGAAAGTTGCTGAGGCATAAGAAATTTGAATCTTTCCCATTTACATTTGAAATCCTCATGCTGATAATACACACACATACTCTAAAAAGATTTGATCACAGCTCGATGGCCATGACTTCAAATCTATCTGCTTATTCATGTCCGTGGCTTTCAGCCAGTGAAGAATTGATATCTGGATAGTGGGAATTGCATGGGTTGCATTCTGGGAACCTTGGCATGGTGTGTGTAACAGTGGCAGAAGTTTATTCTGATGGGGTTTCCCATTTGTCTGGAAAATCGGTGTCTTCCCAGGACTTTCTTCATAATGCGGCATAGCACAAGTGAAACCTCGAAGTTTTCACATTTTCAATTCTCCTGGTCTTTTTCAGTACTTTATATGAATTTCACTCATATTCAACATTAGAAGTATTGTTTTAAGAAATTCTTGTGGAAAAAAGAGTGGACTTTTTGAGGAACTTAAATACAGACTTCTGAAAAAGCTCATCCCAAGATTTCAGTACTGAAATATGGTGTGCAGACGCATTATATAATACTTAGACTGGAATATTTCTAACTATGAATGGCAGCTTCTAGACTGATACCAGCATATTTTCTTATTTTTGGTCCAAAATAGCTCTTGTTAGAATTGTAACAAAATATATATAGTCAACCATAAGCAGGAAAATGGAATAGGGAAGGGGGGAAAACAGCTGTTCCTCGCAGAAACAGAGGATGCAGTGTGCTGGTAGACACCTGTTTCCAAAACATTTCATTAGGGCACAGTTTGGGACTGCCTGATGTCTAATTATACACTAACTATAGACACTGGTGGTCCAGGACTGAATCCAATTCAGTGGGAAAAAATCTACCTTGCTTACCATGTTTTCTTCATAGAAGAAATGGAATGGTAATTAACAGCATGTGAGCCCAGGCACCTGATGGCTTTTTCTGGTGTGGCATTGTAGTGCTTGAGGGGAAGAAACCTCATTCTGGGGTGGATGTGTGAGCATTTTTGTTTAAGTTTAGTAAGATAAAACAAAATGATGGTGATTTGTACAAGAAAAAAATTGTGGTTCCCTGTTGGCTCACTAGGACAAAGGATCCCCAGTCCTGATGAAAGCTGTCAGTACTATCATATCTGCAGATGCACACAGAGCAGTGCTCAGTTCTATAATCATACTGTGCAGGAAAAACTTCTTAAGTGGGCAAGACAATACATTAAAAAACAGGTGAGTTTTCTGTTTAGTTTCACAGCCATAGCTTATTTTTAAATATTTGGGAAATACTTCATCACACAGTAAATCCAAGTAGAATAAAGTATCACTGCCACACTTCTCTCTTTTGAGAAAAATACTGGTAGGATTTTAAAGACATAAATAGCACATATATTTGTGAAAGACAGTATTTAGAGAGGTTTTAATACTTTGCTGGTTACTCAGAACAGTTTATTACTTGCTTTAAAGGCAAGAATTCTTGCTATTCTTCAGGTAGTTGTGGGGACATGAGTGTGAAGCTTGGAAAATGGAGCATGTGTGCCATTTGAAGACACCTTCCAGAAGACATAAACAACTAGTGGTTAATTTTTTGTGTGAAATCCAGGGTAATGATATTAGAAAGCCAAGAGGAGCTTTGGAACATATGCACTATTCTCCAGGTCAGGGTAACATGACTGAGGCCCTTTGGTGTGCAGTCCTGACTAGAAATATCACAATAGCAGCTCTTGCAGCAGAAATATACAGCCTTTATCTTGCTTGGAATAGCGAGTTATCTGAGAGTGAGGAGAGGCTAAATTAGCCCTGTACTTTTGGCCTTTGCAAAAAAGCTGCATAGCATATGTGATAATAATTCCTGTTACCTCAAGGCAAGATTTACTCAATGTATTTATGGCCTTCCTAGTCACTATGAAACTAACTGGTAAGATGACTGGAATCAGAAATTCCAGATGCCTCTCTACACCAATTATATGTCTCCAGCTCTGTAGTACTCTGTGAAGTCACTTCTGATAATGTCAGGTTCATGAGCCCCACCTTAAATGAGGTCAAAATATCTTTTGGTGAGTACTACTGAATCACAATAGCATACATGAAATGGTTTTCATTTCACTGGGTAATAAATAGTTTTACTCTCTCCTTCTACATATTTCAGTATGTGAAGATTCATTCCAACACACAACCACAGCTTGCCTGGGTTTTCTTAATTGTAGAACACCCCATGAAAAAAGTAATTTAGGACTGTAACAGATGCATTGCTTTATTTAGGCAAAAGCAGTCTTGTTATCTGTCATTTTGTGGTTGATGTGAACCCTTTGAATGGAGCGTTGGCATTATCTGTTTGACAATGATTTGATGCAATGCTACATTGTGCTATAAATTAGTGTCAAGAAGCAAAATGCTAATGATAGAGGCCCCTCTATGCACTGGTGACTTAAATAGCACGTTTCTTTGAAATTCAACAGTGACTCACTCTCTTTTAAATAAAACCCCTCTGAGCTATTTAAATAATGCCATGAAGTTCTAGTGCATATTTCCTTGATTCTAAATACTTTGGTGTTTACTTGAATAACTTTCAAAACAATCTTTTGAGTATTGTACTGAGCAATACCTTAAAACCTATTGCTTTGTGTAACCAGATTTTTTTTTGAAGAAATGTTTGATTATCAAGTAAAATGGTGGAACTCTTTGCTCATTTTCTACACTAAATGGAATTGAAGCTGACAGTGGTTTTCTGTACTTTCTTGGAGATTATACCAGACCTAGGTGAAGTCCTGAACACCATTTTAAATGTACTTATTGCCTTTTAGGACTCTCTTTCGTGTAATCAAATTGGTATTGACTAGAGAGAATTTCCCAGGACTGATGGAATCATTTAGCTCTTGGATGCCTAGATCCTTTAGGCACACACTGACTGAGCACTACTAAACTCAGTGGCACCATCACAACTTAATTGGCTGGGGATTCAGACACATGTATCAGGAGGATCTTCTTTGCTCCTGTTTTGTGCATTGATGAACACTGCTGATTTCATATAAGTTTTTCTCCAAGTTTCAAATGCAAAGTTCAAGTTCACTGTATCCAGGGAAATATGTCAATGTATCAGCTTTCTGTTGCCGTTTTCATCCCTACACACACATACTGGGCACTCTCAAAGCTCTTTTGGATTGAAGCAATTCCCAAGACAGTGCTACTGAAAAAGAAGTCTTTGTTGATGATGATCTATTATATTCTGCTAATATCTCCCTACTGCAGATATTATTTACGCACTGAGGGACGTAAAGAAATAAAAAGAGTCCTCAAAAAGAAGAAAATACATCTTGTCATTTAGGATATTTAATAATGGTGTGTGCTCTTTGCTTTTCAGAACAAAACAAAGATTTTAGAGGAACGTCTTTCCAAACCAGACCGGAACAGATGACAAAAAATTCCTTCCCAAGCCCGAGACCTTTCTGTGATCTATAACTTCATCTTGTCCTGTAAAAACGTTGCAAGGTGGCAAATGAGTTCTGAGGCAAAAGGGAGGGAAAGTAATGGTGATCTCAATGAAGAATGACTTCTAGTGAAGACGTATTTTGAAGAATTACTCTTTTAACAGTCGCAAAAGTTTCTACAGGGCTTCTAATTCAAATACCTCAGGTCATTTATACATAGACACAAAAGTTGCAGGAAAGGATATTTCAGGTAGCCATCACTTAATCTGAAAAACGATTAATCATTTGAAAATATCATCCTACTCTGCACCTGGAAAGGAACTGGAAAAAAACCCCATCATTAACTGATTATAAGTATAAAATATCTTGTAATAGGCTGGTCATTTTTGTACCACTTCAAAGTCTCTGAAAAAGAATCATTAGTAATATTCTGACAGAAAAAATATTCACTTTGGCATAATATATCCTGCAGGTATTACTAATAAAGTCCTCCCTCAGGTTTAAATTGTGATTCACATATAAATGGAAGAACAAATTGTCCTTGTTCCATGCCAACTGCAGTTATGATCAATGACATGTCTGGAAATATTCATACTATCAATCCTGAAATCCATGTGTGTTTCAGTGAGGAGAAAAATTTAGCTACATGTCACTTTCAGGCTAGACATACATAGCTGAGGAATGACAAAATTGCTTCTTTGCAGTTTCTTATCAACATTTTTTTAATGCCAGCAGTTAAATAACCTAAATTATTCTCATAGCACCTATACCAAAAGTGAAAGGATCAAAGGATGAAAACCAACCAGTGGGGGAAGGTGCACTACAGGTTCTGTTTATGGAGCACGGCAGTTTCCACTCCAGAGCTCTCCTTTCTCTTTAGTGCTCAATTAAGATAAGTTTTATGCATTTAACATACAAGTTGTCTTCATGATTGCTGAATTAAAATAATACGTTAGGAAGAAACAAAGAAGCATCTTATGAGGAAGTATCTGTTCAATGGCAGGAAGGGTAGACAGAGCGGGGCCTGTGAGCAGCTGAATTTGTTAGCATTAGGAAGATGTTTACAGAGAAAGGTAAGGAAGACAAGATAGGTGAGGACAAAAAAAAAAAAGAAATTAGGAAGAGATAGTATAAGAAAGGAAAATCAAGGGAGCAGGAGATAAAAGGTAAAACAGAAGAGCCATACAGAACAAATCCTCAGATGCCTTAGAGTGGCTGCTCATAATAACTCTTGTGTTTAGCACTCCACCTCGGTTATGGAGCTCTAGCAGCAACCCTGTTGTCTTACTGCTGTCACTAGAGGCAAAATGCAGACACTAGGAAGTTCACTTAAGGGAATGAGATTGTAAATGGGTCCATTCAGGACAAGGCAATGAGTTGTTTTTCTTCTCTTGGGTTTTTTTACTCCTACAATCTTGTTTTTCTCCCTAGATTCATGCACAGTTGTCACAGCACGCACTTCCAACTTTGTTTTCCCATTGCTTTGTCAACAGTTTTTGCACAGCATTTTGACTAAATCAAAACTTTCAGATGTGGGACAGAGGACTCACTCCACTCCCCTTGCAGAGGCAAAGGAAATTAGCACACTCCCCTTTGTCCTCCCACTATTAGTAACTCTCAGAAGATGACAATTACCTCCCCACACTCCCACATTAGAAAACTTTACCTAAGCGTTTCCCCAGATGATCCCCTTCTTTTCCACAGGTTCACCAGGCTGCTGGAGCGGCTGGCGGCTGAGGATGACTTCCCATCCCCTACGTGCATGCGGACTACCGTCGATGTGGTGAACGCACTGCGCACATTCCTCTCCGGCTTAGCAAGGATGATGTAGACCTTGGGCACGAACATGCAGCCAAGGGCCACCGTGGCACTCAGACTCACTGAGAAACACATGGTGATTATCTTGTAGTTGCTTCCAAAATATATTGGCACAAAAGCCAGCCAAATGATGCAGGTGGTATACATGGTGAAGGCAATATATTTTGCTTCGTTGAAGTTAGCTGGGACATTTCTTGTCTTAAATGCATAAAAGGTGCAGCTCAAAATTAATAACCCATTATATCCAAGGGGAGTCACAACACCCAAGTTGGTGGTGTTACAAATCAGGTAGACCTCTCGGATGCTTGGGTAATCATGCATTATGTCTGGTGGCTCCATTATAAAGAGGGCAACTATGATGCCTAACTGTATACATATCAAGATAAATGCAATAACCAGCTGGGCACAGGCACTCATGAACCTAGGTTTCTTTGTACAGATTTTCTTCTTGCTTCCAGCCAGGATTCTTGCGATGCGGTTGGTTTTAGTTACTAGAGCAGAATAACTCATAGCCGGCGAGAGGCCGATGCCAATTCGCTGAAGGTAACAGTAAATCTGTTGAGGTTTTGCAATCAGACAGAAAGTGCACAAGTAACCCAGGCAGATGCCGGCCAGAATGATGTAGCAAAGTTCTCGGCTGGATGATTTGACCACTGGAGTATCACGGTACATTATGAACACAATTGTAACAAACAGTGTGGCCAACAGACCCAGGCATGCAAAAACAACGGCTGCAATTGGTTCGGGATCGCCCCATCTGAGATACTGGACTGGAATGAGGTCACAACCTGCAGAAAAAGAAAAAGAGAAGGGTAAACTGAAGTATGTAGATGTGAGATTCTTTAATTATAGTTAGAGGTTTTCCTGGTATTTCTCTTCCTTTTTGTTTTTCAGGAAGCTGCCATTGTGTGGAGTGCAGGCTTACCTTGTGTTAAAATAATGTCAGTATAGTGACACAATAAGTACATTTCAATGACAGCTTATTTCAGTAGTACATTTTATCTGGAATAGAACATGATGACCAAGCTTGATTAAGATGTCACCTCTCACAGTGCAAAATTGCCTTTTAAATTCTATGAAATATAGGAATTTCTGCAGCAAGTTGCATCACCTCAGTAGAAAGTGCTTAAGAGTTTTCTGCATACTATTTGCGCATAAGGACTAGATGTCAATCCTACTAATTATACTGTACACTATGAAGGATATTGGTATTTGCTTAATGATTGTGGAGAGAAATCTTGCAGATTCTAACTGTCAAAAAAAAGAGAGTTTCTCAGATTCGCTACCTTTTTTCTAACAAAAATTTTTTAGAATTGGATTCGTAAGTAATAGGTAATTTGGAATGGCACACTGTACTCACTTTTTCTGCCACTCATCCTTCTGAAATTTCTGAAAAATTAAAACCTAATCTAACTTGTGAAATAAAATTGAAGTTAATAAATTAGCAACAAAGCTGAATTAGCAGTGTAACCCATTCAAGGACACTTGTTTTTCAGTTTTGCATGAGTTTCAGTAAATCATTCTATGCATCTTGGTCATAGGAAGTCAAAAAGGCTTTTAATTCTACGGTGTACAGATCAATAGACAGGAGTAAAAGCTGTCAGAAAACTTGTTGCTGGCATCCCTTCTTCTTCCTTCCTTTGTGTATGCACTGTTGAGGCTGGATAGATATTTTTGCTTTCTGGCCAGTCTATGATCTCTTCTGGGATTTCTGAGCAGACATAGTTGCTGTGTTGCTGACTACAACCATATGCATCCATCCTTGCATTTTATTTCCAGAAAATGAATCTCCTGTTCAGGTCCTTCGACCTTGCTTGTTTTCACGACTTTCATGCAAGATGCAGATGGGTTCTGTGCTCTGTGGCACTGGAGTATATTATACCAGTGCCTACCAACAAAAGATTTGTTCTCTATTTCCCATCAGCAGGTACTTCCTGGGAAGCAGGGCTTCAGTAAATGTAGCAGTTTCTCCAGAACAAAAATGTCATAACAAAAAATGCACACACGCACACCTTCCTCTTAGGTTTTATTGATGAACAGACATCACACAGTACCGGATATCCCTTTGGTCAATTTGGGTCAGCTGTCCTGGCTGTGCCGTCTCACAAGATCTTGCTCATACCCACCACACTGGTGAGGCAGGAATGTTGGAGAGACAGCCTTGAAAAATGACTGCTGTGTTATCAACGTGTCTCTAGCTACCAATGCAAAGCACAGCACTGCGAGGGCTGCTATGGGGAAAATGAATTCCATCTCAGCTGGACCCAGTAATAACAAAGGGGAGGATCTTGATGTTCTGGACTGTAACTTCCTGAAAACAGTGGCATTGCCAGCCAGGGTAGGACAGCAGGGAGCGGATGATAGAATGGAGAAAATGCAGCTAGAAGCATTTATTTCTCCTATACTTGCGTAAAGCTTGATTGCAAAATCTAAATTAATTAAAAAATGTTGTGGGTTTGTAATCATGTTGCTGTCTTCTGGTTAGGTCATGTAGGGGAGTGTCACTCTGACTTGTGGCTTGTGAAAAGGCACCTCACCCTGCGAAAATGGAGTGCCAGGTTCTCACATCTGTATTTTCTGCAGTGAGGGTAGTTAGGACTGTCTGCTGGATATTTGGATGTCAAGGAATTTCGATTAATTAGGCAACCTGGGATCTCAATGAATTGAAGAGCAGGAGTAAATGTAGATATCAGGACTATAATTTGGGAATGTCTACATGCGAGATCTATTTTATGCCTTTTCCTGTATTTTGAGTTCAGAGTTTTCCAAATCTGCTATTAACATTATTAGTGGCAAAAATAATTTCATGAAACAGCATGGCTAGATATTAGGCCTAACTCCTTTCTTCTCCAAGTATTTTTGCACTCTGTATCTCTAGAGAAATAATATTTTTGAAGATATAATACCTTCAATTAGGCAAAAGTACAAGGCAGGTATTTCCATGCTCTCGAAAAGAGTGAAAAAATCAGTAGGATTGGGGTCAATGAGTCTTTGACATTAGTGCAATTAAAGTATACAAATTTACACTCACGTTAATGTAAGAAAATTGGGCTCCTTACTGAATACAGATTAATTTGCCATCCATACTTGCCTGCTTTGATGTGAAAAGCTTTTTCTTGCATTAATAAAATTATTACCACACCTAAACATAAGAAAGACATTAAATTTTCATGAAACATTCTCACTGCATTAGTTGATGATACCTTTTTAACTCTTGCTGGTTTTATGTGTTTTCTTATAAGTATTCAGTGTGAGGGAGACACTGTATTTCTGTCTGACTTTTTCAATTTTAAAGTAGCACAGTAATCACATCGTAAAAATCAGCATTTTACACAAGTGAGAGTAGGGGAAAAGGGTGAAAACAAGAAGGAATCCTCTCTTGTGTGCACATACCCCACTGTGGGTTCTTCCCCAGGAAGTTTTATAAGTAATAAGTAAGTGACCTCTAAATCTATTTCTGATTTTAGCAAGATTTAACTAATGTTTTGTGGAAACAAGTAGTTTCCAGCTTCTAGCACTGCTACATATTCTTGACAAGAGATTTGAAGAGAAAAGGTCTTTATCTGGCAGCTGGCCTTTGCATGCAGACAATGATATAGGGGCTAAATTTTGCCTCATTTCTAACTTTGTAGCAGAGGTGAATCATAACCAAACGTTTCTCATTAGTTTCAGACTATTTCATGCCTTCCTTGCTTTATTACTCTTTTTTACATTCTCTTGATGAAACACCTGAGAAAAGAGTTGAAAACTTGTCGTATTTTTCCCATCACTGAGTATACTTCACAAGAAGATTGCTAAACTTGGCAATGATTTATTCCTCAATTAAGATTTAAAGACTGGATCATCTTCATGAAACAATGATTGGTGAAGTTTTCATATAATAATTTTGCAGGTAATGGTTTCTGACAATGGCACTTTTCAGAGAAGGACAACTAGATCAAGTAAAAGAAAGATGGGAAAACAGCACTGTGAATGTTCATGTTATATTGATGACCTGGACTATACCAAGACAAAAGCTGAAAAATGGTACCACAAAAAGAACTCATTCTTGTCAATGGCCATGACAATGCCCTACAGCCTATCTCTTACACTTTATCAACCTGGAAAATTTTCTCTCCTTCCTGGCTCAGAAACAGGTAGTAGTCTTGTCCTATGGTGCCCAGTCTTTTCCTATGGTGCCTTAGTGTACTGAGGCACTAAGGTGGTCTTTGGCTTGTGCAAAGGCTGTTTGGGCCCACTGTGGAGCAGGTGTTGAGTTGTTCTGTGCTCAAGGGTGCCTGAAGTTCCAGTAAAATTGGCATAAAACTGCTATTATGCTCTACTGGCCAGAAAGATAGCCCGTGTGGAACAAGACACCAGATACACATGCGAATGGCAAGATGAGCAGATAGAAAAATTAGAATTCCATTTAGCACTCTATGGAAAGGTTTTCTTGAAGGATCCCCAAAAATCACCAAGAAAATACAGATCAGGATGTCTAAGGATCTTCCGAGAAAAAAAGTCGTTTCTAATATTTTGGAAAAACCTCTAGCTATTTCATGGATGGACCGCTTATTTTGCCATGATCAAGGAGAAGAAGTGCTCTTGAAGGTCTGACCACTGCCATAGGTCAATTAGGTTTATTAGTATACTGTCCTCTTTCTGTAGAGGCAAATTTGTCCCTTATTTCTCATCTTTCATATTGCATTAAAATTAGTTAATCTGGGAGAAGAGTTTACAGATATAAAGCACTATATTACAGACCATATTTTCTGTGGATTTGATTTTTAGCGTGGTTTTAATTTGCTATTGCAACCTTGACACCTAGAAGATGCCTTCAACATCCATAAAAAAGTGTTAGCTTAGCACTGAGAAATCCCTTCCTTGGTAACCAATATAAAATACATAATTAAACTATTTTCAAAGGTAAACTTGACAGAATAGGGGTTGTGAATAGGATTGAGACTGAAAAGTGAAGGTAATTCAATAACTTCTCTTAAGTTAACATCATGAGCTAAAGCTCACTGAATCTGCGCATGGAGACTAGAACTGGAAGAAAATTGCTGCTAGTTTAGTAAGTTCTAAATATTTTTTAGTTGGATTTGGCATCCTGGTCAGCAAGTTTGACCTGTTAAAATAGATTTGGTTTCCTTGGTAACTTTTCAGACAGTCTTCCAAGGTTATCAGAAGTCCAAACTTCAAGGTTGAAACACAAACAACAACCTAACCACATTTTAGTAATGAATGCATCTTCATATGGTATTTAGCACTCATTATTCGAAGTCTACTTATGTTATGAAATTAAATATTTTATATTGATGCTTCTGAATTTTTCTCTCGTTGTAATCCCAAAAGATGATAAGGGATATCTTGATTAGTTATTTAGACTTCCACATATATGGAAAGCTGAGATGCAAAAATGTCAGAATCAGAATAAAAATCTGCATAAAGCTGATAGGGTAGCTTTTATAATTTGTTTATTTTTTTCAACCCCAACATTATTCAAACAGAGGACTACACTGTCCAGAGTCCTGGGGGACATATCAGACCCTGACCTTCACATGGAATCTGGACCATCTGAAGGGAGAGAGGACATTAACATGCCAGAACTCCATTCTGGTGCTATGTTAAATTACTGTAGCCACCATTCCTTTGCCCTACTCTGGTGGGACCTTTTGAACTTGCTACAAAAGCAGGGCATGTAGAGGTGTCTTCTTAGCTGCCACAGCTCCCAGACTGGCAGATTGCTGAAACTATCAGCAAAGGTGGCTTTGCACAGGCAATGGAGGCAGCTGATGGCTGGGCATGTGTGCATTCTGTCCCCTCTGCAGGGCAGGATTTGGGGTTGGTCACATCTTTAACCATGAAAGGTGGAGCAGCTGCAGCTCAGGGGCTTGAGTCCCCATGAACTGGAATATGTGGATTTAGCTCTCCATTGCAGTAAGAGGCAAGACCATGAATCTTAGAAGAGTACATTAAAGTTACTTTGTGACCATATAGGAAATTATTCCTTAATTACACAAGTGTGCAGAATGATGGGAACAACTGATGAATGACAACAATCAGGTCTAGCCTTATGCCAGCTCTACTGTTTTGATTTAAGTTTCACTAAAAAATGTGTGTTGTAAATGTTTTGTTCCAAATGCAAACTTTCCATAACATAAGGCACAATTACAAGTGGATTCTTCTGGCTTTGTTGGCGAGTTCCTCTTCATCTAGCCAGGGAGACTCCAAGTGCTGCTTGTTGAGCTCAGCAACATTGAATGAGCTCACTTGAGCCTGAAGTGCTGTGTGGCTCATGCTGGACTGGAAGGTGAAGTTCACATCTGGAACAAGCAGTTGAGGGAAGAAAAGTGTGCAAACCAAGAACCAAGGGAGCAGAAAATGAGATCCTGGTTATAATATTGGCACCTGAACCCTTAACTCATCCACATACACCTTTTCCAAGAGGAATAGAGTGAAAGAGACTTATGGCATTGGTTACATTTCCTTTGGAATAAGAAATAAAAAGGAAAGAGAAATAAGGGTCACAGAAAACAGGGCATCTCTACTGATGTGCATTTATAACACTAGAAATAACCAGATGAAAATTATCTTCTCCTACCCTCAGCCTCAATTATAGCCTTAACAATTATGATCAAAAAGCAAGGTCCTAATAATGTTTCAGAAGAAAAATCAGTGTCAACACAGACTAGATTGTGTTCTGACCCATGTCAGACAATTGCTGAAATCACCCATGGCTGCAACATTTTTGCAAGAAGGAATACAAGAAAGCAGCCTCATGGGAGCAAACAGTTACCTTTTGAAAATATTACGGGGAAGAGATGAATCACCTTTTGCTTGAGTGAGGGGCAGAATCTAGTCTTATGAGACAACTGAGGCTCAGACCCTGCCACACACATTTTTCAGTCCCTTCCATCCAAGGGTTTTTTGGATAATCCATCTCTTATCTGTCACTTCCAGATGGGCAGTAAAATCACACTATTATCCTGGCTTTATGTACTTTATTTGGTGAAAGCATTTTTGTAGCTATAGAAAAAAATATATATTTCTGATATATACTCTCACCCCTGAATGGCAAAGAAAACATTTCAAGAGGTGTAAATAGTTAAGCTCCTACTTTCATGGGAATCCAATTAAGAAAATCAAATAGTCGGCATATTTGGAATACACAGAGACTGAGAAAAATGTCAATGCAACCTGAAAATAATCCAATTGTCACTGAAATTAATGTAATCTAATTTTCTTGCCATTCCTGAGGTCACTAGACAAAACTTCGGTTTCAGTATTGTTGCATGCTGTCCTTGAATGTCAGAAAGACAGAATAATTGCTTCTTTCTCACCTCAAAAGGTCCCTAAATGTTATTGGTAACTGAACCAAGATGCTCCTACATATGCTAGAAAAGCTCTGAGACATTGAACAAAATTTATTTGGTCTCTTTAGAGCACCGTTTTTGAATGCAGAAGGTCACATCCTCAGATTCTCCTAAAGCTTTTGAAAAATCAGTATCAGTGCTGGTCATCAGCACTAACAAAATCCCTCCACCTGTTTCTAAACTTGTGTGGGGTCTATTTCTCTTCCACCTGCTGTGAATATAATGCAAAGAAGAACTCTGAGGAAGAGAGGAGTGACTGGCATATACTTCTGGACTTTAACCACTGAGTTCCTCCTGCTCTAGCTGAGTCTGTGGCTCAGCCATGCTGGCCACATTAGTGTGTAAATTGATGCTGTATTGTATGGATGCTGCCAACACAACACATGGGGACTTAGAGGGGCTACAGCAGACTGGGAAGCATAACTTGATATTAGGCCAGGAGGAAGAAAATTACTTCTGCTACATGTTGGCACAGTACATATGAATCTCAAGAAAAGGAAGCAACTTACTAGGTTTCTGTCCAAGGAGAAGCCTGATCCCTGGGGAATTTTGCATGCAAAAGCAATCTGAAATTTGGTACAAAATAAAATATGGGCATTTAACATTCTCTTTCTTGCCTCGCCTTCACTTCTAGGTAGAGACATTTTCCAGTAACTGATTTAATCAAGAGAAACTCTTGTTACCTTTTCTACTACCTTTGGATTCTCTGTGCCTTTCTGTAGTTCAGTACTTCAATGTCTTTTTCTGTTCTGAGAATAACTTTGTTTTCCTACACATATTGCATCCCTTCTGTCTTCCCCCTGCTGCATCTGAATTCTGATATTCCACAGGTGGCTGAAAAAGTGCATTAATCTGTCCTCCTTTCTGTCAGTAACATCCCTGCCATTACATGTTTTATTTAGTGAACTTTGTGGCACAAAACTGATGCTGATCATTGAGCATAAGAAAGATGTAAGCAATGTTTTGTTATGTGAGCCAAGAAAGGATTCCAAATATGTTTTTATCCAAGGTCAGATCTCTGGCAAACAGTGAGGTGCAGCTCCATGTTGAAAGCCATTTCAGGTGTGCGGCTGATAAATTTACAGGACTCTCATCTGAAGGTGATCATGCAGGGAAGACTTATTCTAATGAGGTTTTGTATGTGTAGCTTTGTGGAGCTGACATTCCCTAGGAAATGGCTTTATCAAGCAAAGAGACTTAGTATGCTGCAGTATCAGATGTAGGGACATTTCAAGGAGAGTGCTGTATACTTTAATAAACAGAAAGGAAGTTTCCTTGCCAGAATACAAAATACACCAACCTCTCCTTACTATTAATGCAATTTTATTGCTAAATCCTATGTTTTATACAAGATTGAGAGGCAGCTTTTTCTTATAAGCACAGAAGTTGGTGCTAGGAATATGATCATTAAAAATACAGCTCATTATTTTGTATGGATAGGCTGGGAATAGATTTCTTAAAATCTCTTTGTGATACAAAGTTAAATAAGACAAGATCCAACCATCATGTTGATAATGAGCTGGGTGAGGACTAGGCAGCTCTGAAGTTGTGAGATGGGTGTCCTGTTACTAGGAGGGCACATTCCACCAGCTGTGCTCATAAAGGCCAAAGAGGTTTTGGCTTCCAAACAGGGCCTGCCATATTTGGTCCTGGCTGAGGAACAAGTGTAAGATTTCCCGAGGAATGTTGCTTGGCCCTGATGTCAAGGGTTCCTCTGTGTACAGATTGATTTTTGTCCCAAAAAGTCATAAAATGCATGTCTGAAGACAAACGAATGGTTTGCAAAATGTAATTGTTTGCAAAATGTAATTTTGCAAACAAACACAAAATGTTTGCTCGTGTTGGCTTGAGTAAAAATACAACTGATTTCCTTAAAAACAATCACTGAAAGGTGGAAAACCATTGACTCAGCCTATGAAAGCTTTTGAGGGACCAACCCATCTTACTTTTCCATTGTGACGGCAAAGTGAGACTTTCAGAGGGTGAATCCTCCCAGGAGACCACAACACCATGTCATTGAACATGGAACAATGTTCAATGACATGGTGAACCGTGCTTGAACCATGGAAATTTGTATGTCCTGGGGAGCCAGCTCCAAGCACAGAGCCTGAGGGTCAACTTGGGGCCTGGTCACTCCACTTTGCTATACATATGATGCTTTAGTGTCTAATTGCACAAACTTCACCAAATCAGTGGATAGTTCCTTCCCACCACTGGTTCTCTGGCTTCTCTGTTGGCACTTGGAACAAATGCCCTCCTAACTGACTTGCAGCAGTTCCTTCTTTAGCTGATCTATGCTGGGTAAAACCTCAGGTGCTCATCTGAACAAGGACATGGGCTGGGATCTACAATATCTCAGACAAAATCCCTGGAGGCTGAAGAGCTGACCAGTTGCACTAATGGACCTTCATGAACTGACCAGCCTTGCGCAGTAACCTGGTCCCTGCAGAATGGCCTTTGGAAGGTTCTGAGAAGTGTACCCCGCATTGTAACCACACCCTCAATACTCCGTTTTTGGGGACACATGCAGCCTGTTGTCTTTTTCTCCCCTTCTCCATTCTCCTGGCTTGAGAAATCTTTCCCTGAGAGAAGACCTTGCTGGCTGGTTGCTGATTGCCCAGGGAGGCAAAACTGGAGGATTAGGGCTATGGAAGCAAAGACGCAGCGGAACTTGAAAGTCCATTTTACTGCTAGTTCAGTTTTCTCAGTTGAAATATTTTTTTCCTTAGGGAAAGTGTCATGTTTGACATTTTCTGATAAGTACCCCATCAGTTTAATGGTTAAATAATATTCTTGCAATAATTTCGTAGCCAAGCTCATTTATCACAGCAATGCAACAGTCCTTAAACAGGAAAGAATTAACTTTGTAAATAAAAATCTGCCTAGAGGCCAAGCCTTGCTTTACGCTCTCCCACTAAAATAAATTCATGCAGCAAACCGCATTTTTCTTTGTCTTCCCTCACACCTCAAAGTGCTTCCCCTCATCTGTAGAAACTCTATGCAAATCAGGTCTGTAACTTCTTCTAGAAAAAAACCCTAAAAACTGTCTTTTCTCCCCTTGTCTATATAAACTTGGCACAGTGAGAACATGATCCCTGAACAGTGTTTTGAAGTGGTTTGTGCTCCGAGCATTTAAATACTTGAATTCTGTTTGTTAGTCATAAAGAAGAGAGGTTGTGGGATACAATGTTGGAGTAATTTATCTCCAGAGAAGCCTGACGGGTATTCTGCAAGAGCACAGAGGTCTATGCCAAGGCAAGGATGAACACTATGTTCCAGAAGACTCTGATGAACAAAGAACTAATGCAAACCAAAGTCTGTTCGGAGAACTTGAGCTTTTAGCAGCAGTGACTACAGCAATTAAATCAGAATTTTGTCAGATTAAAATAGAAGGTAGTGCACTATTCTTCTGCTTGGTGGGGGGGTGGGGAGTAATAAAACTCTTAAATTCGATCTTTCTTAATAATTTCTCTGATAGGCACTTATTTTCTGTATAGGAAGGGTAAGACCTGTATTACCAGCTAGAGTTTAGGACAGGACTGAATACAAAATTGGGACTTTTTTTAAAATTAATTTCAAGATCTAGTAATTCAGGTCTTTAGAAAGGAGTTGAACTATGTGAATAATTCCTGGATCATATTCAGGAGATAAAAATAAGCTTCAGTTCAAATTTTAGCTTTATCCCCATGTCCCCTCTGACCAAAACCATCCTCATACTCACCTGTATCTGCCATTTGTTTCTTCAGCTCATTAGATGAACACTTTCATTGACAACACAAGCACAACCTCAACTCATTTACCTGTGAGGTCCTCGTTGGGCCAGGAGCCAAGCTGGCAGGCTTTGCATGTGTATTCATCAGAGACATATTCATTTTCTTTACAGGGAGTGCAGGTCCAACAGCAACTCACTTCTCCTTTACGGATCACCTGAGACAAAAATTGACATTTTGTTTTATCAGCATAAACACACATTCGTGCTGCCCAGTTGCTAGTTTAAATTTTAATGTATTTTTTTTTCTAATAGAAGAGTTTTTGAAATTTAATTATCCTATTTCATTGTATGTTTTCAAAGACAAAATGTGACAAAATTCTTAGTTCTCCCACCATGTTGGTACCAGAAGAAAGAATCCACCAACCCCAGAGAAGTATAAGTGGAGGTACAGGATGACAAAAAATCTGGGTTTTTTTCCCTCTTAGAATTTGCAAAGCTCCATAGATGTCAATGTGCCTACAGAAGTCAGTGCATGATAGTGAAGGTGGTCCATACAGAGAAACATGTCAACAGTACTATGTTCCTAAGTGTTGGTTAGCCAAAGGCTTATTTTTCATCCAATAGTGAGTGATTTATTAAAAACTGATTTTTCTAGACAGCAAACTGAACATGCTTTTTCCAGAATTAATTAATTACTGCATTTCTAATTACCATTTAAAGGTGAGAATCTTATCTTTCTCCATTCCAACATCTGACCTAATTATTCATTTCATAATTTACTACCAAATGTTATTGCATGCTTAGGATTGAAATGCAGATTTTTAAAGACCCTTATTTATCATCTCTGGGAACATCTGTGCTTCTTGTCAAAATGTCTTTCTTTTGAAATAAAGTATTCCTAGTTTCTCTCCTCTTCCCAAATAGTTTACAAACAAACACTCCCAATTATAGCATAAGAAATTGGTTGACATTTTTTATCTTTTGCAATGATGAATTCAGAAAGTGTATTTAAAGCCAAATGTCTTTATTGCAATTTTAATTAAAAAAGCAAACATGTAAATGAGCGTAATCAAGAAGAATAGGATTGCTCTTTGCAATGCTGCAGTGAAAAAAAAAAAATCTATTAACTAATTTTCATCACCAATATGGGGACCTGAAAAACTTCAAATTTTTTTGTTTAGTTGGTTTGGTTTTGTTTTGTTTTTAGTTGTAGAGTATGAAAAGAAAAACAGCAACACCAAAACAGTTAAATTGATGGAAAGGCTAGAAAACCTTAGGTGATTTATTCTGCAAGAATTGAGACTAGAAATACTTGCAAAACTGAATATCTGTCCTCCAGAATAAATAAAATTTTGGGATTTCTTTCATTTTGAAATAGAATGAAAAGTTGAAAAAATGTCATTTTTTTTTGTAGTTGGGAAAATCAATTTTTAGAAAGCTTGTACTAATTTTAAGGAACATATTTTCATTACCTTGACACATTATAAAATCCATCATTCTATTTTTATAAAATAGTCAAGAAAATCAAATGGCAAAATAAAAACCCTATGTTATTATCAAAACACCTGAAATTCTCTATGAACGAAATTATTTACCCTTTTACATGTAACTTTCTGGTCAATGAAGATCTTCTGTAAAATACTTGGGATTTGACAAATCAATCACGACACTGGTACTCTGATAATTTCTTACCTAGAACTTTTCTTACCAGAGAAGGATTTTGTATCCTCCTCTAGAAATCAAGATAACTGTTCTTCAAGACTCAGAGTAACGTCAGACTTTTTTTGGCCTAAATTACTTAGCCAGCAATATATTTATCCTTTTATTTTTCATTTGCTGCTCAATTCTTTGTTGTATCACTTAACTGTAAATTATTTTTCTGTCCTTTTTAAGAGAAATAATCTTCTTTAAAACAAATATTATTTCCCTTTCCCCTTGTCATCTGTACAATTCTTTGAACCTGTATTTATTTAAATAATCATATGTCCACACTATTTCAAATGTTTAAAATTGGGTTGTATTTGGGTTTTATCAGATCCTGTGGATGGATTCCCCAGCTCTAGCTGAATGTTGGATTGCATTACATTCAATGTTTTAAATTTCTCCATAATAACTCAGTCACACAGAAGTTTGCAGGAAAACCACCACAGAGCTTGGTAGGGTCAAGGTCCCACCATCATCTGTGAAGACCATGAAGATAAAGACTGTCAGGTAATCTGAGATTTATGTTCAATAACAAGGAGCAAACAGAACATTTTTGACACCGGGCTTCAAGCGTCTATCTAAGTGTGTGATGACTCGGCTTCGTAGTGAAGGATCCTCTTGAGAGAATCCTTGGGAGCATGGGCAGAGGGTGGAAGGTGACTGTGTTAATGAAGATCACAAGATACTTCCCTTCAGCTGTGTTGTGACAACAGATCATAAAGGAACTCAGAGTCACACAGTTCTGAAGATATTAGCTGTTTGTCCATCTCTGTCCTTCCCAGTATGTGACTGCACCTGGAGCAGGCTAACAGACCCGAGTTCAGTGATTGTGAGACTAACTTGTTGCACCTGCATTTATGTGCATGTATGTGTGAGAACACGCTTGCAGAAGGTGTGTTCTCATCAGAACCAGCCACCCTGTCTGGGTGTCTTTTGCTGTCAATGAAGAGAAAGAAGTCATTCTACACCAAGCTTGATCTTAGCTGTTTTCAAAGCCTACAAAAGGGTGAGATGACTCCATATCTGGAATAGCAGGTTATTCATAAGTCTGACATAATTCCTTTTGTTTACACTGGAGACAAATACAATCTGTCTGATGAACCTCACTTAAATAACTCTGCCAAAAACTAATTGGTGACTTAAACAGGGTCCATGTCCTAAAATTCTATAAAACTCAGGCTAAAGAGATTAATTTTGTATTGCAGAGACTGGTTATGCTCCCACCAGCCTCTCTCTGCAGCTGCTTCCCAATTTTCAGTCATGCTGTTTTAACACATGAGAAAATTGAGCTTCCAGTGAGACTTGTTGGAAATCACCTGTTTTTTTTATGGTTGAACATGCCTGTCTCCTCATTCAACTGTCTTTTATACAAATGGCAGCAAGGTAAGCTACAGACTTGCAGTATTTTAACTCTTTTGCAGGAAGCATCATGGGATGTTGGAGGAAAATAGTGCATAATTAATATGTGACAGATTCATCTACACTCCTTTCTTACTGCAGCATAGAAAGGGAGGAAGGAAAAAAAAACTGGGAAACAAAGAAACAGTAAAACAGGTATGATTAAAAAAATATGTTACCTATATTTCCTGAAGTTTGAAGTAGTGGTAGTAATTGATGTTCTCTGATGGTACCATAGACTTAAGGTCTGATTAATAACATTCCAGTCTGGGTGACTATGTCTAGCATTGAAATAGTAGCAATTATTAGTTATAATTTACCTGCAATTGTACTGACAAGTCCCATTCAGGGATTTGCACTCCACTGAATCAGATGCTCTAAAAATAGGCAGCAAAAAGCCTCCAAACAATACCTGTTTGAAAGCATTCAGGATATAAATTAAAAAAAAAAAAAAGTCAGCAGTCCTCAAATATAGGAGTCAAGAAAATGGCAGCTTATTAAAGTAGTGATATGATAAGAGTAAGAGATAAACATGTAAGTCTATACATTTTAATTTAAGTGTGGGATACTATCTCCATGTAGAAGTCAAGAAAAACTTGCTTTCAAATTTCAAGGCTGTGCGTACTGCAAGACTGAAGCAAATGAAGAAAATATTTACCTTTATCTGGCCTTTTTCACAGGGTTCACTGCACACAGATCTGATGATATTGCTTTTCTCTGCCCATATTTCATCATCATCCATTTTCAGCTCACCATTGTCCCAGCTGCCAACATTGATATAATCAAAGTAGTCCTTCCCCATTTGTTTAAAATTCATGATTTCATATCTTTGGAAACAGAAAAGAGAGACATAGCTGAATTGAGGAGAACTTCATGACATATTTCAAATTAAAGGAATACCTTACAGTCAAAAATCAAGCATGTTGAAATGAAGAAGAAAAAATTTAAAGAAATATGAGTACAATACCTTTGAGTATCTCACAATAGTTTCTGTGATATCATAATCTTGCTTTTCCTTTGTATGTTAAGTTCGGGGGTTGCGGTGTTTTCTTTGCTTTTTATTAAGTTTTGTTTTGGGTTTATTGCTGCGGGGGTTTTTTGGTTTTTTTTTTCTATCACCATAAAAGTTTCCTGAACACTCTGGGGTTAGGTGACTGTGTTTATGAGAATGACTATTTATTTAAAGAAAACAATGAAATTAGTCAAACAGAATTAAATCTGTGCTAATCCAAAATTTATTTTCCAGCCCTGGAAGCCAATTGCAGATGGAGCCCCAGTTCCCTCTATAGCTGATGTTGAGTAATCTAAACCTATAATTCCAATTCTTAGCATTACGTCCTCCTCACAGAAGCACCTGTCTGCAGGTTCTTCTTCCCCTCGAGGGAAGAAGACAATAGATAAACTCTCAAAGTGAGGTAGAAGCAACCTCTGTGTGATCACAGGAAAGTTCCTGTGCTCTAAGACTGCAAGATGAAATTTGGTGTGGCACCCAGAAAGGAATCAGGCATCACTCTTAAGGCACAGAGTCCAGGAATCTTTCTTTCTTTCTTTTTTTTTTTTTTTTCTTTCCCCGTTCTCTTCTCCAACATTGCATCAGAAAATTCTGGTCTTTTCCATCTATACAATCATTTTTATGTAATTCCTTGGTGATTGAAACACATTTCACTCCTTGTACAGTATGGTGTGGAAGAGAAAAAGTACTCATGACTCAGTCCTAGGCTGCTTTTGGGTCAAAGATGTAGCTCATCAGAGCTTTCAGTTTCATGTTCCTCTTCCTCCTACTTTCTCTTCAGTTCCCACACTCTTGCAGAAGGTCTGTGGAGCCACATAGGACTCGCTTTCTCCTACAGCTGAACACCAGCCCACCTTTCTGCCATACAGGCCTGTTCTGTTATCACTGTTTTATAAGGCATGTTTGAGAAGTTGGGCAGCTCCTAGAGAAATTATTCCATGCTTTTCGTTGCCTCCTCTTTAGCTGAGTTGGAATTAATATGTCTAAGCAATATGAAATTTACTGATGGAAAACAAGACCAAGCAGGTTAAGACAATCTTGACTTCAGAAAAGCTGCCTCATAAACAAGGAGACATCTTTTTCCTGTCAGTCAGCACCAAATTAGTCCTGAAGGCAAAGCACACAGACAGGGTTGCATTAAGAGTGGTATTGTAAGAGCGTAAATTATGAGTTCAATGTACAAATGAGGAAAATAATCTGCTCATTAAATCAAACAATCTTTCTAGTAAGATACTCTGCTGGGTTTAGTTGGAGTAATTTTCTTCTTAAGAGTGTCTGGTACAGGTTTGTGTTTTGGATTTGTGCTGAAAACATTTTATCATACAGAGATGTTTTTGTTATTGCTGAGCAGGATTTACACAGGGCCAAGGCCTTTTTGCACTGTCAAGTTGGCAAGGAGGTTGGGAATGAAGGGGAAGTTGAGAGGAGACTCAGCTGACCCCAAGTGACTCAAGGGGTATTCAGACCACATGACATCACACTCAGTATGTAAAGTAGGAAGAAGAAGGAAGAAGGAGGGGATGTTTGAAGCTATGGCATTTGTCTTCCCAAGTCTCCATTATGCATGATGGGACCCTGTTCTCTTAGAGATGGCTGAATGCCTGCCTACCTAGGAAGAAATGAAAGAATTCCTTCGTTTTGTTTGCTTTGCTTATGTGGATGGCTTTTGCTTTTCTTGTTAAGCTGTCTTGATCTCAACCCATGAGTTTTCTAGCTCTTGCTGTTTCAGTTCTCTCCCTGATTCTACTGATGCAGGACTGAGAAAGCAGCTGCGAGGTACTTGGTTTCTGGCTGGGGTTAAACTATGACAGATACACAGATATCTCTCTTAAATTTTGAGGAAACACTTTTAAGATGGACAAGCAGTAGCCATACTATACATCAGTATTTTTCCCGTGCTGATGTAAAAAAAAAAATACAGGAAAACTGTTTTATAATATTGTCCATCTATTGATCTCAAGATGCTTTGCATCATGAAAAATTCTGTCTTAGTGGGGATACTATCGTACAGCAGGGATTCAATGCACAAAATCACATGCAGGATCAGGACTGCAAGCAGCCTCTAAAAGGAAATGAAAGTGGAATCTGACTGAATGGACAATGTGATTTTACCCACATTATATTGTTCTTGAATCTTTACAAAGAAGAAGAAATAAGCACATATAAAATGAAAAAAATGTTATAATTCTGGATTTTGAAATATTTCATGTTCCATATTGTATAAAGAAGGAAATGTCCACAGCTTCAGCAATGATCTCCTCAAAGTTGGAGATACGAATGCCAGACTGACACAAAGTAATCGAATCCAGATAACACAAGCACAAACCCAAAGAAACAGACTTGTGTGCATGGTTATACCTAACTTTTTTCTGAGGTTCACAGCCACAGTAACAGTTTGTCAAGGATTAAACAAACTAACTAAAAAGTTAGCACAGAAGCCACAATAGAGCCATTATTCAACAATATCAGACACTCAACACACCTATGAGTATAACTTTGTTAAAGCTTTCAGTTTAGGGTTTCACTGACAGACTAACAAAAGTACTGCCAGTGTTTGACAGGCCAGAGAACCTAAACCAGTGATTCCCCCCAGCAGTAGTTCCATGCATACATCACAAGGGGAATACTGGAAAGGAACGTAACAAATTTAATACAGTATTGCCTCAATAAGTCTTGTCTCTCTTCCCTGTGGAGAGCAGCATTGATGGATGGGTAGAAGTAGCCAGATTCAGTAAGCCCATTGCTACAGTGAAGGATCATGAGTCACTGGTTCCCTGGAGGTTCCTTGAGATAATACAGGGACAGTTTGTCACTTTAGGATAGGAGAGACCAGATGGTACAATAGCACATTTCCAGCAGTGCTCTAATCACTGTGCAAAATACTTGTTTCAAAAGAGAAGTGCCATGATGTTGCTAGGAAAACATATTCTACTGGTAGCACAGTCAAAACATCAGCATCTTTTTTTTCTTGCCTGTTCTTCCCTCCTCAATTTCTTCTTTAGTTTTGATAGTGTTTACAGGTAATTGTTATCTTCCTGAGGAATCATGGCTTCCATACTCTTTTTTTTTTTATTTCCATGTCTCCTGACTCACATAAAACAGGTCCTACACTAGACTGCTTAAAACTCATACACATAAAGGACTTTGAAATAGGGTCAGGATTCAAAGCATCTTGTAGGATTAATCATCTGTTATATAATATCAAAACCTTTTTTTCTATACATTAAAATCCTGAGTTATCTAGATCAGAAAGGCTTTTTATGTTCTGATTTCCTGCTTAACACTACCACCACCACCACCACCATACAGCTGTGCAGATTTAAATTCCTGTTCTACAAAGTGAAGATGGAGTTATCAGTGCAATGGAACAGGGGAGATGAGTTATTATAGTATTCCAGAGACTGCACCATCTCCAAGCTCTTGCAAATAGTGTTTGACAGTGCTTAAAAGACTATACACTGCTCAAAACCTGGAAGTTAGAAATGGAACTTCCTATAAAATCTTCTTAATCATGAAAGAGTGCATTTTGACTCAATGTTGTCTGACTTAAGCACATAGACTAGATTTAATGATGTGACTATTGTTGACAAATAACTATGATTCAAAAGAAAACAAATTCTGGTACCACTTTGTAACCACACATAGTTCATTAATTTGAGTAGACACAAACATCACACAAATCCAGGGAAGCAGGACCTTCTTAAAGTTGGGCTATCCTGAATACACATTGCACATGGTGTCCCCATGCTCTTCTGGGAAATACTTATGTCCAATTGTGACTTCATCATCTTAGAATTTAAAAATATCCAAGATATTCAATTAAATTCCTTGCAACAAATGGTGTTAAATTCTTCGTGTTAAGAATTACAACATGAAGAAACAGAAAACAAAAGATCTCTTTGCAATATTTAGATATTGTTACTGATGTTGTCAAGTCAAATATTTGTTTTTGGCAGGTCACACATCGCTCATTGATCACAGTCATTTTTATAAAAGAAACTCATTGGAATGGGGTAGGATACAGTCCACTGCATCTGAACACCTTTAAAACAAAAAAGAAATCCTTTTAATGAAGTCTGAGATGCCTTTTAAAAAGAAAAGTTCAGACTTAACACCTTTCCTCAAAATTCAGCTATTTGTAAAAATAGAAAGATTTAGCAGAAGACAGCCTTGCTCATGCTAAAAAAGCTCTGAAAATAAATTTCCATCTGAAATTTTCCTAGGTTTCTGCCAGTTTGTGCCTGAGTTCTCCTACTAGCTCACAGTGCCCTTCCTTAGAGTCTGAGTCAGAAGAATTTGAAAATTTGTGTCTCCAGAAACAGACACAGACTGCTGTGTAGGTGGCTGTCCTGCTTGCTTTTGGAGAGAATGCTGAATTTACAGGTTTGCAAATAGAATGAAGAAAAAAAACAGGTTTGAAATTGCAGAAATTTTTGGAAATGTCAAAATATTTTGACCAATGAGTTTAAATTTTCCAACCCATTTCTATGAGGAAGTTAATGATTTCCTTCTTGTTCACATTAGCAGGAGGAGACAAAATTTAAACGGGTATATAGGATAAAACTTTTCTCTCTAATCCTCTGTTTGTATGGCACCTTAACAAAGATGGTTAAAACCTTTCAATAATGTGGACATAATGGGTTATCTCAAACAATATTGGAGCAAAAGCAGTGAACGAGGCAGAAAATACATCGAAATATAGGAAATATACTTTCAATGCTATCATACTTGCTGCTCTTCCTCTGAAAATTCAGTAGGCAGAAACCCAGAAAAATTCCCACCTCGAGACTGTTTCCAATGTGTATTTCCATGGATACATGTGTCATAGAAAAACTTGTCTTATATTTCGTAGATGTATGTCTACATATTTATGCATGCTACCAGCAAAACAAGCTTTGTTTAAATTCAATTTGTCTTAGAGCAGCACAGTATAGATTCATAGCTTAGTGTGTGATGCAAGCGGAAAGATTTTGTTTGGAATATATGCAAGCAGCTTTTTCATAATTCTGGTTTAAAAAAATCACAGATGCATCCGTACAATATTTCTGATATTGTTGTAGCTTTCTTAATAAATGAGCTAAGTGATTGTTTATGATTGTTTATATGTCAACCAAACACATACACTTAAACACCCACATAAAGAGAGAAATAAGCTGTGGTGGGCATCATGGTCTACAAACATAAACATCTGAAACATATTATTGTTTTCAATAATAATACTTTTAAATGGTACAGATGAAAATGCAAATTTAATGCAGGAAGATTTTACACCTGAAAGTCCACATCTCTAACTTGAAATGCCAAAAAAAAAATGCAAGTTAAAAAAAAGCCCCTTTTTTTGCAAAATAAGCACATGAATCAGGAAATGTAAAACTAGGAGTATGAGATCTTAGCTCTGTTGTCAAGTCTGCACCATACCTACTATGTACTGTTACCATCTCTGGTATTAAACAGTTTGAAAAATGTCAACGTTACCTTCCTGGCGAGTCACCATTCTCATCAAACAAAATCATGTCCCCGGAGACCCCGGTAAAGTTAGTCTTCATGAGGGATTCCAGGAGTTTCCGACCATCTATGGGCTTCATGGCATCACAGAGGCCCACGTAGCCTGGGCACAAGGACAGCTGCATGTTGTGGAGCCCATAGGCCATGGAGTATATTGCATTGATTACAAAGCCCATCTTGGAGTCCTGAACATGCTGTGTCCTCAGAGTCATCTGGCCTGTCAGGGAACAAGCAGAGGGTTTAGTGAATAGGGCTGGGATACGGCCAGACCTTCAGACATCTGCTGGTGGCTTAATTATTAACAGTGGGGAAAGTATTTTAAAGGTCTTAAATAGCCCATAAAATTTGTTTTTATTGGTACACATGGTGACCATGTTAGAACAAAAATGAAGAAAAGAAAATAGAAGTTTTTTTAAGTATTGTATTCTCTAGATTATATATTTCTGCAGCTCATTGGCTCACCTCATATATGTTGCTTTAAAGTGCTGCTCTTCATGTGTCTTTTTAAAGCACGCACCTTGGACACTATAACATAATATTTTAGGGAATCCAGAAACTTCTCTCCACCTGAAGAAATTTCTGCCAACCTTCAGAAATATTCTTTGAAGTGTAAATGCTAATAAAAGGTTTATTCCCTAGAAACCTTATAAAAAAGTTCCCCTTGTGGAAAATCAGTGAACTCTGTTGCTCAGAGAAGTTGCCAATGCCCCATCTGTGGCAGTGTTCAAGGCCAGGTTGGGTGGGGGCTCTCAGCAGCCTGGTTTGGTGGAAGGTGTTCTTGCTCATGGCAGAGGAGTTGGAACTATATTATCTTTAAGATCTCTTCCAAGCCATTCTATAAATCTGTGAAAACACTTGTTTCAGAGACATGGAGCTAATCCTATGCAAACAGGATGACCTAGGCACCATCCTTTTTCTGTACCAAAAGTTTCCCCCAATATTTCTTCTACTTCTACATCTCTTGCTCCTCTCTCCTTGCCAAGTGAGGATAACAATGCAATACGGATGAAAACATTAAAATATCTGTGAAGGGTTTGACAGTGTGGGTTAGGCAATGACTCTGTTTAGCCAGAATCGGTGAATCTTATTTTTATTTTGGCTTTCAAGACACGATGTTTGCATTTCTATTCTCTAGTTATGCTTCTGTAAATTGCACAGAAAAAAAAATAAAGATTCAACAGCACCTTGAATACCTTTATTTTTTATAGCACTATTATTGCTAACACAGATTTCCTCTGTTGACAGCACCAGGCAAATTAAGGAAGGGTAGTTTGGGGATTTTCTTTCCAGCTGCACTCTGGCCACAAGATCTTTAATACTGGGGAAGTGAGAAGAGTCAGAGATAAAACAACTGCATCAATGGTGTTGGATATTTATCTGACACCTAGAAAGATTTGTCTCTGGAGGCAGGACAAACAAAAAGCTCTATTAGAACATTTGCTCTGCTTTTATCAACCAAGCAGCAACCCTAGGAGCTAAGGAGTCCCTCGTGTGGGCAGCCCAGAGTAAAGGGAGTGTAAATAACCTGTTTACTCCATGAGAGTCTGCCTGCCACAGAGGCATTAGTGAGGGGCAGGGATGGTGCTCACACCTGCCCATCTGAGCAGCAGAGGCAGCACAATCTGAGAAGTATTTTATGCCATGAGAAGATTGAGGCACAGACAATATTTTTCTTCAAAGAAATGAAGGCTAATATATGACTCTCAGGGTGGCACTCATCTAGTTTAACAATATCCATCCAGAAGACAAGAACCCATTGGAAAAGGCTAAGAATCTCCAGCTGGTGATCAATTCTGTCATAAAGCAGCTATGACTACGTACAAGCACACCTTTTCAACAGTGAACAATGACATCACCCCACAGTTCTAATCACTAAAATCTATTGCAGCACTGGAAACACCAGGAAGGGTAATAAAACACATAGTTTGAACTGAGAAACATTTTGTAGAGGTCAGGAAGTAAATGAGAGAACTGAAATATTCCTTTTTCCACTCTGTTTTGTGTGGAAGCTGGCATCACCATTTCCACTCAAGCTCAGGAGCAGTGATTATTAACATTTTGGAAGGCTAAACAATACGAACTTGAAGTATGTTAATGAAAAAAATAAACTTGGAAAAACACACAGTGCTGCTCATTTGTTCTGTTCTACCAAGGTATTTCTTTTCCCTAATTAAAAATAATAGGCATAAAAACTGCAACAGTGAAGTACATGTAAAACCCATATTAATTGAAATTAAGTGGAAAATTGAACAAGCGTATTACACTGCAATACATAAAACTTGTTTTAACCAATTATTCATCCACAAAATTAGCACCTTACATACCATGCAGTTAATTATAGTAGCCATTAGAATGAATCAGATTCACATTGGCAATATTATTTATTATAAAACAATATTTCAGATGCTTTATTGCATAATATTGCTTAAAAATCTAATAACTTTTTAATTCTTACTCTCCGCTGGGCTTTGTGCTTCAATTTTATGAAATTATTATTCTGATTTTCTTTAAACACTGAACCTCATTCTGTTCACCTGATGATTTATAATGAGGCTGCTTAGCTCTTCCTAGAAGATGCTAGCCATTGTCAATGGAGTTGTGAGGGATTTATCTACTGTGAGAATTTTAATATACTTCCTGCAGCAGGAGAACACATTCACCTGAGATATTAATTGACTCACTTGGCTATATAGAGGCAAATTCAATCTGCCAAAGTCAGTTTATAGCACCACAAGATTCTGTACTTAAGGGAAAATCACAAAAGCTAAGAAAAGAGACATTTTTTCCTCTTTTTATTATGTTGTAATGAGGCCTTAAAAAATGCCAGCATTAAAAGAACCCCAATCAAAACCAAATCTAAAAGTTACTTTCCACCCATTTCACAAAGTATTTTGGCATGTCAGACTTGAAGCTTATCAGTAACCCTTACTTACCTTAGTAATGCTAGCAGTGGTTTTAAGGGAAGGTCGAATACACAAGCTGAAAGGTAGTCTCTCACTCAACAACAAAAACAAAAAAAGTAAAAATATTTTAAATCTATCTCCACAACAATTATGTTTTAGGAAGCCTTAAACACATTGTTCACTCAAGAGTTCTTGCATATTTTTCTTGCTGGAACTCTAGCACATATTCTTGCCCTTATTACTCATCCATGAGTGCTGTCTTCAGTCAAGAACCTTTCCTGACACAAGGTCATGACATGGAAAGGTGGCACGGATGAATTTAATGGGGATGACAGTGTTTGGAATATATCAACCTATTTATGAATCTATGCTGAAGTTTTCAAAAGGGCACATAGTGATAAGACAAAGGGGATTGGCTTTAAATGGAAAGAGGTCAGGTTTAGAGGAAGAAATTGAAGGTGGTAAGTCACGGGAGCAAGTTGCCCAGATTAGCTGTGAATGCTCCATCCCTGGAAATGTTCAAGCCAGGCTGGTTGGGGCTTTGGTCTAGTGGAAAATGTCCCTGCCCTTGGCAGGGGGACTAAAACTACCTGATGTTTATGGTCTTTCCTTTCCAATCCAAATCATTCTATTCCATGATTCTACTGTATGATTAACTGTATGGAGATGGCCCAGCACTAAACTCCTCATCCAAATTTGTTCTTTTCTTTTGTCAAGTCTCCAAAGCACACAAATATGTAGATGATGAAAAAGAAACATGTTCTTTCACCGAGAAAGTGATTCCAACTAGCAACGGTTCATTTCTTGGATCTATTTAGAAACAATTAGCGTACTTATGGGCAGTGATCCAAGAAAGCGCTTATGGATGCTGTTAGTCCCTGTGCATGGTGAGCCAGCTCTGGACTGTTTCCCACGCTCCAGAGCTACTCCAGCAGCTCCCAGAACTGGTGGTCCTGCCTACAAGTGAGACTAATAAAATAGTTGTTCTAAGAATGAGCCCCTCCTTCCAAATCTGGAAAAACAAACCAAACCAAACATACATCTTTGCAGCAAATTCTGAAGTTTGGCTACTGTTTCTAGTACTGAGCATGAAATAAGCATTCTTCAATAGATTTCATTATTTTACACATTTTTGATGTAAATCTTCATTCCTCTTTTTTTTTTTTTCCAGATTTTTACCCTCAAGGAAGATGAAATACAATTTTTTCTGCTTGCCAGCTTGTGATACGACAAAGCCTCATGAAGCAAGGATGCTAAAGAGCGCAAAATTACTATGGTTAATATCCTTTTTCTGCTTTCCAACTTTTCCAAAGATGACTATACTTCACATATTAAAGAATTAATAATGGGTAAAAGGAAGAGCAAAAATACTTTACATTCCAGGCAATCCCTCAGCCCCCTTATTTCATTCCCTGAGGAGAAATAGGAGAGCAAAATATGAGACACAATATAGGAGAATATTTTTTTCAAAGTGCAGAGCAATTTGCTTGGTTTGCAATGAGTTTAGCACTGAAATGAAGGGAAATTGTTAGTGTTTATTATTATTATTATTATTTTTAATTCTCAGTGATCAAAAGGTTGTTTATTACAGTCATAAGAGGCATTACGATGAAAACCACCAGCATATCCTACAGCCTGCAGTTATTTCATAATGTTTCTCCATGATTATATCAAAATTTAGTTTCTATGCAATTTCTATATATATGCCAATAAAATATTCAGTGATTCTTTGTGCTAAGTTTTGTTTTGAGGAACAAGAGGCTGACAGAAATGAGTTCTAGTTTTGCTGGCAGATATGTCCCACATTCACATTTTGCTCACCGTACTTGAAGTCCATCAACCAATGTGTTTTCCTTTATTTTCTTTCATTGGCCTTAGTGAATTTCTTAAAAAAAATCAGAACAGGCTAATCTTTCCAACAAAACCATGGTAATGTCTGTCTTCTGCAGGATATAGTGTGTGGCTTCTTAGCTCTGTCAGCAGGTCCATGTTGTCCCTGTTGTACTCCTTGGGAACAAGTGTAACTTTCCCTGGATCTGTATGCTCTGGATGACATGCCACCAAGTCAGTCATCCCAGAAACATGCACTGAAGAAATGTGTGGTATCTTGTAAAACAGAGGAAAGGTTGTACACAAGAACCATACTGTTCATATCTAGTTAAATTGTCCTTGTTTAAATATATAGAAAAAATACTGATTTTGGAACATTTTCCAGAGTCTATTATCAGAGCTTTCTAGCAAAGCAATGTGAAATGACAAAGTAACTTTCAGTTCTGTATAATGTCTAAGGTTCTGGGTGTTTTTTTGCAACTAAAAAATCCATTGCAGTAGTTTACTTATTTATTTGTTTTCCTATTTTAATTTATTACAGGCTCTTGGGCTGAAGAAAAGAGTTATTTTTTGCTCTATGGGAAATTTCATGCAGTTCAAATATACTTTTTCTCCAGAAAATGTAATTTTGATGCTGAGGCAAAACACATAGCATAAAACTGAAACATTGTGAAGGTAAATTAAAAGCTTGAAACAGAGCTTTTAAGCATTACTGAAATGAGAAAACAAAAAATGACCCATTTTAATGCTGCTATGGAACATTTTTGAAATTTGGCAAGGAAGTACCTTCCAGTGTAATTCCCTCACCCAATGCTTTTGGCCGGTTCTAACTCTCCCTCTTCTTAACTGAAAGGCAGTTTCAGTACTGTTACATTTTACATGTTGAGTAGCACCAAAATGTTGAGGATGACTGAGATACCAAATTCAATGTATTGAAATCCAGAGATGACTTTGAAAAGGTTTTTTCAGAGTACTGAGATGACTTTGGTGGTTTACATCTATTTAAACCTGCACAGGCTATCTCAGAGCACTCACAAATCTGATGAGAGGTGGACCTTCGTCCCTGGGTGCCCACAAAACAGTGGCAGGCTGGCTTCTCTTGTCAAGTTCAGTATAATCAGCAAAAAAGAGTATCAGCAATCAGGTAGTCCTAGGAGAAGGTAAGTAAATAGATACCTATTTCTCCACATAATTTTCTTAACAGTACTATTCTTTCTCTACAGAATTCAGTTTCTTTGGTCACAAATTGCAGAAAAGTTCAACTGCTATAGGTGCAAAAGTACATTAAATGGTGGCTTATATGAAGTATTTTAATCTATATAGAAAGTTGAGCTGCTGAGAGAAAAGACTGGCAGCTACTCCAATTGAAACACTCAATATAAAATGTATATAATCTGAATAAATTTAATTATAAATTGATTTTTAAGGCTAGAGATACATGATCCAGATAGTTTCCAAGGCTCAGAAAGGCAGCTGGTAAAGGAATTGTAATATAAGGAAGTCATATGAGGTGTATCATCACATACATCTAATATATTGAAGAAAGAAATCAGGGAACATAAAGGGAAGGGAAAACAAATGTAGTATTGTAGACAGACTTTGGAGGAGTTTGATGAATTCTGTAACAACAATGAGAAGATTCAAGCTATTAAACTGTTTGCGTTACAGATATGTAAATTCAGGATCAATTAATATTAAAAAGGCTTTCAAAAATATAAACCAGAGCATGTAGCAGTTTTTAGTGTCACACTGCTTCTTTCTCTGAATAAAAAAAAAATAATAACATGTCTGTGTAGGCTCCTGGCTCAGATTATATCAGGCTGCTATAAAATTCAGATCTGGACTTATGCCTTACAGTTGATTTGCCTTTGGAAATATCTGGATCTGACCCAGCTTCACTGCAAAAGTAGTAATAACCATGTTTGAGTTCCAGGTCTGAAATGTGGGGCATAAAAATGAGGGCTGGACCTTAATTTGGCTTGCTGGTGCCCAAGCATGAATATCAAACTGAATGACACATAGGATTTATTCAGGAAAAATAAAATGCTTTCTAATTCACTGTTTAAAAAACAGAAATTAATTTTAACTTTGTTCTGCTTTTATTTGCTGTCTAAAAATAAAAGTATAGGAATGTTAAGTCTGAGGAATATTATGTTTAAACGGGACACATTCCTTGAAATATGGAAAATACCTTTCCATTCTGACAGCACTTATATTTTGTTGGCTGAGTTCTGATTCAACCAATTTTGGCATTAGAGCCTACATTTAATCACCAGATTTGCATGTTGCAGTGCAAAAGGCTAGACTGTCATGTTTTATTCCTTCATTCTATCTGGAAACCCAAAAGGGACATTTGTTAAACCAAATTTCTGTTCATCTGAAACAGTGGACTTTCTTTGTGTCCCTTTGTACTCATTAAAAATAGCTTGAACTGGATGAGATTCAGCAAACAGGTATGTATTTTTTGCACTGCCATTTTATGTGCACGTTTGTACCTTTAGCAGAAAAGCTTTTCTTGTATTTATCCCAAATTTCCCTAATCTCTCTTTCTGCAAATAAACTCATTCATTCTTAATCCTCTTCTAAATTGTTTGTAGATACATTGGTCATCCTTCTTTTATTAGAAATTTTACAGCCTCGGAAAAAGCACTTTTATCTCAGAGAAGCCATATGATTAATTCATGAATGGAATTTGGGATTTTTGCACCCTTCTAAGACACACTCAGAATGCTGCTGCAGATCTCCTTTTCCTGGGAGCTGTAACTAGGGCACCTGTACATCACTGTGTGTTCTTCTGCCCTATAAACCCTGTCACTGGGTCCTTGCTCCCAGCCATGGCAGACACAAACTGCTTTCCTCACTTTCAGTGCCCTCTATGTCTTGTTTGTGGCTGACCTTTGTCTGTGATGACCCAGGCCCCATAATTTCCCTTTGTTTTCTACTTAAGTGCTTTGAAGTGCAGTATTTAATGCCAGGACCCTGCTGTAAGCACCTACACAAGTGACCTATCACCTCCCTCCAGATTCTTGTTCCCACCGTTCCTTTACATGAAACTGCTTTTTTTTCCTTAAGTCTGTAGTCTCTGCCAATCAAAGTAAGATACTGCAGATAATCAAAGTAAGATACTTTAGTAGCATCAGCTTCTATTTATTTACTCTTTATTGTCTATGACTTAGATCACAGATACTTGGGATTCTGTGCTCTGTGTTTGAGTATCACCATGAATAATGCTGTTCCATCCGTGCCTCCAGCTCTTGCACAGCATGGGAAAAATAATATCACTTAACAGTGCAGGCAAAATAAATGATTAACAACTGGTAAGTGTAATAAATATGCTTCTGCTCCTGGTGACTTTGAGGACTTGTCTTTTTCCAGTACTGTCCATTGGGCCAGAGCTTCACCACACAATTTACTTATGTTGGGTTTTGTTTCTGCTTGGTGTAAAGATGCATTTTTTAAAAGAACCTCACCAGGATGAATAGGTACTTGGAATTAGAGATCTGGGAATTCTGTCTGAAAGAAAGCAATTGCATAAACGTCTCATCTTCAAAGGTCTAAAGGCAATCAATACCAAGGGATTAGATTAGCCTTTGGAGACCTGAAGCTGGTCATTGAGTGGAGTCACTCATCTGGATCAACCAGCACACCTATTTATGAACTTCTTTGAATTATGGTCTTAGCCATTAAAAAATCTCTGACTGGTGCTAGAGGTGAAACCAACCCCAAATCTTATAAAATCTCTAGTGTTTCATTAAATGTCTCCTTTTTACACATGCATTTTAAATTCTTTGTTCTGACTCTTGTTCTTCGGAGGCGGCTTGTAGCAGCTTTCCTGTGTCATGGAACTGATTACACTGAAAATCAAGTCAGATAAGTTTGTGAACTTCTCACTTTCTGTAGTGCTCCAGCTGGGCAGAAAATCAATGTTCTTTGCAGCGACAGCAGTGACACACATTTGGATTAGGCAAGTATGTTCTAATCTGCAAATGAAAAATGAGCTGGATGCTTAAATTTTCATCTCAGTATGAACTAAGTCTATGTGAAGGAATTGAAACTTTTTAGTCCTTAATAGAAATGAAGGGAGAAAAAAACTTTATTGTTTTTTAGATTCTCTTTGTTCGACTGATTTCGTAATTTGATTATACATATCATACTGAATAATGTATTCATTAATAATAATACCTGCCCTGAAACTGTCTATGAATACCTTATGTTAAAAAATGAGAAAAATATTCAGACGTCACTGGAGATGATTACAATGGTTTATGGCTTCATGTATTTTCTGTCACAGGGATAAATGTAGCCTAATATTCTACTAGGCAGGATTCATCAAAGCAAATGAAGAGATTTTAACAGCTAAATTCATAGCTGGTACATAAGTGAAGTCAGTTATTACTTATATTTCAGCCATACCTTCCTGTGTTCATTTTCTTATTAAATAAACTTGACTATACTGTTAACCATTCTATATGTTTTTGTGACAACACAACTGGATTACAGAGAAGAATTAATTTTGTTTCCCACTAATATAATGGTTAATGCCTTTTATATAGACACATTCATTGAATAATGATCTTGTCTATTAACATCAGCTCTATGTTTATCTTTTCATCTTTATTCCGAGAAGTAAAAAATTGCTTGACTTTTGATGTAAAAAATAGGTTTTGATTTCTCTCCAGCATTTCTCAATAACTTAATTTCATTAATTTCAATGCTAAGAAACACCTGTAGCTTAATATTTTAGTGTGTTTGGGGTTTTTAATATATTTTTTAATGCAGCTTCTGGAGAACACCATGTATCTAGCTAAATAGAAAAAAGGACTTAGTCCTGTTTTCTTACCAGGTGTAATCAGAACCAAAACTAATTCCTCATCATGCAGAAACTCTTAGGACAGTCTGTGAAACATTTATGACCACTGAGGGCAAGTATCATCTTTACGATTATGAAGTCTGAACTGAGGGAATTTAGGACTGACAACTTTGACTGTTCAAAGCTGTGAGTCCTAAATTCACATATAGTACGTGAATTTATGTGAGTCCTTCATTCACATATAGTAATTTATATTACTATAAATAAATAGCAATATAGAAAAGACATAACTTTCAAATTCATATGGGTGATATGAAATGAGGCAGAAACAACAACTACCATGGCAATTCAAATATTCATGGTAATTTTGATCTTAAAGTCGCAGCATCTTGCAAATGTCTCACTATTGAAATTCTCAGTGAATACATTTATGTCTTTCTTGCTGGTTAATCCACAGGAAATTCTACAACTACAATTAACATTTTTGCCCTACAGCAACAAGAGAGAATTAAAGCTTTTATAATCTGGTTTTAATTATTTTACTGTATGCATCATGGTCCAGCCCATGCCATGTTTTATTAAAATAAAACTGAAGAAAAGGAAATTAGAGCTATCTATTTGAAAAAAGGCCTTCTTCTCTATTCATGATTTGCAAATCAGAATATTTGGATTTTTGCACCTTTTTTTGTTTCTTTGACATTCCTAGGTTTTAGGAACCTGTTTGAGCTGTGGTTCTTTGTGGGAAATCTTCCAGCCATTAGTGATGTTCAAACCAAACAATTCAAGCTTAATCATTGTCTTATATCCATGACTGGTGAATCGTGTATAAAATAACATGTACTTGCACCCTCATGATAACTTTTCTGTGGTGGTGATTTTTATTTTAGATGCTATAAAAGACTCTTTAGGCACTTATATTTCATAACCAACATAAATTAGATTCTCACGTTGTTGGTAAAAGGTAAGTTAAAAAAGAACCAACGAAAATCAAATTGAAATGTTTTTTACGTGGCACACTGATGGAAACCAGGTCTTTATTAGCCTGCATCCAGCTATGCCCACTGCATTCACATCTCAGGAAACAGGTCTACATTATCATGGGGAAATCAATGAAGTTTGTTGCTCAATATACAGTAGCTGTAAATAGTGCAAATAAAACCTGTTTCAAACTGAGTTGGAAGGGTAACAGAACAAAAATAATGGGGAAAAGTGAGTTGAGTGTGGAAGGTATACACTGAGATTTTGAGATTCCTAGATTCAATTTACATCTCACTCAAAAACTTCCCCTGAGACCTTGTCCAAATCAAAAGAACGACTTTAAGATCATTAAGTGGGATTTCGGTAGGAGTTTGTGTTGTGTAAGTCCAAGAGTCTGATCCTTTAAGATACTTCTTGGTCTCATGGGTATGTGGAAGATATTCACATTTTTACAAGGGAAGAACCCTTGGGGTTTAGAGCTGTGGTTGGACTAATACCAGTACAGCACCACATTATCCCAAACACGGCCAGAATACCAGAATACAAGAATACCAGAATACAATGGTATTAGTGACTTCTCAAGGGCCAGAAACAGTTAAAAATTTGCCCAGATAGTTAGAGAGAAGGAGAAGGGGCTTGTGAAACAGACCTCCCAGCCTCAAAGGAAGGACTCTGAACGTGAACAAAGGACCCTGTCCAGGTAGTCTGGGGTCTTCTTGCTGACGCACTGCACTGAGTTGTTGGTTCCTGCTATGTCTCTTGCCATTTGACTGGTGCCACAGGTCCCCATACCCTTTGAAATGCAAGACATGGGTGCCAGTTCACAGCTTAGACAGCATTCGTACTGCTTGGCATCTCATGAAATAAAGAGAAATTAACAGAAGTAATAAATAAAAAAACCACCCCTACAAAAACCCAGAAAAATGTACCACATCTCTCTGTAGTGCAGAAATGACAATATGTGGGAGTTTTTGCTAAAATTAGTACAGTTGAATGAAATTAATCAGCTTAAAATGGCATATCCTGAAATGACCCATGGTTGAAAGAAAACCTAATGACACCTTTCAAATCACCTTTTTTTTCTGAAGTTCATAAATACTTATCACTGCCATAAGGGCTTCAGATAACTTTTAGTATATTAGCTCTCTCACTGCTTTTGTGAGCCAAAGCAATATGATTACTTTTCTTCAAAAAGGTACATTTAACTTTGTGTTGCAGCATTTTTGAAAGTGTTTACATGCCTATGGAGGTGGAGTAGCATCACGTTTTTCAAATACAGAGACCAGTTAGGTACTGAAGCTCTATCTGTTTCTTTAGAAATCTGAACATTTAAAACTGTGCTTTTTGTCATTTTGAAAATCACAAGCATTGCAATTACAGCTTCCTTTCCTTCCAATCCAACTCGCTATTTCACCAGACCATGCTGTATCACACCAGATGTTCATTCACATTGTTTCACTCAGCAGAAGCAATAAATTCACTTACTTGTGCAGGTCTTGTTGTATTTAGGGTTCTCTTGGGGAAACCCTTCCAACCGGCACTGGAACCTGTGCTGCCAAAATTCCTGAAACCATGGATTCCGATGATTGGTTTCTGGCCGGAGCTGTAGGTAGTAATCATCAAACCATTTCACGTCTGGGGACTGCAGCTTGATCGTTATCCCACCAACAGCTTCGTTCTGGTACCCTTCCGTCACGTCATACCTGTCTGCCCAGCCATCACTACAGGGGTAAAGGAAAGGGACACAACACTGATCATTCCAAAGAATAAGAAAAGAGCTTTCTTAACATTGAAAATCAGAGCCTAAGAGCACACACACTAGCAGTTGTGGTTCTGAGTGGAGTCTTGTAAATCACCTGTAATTCTTCTAGAGGATGAATTTTACTTACATTTCCTTGACATCAGCACCTTCTACTTAAATTATCTACTCCACATCCTCCACGTTGGGTAATTGAAACAATGTTAAAAATCACAGATCCTGAAATCTGCTGTGTATAAGTGCATCTCTGCATCAATGAACCTCATTGAGGGGAGAAAACCTTGGGTCCAGTGTTTCCCTGGCACTGGGTTGGCACTACTCTTACCTGAGAGGATGTGACTTTGAGGACGGGACCTCTCACTGTGCAAAGGGCAGGACTGTGCTGCAGACCATGTCCCTACTTCTTGATGGAGCACAGCAGAAGGAACCAGAAGCAAGCCTTTAATGGGCTGGCACTGCTCAAGCAGAAACACCAGCACAGAGACAGCATGGCATTGCATCTGAAGCAATTAATCCTCTCTGCAGACATGGCTAATGAAGCTGGGCAGAGCATTATGCAGATCCAGGTGTTGCTCCTATTTCTTTGTTTCATGTGACTGGAGCTTTATGGAGTTGTGTGATACTGTACTGCACACAGAATTTTAATCCCTTTCTGTTAACCTTTCAGCTTGCAACACTCAAACCGCAAGGAAACAGAAGCAACTGAAACCCTACTCAAATGAAATGTCACAAACATTCAGGGTAATTTCCCTCTCCCCATTTTCACAATGGATTTTCCTGGAAGTACTGCCATTTATGAAGTTTCACTCAATCCTAAAAGTGTACCTATCTCATTAGAACATTTCAGATTTCTTCTCTTTTATCCTGAACATGACATTTCAGTTTTTCAAAAGTCAGAGACTTGGAGAAGTCTCAGATTAGCGCTTTTCCCCCTCTAAAAAGTCACTGATGTTGACTATAGAGTACCTTTAAATCAAAAAAGTTTAATAATTGAAGGGTAGAAAAAAAGCTCACTTTATGTTAAATCTTCATGATTTGTTTAAAGCTAGCCCTTCTTTAAGTTAGTCATACTTTAAGTGATGTAGGAGACCTTTATCTGTGTGGATCTGTTATCTTTTGATCATTCACTGCCTGTCTTAAACTTTTCTTCTGTACTTCAGAGCAGGCAGGAATCCTGCTGCAGACACCTGGTCCCCAGCAAATTCCTCTGCATTCAGCTGTCCACACAGAGCAAATACACCCTCAGAGAGACACTCCCGCCCAAAACACCATTTCAGCAGAGCCTGGACTCTTTACTATGTCTTCCTAGCACAGCTGCAATGTCAGTAAATAACAGCTTCACCAGGGGGAAAAACATATCCAGTGTCTGGAATCAAAATGAAAGAACCATTAAATATGCTTCAGATTTCAAATGCACTGATTTACTGAGCACAGAAGAGTAAAATATGCATTCACAAAAGGAGAAAGATGAGCATTGCTGTTTAGCTTGAATATAGCACTTGGAAAATTTACCTTCCAGCCTAGGGATTAACACAGGTGTTAATGTTCCCAACTGCACTCAAGAGGCTCAGTAAGACAAACAGCTCCCGCTTCCACCAGGAATGGTTACTGGACAGAGTTAAAAAACTGTTCTGGGTTGTTTTGTGATAAAAGCCACAGAAGGTGTTTTAACTTTATGACTGATTTAACCTTTCCTTTAAAACATTCATCTTGTTCTTTGGCAAGTTTTTAAAGCAGTTTTATCCACCCTCATGAAACCTGACAAGTTTTTGAATGCAGGAAGTAATAGGCTTCGTAGTGTGGCATTATTTTTTTAAACTGGGTAGAATTTGAAAGAATTAAAGCCATGCTGTCAGTATCCCAGCTTTATGAGTTGTCTCATAAAAAAAAAAAAAAAAAAAACAAACAAAGAAACCAAAACTAGAAAAAAGCCTGTTTTCTTGTAATTAATTTCTTTATCATTTTCAAAGGAGTAGATTTGTAGATCTAATCCAGCAGGGTGCTATAAAATTTGTAGAAGTACTTTATGGTCAGCTATCCCTCTAAGAAGATTTGCAACAGAGATACCATTTAATACCTTTAAATTATTAAAAAAGATTGAAATGACAACTTTTTAATGACAATTACATAACCCTCCTTCTCAACTTTTCTGCAGGAGAGCTTCTTAATTCAACAGAGCTGCTTCTCATTCAAATAAGTATTTCAGCTTAGCTTCTTGAGCAAAAGGAGTTTAGGAATATTCTATAAAACATACTCAAAGTGCGTATTGTACAGAAAACAATGTAGAGATAACAAAGCCTCAGATGGACAATGTGGAAAAACAAATGTTAAACTGCTATCCCAAAATTGTTGAAAGTGGAGTATTCTACAGGATGGAATGACTATTTAAAAAGTCTAGTTGTTAGTTTCAGAGGTGAAGGGTGAAGCAAAAAGTGAGATGATCTAGGAAACAGGCTTGATTGAATTAGCTGAAGATTTATAACCTAAAGAACCAAACACAATACTTGGAAAAACATGTGCTATTTGTCTTCAGGTACATCAAAAGTATCAGCTAAAAGATCACAAGTTGTTTATCATATTGAGATAAGCATTCAGGACTTAAACTGAAAAGAGGATGACTCAGACACCAGGAAATTTTCCTCACAGCAAAGAGAATGAAGAACTAGAATAGCTTGAAGTGAAGACTCTTAGGGGCATCAGAGAGCAAGACAGACAAGCATCTATCTGATATAAAAGTCCCTGCCTTGCTGAAGGGATGGCACTAGGCTATCTGACTTCTTGACATCTACTGTGCATTAGTAGTTGCTGAGATTTGACATATGTCTGGAAATAATGATTCTGTAAAACCCAGGAGGTTAGACAAAAAATGCAAAAAAAGTTAAAAAAATAACTCTCCTTCACAGCTCCCCCAGCTTCTCGTAATGTTTTGCCTTAGTTATTTTTTCATTATTGTATTTTTTCTCTCTCTGTAGTTGCTATGAGAAGCAACAAGGAAGAGAAATTTATTTAGGCTAAATGATGTGTTAAGCTACGCACAGAGCTAATTCCAATGATGCAGTAAATGTAGGCAGCAATGTACACTGGGTCAAAATTACTCCAAATGAAAATGAAACTGTTTTATCTCTCTTTTGTTGGGTGAAAAGAAGGTTTTTACATCTAATCCCCAAATAACACTATCTCGGTATAATTAAGATAATCCTTTGAGGTTTTAAAACAGAAAAGAAATTTTACATTCCCTGATTTAGATATTTTTGTTGACAGTCTGAAGTAAAAACAGGTCTGGCAGCATAAGGCCACTTTCTCAGTTTTGAATATCCATAGCACTAATTCTGTAATATTGGCCCTATACGTAAGACTTGTGATTTATATAGTCCAAATGACCTTTGTCATGGGAAATGAAACTTCAAAACCAACGAGTCAACAGTAAGATATCATACAAAATGATTTGCACAAACTGACATGCCTACTACTAAATTGACACTGATATAATTTTTAAGTATTACAAGTCTTTTATACTTGTTTAAGACATTTCTAAAATCTCAGTTATAGGATTTATAATATTGATTTCAGTGAAAGTTTTCAGATTCTTGAGAAGCCATTCAAGGAAGTAGGGAAATTCTGCCACTTTTTAGGGACAGCTGGACTAAAAAAGTTTCAAACTGGAAAATCCTATGCTGATAAAAAGATTAAATAAATATTATAATTGACTATTTTTCTATTCAGCACCAGAATATCCTTCAAGGACAATTTCAGATTTAAGTACTCCTAAACAATGCCAATGCCTGTTGTGGTTTTTTTTCTTGCCAGTATTTGGACAGAGTTGGAACGTCGCTGTTCTGAGAATCGAATTATAGAAAACAATACACAACCTTTGATTTGAACACCATTTTTCTGCTTCAAAATTTAGCAAGAGCATATGTTGGATAATACAAGAGGGGCAGAACAAAGAGGCACACAGAGCAATTTGACAGTCCCTGAAACTACTGCAACCCTTTTCAGTCACTATTTTGTGAATATTTGGCAATCAACTCCTTTTAGTTTTATTGTACTAATAAATTAAGCAACAGTGAGTTGCAAATACGATTTTTTTTACTACTGGAGATATTTTTGTTAGCTGCTCACTTTAAAAAATAAAAAGGTTGTCATTGATAAGCTATCAAGGTATCAGGTATATATGATCAAGATCTATCAGGTATTATTAGGAACATACTATCAAGATATAAAGATTTTTTGGGAACTAACTAACTAACTAACTAACTAACTAACTAACTAGTTGTCTGCTCTAGGCTGCTGCCAGTCCAGGGTGGGAGAAGGTAGCAGGGAGAAGTCCAATGCTAAACCAACTGCAACTGCAATCTGGTGGATATCCAGGACACCAGCTGGAGGTGATGTTCCTGCAGAAGCTCCTCCCCATGTTACCTTGTGCCCTGTATTTTTACAGCAGTTCTTTAGAACATAGAAAAATGCAGAGATGTCTCATGGTTTGGTCCATTAGGTGGTTCACTAGACTGAAAAAAAGTTTTCAGCTCTTAGCTCTGGACAAATTATGATCAGTAAAACGTTGTGAGTTAGTACCAGTGAGCTGGCAAACATAGCTTCAGGATTCCTGTGAAAACCATCTGGAAAATTCAGCACACATTCTAAACCTCTGTTGCTAAGATTAGACAAAATACTAAGAGACACAGGTGTACAACAAAAATAGACTCCCTTTAGTGAGCTGTTCCACCTATTTTCTATATTGAAAATGCAGCAGGGTCTTGGAATCTGTTGAGCTGATTTCTTTTTCTCTGAAGTCCCTTTCAAGCTGTAGCTAACATTATTACAGTTAATGAGTGCATTCATTAGGCTGTAGACTGGTCCCTTTTTTGTTATGCAAAAATCTGTTTGTAGGCAGGCCACATAATAATGATGGAAACTGCTGTTAGGCCCACATCTATAATCACTCTCCTGCCAAAAATCTGACCGATTGCACTTGAAAATATATTTCTCCACCTGTGTAGGAGTTTTTGTCTAAGTGGCTTTAAAATTAATTTCACTCTATTTCTCTGCTCTTCCATGTTTTTTTTCCATGTATTTTATAAGCTCTAGAAGTATTAAAGAGTCCTCATACGCTTCTCAAAGCACTATGGGTCTTGCAAAGGTAAATTTGTTTGGTTAATACTGAGGGAAGGGTGGCATTACTTTTGCTGAGCAGCTGTAAAATGATGCATTTAGATGAGCTCTTTTTATAATAACTGTGCATGCAATGAATTCTCGTTTTGCTTCCTGGCTTTTTTTAGATTGCAGATCCTCGGGTTTTTTTCTTCCTTTTCATGCATATTATAAAGAGAAATAAATTTAAGGGTAATTCAAAGAAAATAAATTACTTGATTATTTTTAGGCAGTTTGGCCCACATTTTCCTACAATATGATAGCTAGAAGTAGCTATGCAGTGAATTTGGCTGATACCTTACATAGGGGATTACTGGTATTAATTACTTGCTGGATATCCAAACTTCCCCAAGCTGAGAAAGGTTGTGATGGCAACTTGAGGGATGGTAGCCTATAGCAACATCTAATTTGCATGAAAACAGAGAGTTTTGCAGCTGTGTTCATCTGTAGTTCAGGGCTGCAAAGTAATTCAGCCTGACTGTATTCGGGTGTACAAAAAAAAAAAAAAATACACTTTCCAATGTGTGATTCCTATTTATTTATGCTTGCCAGGTGTCAAAGCTGACCATTTTAACTGAAGTTATATCTATGCACATAAGTCATATGAGGTGCCCCCTAAATTGAGGGGAAATTTGCCTGAAACTCCTGAAAACACCAAGAACACTCAAAATGTGCAGTATGCTCTCTTGATTCACAAATAATTCTTTCATGAGGAGAAGGAAAATATTTGACTATTTCCAAGAAGAAAGGAATTTTGGATGGCTAGACAATTTGGTTTTCTTGGGATCAAATGCAAAGTTGTGCTACAATGGAAGTCCCTTACTTTTTTGCTATGTTCACTCTAGATCAATTACTTGTAAAGGCTTTGATGTTTGCCTAGACTAAATAAGCCCAGTTTTATCCAACTTTCCTCTGATGAGCTGATTTCTAAATTTGCTGTCATTCAGGGTGTCATTCTTCCTGAAGTGCCCAGCTGGTCCTTGTCTCTACAGACTCAGTGCTACCTGGGAATGCTCTGATAATGCTGACAGTGTCAGGGATATGACCTGGGTGCTGCTGTCAGTAAGAATCCAAATGAGAGCTCTGTGGGCTAAAGATGAGAGGCCAGTGATGGGGTGTCTTCTTGTGGTCTGAATAGACATAGGGATGTCCTATCCCAAGGTAATGCTTGTTCACATTCCAAGAAGGCAGATCCCACATTGTGTCCAGTCTCCTGGCTATAGTTGCCAGGAGAAACTGATAAGCCTTTAATAAGGGGCAGGGAGGGAGGAGAAAGCAAGCTTTTCATAACAGCTTGTTGTAAAAAAAGGAGTGGGAAGCACTTTTTTCAGATAAGGATGGTTAAAAGAGAGTAAAACCAAATGAGGGGATGTGCCCTGTAGGAAAACCTAAAATTTCTTTGGGAACCAGCCATCAGACATCAGGACTGCTTCCATCACTGTTTTTTTTACAGGGTGAAAAGATTAATTCATATCCTTGAAGTGTATTTTTCAAATATGGCAGCAGCTTTTCTTTTCAACAATGTAAATGCTGTTGAGTCATATCTAAAATTCACTTTAAGCTCCTCAAACTGTAAACCTCTCCTAGTGACAGCCTAAAAGCCACCAGTTACATAATGTCAGCAACAGCAGAAAAAAGGAAAGGAAAAAGAATGGTTCATGTCTAAAGCACTTCAATTTCATGTGTATTTTTGCTGTGAAAATACTGATTTTTATTTCCTCCAGAATCCCAAACTTCAGAAGCGCTTCAGGGCACCAGAAAGTAGTGTCCATTGCTATATTGTGTAATCTACAAAGGGTATATAAACAAATACCAAAAAAAGTCATGAACAGAAATCAGGACGTGGCAGAAATGATAAGGAAATACCTACTATCTTGAAATGCTGTCACAAGGTATTTTCTTCACATCCCATGCCCCTGGAATGAAAATATCTCTGGGATGACCCTAAATGCAGAAAGATCCTCAGTTTGTTCTGCTGCAGAACAGATATATAAACCAGTGTTGCATTTCTACTCATGATTGCTCCCATTGCTTCAGAGGATTTTTCCTTACATCAAGTCCACCAGGAGAAAAAACCCTATTCTGAATGAAAGTTATCTTATGATAATAATTTACTGAGGCTGCCAGTCATGGCAGCCAGTGATGGAATAATTCCCCATTAGACATCCAGCCACTACTTTTAGAGACATGCAGCAACAATCTTTAAGATAAATTCAAACATAGGCATATGAATGAACAGATAATTGTGATAGCCTTCCTTTAAAAATATTTCAGAAATGGGAAAAAAATCGTTTAAGTGTAGCCATTTACTTATTTGACAGAAAATGTAACACATATAATCATATCATTTATATATGCATACATAATTATTTTTTCCTATGAGTATATATTTACAGGATTTTCAGTCTGAAAAGATGCATGCAATAATCAGCATGCTATAATCTCTCATGTCTGTATGCCAGCTACTAAGTGCTTTTTTTAACATTTAACAGTTAATTTAACAGTTACCAAACTATGCTATGAAATATGATTCAAAACAACACTTGAGATGTTACCTCTAATTGTTGTTGCAGAATAACACTTTTAGTAATAAATAATATACATAATGTATAAACAAGGAGCAGTAAGATTAAATCAGTACACACTAATATATCTAGGTATTTCATAGAGAAGTAAACATTAAACAAAAATGAGTTTAAAAGTTGGCCAACACAAAATAAAATTTAAAGAAGCGTATTTCAGTAGCTACTCCTAATAGCAATGCATATGTTAAGACCATACCTTATTATTTTGGAGAGAATTTGTTTATGACTAATCAGAAACTTTAGGATGAACCTTTGAACATGGAATAGAAGGGTAAGGATGGTATGTTAACAATATTATTTTAGGAACTTTTATAAAACCGTGCCTGCTTAGAAAGGTTACACTGGTCTAACAGTACAGAGGTAAGCAGAATATTACTTTCTAAAAAGTCTTAAATCTCCAGACTTTGGTGTATACTCTAGTACATCTAGAGGGGCTAATATAAAATTTCTAGTTGAACAATGCATAGCAAATTCTGGATGTGCAAAGGTTTTAAAATGACAGATGTTATGTTCAATTTTTTCAGAGAAAGAATAAGTAATTTCAAGCTCCTAAATTCAATAACAGGCACACAGTTAATCAAAAATACAAATAAAATAATATTAACAGTCTCCCAGGGAGTTAGTAATGTCAATAATTTTTTAACATCCTGTTCAGCAAATGGAGGCAAATATGGCAAAGGAAACCAAGCTAGACCTAGAATAGTGACACAAGCAGTGAAAACATACTGAAATTCTCCTCCTGCTGAAATCAGCTGAAGTTTTGCCACTGACATCAGTCAGGACTGCCTCTTGCTCAGATCAACACATATACCTCTAATTAATTCCGTGCCTGCCCTCAGACAATATAATGTGTGATGACTAGCTCATCCCATCCACTCATATTGGTATTATCCATGGATATACAGAGAATTGAATTACAGAGCAGCTTTATAAGCCCTTCATCTTCCAAAGCTCAATTCAGAATAATTCAGGCGTCACGAGCTATAGGCATGACGTTCTTCTAGCCAACTTTTTGAAGAGGACTCATGACTGTCAGGAAAAGAACATCACTAGACAGTCACTGGCTTCAGAGGAAGAAAATGTTTTAAATACCTTGCAGTCTGACTGCCTCTTGCTCTACAGCATCCAAAGCCACCTTCTTCTTGAAAAGAGTGGGTCATATTGAATGTGCTGACGCCTCAGAGCTATGATGCAATATGTACATCACAAGATTTGAGAAGTCTGTCAAAGGGATTTGTCACTGCAGCAAATCACAAATCTTTTACAAGAATCAGAGTGCAGGAATATATTTACATCTTGGTGGCACAAACTAACCTGAAACCAGAGTGACTTTCATTGTTTTATTTCTTTAAGTAATTGTCTCTCTTTAAAAAACCTGGTCTAGTGGAAGGCGGTTCTTCAAACCCAAGCCATTCTATGATTTTATGATTTCTTTTGGTGAAGCATTTTTTATTTCTCATTTCTACAGCTTTAGAACCATCATTTTCAAAAGTGAATGCACATCTATGTGCTCAAGTAATTTATATCAATTACTTGAGTTGCCCAGAGCTTGGAGTTTGACATTTTAAATAAGTGACTGTAACTTCCACAAAGAGGGATTGATTTCTGTGTTGCCATCCACACAGACAAGATAGAACTTGCTTTACTGTGCTCAAACCAAATCTCATGAAACCCAGCAATCTCCCCCTAATGGAGTTCAGTAAAAAAAAATTTATATGTAGTTAAGGCCCAGAAGAAGAATTTGAATAAGTTTAGCAAACAGCAGCTCACATGTTCTACCATTTTAATGGGTGAGGATTTATGTCAGCAACATGAAACAAAATAAGTCTGATTTGAAGTGGTCTTTAGGATCATTTCAATTTGGGTGAAGGTAAGACTGTAAATCATAATGCCTGTTTACAATACCACTTTCCAAAGAAGTACAGGAAACCTTAAAAATTCACAACCTGTGGCTTCTTTACCACATGTTTTAGTATGTCATTAAAAAAAGTAATTTATCTCAGCATAAATATTGCTGAGATTTCTTTACGCTGTGCTAACCCATGTGGAGGAGGAATATTTTTAAAATAAGGTGAGAGAACTCACAGATATGAAGCCCATTAGATCAGGACCATTAAATTTTGCCTAGTTTCTCTGATCAAATGGGCCTGATTTTCATTGAACAGCACATTTATGGCTCCTTTGTTGTATTGAGTTGACAGAGATTTGCCTTAACAAAAATAGAATGAGACCCATAGGTGATCTGTACCCTGTGAAATTGCCTTCTGCCTTAGAAATTTGCTTAAAAATACAAGTAGTCACAGTGTAAAGTTGAAAACCAATGCCATCCAGAATATATTGAGAGAAAAGGGACAAAAATGTGATGAGATGATCACACTTCAAGTAAAAATGTATCACTTAACACATTATCTGTATTTAACTGTAAGTCTGCCAAGAAAGTATTAGCATATACTTTTAACCTATTTTTATTGAAATTACTGAATACAATTCTTATACTCATGAAAAGCCCTTAAGACATCATGATCAGGCTTTAGGTTTCAGAAATGTGGCTATGGTTACCACCAGTGAATCCTGCAAGTGAAATTTGTCAGCATCTCCATGTCTGTCTCTGAGAAAACAGTCTGCTCACTCATCTCCAGATATTTCGATCTGGTTTGGGGGCTTTTGACTTTAAATCTATTGAAACAAAGCTTTGAAAATAAAGGACTGTTAAGGGCCTACAGAAAAAAAAAAATAGTTTGTTGAGGTTTTCTAAAAAGCCTAAATATCTGTTCTGCAGTACAATAACACAAGAGGTTGTTATTTGACAAGTTCTTTCAAAAATTGTATTGCAAAATACATTCCAGTATTAACTTATATATAGATCACATGGATGATATAAACCCAGGAAAGAGTGATGCAAAATCAATACTTGATTCTTTTTTGTAAAATGAATTGTAGCTTCATGAAGTTCATGCTTTTCTATCTTGCAATTATATGTCACAGATTTTAAAAAATCTGAAAATTTGAAAAAATTCATTGGTTGAAAATTGACATTTGAGATGTACTGTGTTAATATTTCCAAGTGACGTGAAAGATATAGGGCAAGGTGCAATGATTCCAATTTTTTATTACTTTCCTTAGTGTATCCATGTCCTAAAACAGCAATAATTTATGATAATGGGTACTAATCTATCATGATTTATCAGTTCCTACATAGCAAGACCTTTCCTTGTGACAGGACTGTAAGTGAAAAACTCCAACTAAAATAGCAAAGTGTGTCTCCAACTAAAATGGTTCACGTAGGATAATACATTTTCTATCTATTCCTCTGTAAATTAATTGTAGGGCTACATTAATTGTAAGGCTATATCCCTAGTTTAAAATCTAATTTACACATTTACATTCAAAACACTTTCATCCAGAGTTCTTACTCAAGGGCAAGTCTCTTGATGATTGCAAATGTTTATCACTAGCTTCATGGGCAACACAAACATTATTTATTGCTGGGAATAACTTAATGAATTTTCTTGTTAGACTCTGAGTCAAATCCTAACATGAATATTCCACTGGAAAATCGATTCCAAATTTTATATATTGAGAGAACATTTTCCAGAAATTTGATTGGCATTGGTCAGCATGAAGAGAGAAAAACAAAGCCTCTACATCACAGTTTTGTTTTACATATCTCGAAGTTTTTGGTTCCACAATTTATTTCAGTGCTTACAATACTCTAGATATTTCATAAAATTTTGTGGGAACATCTTCATAACATTACAAATACTGAAGAAACAGATCTCTTTACCAAACAAACAAAGTAATCTTTCAAAGCTAGGAAAAATGTAAAGTGCTGAATCCATATCCATGTTGCCAAGCAACAGTTTTCAACTAAGAAAATATAAAAATATAGAAGGAAATATTAGAGTCAAGATGGGATCTATGCCAAAGCAGATCACTAAGCCATGTTAAATGTTTGAATGTACTTTCTTGTATCAAAGTGTCAATAGATTATCTTCTGTTTCCCAGGCTGAAAAGAAATATTGATTGAGGGTATAAACTTGCTCTCCTAACTAGGAGAAGCATCATAAAAAGTAAAGTGAGAAGTGACTGAAAAGAGTTAATATTAGTAGGGTTATAGTGCCTAATTGAGCTTGAAGTACAAAATCATATAAGTGCCAGGAGAGATTTTGGTTGTAACAGCAAGTCTCAATAGCAGTTTTTGTCAACAGAATGATGTCATTTAAATTTTGTGATAATAGACTGGTAGAAGCTCTGTTTTAAATAGAATTATGCCAAGGAGAAAAAAAGAGAATCTTTTAAAAGGGTTTATTTTGTTTATAAGTCTTTTGAGCCATAAACTATTGCTAAATCACTTAAAGACCTTAGAAGTACCTAACAATCGTAAATCAATGGACATACTTGACCTTTTCAAAAAAAGTTTACAAGAACTTTTTGAAAATGCACTGTATAGTCCAATATTAGCAGTCTCAGAGGCTTTAAAAGAAGCAAAGGAAGCAATATGAATGCTTTAAAAGGAAAGGAAGCAATATGAAAAAAAATAGAAAAAAGTCTTCTCAATTCTCCACATTGAGGGACATTTAAAAGTTTAGTAGAAAGAACCTGCACGCTAATTTTAATTAATTTTAATTTCAAAATCTATTGAAATACTTTTTCTAGTCTATTTAATACCAATCAATTTGAAACAAAGCTCTTGGGATTTTTTTTACCAGGTAACCCTTTCAGCAAAACTGGCTGGCAGTATGAAACCTAGATATTTAAAATAGTTTTATTTGACTGTAACTACATGAAAATTAAATAAAAATTGCCTGTTTACACTGAATATTTTATTTCATAATTTTTAATCTATGTTGCTTAAAATATGTATAGTTTCAGTACTTTTACTTATTTTCGTTTTTCAAAATACAGCATTAAAGATTCTCCTGCTTATTCTTAATAGATTAATAAATATATCTTAAGAATATATTTACTTATTTTCATTTGTCAGTATCAGCCAGAACTCTAAGTACCTCAACAAATGATGCCAAGGTTTTATTGGATGATGATTTTTAGTTCCTGTTGTATTCAACATCCTGGCATGAATATTTGTTTATAGTACTTAATAAAATGAACCAAATATTTATCATCAGACCTCTTTTTGTCATTCCTTTTCCTCTAGATATCAAGCTGATATTATTCTTTTATAAAATCCTGCCTGCATCAATTTATTAATTGGAAGTGTGAATGAACATGACTAAACAATTTGGTGGTTAGACCATTAAGCTTGGAAATAGAATCCTTAGGCTGGAAAAAACCTCTAAGTTCATTGAGTCCAACCATTAACCCAGCACTGCCAAGTCCACCACTAAAACACATCCCCAAGTGCCACGAGAACATTTTGATGATTTCTATGTAATAGAAATACTGATGAGACTGAAAGAGAAGTAGCTCAGAATAACTTCTAAGGAACTTACTGATAAAACTTACTGATAGATCAATTTCTATCCTGACTGGAGGAAGAGGGGAGCTGAACACTTCCCAGGAAGATGAACATGATGGAGGCTTGTGCAACCACAGCCTCATGACTGCTGGTTTGTCACAGGTGAAATAACTGTGGCATTCTACCACAAATTATTGTTTAGCATGTTTCTCCAGAGATATAAGTAAGTCTCTGACTATCATGCCATCAGTACATGTGTGCCTACTCTCTCTGCAATATCCTGAGAAACTTATGAATAGCCTACGTGAAGCAAAAAAATCAGGCCCGTGGTACTTTCAAAGATGTGAACAAACACTATGAAAGCTGTTGGAGAGAGCAAAGCAGTCATTCCTTCTGAACATGCTATGCAAGGAAGCACTGACACTGAGGTGCCCCTGTGGTCTGTGAGTGGGCAGCGACACAAAGCTTACAACAGCGTTTGCTGGCAGCCAAGAATATATTTTCATAGGAAAAACAGCTTCTCCAGTGCAGTGGGACAAAAATTTATTATGTTTGTTGTGTTGCCATAGTTTTGGTTTCCTTGAGGCTGTTGTAGGGACAGGAAGGGCAAGAAGGAAATACTATAGGGTAAATATATAGAAGAAAATCTCATCATGAAAAAAAAACTGTGTTTGAAATGATGGCAGTGTGTAGTAGGGGTAGAGCAGCAGTTCATGTGCTGCAGATGGCTGGTAGAGCCCTTGGTGTGTGCTGCATGGTACCCAGCCTTGAGAGGTGACTGCTTTTTGGAAACACACTAACTACATCATACTCTGAGACAGAAATATCAGAGGTGGACGAAAGTGAGCTGTAATTTAGTCCCTCTAGTCGTGGCACATGAGGTGAAATTAGGTCTACATAGCAAAGGTGGAGAGAAATGCAAATCATGTGCCTCTGCACATAGCAGGGGATTCGAGCTATATGATCTTTAAAGTCCCTTCCAACCGCAATCATTCAATGATTCTATGATTCTATAAACCTTGATGTAAAAAACAGCAATAATTTTGGGCCTGAGCAGACCAGCAAAACACCATTTTCCTTAAATAAATAGGTCACATACTGCATTATGTCTTTTTTTTTTTTTTAATTTCCTTAGCCTCACCCTAGAAATGGAATTTTAATAAGTAATATGGCATGGGGAAAAGTAAAATAAAGGTGCAATTGATACAGTGACAAACAAAAACCAAGTCATTGCTGATGGGGAATTTTTCAGGAAAGAACCTAGCAATATGCAGAAACCAGTTTAATTCCTTCTTATTGTTTACAGAGATTAAGTTGACCAGGAAAGATACTTTAATTTGGGAGGAACTACCTAAATGCAAAATGCTGTCGACGATAAAGTGCCGTCACAGCTGAGCTCTGAAGAGGCATCGAGCAGATGGCTCCACCTAATGTTCAGGCCAGTGATGTCATGAAAAAACCACTCTCCTGTGAGAGGTTGCACAATTATTTGGAATTTTTTTCTCTCTTTCTGACTGCAAATCAGGAATTCCACTAATTCCATTAGGCTGGAATAGTGTAGGCTGTTACAACTGAGTGTCTATCCACACAGTATTAGTGTGACAAGAGGTGTGGGCTATACTTTTAATGAAATAAAGTAACTTGTGCTGATAATTTCATAGTTCTGAAAAGTTTAGAAACCTGAAAATACTCTTATGCTTAATTACAAACAAAGATTATGTCATCATTGTATTTTGTGACATTTGAGGGTTTTATTTTGAACTTGTATTCTTAAATTCTCTGCTGTGCTCTGGACTATCCAATCCTATACATGTTGGAAGAATGAGACTCAAATTAGTTTTATTGTGATAATGCATTTGATTTCTTAATTGAGAAAGTTAAACAATGATAGCAATGATCAGATTACATTTGGAACTTGGGGATTTATTTCTGAACTCTTGGTGGGTTAAGAACCCAAGAATCATGCTTGTCTGTATTTGTCACACACCTATTAATATGCATCTATATTTTTATAATTGTTTTAACCACTTGAATTACTCATAAAGAAGAAAGATGAAAAAGAGCTGTGGGGACATTAAGAGATAAAACTGACTTAACCAACACCTTCAGGGGAAAAAAAAAGAGAAATCAGAAGTACTTTTCTTGTAAGAACTTGTTTCAAAATAGACTCAGCATCCAGGGTCTGATACAGGCAAAGAGTTCTTATATTTTGATCTTTTATAGCCCAGACTGCCTTCTAAAGGTCTGCCAAAAGGATTATAAAGGAAATTTAAGTATTTTGTGAGGATTTTTCATCCCAGAGAGGCTTCTAAAATAAAAGCATAACCTTATCTGAGATACCTATATTAGTCACAGAAAGTTTAGAATGATAAAAAGAGTTTTTGAAACTGCTTGGTGTTCTGAAATCAAAGTGCTTATGTGATGAGAAAGAACTAGGCAAAAAGAATTGAAGGAAAAAAACTTATGAGACAAATAAACATAGTTTCTAAAAAGAAACATATAACTTTAACTCACAGAAAAAAATCCCAGCCTAATCCCCTGAAATTCTTAAGGAAAAAAAAGAATTTAGGATTTCCATACATAATTTCCATGCAATTAAAAGTCCCAGAGGTTTTTTATTTTTTTTTCCATGACAAAAATGAAGATAATGCTAATAAGTACTGTTATAAGAAAGAGGAATGGGAAGAAAGACATGAAAATACCTGAATGGGAGTTATTTTCCTAATCTGAGGCGGAGCTTCGCAAACCATGAAGTATGAGCCAAGTACATGGACACAAGAGAAACTAAAAAATTCTTCTCATGCTCACTCTCTTAATGGGGTCTGCTCTGGCTGGTGTGAAATTTGGCTTATAAAAACTGGGAATAATCGATCCACAACATTGTCTGCACAACATCCCCATGCTACTCAGAAAGCTATACTTAGTTTGGCTACAGAATCAGTGTTCTCTGGCTAAAATAATTAGAAGTCAAGCTAGCAGAAGGCTCTTGTGACGGCAAAAGAAAATATAAGGCTTTGATTACAGTTTGCGTGACAAGGAAAAGACTTAGGGCGTGGGGAACATAGCAGAGGTGTTTTATTTTGTCTCTCTGTTGTTCATGGCTTTCTTGGTGTTTTCCAGCAGATTACTGTCAAATGTCTTGGGACATTTCCATGGGACAGAAAATACTTGGATCGTTTCCTGAAAAAATTGATGTTGTATAGTTTTTACTCATCCAACCAAACCAATAAAACCAGCAATATTTTATGCTCCTATGTATCTGCTCAGCTCAAAGTGCAACACTTCCAGTGGGAGGACAGCAGAGAATTCTGGTTTTATTTTACTTTAGTGTTTGCTGATCTTGAAATTATTTCTGCATTGAAGGAGGTCTTGATGGTAAAACACATACGCAAAAGAAAATTTAATAATAGAAGAAAAGTGCGGCCACATTGCCAAACTGAAAAAAAAAGTAACTCAGGAATTATTCAGTCTGGAATTTCATGGCATATGTAGCATAAATTAAAAAAGGAAGAAAGCCATAACTTAAGACTGCAACTACAAAAAAAGGAAAAAAAAAGGTAAAGGTTATTTACCGGGAAAGTATAAGAAAATTACTGCAGCTAGTTAGTTCTATGTGGGAGGGATAAATTTTCCTTTGCTTTATTTTCCTAGGATGTTTGTAACTGCCAAAGGACAACAGTAAAGCCTTCCAGAAAAGAGGTAGTGGTGCCAACTTCAAATCAAAAAGGAAACATTACAGAAGTACAATTTATATGAGCAAATATGGGGTGGTGAAATGCAGGGGAGTAAAGAAATAGAGGTTTGGTTAGCTAACCATGGTCATTGAGCAGCCTTCAAGTGACTTTCTTTAGTTTCATCTTCTTTAACATGACTTTTAATAATATTTATTGCTTTTGCAATAGCCATCTATCATTCCATGACAAACCATGGTGCCAGAATGCCATCTCTTTTATATGGTGCTGTCTCTTTGATCTGGTGTCCTTTTCCAGCAGAACATGCTGGACTTTTTCTGGTGCACTCGGTTTAAACTGCTCCTTGTGGTGTTCTTGACCTAGCAGAACGTTAAGAAGCCCAAGTTATTAAAACAAAGCTCTCATTGGGCACTCATCATATTTGAGAACTCCTTGGACCTGAGAATTTATAGTGGAGCATCTGTTCTTTCTGCTTTTATTTTCAAATATTCATTCTTGAAAGACAAAGATTTCTACTGATGTACACAGTGCTGTGTAAGATGCTGATTCATTAGAACCAGCCATAAAAGTACCATGGATTTGATTTAGATGTCCTCTGTTAAGCAATTGTAATTTCAATTGTCATCTGCTTTAACTGAAGTGTAATTAGGATTGCCTACTGTATTATAACTTCATTCAGAATATGCAAACTAAATTTCTTCTTCTAGGAATTTATAAAGAATAAGATGTTAATTTTATCTTATTCCCTGAAACTTTTGCTCTAACTGCTTAGAGTGATGGACAGTGCAAACTCTTAGGTGAAACTGAATAATATCTCTTCTTCATGAGAACTTACATGAAAAATTTAACAGAAGTGTATTTATTTTTTCCTTTTAATAAAGAAAAAAGGAAAAAGGTATCTCAGTTGAAGTATATAAACCTCACTTCCATTGAAATAGATATAAGGCAGTAAATCTCTGTCTCATTTTATCAAAAAGTTTGAGATTCTGTGAACTTTGTGACAGACATGATTTTCTCTCCCATCTCTTAAAAGATAGACAGAACTAATGGTTTCAGTTTTGTTGTAGGGTACATTGAAGTGTCAGCTCATGACTGTGTCCTCTAAGGCATGAAATAATTAATAGCTGCCTACAGTACTGAACAGTGGGACTCCAAACTTCTATAATACAAATTCAGAATATTTTTATCTTTTAATATCTTTAATTTCTGCATTTCTTTCTAAGTTGGCTTTGCTCTTTTCTTACTTTATATGGCCAAAATTATATCCAAAAAGGAACTTAATGGTATAAAGTAAGGTGGCTGGTCCTTTCTTTCATCTTCTGCATAATGACTACTTCACACAAACTGCAACTTCAGTCCTGAGTAGAGCCACAAATCCAGCCAATATCTCCTTGCATGCCATTCAGACAGCCTTTGCACATTCTGTCTCCATCCCAGGGTTGCCCACCTCACAGGATGTACATCAGCCTAGATGAACAAGGAGTTATAAAACCTTCTTAATATTTTTTTTCCAAATCTATCTTGGGTTTAAGGTGTTTGCTTGAGACACATAAGCTTAGTCTCCCTTGGATCATGGAGGATCCAGAAGACAAGCCTTCCTATCTCCCGGCCAAGTGCTGTAAATGTTAAGCTGTTACCTGCAAGGTACATGTTATTTCTAACAACCTGTCTCAGCAAAAGTGGTAATGGTAACTCTTCATGGGGGAATCCATTCAGTAGATGTTAAGCTTTCTGTTGCACTTTCCCTAATTAAACCTGTGAGAGGATTGAGATACATGAATGTCTAGCTTGCAAACCTCCTTTTGGTGATGGGACATGATGGCATATCATGACTTTGTTCAGGTCTGTGGAAGCAGAACCACACATCCTAATGACATGGACCTGGGGCCTCTCCCATGTCTCAGAGCACTGGTCAAGCAGAAAAGTGAGACAGCAAGGTGAGCAGGACCCTCTGAGGCCTGAAGGACTTTGCTCAGTTTGAAGGGGTGAGAACCATAGTGCAGTAGGATAAGACTAGAAGGGAGCTGATGAAGAGAGCACTGCTTGTTTTCTGTGTATAGCTAATAATAATTACAATTTAGGACATTAATTCACTCTTATTCTGGGCTTTTCCATGCTTCTCTGCTGGTATCTAGGGGCCTTTCACATACAGATTTAATCAAACCTAGTAGGATTCCTCCCTTGAAAAGCAGTCTGTAATTAACGTAAAACCATCATACCAGCCTTGTTCTGGCCATATGAAGGGACATACTGAGTAATAAAAGAGAAAGAAAAAGGCCAACTACTTTTACATCATTAAGCAGGCAGTTATGCCTTGGAGCAAGAATAGAGCTAAAACTACTGCTGAAATTTGACCTGTGCAGCAGCCTGGGAATTCAAGCAGCTAGTATGATCTGAAGTCCTTGTAGTCAGCTCAGCCTCATCTCATGAGGCATTTCTGAAGATTTCAGTATGAAGCATATTCATCATTACTATGATTTAACTCAGATAATTCTCAAACACAGGGACGCCTGGATTTACATCCCTGTGCAATATCGCATTGATTTTACTGTTGAAGATTTCACTTCAGGTGTGAATGAGCCTGGGGCATTCACCACACCTGTAAAATACAATAGCAGTTACCTGCTGTAAGCCAAGAAAAACAGCTTACATAAAATCTGTGAATTCTACTCAGATTTCTTTAATCTTCTATGTACAGTGATGTGATGCAGCAATTTAGGATCCCACCTTGATTCAATTCTTGGACTTGCAGTCTCAGCCTGGAAGCAAGGTCTTAGGGCTGTAACCTGAAGAGAGGTTTTAAGGAATGTCCCATTCCCTCAGCACAGAATACAATGTCTGGAAACACACTTAAAAATCAGTGGTGAATGCATGTGTTGCTGGAAGCACTAGAGTAAGAATGGTATCACAAGTTGATCGTTACAAAAAAAAGCATCAGGATGAGAAGAGAGCACTGATTCCAATCAGTGTCACATACCCTCAGAATAGCCAAATTTCAAAATAACACTACTTAAGCTCCTGCAAATGGAGTAACAAGAGCTAAAAATGTAGAGCAAAACCTGCAAGTTATACATAAAAACATCCTTCTCAATCATGTAGTGAGTATGACATGGAATACATCGGGATAGAGACATGCTAGTCATGCTTCGGACAAGACACAAGGAAGATAAAGAGGGTTTCTACTCAGTATGTGGAAAAAGGAAAGGAAAAAAATCCTAGCTCAAAGAAAATAGTGGAATAATATTTAATTGTCTTGCTCAGCAGGTTGGCAAGCAGCACCTCCAGAGGCACGCAGTAGTGACTGGGTTAAACAAGTAAATCTCTGAATAGTTTGAAGAGAAGTGGCAACCAGAGCTCAGTTCCCTAATTCCTGTAGCTTGCTTGGTAGCAGCACACAAGAATCTTAGCAGCGAACCAGGGCTCTGACATACTAAGTAATACACAACCAGTAAATAAAGCTGCAGTTCTTGTCTCAAACCAACTATAAGAGAAGATTTTTGAAAAGATGAGACAACAGTTAGAGAGATGCTTTGGAATTCTGGGTTGGAAAGGGTAGTGATGCAGGATTACCTCTGCATATGAAATCACTTTCTCAGATATGGGTGTTTCAGGTACCCAGCTTAGTGGCACTTTTAAACTTTCAGCCAAGTGGCCTCAAGAACAGAATGTCTGTGCAAAGAAATAGAAATTATGAAGATGGATTAATGCAGCTGAGTTTGGAAAATGTTCCTTCTGTAGCTTAACTACATGCCAGGGGCCATTCTGGTGCATTGCAGATCATTAAAAAACCCAAGAGCAGGCCTCACTATTTTTGCAGAATCACCTACTTGGGAGCTGTAATTTTCATTCTAGGCTTGCTGCATCAGTAAGCTAGGTTCCTTTTTTCTGATTCAGGCATCAAACCTGATTTATTTAAGATATATATCCACTAAGGCCATATTGAATTACCTAGGAGAATAAGGAAGTATGTAGTACTCCAGGTAGTTGTAAATTAAATAAATAAATTAGAAAGTATTACATAGCTTAACATTCTATGTTTCAAAAGCTAAGGAGAGATTAAGGACACCAACCAAAGAGACTAAATTTGAGTTCCTGTCAGTATTCTGAGTAAATGTATCAACTCACATGGAAAAATGTTGAAACCAAAACTTTGAAAATAAAATCCTGATAAAACATTTTTCAAGTCATATCATTATAAAGAATATCCCCATTTGAAGCATTTGCAGGACAGTTTGATGAAGTACCAAGTAAGTTAGGCTCTGAATTTCATCTGCATTCTATTGAACTTGATTCCTCTTATAGTTATCTGTTCTTTGATGAAATGGTTTAAAATTATTGTAATCTATGAGAAAGAATATTTTGAACCCAAACTGCAAAATAAAGAACACTGCAATCTCTGCAAATGATGTCATTTTAATGAACTCAGTTTTTACCTCCCAGAATTAAACTGCAGCAACTGAAAGTTTTGCTCAGTGAAAGGGGAAAAAAAAAAAAACACAAACAAAAACAAAAGCAAAAAAACAATTGAACAAAACAAACCTCCAACCTAAGACTAATTGCATAAAGACATTTCACTGTTCATAAAAGTTAGACATCATACTTGTAAAACAGCTAATTGGAATTACACTGCAGGAAAATCTTTGGTCCATTATTATGTGCATTGGATAGTTTGTGTAAATTTAGTGTCTAACAAGAATTTTCCTGAATGAAAGGCTTACCAATCTATTCAAGTGCAGCCTGGAAAAGGGCCAAAATGCTTCTAATTTACGCTAGATAATCTGTATGTAGGAGTGAGAGGATGAAGAAAGTAGCACTTGACCTCTAGTCTTTCTGGCAAGATCCTCAGGAGAAATGAAATGACTTGTGGATTTTATAAGTAAATAGGAGGAAAAAACCCCATTTCACAAAAAATTCTAAACACATTGTTGTGCAGACCAGCTTAGCACCATAAACTGGCCAATGCTACCAGTAGGTTGGAAATCTCACAGCAATACCACCATAACAGCTGGCTGCATCCAGACTCCAAAAGCTAGTTTTCTGCTCTTAAATCTCCAATTAAATCTTCACTTTAACAATGACTAGTTAAGTTGAAAAGAAAAAAATAATTTAAAGTATGTATTTTTACTCCTAAAATATTCTGGGGCCATTCCCTGGCACTGTTGAGAAATGGCACTGTTAAATTTGCCCATGACTAAATGTTTTCTTTCTCTCTCTTCCTTTGGCAATATGGTCTCATACTGCCTGCTGAGAGCAATTTATGGCATGTACTATTCCCAAACCATTCTCCTGTCCAGGAAACTGCTGCTGGGTTCGTGTTAAAACCATGCCTGGGAGTGAGCTAATCACATAGCAGTCAGAACAATGGTGGATTAGAGTTGCACTTGGTGTCCTTCTCCAGTTTCTTAACTAGTGTAAACACACAAAATAGCACATTGAGAGTTACAGTACTCAACCATCTTTTTTTTTCATGGGCAACAGATTCCTGTAAAGTTGGACAGAGACTTCATCCTTAAGTTATCTTGGTTTTCTTGTTATTCTTCTCTGGAGGGCTGCTCAGGAACATTAGTGTTTATTTCCCACCATCATGGAAAAAAGTGACATTTCTATTTCTTCCTTACTCATAGATAATTGACATGATTTGCTTTTCTAATTTTTTTGTTTTGTTTTGTTATTTGTTTTGTGTTTTTTAATAAATTGTTCCTTCCTTTCCTTATGATTTTCCTTTCTCTTTCCCACACAGCCCCGAGGCTCCCTCTTAGAGAGGGAACAATTCAAGCCTCTCCATTAACTGAGCAAAATCATTTTGCCTAACTTTCCTATAATATAGGATTCACTGCTTACATAGTAAGCATCTCTAATTCCCATTGGAATAGAACTCTGTGGGACTAAGGGCAGAGCAGAGTATGAACTACTTCTACCAGAGTTTTTCATATCAGCATTTATCTGATTGGAGAAAAACAATGTGTTTTAGGTGATCTGCCTCTTCTCTCAAGCTTATTTGAGTCCAGTTAAAGTCAATTGAAAGACTGTAATTGGCTTCAAATTTATCAACTATCTAGTCTTCTGTGAAAAAGTGGCCTTTTCAGTGTGGGTGCTTTAAAGCTGGTGACAATCTTAAGTCTTTTATTTCACATTTCATCACTAAATAAATTACCTTAAAGTTCCATTGTGGGACAATGGATTCCTGTGTAATGTTTAATTTTGTTTATGACAATTTGCATGAAGGCTCCTTGTGGCAGTACACCAGCACATCCTGGTCAATGTAAGCAAACTTGGGCTGTACCCAGCTGTGTCAGAGCTACATTCACAACCTCCCTTCATAGAACACCTTGATAAGCTCACCACCATTCATATTTTCTGAATGGCATTTCAATGGATGGATTTAAAGGGTGTGAGATTTATTTTCAGTCAAGAATGCTGCCACAAACTTCTCTGGTTGGAAGATGAGGAGGCTTGTTCACACACTCCTTCTCACCATATGGTCCCATCAGTTTGAGTCATTCCCTGTGTCAACACGCTTTCACAGATTTAGAGCTGACACTACTTTTATTATGTTGCATAATATCACTTCTTGTAATTGAGTTTCTTCTAGATTAGATGAAAGGATTCAGCAGTTCATTTTGAATGGATTCCAAGTGGGAATTGCTCTCTGATGACTTCCTGCTCTCCTCAGATTAGAGTCAGCTTAGTTGCACATCGAGGTTTCTTATATCACTTTCTTCCCCTATTAAGCCAGCAGGTTCAATGTAAATCAAACATGACATATGTCCTTAAAATAGCGAGTTTATGTTTGCTGCTCTATGCCAGTTATTGGAAACAGTACATAGACCGAACTGACTAGAACTCTCCTTGCACTGTAAACTCAACTTTTGGGGAAAAAAAAAACCTTTCATTTATTAGTCAAATTAATTCTTCTAAAAAAATGAGATTTCTTTTTTTAAAAACATGCCATAATTATCTTAATTCCTTAAAAAATTAAATTTTTCAGGAGTCAAATACAAAATCAAAACCAAAGCTCTATTTTCTCAGTGGGAGCTGAATTTAAGAATCACTAATCCTCCCTTTCTGATCAGCAGATTACCCCTGATATTTTTCTTCCTTCCTGACATCTGAAGGCTCAAACCTACTTTCCTAGCAAAGGGGCAAATTCTGGGCCTCTGGGTTGTTTTGTCACTCTGACTAAACCAGATTTGTGTGTAGCTGTAACTGCTCGAAAATTTACTCATCAGCAAAGTAAGACATAGAAAAGTGATAACAATTATGCAGTGATTTTTTGAATGAGGTTTGTTTGTTAGAAATATTAATTTCATACCATGATAGTTGTTGATGTTCATGTTAAATATGTTAAATGTCATCTTTCTATTGCCCAGTTCTGGACAACCCAGGACAAGAGAGAGATAGCCATACTGGGGAAAATTCAATGAGGGGCCCCAGAGGTGAATGAGGAACTGGAGTATCTCTTCTCTGAGGAAAGGCTGTGGGAGCTGGGACTGCTCATCCTTGAGAAGAGGAGGCTCAGAGGGGATCTTATTGATGTATATAAACACTGGAAAGGACCATGCAAAGAAACTGGAAACAGGCTCTCTTCAGTAGTGCTGCGCCGCAAGCAGAGGCCACGGGCACAAGCAGAAACACAGGAGCTTCCTTCTGAATATCAGGAAACAATTTCATTCTTTGAACGTGACAGTGGCCAAGCACTGAAAAAGGTTTTCCAGGGTGGTTGTGGAGTTTCCATCCTTTCTGATAGATCTTCAAAAGCTATCTGATACATGATTCTGGGCTACTGGCTCTAGGTGGTCCTGCTTGAGTAGGGGGTTTGGAAAAGATGCCCTCCAAAAGTTTTTTCCAACCTCAACCATTTTGTGATGGGGCTATTCTGTTCTTAATGTAGACAGACATATTAAAATGTATGTGATTCTTTTTATATTACTCAGAAGTAAAGGCAGAGTCTGAAACAAAGAAAAAAAGTTCAGGAGCCTTCAGAGCACAACAAATTGGCTTGCAAGCCAGCAGACTCTCATCTCAGCCTTTTGACTTGTAGTGCTGAAGATGGAGTAAGAAGCAGATTAGAAACTTTAGGCTGCTCATGTGAAGCTGAGGCTATATCAAATGTGCTATGGAAGGCTGAGGGTTTCTGAATGATATTGAGTCTTAGCTGTATGCAGTGTAATATGAATTTAAATAATTTGGTATAGACGTAAGAAAAGCTCATTAACATTAGGGTTAAGTTGGACACGCATAGGCACAAGAGCATTGGCCAGACTGTACTATATAAAAAGCCAATGCATTCACTTATATTATTTATTAGTGTGGAAGCTGTCAGCCTGACACTCAAGCTGTGAATGCTGATGAAAAGAGCCTCAGCAAAGAACTGAAATGTAAGTCAGCTGTGTCCTTCAGCAATTCCCCTTAAGCCTCTTGAGCTGCTTCTGTCTTCACAGCTTTGGACTTTTTGGCTGACTGCTGCCCTCATACTAACCCTGTCAGAATACTGGGAAAGCCTTCCAGACAATCTCTCCCTATCAGATGAGACAGCAATAAAAAACTGGAAGATGTGAACCAGCTAAAGAAACTTCAACCTTCTTCCATCATTTTCCTTACAAATCTTAGAAACACTGAACAATCTAGGCAATGCATGTCAGGTTGACAAGGTGAGATAGAAACCTAGGGGCTGCAGAGCATCTCCCAGCCTCTCTTGAGAAGAATTCAGGTGATCCTAAAGTATGCCCTGAGCATAACACCATTCATTCTCATAGTGGAAAGTATTCCAGCATCTGTGTGTGTGTGAATGTGTGTTGATCTAATACCCAAAATGGGACTCTAACCTGTGCCACACATGTCCATCCAACACAGCCACGAAGGCTGTCTTATCTCCTACAATTTTGCCTTGGTACATGGTAGCAAACACGTCCAAGGACGCAGAAATGCACCCTGTGCTTCGTGTTTATTCCAAGCATATAGATGCTGGAACAGCAATAAAATTGTTCAACTTGAATTGGAAAGCATTATGGCTGTTGGCAAGCAATGACACAGAAAATATCTTACTCTGGCAATAAAGTTCCAATTTCAGAGTGCCTGTCCACATACCAATTGGTAAAGAGCTGTTTCAACTCCCAAGAAAACTCAAGCTATGTTTTAAAAAGAAAAGAAAGTAAATATCTAAAAGCATAGGTGCTAACACAGTGGGTCAGACCAAAGGGACACGGAGATCAGTACTCTGTCTCCAGTATTTGCCAGAACTGGCTATCAGTACACATTTATCTTTACACTGCTGATTTATGCTCATTTCCTGCTACTTCTCACTTGGCAGGTCCCTGACTGAGAGACTGTGTTTGGACCTATGGAATTCAATATTCACCAAGTTTACCTTTCCTGAATTTTTCTCGTGCTTTTTTATTGTGCATTTTGGGTTCAAATATCAGAGCTTAAGCCTCAGGTGCAGAGGAAAAAGGCCAAAACAAAAGATATTTCATATTCTTTCCCGTAATGAAAACAGTTTCTAATGATCATATTTGTCTCCAGTTGTTTCTAAATATAAAGGATCTATTACTCTTTTACAAAACACTGACATAATTAAGTGTAGATTAATAAAAGACAATTTTTATAGTTAATATTTTTAAAGCATGTTATGAGTTATGTGATTTTACACAAGAATGAGAAAAAACTTGAAACTATCTCCACATTTGTTTTCTATATACTGCCCAGGAACTGAGAAATTATTTGAATTACTTGAATTAAATAAGGATAACGTGGCCTACTTACTAATTTACTTTTTATTGTAAAGTAGCAGAACAATCATATCTTTGCTTCTTTGCTTCATGGTGCCTGTTATAATAAATTCATCTATGGTTCCCCAAGATGATCTTCCAAGAACATAAACTTGCTTCGGTATTGTGGGTAGTAGAGACAAAGTTAATACAGAAGGATGGTCCCCTGAAGAGCTTTGCACCAAAGATAATAATATGCTCATCATTAGTCCCTGCAGAAAGCCAGTCATCAGGAATCTGGAGTGTTTGGGTAGAATATTTTTGTAAACCTAATACGACTGGTACAATGCAACAAAATTTTAGACATGAACTCTAAGATTCATATAAAGCTAGTTAAAAGCAGAAAGAAAACTGTGGCATATAATTTTCTGTAATTTAGCTAGGAAATGCAGTACACTGTGTAAATGGACAAAAATAACCATCACTTTAGGCAGCCTTCTTTTCAAAAAGCAATTACAACTTGTTACCCTTTGAATTTTGCTTCTTCTTAACAGCATTAAAAAGAACATGTTTTTCAGCTTCAGAGGTCTAAAATGCTTTATAGAAGCTTTGTTATAAGGTTGTTTCATGTGCCAAATATCTGCTACCCAATTTAAAAAAAAAAATTAAACTCAGTGGCGCATTTTTGATCTTTCATTTCCAACAGAGACATTCTTCAAATCTTTTCTATTTTTCTATATTGCATAAACTAATGTGGTGTATAATCATTTCTCAATTTTTCTCTGCAATCTGTTATCAGAGACCTTAATACTGACGCAGACCTCCAGACTTAAATGAAGCTCTGCATGGGACTGCTGTACTGCAGAAACAGATGCTAAATTGGAAGGAATAAAAATAACTTTTCTGTACAACATGTGGAGGTTAAGGAGACTTGCAGTGCACAATTCTGCATGATATTTAACTCTACAGCAACCTTTTTTATGTCCAGAGGTGTAAGAGAATCAATCTTGTGTTTCATTCATTAAACAGATATCAAATAATGATACCAGAGATTGAGCTGTATTTAAATAGAATAACTGAGATTTTTTTCAAAATAATATTATTTTTCAAAATAATGGGGGGGGGGGGGGGGAATACATTAAACTAACAAAAAAAGAACAGATTTTCCTGGGCTCACCCTTGAAGGTTGGACCCCTCTTAACAGCATGATCACCCCTTAACCCCTGTGGTGTAGATCTGTGAGACACATGCAATCTGAAAATCATCTTCCCTGCACTTCTAAGTGCTCTGGGAGGGGTTTAGCTCAATTTCACAGCTGCTAATTTAAACCTGTTCCTGTGACAACAACTCTGACTGGAAGTAAACTCCTTTTACTCTGTGGAGTTCTGCAGTCCTTTGTCCAAGAAGCAGTGTTGAAGAACTAAAATGGATTTTTCCTCAAGTGCTTCCTGAAGAAAGTTTTCTTATTCATGCTCATTCTGTTTCTCCTTATAGCACAGTCACCTGCACCCCTTTTCTGAATAGTCTAACATAGTTTATAACTAAATTCAGAGCTGCTTTTCCCTCTGACTAGCTCTAGCTCTCAGCCCTCAGTTGTGGAGAGGTGGCCTTCAGTTTGGTGTGGTTGTCAGACTTGTTTTGGGAGGTTCTAATTCTGAGCAAGCTAGACCAGTTAATCTGGGGAAACATTCTTTTAGCACAGACCTTTCCATCCTGGATTCTACTACAGTGTCACACCAGAATGCTGCTCTAAAATGAAGTAGAAACAGGTATAGGAAGCCCTGTCTGCTTGGACACAGAGGCAGACCTGGCATTTCTACCTTTGCACGGGTGACCTACCTGGCCAAAGCTGCTGACTGTGCTGGTGGCCTCAGATGGGCACCAGCTTCTTATCTGTACTATCTGTTTTTACCCCAAATCAGAGCTTAACCTTAGATTGAATTAACATATTACAACTGTGGAGAACATTATGATATCACAAAATGGAGAGAAGAAAAAATGTGCTTATCTATAAGTCAAATCATAACTGAAGACTTACTATTCCTGTGTAGGCTAAATGGGAGACCTGTGGACCATGACAGAACCAGCAGGTTCTGTTAATGATAGCAAAAGTTGTAGAAGTTTTTCTAATCAGTTGAAACAAAATACAATACAAAACCTTTAAGAATAGACGCTGTTGCTTATTCTCTATGAAGTTATCTTTATCACAGGACACCTACTTCTCTAATACTAATTTTTTATCTTCTCACAATAATAGAAAGCAGAGGTTATTACATGTCAATCAAATGGTATGAAATCAGAAGTGTACTGTTTCATTTTTATTGGAATAATGTTCCTTCTTGCTTTGAGCAGTTCACAAAATCTCCTAAAAGTGAGTGCAATCCACTGCTTCCCATTGTTCCCTTGTTCCATTATCATTAGATTGGACTCAAAGAACAGGCTGGCAAAAGAACGGGCAAAAGGAAGATCAGGGCCTGACACACACAAAGCTGTGGGACAGTGAAATACAATTCTCTTTTATATTGACACACCTCATTACTTTCTCATTCCTTTTGAGAAAAACAGATTGGGGTTGTACTGTATATCTTTGCCAACAATTGATACCTAGTTATCACAGACAGAACTTACTGGCTAAAGAGAGTGGCTGGTTGATGGGTGTTTCCAAAAATAGAAATAGTCTGAAGAAAATGGAAATGAAATACCTGTAATGTAATGGAAGTGTAAATGTCTGTAAGAATGCTCAGTTGCCCTTCTGTAATGGAAATGAGGGAAAGAACAATATCTGCAAAGTGGTGGAATGCTTTTATTTCTTACCTAACCACAATTATATTCCTGTCCCCTTTAATGAAAATGTATTACTGACCTAAATGGGTGAAAAGCTGAATGCCTGAGAGACATCATCTACTGAACTGCTCAGATTAAAACTGAGCTGCCAGGAATATCATGCTCATTTTAGTACGTGCCCTAGCAGTCAGGAAAAAAAACAAGAAAAAAGAAAAATCCAACAGATCTCTAAAATCTTTTTAACTTGACAGATGAAGCCAACACAAACACACACACAAACACACACACACACATATGATTAAGGGAATTAAAAGCATATTTATATTTGGGGAAGTATATTTTAAAACTCTTCTTTTAAATTATTTTATTAGAGTTTAATTTTCTGGTAACAACAAGTGTTCTGCCACGTGAAGATTGTTTTGAGATTTAAAATTATATTTCTTACAGGTATTCATCACCTGCAAAAGTAAATTACCAGCCAATCAGGGAGGAGGGCTTAACATTTCTATTGGATTTTAATTGTAAAAAGCTCTTTTTCTTTTTCATGTGTGTTTTCATATGGATATAATATGTACAAAAATACACAGAGAAAGAATCAGTTTAAAGTAGAACAAAGTTCCATTAAATAAGCAAGGATCACAGTTTATATGGAGTTCTCCTATGAAAGTATCACTGGAAATAAAGATACCTATCGTCTTA
>JAYDZK010000001.1:34592839-34603442 GCA_034509185.1 Euphonia xanthogaster
GTCTTAAGTTCTCCAAGTACACAAAATGTTGCCAAGGCAGCTGAAGAGAGTTACCTCTTTGCAGTAATAGCTGGAATCAAACACATCTATTTGAAACCCCCATTTCTCAGAAAAAGTACATTTTTTAGTTAACCAAGTATAAATTCACTCCCTATTACAGTAACTTTCAGGAGTTACAACTTAGACCCTGATGAGCAACAAAGTGTTCATCAGGTCAGAACTGATGTACCTGTGCCATCAGGTGTGAGAGAGAACCTGGATCAGAGGAGGACATCTTCCCTAGGGGCACAAGACAGAGTACAGGGCTGCCTGCTGGTATGTGAGCTACTGATACTCCTCATCCCACTAAGGAGGGGGAGACTGTAGTAGTGCCAAGAAAGTCAAAGAGCTTGCATCTGGCATTGCCACCTGTGCTTCCATAATTCCAGCTATCATAATATGAGAAGGGTTTTCATTCATGGGGGAAATGCTCTACCAGTCCTACTTAAACTTTGGTGGTTTGAGCAAAAGCTGCTGGAAATAGCCTTCATGCACTTATTGGGATGTGTAAGACTCTTGTTCACACCATGGATGTTACTTTGGTAACATCTCTTCCTTTTTATCTCCAATCCCCATACACACTGCATCTCTTTTCCCACACAAAGGTTAGAGGCCACACAGGAGCTGCTTGGTGCTAGATCATCACAACATCATAACACTGTAAATACTTAAATTTCAAATACTGGGAGCCCTGCAGTTACTGCTTAACCAACAGAATTTGTATTTTAAATAGAAAGATAATCTAGAAGCCACAGAAGCTGCATCATTTTGCAGCAGATGCTGATAATCCTCATTTGTTTTATGACTGTACTGATTTGAGTGGATTATAAGGACAGCACACTCAGAGAAAGCTTGGCCCAGCTGGATGTCATATCAAAACAGAGCAGGCACAGAGACACACAGCTTTTATGCTTTGAGCTGTAATGTTTAAAGGAGACTATAAATTTTAAATTATATTTCTGTCTCAGATTGTTTTACTGGCTGCTATTATGAAAACACTTGTGCTTATCAGAACTGCAAACCATTATTTCTCATCAATTTGTGTATTTGCATTAGTTTGTGCTTTTGATATCACTTTGTGTGTAGTCTGTGACATTTCTCTTGTAAAATCAGGTTGCCACTGAGAGCAAATTATTTTACTCGTGCATTTCCTTTGGTCTTACATCTGAGATCTACAAACATAATAAAGTGTGCCAGCACCATTCCTATGAATTTGCCACTATTGTTCTGACATGCTGCTTCCAAAGCAAAGAGAAAGCAAATAACAGTTATTTAAGATATGAGAATAAGACTGCGAAATAATTCTCTTGGGGTAACTGGTCACAAGTATGCAGCTAAAGGAGATTTCTAAATGAAATACCAGTCTAGATTTTACACACTTTTTTTCTCTTCTGATTTTGTGTCTTTTTCTAATTATGCACTACCTGCTTTCAATAACAGATATTTTCAGTATCAGATGTTAGATAATTTAAGACTGCTGATGGAAAAGGTTTTGCATGGTAGTAGGGGATAGGTAAACTCATAAGAATAAAGATAAAGCAGTTTTATGATTGTTTGTGTGTTGGTCAGTAAACAGATGTTATATAACTAGAATATAAAGCTGTGTCAGTGCATTGATTTCACCATGAAAGAACCTTAAGAAATGCAAACAGACAAAGTGTTGGCTTATCTGGCGACATCTCTGAAAAATGCAAACACACTTTGCAGGTAAGACTTCCCAGTGACAATCTGACTGGTCTGAATATTTAAGATTCCAGTCTCCCTTTTTTCACCCCTGTTGTGGCTGGTTATGTCTATCATAGCTCCTAGAGGGAGAAGAAAACACCAGTACAGGAAATAAGGTTAATTTCCAGGTTAACCATCTCATTTGATACAAAAGGATAAAGTGCTTGGTCTTTTTCCAGAAAAAAAATGTAGTTGATTGGATGGAATCAGGCATTTCAGGAAGTATTTTTCTGTCTCATTTTGAACATGAAGTGTTGATCAGCTTCCAGTGCTTATGTCAGACAGAATTTTTTCTTTTGTCTTAAAGTAACCAATGTTGAGGGCATCCTCTCCAGCTAAGGGATACTGAGCTTCAAGTCATATTCTTAACTTAAACTATGCCTATTCTTGACTTAAACTAGGAACTCAAGCTTCTTTTTTTGCTGATCAAATCTGAATGCTCTGGCATCTGCATTGCAGTCTGCCTAAAGGTCTCTACTCCTGGGATTGTTTCATAGGAAAAACCTGTACATAGTCATTGCACGAGAAAGGCAAATTAAGTCAGGTTTATTTTATAGTACAACTGATATTGAATGCTTTGTTAACACAAATAGATAATGTCACTGAACCTGGTTGTCCTCTACACCTCTTCCCTGGTAGTCAGAAGAGTTATGATGCAGACACTTGTCTGGGATGTTGGTGTAGTACAAGTCACTTGAAGGAAAATGTTCTTCTCTTTTACATCTTAGAAAGCAAACTGAAAGATCTGTGCAATCCCAACACCTTTCACAATGCAATTATTTTATCCCTGACAAGTGTTATGCAAGGCCTGAGAATTTTAGTGCCTTGTCTAAGTCTTGCAGGATTTATTTCCAAGAAAAGGATAATAATGGGGACACTTTCTGTAAATGTCTAGAACCATTTCAAATGCTCTACATCTGCGTGGGACTGAAGGATACAATACAGGGATGGGGGAAACTTTTACCCCTGAAGAATGGCTGCTGAGGGCCAGGCAGAAAAAAAAGAGACACCTGAAGCAGAAGTAGACCACTTGCATCTAAGTCATCCTTTAGTGACTGGAAAGGGTAGAGGATTATACCGGGAGTCTAGGAGGGATAAGGAGTAAAGCAGTGCTCCAAAACTCTTAAAATTTTATATTTTTCAAAATAAACACACACAGGAGAAGTATAATTTTCCTAATTATATGTATTTAGTTCTATTTGAGATGCCCAAGGGTATCCCACCCAACTTACAACTGCTGATTCAGCAGTAATCACTAAGTCCTGCTTCACATATTGCAGTTCTGGGAAGATGTCCTGGGTATATACAATAAACACATACACATTTGCACACAAAACTTATGTATGGATGACTTGTAGCTGAAGTCACAAGCCACCCATGAATTGCAAAACTCTTAATGACAGATGCAATCAAAGGTATTATGTGACAGATATTCGTCAGCTTACGTTATACAGTATGCATTTTGGCTCTACTTTTCTCGTCTCATAGGGAAATATGTATGCTGCAAAATATTGACCTAATTTGAAATCTATTTTAGTAGACTCAAGGGAGAGATAAACATTTTTTATTAATCTTTCCCACTTTTGTTTAATGCTTGCTGCATTATCCAAACTATTGTTACTGCAGTTTGAAACTGTGATATTGTCCCATCAGTGCCATTGAAATGGTGCTGATTTATACCTTTGGAGAATATTGTTTTTAGAGTCTAATTCTGTTTGACTCTGTTAGGTCTTGTTCATGTGAGTAGTGATCCCAAGGACATCACTTATAGCAACATCAAGAAAAAGGTGATTCAGGATTAACACAACATGTAAACGTCCACAAAGTAGATGTCAATATCTGATTAATGACTCCCGTATTAGTAATTTGAAAAGAGGGAAAGCCATTAGCCATAACCTTAAAAAACCTGCTGAGAACAATTACACTAAAATACAAAATGATACCCCATATCTGGCCCAGGGAGACTAGTTGAAACCATCTCATTTCTAAGGTAGATATGTCTGTCCATGACATCCACTTACAGAACTTTAAGACCTTGATTCATTTTGGAAATTATGTCAATCACAGTAATAACGTTTCAAAATGATGAAAATGTCTTGGTCAAAAGTGCTACCATTGCATTAGTTATGAGGACAGTCAATCACATAGATCATATCAGAAATAGTCTTAACAGCCCTCACCATGCACTCATGACAAACTCACGACGTTGCCAAATGCGTACCTTTCCCACTCCCCATTTTTCTGTCTCCCTGTGCCTCAGTTGCTTGGAGATGTGTGACAATGGTGAACAGAGGAAGGATGGTGGAGGCCATGTGACATCCCCTTACTCCTTTGCTCACAAGCATTTCCTTAGTGAGACTGGTCAAAGGCCACCACCACTAGTGCAGGAATGAGGGCAACAGAGATGGGTGCAATGTTTCATTATTTGTGCTGCAGTGCTTACATGAGTAAAACTTTTGTGCAACTGCAAGATTTAATGTATCCTACAATTACCATGCATCTTGCACCCTAACAGCTGAAAGTAAGACTCTCCATACTAAACTATGTACAAATGTGTGTAGATATAGGCAGAGTTTGAATGCATTCCCTCAAAGAAGTATTACATTTTAGAGGGAAAATTCTTTGCCTGCTCATTCCTGGAAACCTATTGAGTCCTTTCTGCCCCAGGTTCACAGATATAAAAAACCAGAAGCCACTATAACCTTTTTCTATTGCAAACAATCCATAGTGCAAATCTCTTTAATGTTGTGTCAACTAGCCTGTGATTTAATGCTTCACTTTAACTTATCCAAAAATCATTTTAACAACTACAAATTGCTGTACAGTGGTGATTTTGATGTTTTCTGAAGGTCTACAGATTACCGTATTCAAAAATATTTCAAAAACAGTTTCTTATTAATTTTTTCTTCTAAAATGTCACTTAGTTCCACATGCTCTTGTCCCAAATAAATGAAAAGCAAAGAACCTTGTACTGAACTCTCATTTTTCAAATAGATGGTTCAGATTTGATGTCATCATATTCTAAGATTAAGAAATTGCTCATTTAGAGAATTGCTTATATAAACTACAACCATATTCTGTTCTTCCAGGGTTCCAAAACAGAACTAATTTCTTTGGCCATCATCTTGTGAAAGAAGTAAAGGTAGGAAAATGGTAAAAATGACTGATTTGGTTTTTGGGTTTGGTTTTGTTTTATCGAAAGGGAAAGCAAAGCTGTTACTGTGTTTCAGAAACACTTGAGGTGCTTCTGTTTTATTCTGCTAACACTCTGTAAGTTTACACTTATAAAGTAAGGTATTTATAAAGGTTGGTAGATATACCAAAAAAATAATTAGTAAGGCTATATTAATGAATCTGCTGCATAATGCTCTATTTTCTATTTGATAAATAAGTTTATTTGTTTCTATCTTCTTCATTCTTGAAAGACATATGCCCAAGCCCCAGATGTGTCACAGCAGCACAAGGACATCCTGAAATAAATCTGGTGTCTAAATCTAGAAAACCACACATCAGCATAGTCACTGCATGTTTTACTAAAAAAGTTTATTTACATCCTTCTTTAGTTCTGATCCCTTTAAGTTCTGAAAGACTCTGCAGAGCCTTTTTTTATTATGAGAGGTGTTCCAGCCTCTGACAATTTTTGTGTTTCTCCTCTGAACTCGCTCTAACAGGTCTGTGTCGTTCTTGTACTGAGGACCCCAGAGCTGGATGCAGCACGCCAGGTGGGGTCTTATGAAGGCAGAGTAGAGGAATAGAATCCCCTCCCTTGCCCTGCTGCCCACACTGCTTTTGATGCAGCCCAGGACATGGTTGGCTTTCTGGGCTGTGAGTGCACATTGCTGAGTCATGTCCAGCTTTTAATCCACCATTATTCCCATGTCCTTCTTGGCAGAGCTGCTCTCAATCCCTTCATCCTCTAGCCTGTATCAATATCTGGAGTTTCCCCAGCTCAAGTGCAGAACCTTGCACTTTGATTTGCTGAACATTATAGATTTTGCATGGGTTTACTTCTCTAGCCTGTCGAGCCTGTCGAACTGATTATTGCTAAGGGTCCACAGCAAAAAACAGCAGGGAGAGAGAAAGTCAACTGTACTGAGTGGCCTCCATGTGAGGTTTTGCTGACCAGATCCACATCCAGTACTGCCCTTCTGAGAGAATGACCTTGGAAGACAGATCACGTCTCAATTTCTCCTTATCTATGGACAGATATACAATAACTACTTTCCTTTCTAAAAGCTGTTTGAGAAGAGAGAGATGGCAAGTGTAAGGAGGAAGAACAAACATAACCAAAAAGAAAGGAAGAACATAAGAGACATAGAAAGAGACATAGGTTATGCCGAACAAAGGGATGGGACTGATGGGAATAAAGGAGTATGCAGCAGCATTTGGATGTGGAACAACATACTTAGAGGGACAGCAAAGGGAGATGTACCAGCAGGATCAACACAGTCGATGGGATCCAAGTATGAGACTGACATCCTGGCAGAGGGAAAGTCTGAATTTTTACACATTAACAGCGTAAAAGAAGCAGAACCAGATCAGCTAAAGCATACTACATCATGAGTATAAAGCCTCCAAATAAACAATGAAAAAGTTACTCCTGGTTTCTGCCCAACAACAGATACATGAAAAATGCCAAACCACATGAGTAAATCTTTCTCTCCAAGGTCTACAGATCAGGAAGATATTTCTGCTCCTATACTTTCCCAAATGTAATTTTGAAATTATTCCTTTGTTTGTGTCTCTGGACTGCATTCCTGGAAGGTTTGGAAAGCAAGTGTAGGGTTTGTGCATTAAAATTTTCTATGGGGTTGCCCAGGGAAACTGTGCTTTGCATTTCACTGTTCAACAGCATGCCAATAAAAGCCTTCAGAAAAGCAGAGTAATCACCTCTAATCTTTCCTCAGCTCTCATGTAGTGCAGCCTAAATGTGAAAATTTGCTAGTTTTCTTTGAAAATGGGAAAAAATAATTTAGATCTAAAAAAGAAAAATCCACCTGAGCCACAACTGTTCAAGGGACATGAAAATCACAATGATTTTTCTTTAAGTTGGAGAAAGAATGGTTATTGTTAGCCACTGAAGTAATAAAAGGTGATGGGTCAATTTAACATATTTTGTTAAAAAAATATTTATCAATTACTTTGACTTTAAAATATTGATTCAAGTCCAAGTATATGTAACCTTATAATTTAGCTTTATGTAAATGAAAATGACATTATTTTAAATTGATAGACTACAATACTCTGAACTTAGCCATATATACTAAAATCAGACTGTTATAGAACATTCTGAGTTGGAAGGAGCCCATAAGGACCATTGAGTCGAACTCCTGACTGCACAAAACAACCTAAAAGATAAACCATATAGCTAAGTGTGTTCAAACCCTTTTTGAATACCACTGAGCTTGAGGCTGATTTAAAAATAAGAGGCTTATTGAAGAATGGTTCTTCAGTCTGGTTTATATGTTAAGACTTTTTTTTATCTTTGCTTTCCTCTCCTTGTATTTTATATCTTACTAAGATTTCTATAATTATGTGAATTGCAACTGCTTAGAAACATATACAACAATTCTAAAATATCTAGGAAACACATCTGAGCTACAGAGCTGTCACTCAAGATGTGAAACATGAGTACCTTGAAATACAAAGGGTTAAGGTATCCTCTGTAGCTGTTTCATTACTGCAGTATAAGAGAGGTAAGATCACTCAATTTTACTGCTTAAATGTTAATATGAATGGAAACTGCTGTGTCCAGACCATGCCAACCAGCTCTGTTAAGGACAGTCAATCCAAAATTATCGCCTGTAACAGCCCATTACTGGAAAGCAATGTGGTTATTGTTTTGGGAGAGGGATAATTGGTCTGTGTTTATACAAATTGTGCCAGTCTTGTAAGTCTCAAAGCCAAGGGATGGTCCCTAAGCTCTTTTATTCATTAGCCTAGGTGCTTCTTGCATGTCTCATCTGTTTGCCACTGGCTGTACAGATGGTGGCTCTGTGTCTAAGGTAGGGCCCCCAGGTAAGAGTACAGTGATGGATGGAGTCAGTGTGGGGCAAAGTGAAAAGCACAGTGGCAATAATGATGTGTTGCTCATTCACCTTAGGAACAGATGACAAGAAACTGAATTTATAAGAGTGCCTCTCACCCAGCTGTGCTTTGCTTAGAAAGCTCAGATAAATGTGGTATCTGTCACATCTCCTGGTATCACTAAACATGGTTTATTGGCCTCAGTTTGAAACATGGCTGTTTGTTCTAAAGGTTGCTGCTGTCCCATGAAAGTTCTGTAGTAGTGCAAATCTATAGTTTTGTATAGGGCTCATAAGTCATCAACATCATTGCAAACTAAATTATACATAGATCACTGTCTGTACATGGACTAAATGTAATCCTTCCGTGCTGGACACTTATATGGCCATTTATTATTTTGCTCTCTCTAAAATGCAGTTATTTTGCTCTCTCTAAAATGCAGTTATTTTGTCTCTCCAGCATGCATATGTGCATGTAATATGCCTATTTTATCATGAGTACTTTAGCTACCAAAATAACAGACTTCTGTCCCTATCTTCTCTTCATCCTGAATTTTTTCTAGCTTTCAGTATTCTCTATTAAGGCCTCTCAACTTTTTGCCTTTTACTAATATTCTGCATGTCTTCTTCTTCTAAGAAGAGCCAGGCTTGGACCTCCTTGTTTTTTGTTGATGACAAACAATATAATAATCATGGACACCTTAGAAAAATGTTCTTGGTTTAACGGTATGTACCGATGACAATAATATGGAAAATATTTGCTATCATTCCCCAAGGCTGATAGTGTTTGAAGATGATTTTGCTGCACATGGACTGTGATGTTTTGGTTTTTACATAAAGACACAGAGGCCAAAGCCTGTAGGTTAAACTTTTATCGTTAATTTTATTGTTTCATGTGTGTATCCACGGGTATAGAAAAACAAAGAGTCTAACAGTGCTTCATTCAAATTCCGTAGGAAAACCTCAGAACAAAAAATCTAGTCCCTCCCAAGACCCACAGCATTCATGCATCAGGCAGTGCACTCCAGAAGCTTGTTTTTCTAATATATATGCACCCAAAAACCAAATGAATTAAAGAGGAATCTAGTATTTGATTTCTTATTTACTTAAACATACTTGTTAAGTGCCGCTCTGTCAGCAGCAACACAGATTGAAGCCCACAGATTACTTTTATTTCCTCACACCTGAGCAGTTCTTACAAGCCTCATTCTTGTTCCTCGCAGAAATATCTTGCCTAAGAATCCTTTTCAAATGGGTGACAAACTTAAAGTATGTCCTTCATTTACAGATATATTTTAAACACTATATTTTTGTTCACGCTTCTCTACATTCAAGGAGATTCTACCATCTGCCTTGGTAATTCAGAGAGGAGGCCTGAAATGTCTCCTGCTGCCAGTAATAGACTTTTTCTGTGTTAACTAGCAGAACTACTTCTAGAGCAGTTTACTATTTGGTGTGAGTAAAAGCATCAGAATTTGTCCTGGATTGCTATCTACATTTACAAATTATCTGTCTTCCAGAGAAAGATCTTCAAAAAACTAAGAAGTCAAGCAGAAAGAAGGTAATTAAAATAATTGGTAACTCCTTGGTGCTTGAAGTGCCAGTGAAATCAGTGAAATAGGACAAAATATTCACCTTCTGTCAATGTATTCCTGCCTTGTGGTTTCATGGACTATGGCAAGAATTAATGCAGACTGTGTCCTGTAGGACTGCCCACGCTGGCTTCCTCTGGATTTTCTGGAGCTGGCATTGAAGTCCTTAACAATTTCATAACTCAGCTGAAGGAAGTATCTCTTTCTATGCAACCAATATAAAACCTAGAGAGACATTCTAGTTACTGAACAATTATGTATAAATCTAAACGTACCTGCTTTATAAATTCAACATCTATCATACATGCTTTATAAATTCAACTCTACAGCACTGATGTTAAGCAAAGCTATAAAAGATTTGATATTTGTTCTGCTAAAAAAAAAAAAAAAAGGATTGCTGGTACTAGTTTTCACTTTTCATTTAAAAGTGGAATAATCTGCAAATTTCACTGGTGATTCATTTGAACCTTAAACTGAGTTCAGCTATATTGCCTGGCTTTCAGTTCACTCCTGTAGCAGTCTGAAAATGTTATTTTTCAGTTTGACCTGATATAATTTTGAATGCTAGTCCAGACACCTATGAAGGCAGCTCTATGTAAGCAGGCGGTAGATCACAGAAATGCAGGAAAATAAACAAGTACAAGAGACGTTTAGCATTATACTGGTTTATTCCATATTATGTTTTATTCACTTCTGTTGCAGATGCTCTTTTTTCATCCCCCCTTTCAGTGTGCTTGGAGTTTGCAGTGAGACTTAGCTGTGGCCATCTAGAGATTTTGCCACAGTGACATGGGTAGCTTCTCCAATAACACAGCAGAGAAGCTGGAGGGTTGCAAGGCTCTCTAACACCTTGGCATCACTACACGTTACATGGCTATATCTGTAATGGAAAATAAAACAACACTAGACACTTGCCTGGCTTCGAAACCTAGAGTGCAAACCAGTTGTCCTAGAGTGACTTTATGATGTTTGTATCCCAAATTGTCAGCTCTGTTTATACTGGATATTAAGCTCTGAACCTTTAAGACTAGTTCCGAGAGGGAAGAGGGAGAGAAGTGCTCAGTTTCTTTTCAGGAGCTGCACTTGCTCCCCTGCATCCTCTCCTGGACTGTGCCATCTGCAGCACTGACAGACAGTGGGAGAGTGCAGTAATCCGTTTGGTTTCTGAGCCTTATGTTGGTCCGACCCGGCTTGCTCTGGACTCCAGGCCAAACGGACTTG
>JAYDZK010000001.1:34606527-34641091 GCA_034509185.1 Euphonia xanthogaster
CCCTTCCCTTCCCTTCCCTTCCCTTCCCTTCCCTTCCCTTCCCTTCCCTTCCCTTCCCTTCCCTTCCCCTCCAATAAAAGACTTATGGAAGGACAGAACTGAGCAGGAGAAACTTGAAATATGTTTCACTCTGCTTCAGTGATCCTTAGTGACATATTATTGTATCTGTTAACACTTAGCTCACAGCTTTTCAATATTAAAGCAACTGATGAGTAACCCACCAAGTACTACAAAAAAGCCCAAGACAGCATCACTGTGTATGAAAAGAGGTTTTAAAGATGTGATGATTTCACCTGGGTGTAAATCAAAAACCAGTGAAAGTTTTAAAAAAAGCTAAAGATCTTGAAAATCTACTTTTAAAAAAATAAATATAATTTTACCTAAAGGTTTGTCAGGAGGATTTTGGTCAGACCCAAACTCTGACATTCATTTCATGCTCTGAAATCCAGAGAAAGACAAGAAATCCTGGGAAAGACATGGCTTGTAACTGACTCAACAGAATATGACTTAGCCTGACTGTAGAGAAACTCCTTATTAAACCATCAGAATGTAAGTCACAGACAATTCTTTCTTTAATATACTCTTTTGAGCAGCAGTGATCTTTCCTGCACTGAAGGAGTGCAATTAGTTTTGAATGGAATCAAATCAGTTTCTTCCTCAAGCTCTTCCAGAACATTAAGACACGAGAATGAAAGTGTCTGTACCTCCTTTCCAGTGAGTTTTCTTCTGTTTACTACAAAGATGCATAATTCCTGGTTTATCACTCTAGGGGAGGAGGGTGAGAAAATCCATAATTTTTCATCTTTTAGTGAGATAAATCGGATATCCCTCTGTGCATCTGCTGCTCTTCCTCACTTCAGAAATCAAGTGATAACACGTACAGAACCCACCTTTTCTTAAGGGAGAGATTCTTTATAGAGACTTTCTATCACTTGTGCCTAAGGGAGAAATTAATTCTGGAGCAGGGTCTTATAGCCTATAAGGAGATACTGCTCTATTACACGGTCATGAATAGAAGGGAGGAAAGGAATAGCTGCAGATTGATAAAACTTCATAAGAAAAACATATCAAAGGCCCTGCATCACAGGGATGAATGTCCATAAAGGTTTTATCTGCAGTTCATCCTGATAGAAGACTGAATGAAAAGTAGAGAATCAAAGGTACACTTACAACTTGATGTCAGGAAAGACACTTATTTCCCTCCAAGGCCTTCAAATAGCAGAAAAACAGCACTGCAAGGATGAGAAGTTTCAGATGGCTCAAATTCAGCTGAATTGAACTCAACCCTCAGTATTTACCTAGTATTTACCACTTGGAAATTATGACATGGATACATGACATGGAAACATGAGATGGATATCAAACTGGAGTTGCAATAATTCCTGGTCTTGCAGACTTTATCAGTGAAGATGTTATTCTCTAGTCTGAGGTGAAAACTCCTCCACTCAACAAAACCAAAGGTATTTTGGATTTTCTTCATGGGTGGTCTGCAGCAGCTGATTTTAATAGGTGTATCCAGCAGCTCAGTCAAGGGCTGGAAGGGTATTACAGCCTCTTGATGGATATGGAAACTAAGGCTCTGTTTGGCTACACTGATTGCAGCCAGAGGTAGCCCCCTGACTGCTCACGCTCCTGTCTGTTTATGAGACTGGTTGTGTGTTGTTCCCTTGGCTTTTGTGATTTGTGAGCATTACAGAAGGTACCAAATGAACATGTGTGATATGGACAGCTTGGTTGCAAAGGAAATCTTTGCTACAGGGCAGCAGTTGCAACAACACCCTATGTCTCTGATCATGAAACCTGTTGATACTGATCCACTCAAATAAGCCTTTTTTACTGAGAAATGGATGGAAAATATAGTGTGCCTGTGATGATCCTCAATGGCCATCCTGAGACCACATAATGGCACCTCTTAGAGGATGTATTTTTCAAAAATTAGGAGAGACACTTTAAAAAATTACATGGCATTTATGAAGTTTCAACTATAATAAAAAAAAAAAATAAAATTCTGTCTTCAAGTTGAAAGTAATTTAGACCCCCCCCCCCCCACCCTTTTCAAAAAAGGATTGTAACATGTCTTTTTTTTGCTTCCTGTTCGATTTGACCTGGTGACTCAATGTATTTGCTACATTGTGTTTTGCTCATTTAGTAAACTGCATCAACCAGATGAAAGGGCCTGTGTACACCAGATATCAGGCAATACGTCTGAAAACTTTTCTATGAAAAATAGACTGGATTGTGAAGACTTCTAAGACTAGAAAAGTGAGACTTCAATGCAGATAGTCATCTAGTGAAGATGTAATGAGATACTTCACCAATAAACTGCCAGGAGATAAGTAGCCTTCATTCTGAATACTGTTGAATACTTACTCTAGATATTTTAACCCCTTGAAAATGTGATTATTGGGTAAATATTTGTAACAGGCACATCTTCAAAAAGTATCTAATCATTTAGGGTGAGATTGTCTCACTTCATTTCAAGGGCGTAAAAGTTAAATGAAATACTGTTGCAGAGATAATTTAACTACCTACACAGACGTAACAGAGAGAGACTAAATAACAATATTATATAAAACATTCAATAAGCAGATAAAGGGGGTCAAATATAACCCTGAGTCTTTAATCTAATCTCCAGTAATCACATATAGATTCCCCTTAGATTATAGAATGGGGACTAGTGCTTTATAGTTTGACTTTTTCAAACTAAAAACCTTGAGTAAAAGGGATATTCATAACTAATTGTTCCTGGGATACTCATTTCATCTGTTTTAGTATATTGTCATACTGAGTATTCTGATAATGAAATCCATCTATATGAAAAAATATATAAAACCACAGCAAATAGTCAAGACAGTGCAGACATTATAGTACACAAGAGAGGACAATGGAAGAAAGAAATTCATTATTTGATAGCAAAGCAACAGACAGGACTAGATTTATGAAAAACAGATTTTTTTCATACAGCAATTGAAATAAGTATAAAAAAGTTCCAGTTAACTTTGCAGTTAGATTTTTTAACATTATGAGAGAAAGCTTCAGAGTGAAAGAGAAGACAAGAAAGAACCTCATTAATTTTTAATCTTTGCAAAAGTTGTCAGTGAAAGGGATTATGGATTCATTCTAATTATAATTTGTTAAATGTAAAACAAATCCATTTATTTAGACTTCTTTCTTAACTCCCTTATGGATAATTTAACAATTTGGATGATTTGATTTAGCTTAATGATTCCAAGAGAAGTTCTTAGCCCTCAAGAAATTTGAAAAATACAAGACATTCTAAATTTGACATTCTGTCTTTCCTATTTCTAGTTACTGGTTTGAATGATCAACACTTTACACTTGCTTTAAATTTCTAGTCTTATATATTGTATAGATGGATGTCTAAAAATAGTTAAGTAACTATCTTTAATTGATTCAATATAATGCTTTATTTCATGCCTTCATTATACTTGCTTTTTTTTTTTTTGTTTGCTGATGTGAAATTGTAGAGACAATCTTCTTAGAAGAAAATAAAATCAATTATTAATTCCTGGACAATTACATAGATACCAACTTGGTTAAGGTTTACTTTCCAAGTTTCTAGATGACTGAATTATTAGTTCCTTGCATTCTCCATTCAAAATTTAAAGGCAAATGTGTTCTTTTTTGTTATTTTTAAATCTTTTGCATCTATTCACGTCAGTCAATTACTCCTCAGTTCAGCAAAGCACTTAAATACCTAAAAAGCTTAATGACAGTGAAGAGTGTCACTAAATAGCTCCTGCAAAACTTATTCTAGCATTCAACTAGTTTTGTATTTTTGCTGATGTATTTAGAGGTCATCTAATTCATCCTTTAGCCATAACTTGTTTTCCCCTACTTTTATTTTTCTCCTGTTTCATTTTATCTAATTGTAATCCTCATAAATACTAAGATATTGCACTCTTGTCTTACTCTGTACTAGAATAATATCTGAGGCTGCAGAGACTGGCCTCATGGCCATAGCTGGGCAAAGTGTCAATGAAGGAAACATGGACAAATGAATTTGAGTATGAGGCATCAATTTAAAAGTAATCTTGAGTGTAGTGGTTCTGGGTACATGACAAAATATCTTTTCATGGGAAAGGTAGTCATATCCAGGATCAATGCCATTCTCATACACTGTGAAACCTGACCACTTCTGCTTGGGGTCCTCATCTGTAAGATTCTTTTCCCTTCAAACATTTTAGTCTTTATTAGAACTCTTAAGCAGTCTAAATAGCTGTTCTTTCTTGTCCTGGTATTGCCTGACAGAAGACACAAGTTCACATAACTGCTTCTTGTGAAATACTTAAAATGAACATAAACCTATGACCGTCTCCCAGTTCTGATGAAATCAAAACCTTTTAAAGTGTGCTGCAAATTCACTTGAGTATGTTTTTACTGTGGCTTGCTCGTGCTGCATTGCAAAAAAGAATTTAGAAACCTAGAAATACAAGTGATCATGGCAAGTCTGTGACTCACTCACTGCTCAGCCGTCTCACTAAAAATCGGAGAGAAACATCGTACTGGGAAAGAGTTCCTGGATTACTAAAATCAGTTTCCCAATGGCATAAGTAAATGTGACGTGATTCCTTTCTTAAATTTCTCAGGTTGTCTTTGAAATATAAATGGATTTTGGAAGCTTGGTTTTCATTGCTACTACTTAAGCATTCAACAGATGTGTAAGAAAGTTTTCAGACAGAAGAATCCTTCAGTGGACATAGCAGAGCACTTTTCTGTCACCAGTTCTGAGCAGGAGAGAATGATCTCTTCTCAACATGCCAGCAGTGCTTTTCCTAATGCCATCCAGGAAACTGTTCATCACCTTTGCCCCAGGAGTTGTTGTTGGGGATTATTTTTAAGATACATTTCTCCCTCTCCAACTTTTACATTGTGTTTTTACTGATCTACTGCATTAACTGAAAGAAAAATGGCATCTTTCTTCCTTCACTGTGCCACACTGAACAACCTTTCTCTCTTACAGTTTCTCAAGTGGGCTTTTAATTTTTCAAACCATACCACAGTGCTTTTTCATGCCATTTGTACTGTACTTTTATAAATATGGAAGATGCTATGGAGTCTTCCAGATGAGACTGTAAGAAGGATCAGACCAAAATTTTTGATTTACTGCCTGAGTATCTTGTCTCAGCCATAGCTTAGAAAGTGTTTCTATAAGCATAGCATTGTTACCTGATTCCTGTTAGAGATATTATCAGCTCATTTTAAGGCAAGAAGAGCATAGTCATAGAACATAAACATTAGTAATGAATGTGCTTGCTTTGTGATATTTCTATTTAACTGCATGCTTACAGTGGAAGTCTCATCATAGATGGCAAATACTGGAAGATCACACCTCAGCCAAACCATCTAAAAGTGAATTGGTGTGGTGATGCACAATTTTGAACATTTTAGTATTACGTTTTCCATTTTGAATTACTAAAACTGCTTTTTTCTTCTTCATTTTCTGATTCTTCTTTGTTTGGGCAATGTGTCTCAATTTTGATGTATCAAAATGAATTTTGGTTCATTCACATCTTTTTTTTTTTTGTGCCATCTGCCTTTGTGAAAACAATAAACATGAACCCAAGACCCTTTCTCTACTTGTAATATTTTCTCTTTCAACAAAACTAGTATTCATGAAGTCTCTTTGTGATTACTTCATTTCATTTCATAGAATTACATAATGGGTCAGGTTGTAAGGGACCGCAGTAGACCATCTGGTCCAACCACTGTGGTGAAGCAGGGTTGTCCTGAAGCACTAATCCTACAACAGCCTATTTTTTTTTTTTTCAGTGCTATCATATCATCTGCCTTGCAGAAACTCAGGTGATGGAATGCATTCACTTTTTCCATAGGATTATTTGTCTTCTCAGAGAAAGTTAGCAGGTAATTCCTGTGCAATCTTTTGTATCTTGGGTTTTATTTAATTTTACTCAATTTCCTGCCTATCTCTGTACACCTTGGAATGATACTTGCAAGATATTCATTATCTCCAACACCTTTCTTAAATATAACTTTTTTTTTAATGAAGAAGCCTTCCAATGACCCTCACAAATTCATTTACCAATTTCAGCCACATTGTTGAATGAAAACTTGCTCTTTTGAATCATTGGGTGCATCAGCTACATCTCAATCAACCTAAACAAGCCGCTTTTCCAGAAGCGGTGTAAACAGTGAACTCTCTACCCTCTACCTTTTGTCGGTCCATACAACTGCCTTGGGCAAACACAAAGAGGCCTTTTCTGTCACGTCCAGCTGTTTGTTGATTCATTTGACATATTCAGATATGCTTTCACATGCTCTGAAAATTACTTTCTCGCTCCTTATGAACTTTCACAGTAACAATCAGTCTAGTCTTAACAGCAGGTTCGAGTCCTGACGTATAGCTAAAGACAACTTTTAGCAGAGGGTTAAGGTATGCCCTGAATTTTGCTCCCACCTCAAATAATTGAATTTCAGTTCCATATCCAATAAACCATATGATGAACCAATGAATAGCCCCATTTTTTCATATTTGGAAAACCTATTTTCATGGAAAGCGAGAGGAAAGTATTTGTCTCCCAAATCTGCTAGGTAGAATGGTGTGGTGCTGCTACTGACTTAAGCTCCATCCCTTTCAAGCAGGACTGGTTGGCTGTGACTAATGGACAAATTGATGTTGATTTCATGCCAGGATCAGTTGCAGAAGATTTGGGGTGACATTCAATGCCTTTAATGTACCCTGTGACAAAATCAGCTGTTTTAACTTGTAGTAGTTTATAAAAATGTGATTTAAATATAGCTATAGAGTTATATATACAAAAAAATGGCTTGCTGTTGTTAGCAAAATTTAAAGACCCTCAGGTTACAAATTTTACATATGAAGTTTACCAAAACTATAGAAAAACTAGATCATGACCTTCTGAAATCTTCTACTAAATAAGTCCATCATTTACTTCCTTAGAAGGTATTTAAACCAAAAGAATTTTAATGATGACTAAGTTCTCCCTGATTGTGACACGAATGTCTTTCTTCTCAGCTGAGGTAATATTTTCCTGTGTGTTACAAGCATCTAATTGCTGCTTCTACCATTTAATTTCTTTAGGTAAATTTATAACTTATTGTATTTCATCTGGTGTAGGCAGAGGGTAATAACTATTTAAACTTAAATGATTTAAGGGCAACATCTGTTACTTAGTAACACAAATATATTCTGAGGTAGGTAGCTGTTTTTCTAAACTTTTTTGAGCAAATTACATAGCTCATTACACTTAGAGTCACCCACATCCTACACAGAATCTGTGGTAGTGCAAATTATGCACACAAATGGCCTTGGGGGCATTTTGCCCTAAACTGCTTCTGCTGGGGCTGATGTGCCTGGGAGAGGGCTGGTACCGCTTGAACTGCTGAGTCACAGTACATTCCATCTGGATTCAGGACGTGTCTGAGCCTTGAAACCTGCAAGGCTGCAATTCTTGCCAGACATTCAGGACTGCCTGAAAGGTTCAGCCTTGTAAGCAGAGAGGTAGAGGGACAAATAGGTAGGTAAGAAGGAGATGGAGAAAAAAAAGAGATCCATACGGCATTTAAGGCATGTGAAAATTAACAGACAGAGAAATGCAGTCATCTGAAATAAAGGGACCGAGTAATCTAGAGAGGTCCCTGGAGTATTGTAATACCAGGAATTTGGGCAAAGGGGGAATAAACAAGAAACACTGTTAATTAAATAAAATATTAGGTCAGCTTCCAAGCTTCTTTAATAAAACTTTCCTCTGCTAGGCCTGCAGCTGAAGATGGATAACACCTCTAAAGGTTTTGAAGCGTTTCAGGTAAAGTCATATATCATTAGTCTCTTCTCTGTTGCAGCTGATGAGGATGATGACACTGGGTACACGAGGCTCATGTGTGTGATGCGCAAAGTGCATCACACACCCAAACCCACTGCATAGATGACTTCTGTACTATGCTGCAAAAGGGTGCATAAAAAGGAGACAAGACCTGAAATGACATGTGAATGAAGAAATTTGTGTCACTGCAGATGAAAGAGCTGGATATTGCACCTTGAGGGAAGGTATAAGCAGGAAGAGAATTACCATTCTTGGCCCTGATGTATAGGTTTTGAAAAATATTTTATCCTCTTCCCTTTGTGTGTGTGTCACCCACAGATTGTGGCATCTGACTCTCACAGCAGCACCTGAATGCAGAACTGCCAATGAATGCTGAGGAGCTATGGAGTTTTTGCTCAGCATGTGCCACTCTTATGCCACTTCTGCTACCACTCCTCCTGTTTTCTGTTTGCTAGTGACATTTCTTCAGATATTTTCTGAAGTATTTTTACTTCACAGCCTAGATTTAGAGATTAATTTAAAAGATTGGCATGGATAAGCATAAACAATTACCAAGAGACTGATGCAAGTTAACAGGATCTCTGTTATACTTCTTACACTCAATTCTTTAACTTTTGTGCTCTTTTCTGATAGAAAAGAGCACTAAGTCGAAACTGTTTTCTATATTGTAACAAGTCATAGAATTTAAGAAAATCCTTTTTGATGAGGCACTTTCTAAAAACAATCCAACTCTTAATAATCAAATCTTTTAGAAACCAATACAAAATAACCTTTCCACTTATGAAAAAATCTCAGAAGAAGTAACACTTCAGGCTAATTTGCGTGCTACTTTCAGTTGATTAGAATCCATTATAATCAGGATGAACTGAGAGTGAAATGATATGCTGAAAGTTTTGATGCTTTGCAAAATTATTCCTAGCGTGTATAAATATTTAAGGATTAGACACATTTTATTATTTAGCACATCGAGCCCCCAGTCTTCACATTATACTTACAATGAATTTTGAATATTAAAATCAAAAACTGAAACAAATATGTTCAACAGAACTACAGTTGTGATACAACTGAAAATCATTGAGTTGCCTGGGGCTACAGGAACTGCACATGGAAATTAATTCTGAGCCATAACCTAATATGGGGGCTCCCCTCCACTCTCAAAAGATAATTTATTCCAAGGCAAGGTTGGGGCAAGCCAAGTTACAAATACAGGCTGGGTGAAGAGTGGATTGAGAGCAGTCCTGAGAAGAAGAATTTGGGGTTGTTGGTTGATGAGATTCTCAGCATGAGTTTTCAACATGTTCTTGCAGATCAGAAGGTGCATCACATCCTGAGCTGCAAAAAAGACACATGGGCAGGAGGTCAAGGGAGGGGATTCTGCCCCTCTGCCCTTGTGAGACCCTACCTGGAGTGCTCTGTCCAGCTCAGGGACCCCAACCATAAGAAGGATGTGCACCTGTTGTAGCAAGTCCAGAGGAGGGTGTTAAAGGTAATCAAATGGCTGGAGCATATTAGATAGGCAGAATCACATGTGGAGATTCTGTATATTCAGTGATGGAAAATGCACACTTGGATAGGTGGCTCAGTCACAAGCTAAAGAGTTCTGTATTGACTACCTAAAAACATTCTAACTGCATGGAGGAATCTAACGCCAAATAAAATTAGGCATATGCAGAAAATTTTTCAAGGTCTGTATTTGAATTTCAGAAAGAAGATGAGTGTCAAAAACTTGTCTGAAATCATGTAAATGTTTAGAAATAAGTAACTGAATATATTCAAAATATTACATGTAGCCTCCCAAGCCCACACATATACATAAGCTGTGGCAAAAATGAATTGTCACATACATGAAACACTTTCAAAATATCTTCTCAAACTATGAGGGCTAAAAACCCAAAGTAAATGTCATATGCAAATAGCCACATATATCAAGGGTTTTTGGGAAATAAATTCTAGAGTTGGGCACAGATGTTTGCAACTAAAAAGAAACAAATATATGTTCATTTTCATTGTTTTTTTCATAGAAAACAAAACTTACTTTTTGGATTAAAGATACTGGTAATTATGCAACCATAAGAAAATGTATTTATTCAATACGTTTTATTTTTACATGCTTGCCTACTCTCTTTCTGAGACAAAGAGAAATTTCTAGGCAAATTAGTACACACGTTCTTCATACTCACACATATATAATCAAATAACTAGCTGGGATTCTGTCCCAAGACACATGGTAAAAAGATCCACCAAAGAAAATTATGGACATGTATCAAAACCCCCCTTTTTACTAGGATGGGTGATAACTCTGTTATATGAATCTCCTCCTCCTTCCCTTTTCTATTTTAAACTATGCTTTGAGCATTCCTATGTGCTTGGGTTCATGCAGATTTTATTTTAATATATGTTTTACATAACCTTCAGGAGAAAGAAATCTCTGAATTCCTGCTCTTGACTATGATGTTGACACTATGTGTCTATCAAATAGTGCTATACTGAACTAAATTTACTTTGCTGATTATTGTAAATGGACAGGTCTTTCCAGGGAAGAAAAGAGAAAGATTTTCAAGAACATAAGGGTAAGATTAAAGTTTAAAATTTAAATAAACTGTTAATTTTTTATCTACCTAAATCTCATCAACTGGAATTTGATGCAGTTGCATTTATGTAAGTATCTACTTCGCATTGTAGCACATCAGACATCTGAAAAAGGCTAGCGGATCCAAAACAGGACTTAAGGATACCCATTTTTCCAGGGGCTGCTAGGGGCCAGACAGAGTAAGATGTACCCTGGTTTTGGCTTAAATCATAACAGATGCAACTACTAAAACTGACCTCTTGGATTCCTTCTGGAAGTGATGAAATGACAAAGGAGTCTATTTTAGGGAAGGATTAATTGTCCCCCAGAAATATTTATCTCTTTCTATTTATCATAGAGCAAATCTGGTTTACCAGATTGGGTCACGTATTCAAATTTTACCTGGCTGAAATTAAGTAAAATGGGTCCTGTCTCAAACATTCCCAGTGCTACACACTTTTTCTAAGGATCAGAAATGTTGTCATGTAAGTCAAACAGCTCTAGTCTACAGGCCATACACATATTACTGTGGCAATATGTTGACTAGACCTTTCCTCCTGACCTGTAAGTTTGTTTGTCTTGATTTATGCTACAGATTTGCTCAAAGAACTGAACCAGCCAGTGTGTATGGATAAGATTTTGGAAATCCTGTCCCAAACCACAGTTTGCCAGCACCTACAGAGATAAAATTTGGTAATGCTAGAATTTAAACCTGAGTACAAGCTAAGTGACCACAAAACATGTCCATAGTTAATGTGTGGTAACCTCTGAAGCTTTTGAAAAACTTGAAATCATTCAGCTTGAAGGACATAATCATGCATATATAGCCCAATTCCTTTCTATAAAATTTCCACCAAGTCCAGAAAACGATTTTTTTGTTTGTGTGTCACTAGTTGATAATTAAACACTGTGGAAGAGATCCTGGTAAGTCATTTCCAGCTGCCTCTGCTTCCTGTGGAAATATCATAAAATAACAGCAGCTAAAAAACCAACTGGTGTTGCAACTCTTCTATATTGGTTCTTAAATAATCACAAATTCAGCTGCACAATTCCATTGTCATCAACTGGCATATGTTATTGGCTTGCCATAAATACAAATATTATATCTTAAAAGTAATAGCTTTGCCTTGACATATTTCAAGTCCTGAGGATGGTTTTAAACTCACATTTCTACAAAATTCATGTGATGAGATGTCTCTGGGAATTGTTAGTTTCAGCAGTACCTAATTCACACCCTCAAGCATACACAAGTGGGAAATGTATTTCAAGACACAACTCCTTTTCTCTTTGAGTTAAAATGTTTGTCTTGGCATAGGGCTTACTGCTCACCACCATTAAGATTTTTGGGAGCATTCATAATTATTTATTTTCTAGAAGTTACAGAAAAAAAATGACTGATGAAAATTGAAGAGATATCATATGAATTTTTTAGATAGCCTTTGATGGTGTTTTTTAGAATCTGGTAGTGTTGAGATGAATCAGAACACATTGAGATTGTAAATGGAATGAGATCGTCGGATTTATTTTTAAGGAGCACAATGCATTTCAAGCCACTAGTACAATTTAGCTGTTTAGGGTTGACATACAGATGGACAAAAAACTCCCCTATTTGTCAATCTTCAGTGTATTTCTTTGATGGAACTGTGATGGTGGAAATGGCCCAGAGGAACTAAGGAAGATTTCAATCCTTCCTAAATATTTTTTTTTTCAGAGTATGTAAACAGCTGATGATCTAATTAATTATCACACCAGTTTTATTGCTCATCAACATCTTTGCTTCATTTTTCTTTTCCATTCAGTTAAGGGTTTACATTGCTCTCAGTGTAAAAGTTATTTCTTCTGTCTTCCAATATATTATTATAGCAAGTCTTCCTCCATTTTTAGATAATATTTATTCCAGCCCTTACCCAATAATTTAGTTTTTCCTATTATTTGATTTATCCTTAAACATCAGAAGCCATTATACTTAAATATTCAGAAAATGAGTACGAGCAACCTAATTTTCCTTAATTTTCCTGTATACTGACAATTAGCATCTCATCTCCTCATTATATTTATTTTTTATTTTTCTCTAAGGGTATTGAGAACAAAAATGAAAATTGAACTACTATTTAAAGACATTTATACATGTCTTATTAGTGTTATTTGCATTAGCTGAATTCACATTTTAAAGTATGCAATTCATCTATATAAGTAATAGAAATGCTGTTTTCTTACTAGCTATTGTGGGCAATGGTTTTAAAGTAGCGATTAGTCTATTGTCATAATTAATTGTAGAATGAAGGACAAATCCCCAACCTGACATTTCTTTCAAATTAAAGAAGGCCAGACTGGTTTGATTGGACATTTTCAAGGGGGAAGGAAAAGAAAATGCCTTTGGGGTTTTTTTTGCAGAAAGAGAAAATGTCACCTACATAGCCAATATTAAGTGTTATTTATTATTGATTTAAACATCTCAGAGTCTTCTGAGTAACCTACAGGCATGAAGAGCAGCTCTTTTACTTAGAGAATTTGGACACTGAAAAGATATTTAATATGAATTAGAATGGAGTGGTTTCTTTTTGGTTATGCAAAGTCAAGTCTGGATTTTAAGGGCTATCACAGAATTTCTGCATGAGCATGAACAAGTGACTTTGGTAATAGTTACGCCAATGGATGTGGGCTCATGTTTCTGCATTTGAAGGTGTTTAAACACACTCCTAGTTCAGACCATTAGAATGTCACTGAACTTGTGTGAATACACTCTTCCTGACACCACCTTCATGCAAATTGAGACTGGAGAATTTAGCTATTCTGCACATGCAGCCCACAAGTTCATTTACAAGAGTGCAATTGGTTATTAGGAAATATAATTTTCAGCTATTAAGGAAAGTAAAGTCGAGCAATTCATTTGAGTTAATCCATGAAATACATTTTTCCTCATTAAAATGATGGGAAACCTTATTATTAGGTTGTTCAAAACATCCAGTCTCAGAGTCTAATATTAGTTGATTACATTGATTGGATTTCCCTCTATAGAGAACAGAGGGGATGATTTATAGCAGGAACCACATATTTCCAACCCAAATGTTGAAGACACACCATGAATTCTATGTACAGTCTCTTCCAAACTTATTAGCTAATACTGATCTTAAAAGATCTGTTTAGGGCTCATCACCTTCTTTTTTTTTTGTTTCCCAGAAGAGTCCTATGAATACGACTGAACAGAAATTGCCTATTAATCATGGGGACGAGCATACCCATACAGTTGTAATTTCAGAGTGACTGAACCCATGTGTCCAACACAGAGGATGAAAGACTCTGCCCCACCTGAAACCCAAAACTCCTATCTCTAAGATGTTCCAGGACCCAACACATCAGACACGGTCTCCCACATGAAAAGGTAACACCTGGGACATCTGAAAAATGCTTGAAGGTTCAAGGACTGAGAGACCATGGTTCAAAAAAACCCTCTCGTGTACATAAAATTGAGCAACTTTTCCCTTCCTGTTAACATCCCAATGGCTCTGCACAATCACCAGCCAGCCAAGAATTTTGGTTCAGAACAAACACACTTCATCTCCCTTACAATGCTATTCCATGCCTGCATAAAGCCCTTGGGTATTTTTAACCTAGTGACTCTCCTTTATTGGGCTTTTCAGCCTACTTGAAGCTTCTCTGTGTTGTGAGTTGCCTGGCATGCCAGTAGTTCAGCTGCCGTAACAAAATGCACAATTTTAAACAGCTTGTTTTTAAATTAGTGTCATCATGATATATTCATTTGTAAAGTGCTTATTAAACAACTCACATAGATTTCCATGATAATTTCTAATTACTTTACTTACTTTTCCTACAGGAGGGTGATGTAATAAGAGAGATTATGCAGATAAACACAAAATCAAAGGGAAAAACATCAAAAATGAGGAAAAGCACAGAATATATATATCTCTACTGTCCAGGAATAGCACTGTTACCAGGATTACAGAATAGAAGAAGAAAATCACTTTTAAAATAGAACAAATAATCTGATCGTTCCTGTAAAACCTGTCTCTCAGGATCTGCAGTCCACGATCCTTTTAAATGTGGAAGTTCTTGTCTCATTAAGACTTGAAAATGTCCCTATTTTGCAGGCAGAATCATAGAATCATAGAAATATTTGGGTTGGAAAAGAATTCAACCATTCAGCCATTAACACAGCACTGCCAACTCCATCACTAAAATGTGTCCACTCTACCACCACGTCTACATATCTTTTAAATCCTTCCAGCATTTCCCAGGGCAGGCTGTTCCGATCCTCGACAACCCTTTCTGTGAAGAAATATTTCCCAATACCTAATCTAAAAATTCCCTTGTGCAACTTGGTTGATAGAAGCATGCATACTAAATGTGAGCTTACTGAATGTAATGATCTTCTTGAAGTAGATCATTAATATTATGGTTTATAAAACTGTCCTAATTTTATCTGGAAGAGAGTTAATTTCCTTCTCAGTAGCTGGTACAGTGTTGTGGTTCAGATTTTGCATGAGAATAATGTTGAAACATCCTGATGTTTTGAATTTTGCTGAGTTGCAATATTTTAAAACAATGTTTCAGGTTAAATTTTCTCTCTATACAGATAGGGAATGATTTTTTTATGCACACCCTTTTACAGTGGATAATTAATAATCTCTGGATTAGTGTTGCTGAACATAAATATGGATGGAGGAGTAACAGTAAAAAATCACAGACCAGCTGTTAACAAAAGCCCAGTAATGAACAGTGTCAATTAAATTAGTTTGTTCAAAATAGTAACTTAAGTAATGTTCAGGACTGACAGAGTTATCTACTCTCTACACAGTTTTTTTTTTTGAACATTGTATTCGAACTGGGAATTAATGAATGACAAATTCCTCTTACACACTCAGTATTATTCTGTGTGGACTTTAAAGTGAAGTAATTAGTTAGTCTTCCTAACCAAATGCTTCAAGAGAACATCATAGAGCAAAGACAAGCTGAAGGGATGGTGCAAAATCTGGGAATATCTCATAAACACGAGTTTTTCATTTTTTAAACACATTTCTGGGTAAAGAGCAAGGCAAATACAGCAAAACCAGGTTTATATGTGTGCAAATCATTGAGTTCAAGGTAAAGATAATTCAAGGCTCTAGAGAATTTTCCTTAATCAGCATTATTTCAAGAAGAGAACTTGCTTCAAATGAAGGAAAGGAACTTGCAGAAGGAAAGCATTTATTAAGATACTTGTTTCCATTCAACTGATTTTTCCAATAACCTCATCCACTGGAATACAAAATTCAATTTAGAAAACAATTTAGTGTATCTTAATTAAATATCACAGACCGTTGAAACATTTTTTTCTAAGATCTAATAACAAGATAGCCAATTAAGATGTTAATTCTGAAATAAAAGGCAAATTGTACCCTGTGATTTACACAATGTCTCTGAGTTTAGGAGCTGTTTATATAAACAAATTAGAACAATCTGTGATTTAAATGAGTGATTTACCTGTTTTCTCCTGAATGCTCAAACTCTTCCTGTCTTTTTAATTATGTGAGTGAGGATGTAGCTATAAAAGGCTCAGACAGAGAGTAAATGGACTAAAATATTTTAAGGCCTGAAACCAATAGCTGGAAAGCTACCTAACTAAGAGTAGTGAGTAGAATCTATCATTAATATTACATTAGAATCTAAGATTCATAGACATAGTCCACAAGTCTGGGGTGTTATGACCTCTGCAGGACTAGACTGCCTAAAATACTTAGAAATAAAGTCAGACAAAAGAGTAAAAACAACACAAAATACATAAAGATAGGAGAATAAAAATCAACAGTATCATGAGGTAATATGATATTGACTTTCTGCTCACCATTGTCAAGTTTTTAGAAGGAACATAGAGGACAATATCTAAACTGAGATTTAAAGAAGGATGAGACATTTGTGAATCTTGAGAGGAAGCATGTCCCAGCTATAAAAGGCTGCTAGGGCAAAGAGTGCTTTGCAGAAATCATCACTTCCTGAAATACTTATGGTCAGAAACATTGTCTACAGTTCACATTACTTTTTGACTGCTCCTAATGACTTGATACAGAATAAGGTTAGCACTTAATTTGAAAATTAATGTTTTTTCTGGGATGAAAAATAACAAAAAGAACACTCTCTAAAACAGTCAAAGAAAATAAATGTTTTTTAGTATTCCTTACAACTACTGTGCTTGATTTGAAAGTCCCTTAAAATGCCAAAGTTGAATTAGTCTTTTTAAAATGGTTGTGAGAACTACATTCCCAGTGTGACACAACTGTAATGAATTGAATAACAGTGAAGGGAATGCCCACCAAAGAAAAAAAATTTAAAAATTAATATAATGGAAGAATTTTCTAGTTGCAAAGTTTCTTAACTTGGGATTGAAAACCATGTAATTTATAGTGGTCTAGAATGATTTTTTAAATCCTTGAGGTTTCTTTTTTTCAGAACTTTGAAAGAACATGTATTACTATAGCTGAGGATTTTTCAATTCCTCTTCTATCCAGATAAAAGTTGATTTTTCTAAAGTGAGTATTTTAAAGACAAATAATTTTTAATAAAGTTTCAATAAAGTTTATGCAGCAATGTTATTAATGAATATTGATCAGTAATTTTTTAAAAATAGTAATTGATTTCTTTTGAATCAGATGATGTTTCTGGTTCTTGACCACTGATACAGATTATAATAACAAAACAAACAGGTACAACCTTAGTCATTTTTTAGAAAATCAATTTTCAAAGACAGCAGCTCAAAAATACCCTTGCAGATGATCTGCAGGAGTATACAATTAATCTTAGAAGTAATTTACCGTCTTCTGATAGTAAATTCTCAGTTGTCACAAGCATATAAAATTTTAGTATCACTGCACAAGGATCTGGATTCTGTCTTAAGAGCCCTGAGGGAGAAGGTCACCATTAAAACTGCTACATATATAGAAAAGAAAACAATCTTAGAAATGATTTTGCAGTGCTTCTGTGCATCTGGATCCACCTTGGTCTGTCTCTGATAACTCCCAGACACTAAATCACTAGAAATGTCAGGTGCAACATCCTCAGACAGAATCAGTGGAGCTGAAATCAAGACCAGGAGACAAATTTCTTCCTTGAAATTTCTCACAAATAACTGTTTTAAACTTTTGAAGTTTGTAGCCTCCAGGATAGTCCTGGCTGGGAATTCCTAACCCTGGAAGAATTTTCAGGCAGTTGTTTCCTCAGAGTCAGGGGGAAGCACTCAGTCTGTTTGGTAGGCTCAGCTGTTCCTTGGCACATCCAGCTGATAGCTCCTTTTATAGGTAAAAGGCAGCAGCAGATGTCAGAACCTGCCTCTGAGCACAGAGAGAAGGTGCAAAGGTATGCAGGAATGTGAATTTACTATGTCATTTCTGGGGGTGAAAAATTTTCTTTCCTGAACATGTGTAAGTTCATACCCTTGAGTAGATTCTCACCATAGACATACCCTTCTTTTAAAGAACAGATGTCTGATAAACCTATCCTTGACTTCACATCTGTCCACCCTTCTGAAGAAAAATGACATTTCTGTTTTCCCACAAAGGCAATATTCCTATCTGAGAGAGGGATACATTAGTGAAAATTTTATCTTCCCTGATTCTCAGCACACAATGAATGTTTGGGGGTATTCACCCCAAATCCCCGGCAGAGGACAATTTTCCTTATCCTTGTCTGAATCACCATGCACAATGCCTACACCTATCTATTGGTTGTTGGAGTAAGCTCAGGCCAATTTAACACTGGCCTTAAGATGAATCTTGTGCTTCTCTGTCAGTGCTATGTAATGGTCAGATAGAAAATCTACTTTAAATAGGAATAAAATTATGATATAAAACCACTAGTGCTTATTTTGAAGAGCAATTATCTCCTTTTCTCTAATATGTATGACTTGAGGTTCAGACAACACTCATGTTAGAGAGTCAAAGAGGATATAATCTGAGTTCAGGATCAGCATCACTCTTAGAGAAATTTAACAGTCACCACCTGCTACAAGAAAGCCTCAGATAAAACCCAAAAACTGTTTCCTTGCCTGGGATCTATGCTCTAACCCTGAGCACCTCAGAAGGAAGGTAATAATTTTCAACTGGTCTGTTGGAAACACCTTGCTGCTTTCCTGTGGTTAGGAATTTCTGCACCTCCCAACCAAATTATTGCAGTTGAACAAAATACAGGCTCTGTGGTCCCTGCACTATTTCTTTGTTGTAGTTCTCAGGGTGCTCCTTTGGCCCTGTTGTTTTTAGCTGGGAGAGAGGAGTTAATGCTTTGTTGGACTACAAATCACTTACTCTTCTGGTTACAAGAGCACAGCTGGAATGAAATAACATGCCATGGAGCTTCTGGCTGACAGCAGGTGAAACTGGCATATTAAGTTCAATGTAGTGCTAAATAAGGGGGGACATGATTAGAAAATACTAATTACCTTTACCCAGCCCTTGTATTGGGAGGTTCCCCATGACAAGGACTTATGGAGCAGGAAGAAGTAATTAGATTTCTGACAGAGAAATTGCTGCACAAGTAATTAAGCTGTCTATTTTCTTATTGCTAGATAATATCAGTTATATATCTTTTAATAAAAAGAAAAAATCCACATCAAGTTTCTCAAAAATACAGCTAAGAGATGACAACTTCAGAAGCAGTTCTGTCTTTGATTTTTCTTTTTAAAGACCAAAACCAATTGTGCATTCATTAATGTCTTTCTCTGAAGGCAATTTCAAGTAATGAGCTATCAACAAAACCAGGCAAACAACCTGCAGTTGTTGTTTCAGTTTCTTGACATTCCCTTCTATTCAAGAGTTTCTAGCTCTTTGTATAAATATCTGGTGTCAGGTCAAGCAGGTAAATAACACATTTTTGTATATTAATTTTGCTTAAAGCCCCATAAAATCTCTATTAAGTGTAAAAGTAACATCAACCCCTTAATTTTGTGATGGTCATCCTCCTCAACATATTGCTGATTTGACATTACATTACAGTATAGTTTTCCTCACGTCTGAAATGGTCAGATAAAATCAGATCTTGTGTGGCTAATATGATTTTTTTTACTCAGCAAGCATCCACAGGATACACATTTGGCTATGATAAGTAAACTGATTTAGCTAAGGCTTGAAACCTTTGAACACATGAAGAGTTTCAGAAATATATTTAATTTACTTTGTTTTAGCTCCTAGGATGTGAGTAATAATGCTCCTTTTGGTATGCATTGGTAGAATTATATTAAAAATCATATTAGCCAATTATATTTCAAAATAGTCAGCATCCAAGATTAATACTGATTTGTGCATATCAGCACTTCAAGACATGGATGCTTAAAAACATACCAGTTAAAATGTATTAAATGACCGTGTTTTATAACTATACAATTTCCTAGAACAGAGATGATTTACTCATTATAATTCAGTCTGTCTTTACCTCCTTCAGTGTCACTAACCAACATGAATAAAGGTTGAACAGTATGACCTCTTAGCAAATGTAAGTTTTATTAACTTTAGCTTCCTAATTAAAATACTGTTCATTTAATCAATTCTGTTATTACAGATTTCTAATATGAAAATGATCAACAAAGTTCCTCTTGGGCCTTGTTCCTTGAAACGGTACATGGCTTTTTTTATCTGGTCTTCTTGAAAGTAGCATATTCTTGCCATAATTTATAATGTCTTTTCAAGGAAGGAGTGGATGTAATTCCACTAGAATGAGGTTTAGTGAGTTCTGGTACTTCATTCGCCTTGTCAGTTGCCTTCAGCCTTAATCTCTAGAGAGACAATGGCTTCACTAAAAACTATCAATTCAGCCATAGTGAGGGGGAAATATGCTGCTGTGTGTGCTTTGTCACTTTAATAGAGTGATAGAAAAATGAATTACACCACAAGTTTACGAATCAGAAGTTTTGATTACTCCAACTAATACTCTTCCATAATCACTCACCAGTGTTAGTGAGGTGGGTTCACCTGTATAAATATCTGCTGAGTAGGTAATGTTTTTATGTTCGGATCTTCTAGGCATTTGAAGTACAACTAAATCAACTCAAATGTGAAGTTGGAGAAAAAATCTGCCTGCCTTTCCCCGTCCCACTGTCCTGTAATTGAAAAATGGAACACATGTGAAAGTAGCTGCAAAGCAGGGACAAGTGAACAATTGCTGTCCAAGTGGTTGAACATTTCTCCCCATTTGTCTGCCACACACTTTTCTGCATCTCACCTACACAGAGGATCTCAGTAGCTAAGAAACTAAGACGTGAACAGAATTGATGGCAGATTTGCCAAGAGACAGTTCCTGGACTCCATGGTTTGGAACAGATTCTCTTTATCAGGACACAGTAACATGGAGCTACAAACCCTTGGGTCTTCCCCTTTCACAAATACCTTCTCTGCACACAGCCATGTGTGTGTGGTTTGTGTGTGTGCAGTGAGTCCTGGGTGTAGACTCTGGGATGATGCAGATAAGTCAGAAAAAGAAAGACTTAAAAAGAAGTAATGGAAAATATCACACCCACTTGCTGCAGAGAAAGACAACAGAAAGGAAACAGATCTTAAGTGCTAATCAGTACCTTACTGAAAAACTCTATTTGTCAAAGTGTTAATTTTAGAGAAGAAACATTTTTTTTTAATAAAGACAATTTTAGGCTCTCTTAACTTCATTAATCAAAATTCTGTAGCTTTTCTAAAGATGATAAAATCTCAAGCATAATGCTAATTTTCATTCTGTTCCAAGTGCCTTTAATTTTTTCTAGGAATATATACTGGAGCACATTTTTCATTTCAGCTTTAATGTTTTAAAAAGTTTTATTTTAGCATGTAGCCTGCAGCAAATTGTGGAATAACAATTCTGGGGTTTAAGATCTTAATTTATTTTTACCTCTTGAATTTATGTTTTTGAGAAGAAAGCATCCAATTTTTTCTCAAGCTTGAATAAAAAATCTTTTTGTTGTTCCAAGGGTATTTTTGATTCCTTTTCTTTGAATTGGAAGAGTCTCTCATTTTCAAAATAGGCTTACATCAGAAAATTCTCTGACTGCTGCCTATCACTCTCAGAAGACATATTTGAAGAGAGCAGTCTTAAGTCAGCCACCCATAGATGTCTTCCATTCTAAATTTTAATAAGCTGCGGGATAAAGTAGAGCTTCTAAGTCAAATATAAAAGCAGAAGCATACATCTCTTGACTGAGAACAGAGAGGCACCCACAGATATGCACAATTTCCCAGCAATGCCTCTGACTTACTTTCACACAGAACTGCAAGCACAGGTCTGTTGGCAATACGGAGTTATTTTTGAGATCGCCACACTGTCTATTTTTCAACTGTGTAGGTCATCTCATGAATTTGTCATTTTGCAATGAAAATAAACCTTATATAATTCTTCAGGATTGTTTGACATCTCTTTTTCTGTACTTTGCCTCGTGTCTCATTTCCGCTGGGATAATGGAGATCTCGTGCTGTTCCAAACTGTAAAACCTGTTTTCTGTTCATACTGAAAGTTGTCAAAGCAACTTCATACTGAAACTTGTCAAAGGGTAAGCATAAGTCTTTAAATATAGAACTTGCAGTCTTAGAAACTGCTTCCTTTGTTCCCCTGGGTAGGACAAGGAGTAATGGGCTTAAAAGAATTGTAGGTTTGATGTTAGGAAGAGTATAAGGAGTAGTTAAGCTTGGGAAGTAGCAGACTGAGAGGACTGTGTAATTTTTGTCTTTGAAATACTTTAAGCAGATCTATCCAAAGATGGATCTAGCATAAATTGGTAGAGGTGAATCAGTGCAGAAGTAAAAGCCTTGAAGGAGACACTGTCTTTTTCTACAGTGCTGAGGCACAATTCTATTCAAACATATTGACTAACAAAGCTACCTTCCTTTGGCTGTAATGCTAGCTGTAGGTGAGAAAGAGTAGACCTTTACTTACAGGAAGTAAATAATTCCATTGGACACACATGATTTGTCATGACAAGGTTAGAAGGAAGGGATGCCATCCAGAAGTAATCTGACCGATTTGAGAGCTAGACCCACGTGGACCTCACAAAGGTAAACAAGGCCAAGTGCAAGGGGCAATCCAAACACAAGTACAGGCTGTGCAAAGAATGGATTGACAGCAGCCGTGAGGAGAGGGACATGGGGTTGTTGCTGGATGAGAAGCTCAACATGATACAGCAGTGTGATGTCCCAGCCCAGAAATTCGAACTCATCATGGGCTGCATCAAAAGAAGTGAAGAAACATGTTGAGGGAAGTGATTCTCCCCCTCTACTCTGCTCTCATGAGACCCTGGACTGCTGCTTCCAGCTCTGGAGTCCTAACATAGGAAGGCTGTGGACATGTTAGAAGGAGTCCTGAGGAGGGTCAGGAAGATAACCACAAGGGTTTCCCTCACAAAGGTGTCAAGAATTCTCCAGAACTTTGCTCCATCCTGGCCTGGTGTCACTTTTTGTCATTCATTTGCTGCTGACCACTCCCAGAAACAACACATTGGTTTGATGGACCTTTGATCTGACCTGGTAGAGTATTTTCTAATGCTGCATTTTCAGATGTGTAGAAGGTGTGCTTACTTGCCAATATGCACACTTGGAAATTTTCATTGTTTGCTTGATGCCATGGTAGACATCCACCCCCATACCACCATCACCACTCACCCCAAGAAATAGATACCATTCCTGAAACAGCAAAATGAAGACATTCTTCCAAATAGGTGTAGAGCTTACTCCCATCCCCACTACTTGATCTACATTAGTGACTAAAATTGGACAGCAGGTGCAATATTTATTAGAATCAGGCCAGATAGGTGCCAAGAAAATTTAAAAAGGATTTTAAAGGCATACAAGAAAATTTAAAAAGTCAGGCAGATTGATTTGCTTTCAATGTATATGTTTGATATGTTTGCCTCACTTGTCTCCCTAAAATCCTCCAGCATAGCTTGTGGGGTCTGAACCACAGAAAGAAAATTATGCTTTTTTGAAACATTTCACAAACAGCCTTGACCAACCACTTCACTGCTTCCATCTGCAGCAGGACCCTGCTGCTATTGCTCACCCTGAGGGTCTCGGAGCCATGAGGCTGCCTCAAATGGAGACCACAAAGCTCCTGCTCAAAACCAAGTTATTCTTTGCCCTTTAATCTGCTTTATTTCTAAAGGTTCTGTTTGGATATAGGAGGGAAGACAACTTTTCACTTCCCTAATTTCTTTTACATCTCTAGAAAGCAAACCTTTGTTTTGCTGTTAAGTTCCTGGGGTTTTTGGGTGGCAATGAAGATTCTGACTTAATGTTGCTATTTACAGTGCATTTAATTTAATAATAGATATACAATGATACCTTGGGCTACACATTCATGCCTGAACAAGAGAACAGAGATAAATAATGAGTGGGCAGCAGACAGCTGTCAAAGAAAGCAGCTTTCAGGTGAGGCTGCACTGGACTCCTGCCTACCAAGGATTGAAGAAAAAGGATCAGACTGTTCATACAGGCTGGGGTTGCACAATTTTACTCTAAAAGTACCTTTTCACCTGCTTATTTTGGAGGAAAGATCTGCACATTTATACTGCATTTATCTTCCACAATTTTGTCGCAGGTTAGACAGCAAGAAGTATTCTAGATGGAAGTATTTTTTCTGATTAATACTTCCCAGAAGTAGCAGAAACAAGCAAAAATTAATCTAGAGCACATTTCAGGTCTACAAAATTTCATGTGCTAATTTATTTTACAAGAACTTCTTCACCAGTTGGACTTGCAGAAAGATAGAGAAAGGCATGTTAACCCACAACACACAGCATACTTTCTGGAAGGAAATCACTACATCCTTTACAGTGAGATCTTCATCCAACAAACGCTTTTAAAAATCTCACAAAAGATTTCTTTTTAAACTTAAAAGGAACTCATTTCCCTCAGATCATCTATCTTGCTTTAATTTTCCTTCAGTGATAGTTGCCCTTTTTAGTGGCTAACCAGCTTTTTTTCATATATATTTCTGAGTTTCCTATCAGCTGAGTTACTTTGGGGGCTTCCTGGAACTAATGCTTATCCACATTTTATTCTCCCTCCCTATCCTCATTTCGATTACTTACCTTCTACTTACCTCATTTGCTGCAATATCTCTTAGAATCAATAACAATTTCCTTCAATCCATCTCCTCAGGAGCTAAGCAGATATCTTATTAGGAGAGGTGATTTGTGATAGAGAATATCTGTGTTGTTCGGAGAGGAATGGCCACTGCTTCAGTGGTCCTTCTGCCCTCTTGCAGAGCCTCACTTGAAATGCTTGTGATCATGACACTGCTAGAAGTGGTGTCCTGCCCTTACCCATCTTCATCATGGCTCTGCAGCCATGGCATGCTTCAGAGGCACAGCCCGAGGCATCCCAAGGCACAGACCTCACATATCAGAGAACAGAGTGAATCCTGAAAATGCAGGAGCTGGTTCTTCATCTTTACGAGGACATTACAGAACATAGACACCAAGTCCTGACTACTTCAAAGAAGATGGAAAGTCTGAGGGATGCCCTGCAGCTCTAGATTTCCCATTCATTTGCTGTAGATATTGCAACCAAGTCACAGTTTTATATTATTTCTGTAAATCCTGGCTAAGTATCTAAGAGTCATGCAGAGATTAAATCAGACTGATAAATTTTGGCCATGTTTCTTCAGCTGGACAACTGAAAACTAGAATCAGTCCTAGAGCCTAAGGATGTATTTCCATCTCTCCTAAAATTTTTATTCATTGTGTATAATTTTGTCTTTAAATACAACAGAAAAAACTGGATAATTTTAATTAAGTCTTTTTAAAAATCAGATGTGATAGTAGTGAATACAGTAGTAAATCTGCATCACCATATGCATATGTGAACATATGAAGCAAATGGAAGTCCCAGTAATTTCTTGAAGATGAGTACTGCTTGTGGAATGTCATTTGGAAGCTGGCGACATTGAGCAAGTCATTTTTATCTTTATATACATCTACCTTCCCTTTAGAATCACAGAATTATTAAGGTTTAAAAAGACCTTAAGGATTATCAAGGCCAACTGTTCACCTCTAAACCATATCCCAAGCGCCACATGCACTTTGAACACTTTCAAGGATTGTAATTTCACCACTTCCCTGGGCAGGGAATTGTTTCAATGCCTGACCATTCCAACACCCTTGTCCTTTCCCTTCTCTTCTCTTTTGGTAGGAGTAGTCCTTTGAGTAGGAATAGTCTGATGTCTTGCACTTGGAATCACAAATTCTTTGCAAAATTTCTTTTTTTTTGATTTTTAGGTTTTTACAGTAACTATTTTCTAATAATAAACAAATCAACCAGGGGAAGTTCTCTTGTCTAAAGTTAAAAGGCACATAGTGACTGCATATGTGAATCTTGATCTTCTTCTACCCCAAAATAGTCTATCTATGTCCCAGCTGCTTCTTGGTAATAATCCCTTGACAAATGCTGTCAACAATACCTTATGGAGTCCTATCTCAAAAGTGTTAATTTATATAAGATAAAATAATTTCAGCAAGCAAAAAAAGAATATAATTATTTAGTGCTCTAGTAGTGTTTTCTGAATCCATTTCATTAGGACAGTAATAGTCAATATTTATAATTTCTATTGCAACTAATACTTTCTAATTTATTATGAAAATCATGTGACTTAGCACTAAGGTACTTAGTCATTCTGTGACAAGTTTTCGAATTCCTGCAGATGAAAGGCATCAAATAAAATTATTATTGTAGAGAAATATCACAGACACTTTGTCCAAAGATCAGAAACTAGGCGTTAAGAGGAGCAGGATGAAGGTGGGCATACAACACGAAAGAAAATTTCAGCTGTTGGGTCTGAATATTACATAAAATGAGGAAAAGCTGGAAATCACGTACAAGCAAGCTGGTTTTTTTTACACAATTAATATTCCATGGTTCCTTCTGAAATCTGTTTCAAAGTTATTCTGCTATGTGAATGCATTATTTATTCTCAAATGAATTTACATGTAAGGATATCTCCTGGCGCATGACCTGTGGATGACAGAAGCAGTGAAGACAAACAGGTGAAGCTTGGTGTCCACATCTCAATTAAGCTGAGTAACGGCTAAATTAAAATAACATTTTCTTCACATTTAAAAGTCAGCACACTCACCTTTTCATTTAAGTCCAATTCTTCAAGATGCATGCAGTAAATATTTGCCAAGCACTTAAAATGTTTTCCATGAATCAAAAAGCTCTGGAATGTTACGATCACTAATGACATGCCACCTTGCATATCTGTCACAAGCAGGCAATGCAATTTCAGAAACTGCATAGTAAGTCAAGAGTGGAGAGTTTATTGAAAGGTATCTTTTTCCTCCCCTTGGGGCTGTAAAGGGAATTTATGTGATACGCATTCCTCTTGGCCGATCAATTTTCTGTTCATCTGAGCATAAAACAGATGCAGTGAGAAATCCATAGCTTAAAAACATCCCAATATTTTTGTAAGGCTTTGGATTGAAAATATGAGGGGTGAATCCAAATTAAAAATGGAACGTAAAGGAAAGCAAAGAGGAAGTGGAAATGTTGATTAATTTATGATTGCCCATAAATCTACTATGTGGATTTTTGACTTTAGTTCTTCCTGTGCATTTGGAAAAGAAACAAAATAATTCACCACTTAACAAAACAACAGGGAAGAATTTTGGGGGGAACAAAATAGTATTCATCAGTAGATGTAGATTTTCTTGTAAGCCCATGGCATTTCAGTGAGCGGCACTCTCACTACGCTTGGAATGCCCTTTTAAAACCTTCTCACTTGAATGGGTAGCCCAGAGCAACTCCCGGATCAGAAAAGGAATAAAAGTATAAATCTTATCCTAGTCCATTTTCCTGCACAGAATTCCAAGAAAAGTTAATTTCATGAGCCTTCTTCAATTTCAGATGTAGCTCTTTCCCTTAGAGCACTCTGAACCATCTGTTCTTCTCAAAATCTTGCCTACTGTCATTTACCCCTACAAATGATGCTCAAAAAGGTCCCAAATACAATCTGCTTGTATGAGATCTGTGCTTGTACTGGTGTCACATCCATCCCAGGTCAGTGCCTTACGTTGTTCTCTACAGAACCAGCCAACAACCCTAGCTTCTGACCAACAGGTAAATATTCACAGAGAACAGAGCCTAAGAGTCAAAAACCAAGAGAGCACACAATACATCAAGGTCCTGTAAAACAGATCTTTAAATCCCTACAGGAACTCAGATTATCACTGGACAATAATATCATTGTTTTACATCCCATCCATGTCAAGAAATTCTTTCAAGTTCTCTGTTTTCTCTGTTGCTTTTTAATTTTGACTCTGTCTCAAAACTTAGAGATTAGCCCATAGTGGAAGGAGAATATTTTTGTAAGAATGAACATCTCTGTGGAACATTGTTACTCCACAACTTCCCACACCCTACACATGATTCTTGCTGCATGGCAGAAACACAAAACACTGCTCTACAGACTAAGGGCGACTCAAAGCCTAACAGAAGTCCTCAGCTGGCAAAATGAGTTAGCTTTTGTTTGATTATTCTTTTGGTTTCTTTTTCCCTGGCTTATAGCAGATTTTGATATCAAATTGGAAACAAATCTGTTGAAAAATACCGGATGCTCCAAGATCCTTGAGATCTCTGAAGTGCAGAGCCAAATGTAGAGAGACTATATCTCTCCAACCATCCTTGTCTGATGCAGCAGTTACTGGCTGGGGCATATTAACCTATGTCTGAGTAGCCACTTCTCAGCTATTACCTTGGAGTCTCTGCTAATAAATTTAAAGGTTGGAAAAAAATCCCTACATTTTTCTTTTTTTTGTAAACTCTTCCAGTTCATGCTGCCTTTTTCACAACTAAACTCTGTAGTACTGCCACGGGCATGGATTCACCACAAATGGTCAGGTACAATTAAGGATTTTTGTTTCAATTGGAAAGACTTTACTGTTTAGGTTTCTAAGAGAAGCTATCACTTTCAATTTACTCAATGAAAGTCATATACCCAATAACAACTTTCCAATAATTACTCCTGACAATTTCCACTGCAGCTAGAAACAGGTATTTTTCACAAAGAAACAAAACAAAAAGGAAAAAACAAACAAAAACTGGAAGCAAAGCCTCAAAGCCTGTTCTCTTCAGACCTTGCTTTTTTTTGATGAGATAATCTGAATTGCTCTACACTTATTCAAAGTCAGCAATTCCTGAAGTCCTTATTCAGAAAAGCATCTCAGAGGGCTAAATTTAGCACTGTTGTACATAAATCCCATAAAAATATATGTAGTTTGGAGTCTGGAGTAGTTAAGGGCCAACATATTTTTTAAAAACAATGCTTAGGTGCTTCTAAATTTGGGTACTGCTGCAGATAGTTGACAATTTCTTGTATTTGGGACAGAAGTAGATAGCAAACATCCTATGGCACCAGATTGAGCTAGAGATAGTAGAGGTGGCATTTGCTCCAATCTGCTCCAAACAACTGACATTAGGCTTTTCCACCAAAGGTAGTTATCAAGAGAGTCTTTGTACAAGCCCTTTTCTAGAATATAATTTCTCTGAGCTACTTGAAATATTCATATTACAAACAAGGGACCTAAGAAGGTCCTATTTTGCTTAATTAACTGTAGAGTAAATACTGATGGCTACATGGAAGTGTCTAATTTGTAGACATCTATAAACGTTCATATGAATTTCACCTTGAGGATCGTGGTCCCTTTGGGAGTCTGCCCAGAAAAGGACCAAGACAGTCCATGGAAGTCTCTACACATAAAATGTATTTGAAAAGAAGGATGGAGACAGTTGCCATGTATCCGAGAAAGAATGAAAAAATTCCCGTATGAAAATGCCAAAATGTAGGCTGATGTCAAAGACTAAGGGCAGAGACAAGAGCCACAGTTGTTGCCTGTTTGCTTTTTCCCTTTGCCCTAGGGGGAAGGGCAGCTGTGTGCAACAGGGCAGACTAGGAACAGAGGCTGGTGTCCTACTGGTTGGACAGACTCAGTCTCCCAGCTTCCAAGGCAGTCCTTGAAAGTTTCCTTGGTAGTCTTAACATGACTTCTGGTTTCACTGATATCATTTTACTTGTATTCCTGTAGGGTTCATGCTTGGGACAACAACAAGTCATCCTTCAAATAACGCATTAAAAAGGCACTGAGTTACATTAGTTCACTCCCAGTATACTCCATTTTGTTTTCAATACATCCTTTTTCCTGTCTTATTTAGAATCCACTTGTTGAATAAGGGGAAAATGTAAAGATCTTTTAAGTTCACATCAATAACTTACTTCTCTGCTTACGAGCCAGGATCTTTTCCTTCTGGATGAACACACACTAAGTGACTTTTCCTTTCTTCCTTTGGCAGTTAGGAAAGGAAACACTGATATCATTGAGCTAAGAGAAAGGATTACCTGTATGCTGCCCTTAGGACACTATTACATCAACACACTGAATCAGGAAGAAAAGGTGATAGTTTACAAGCTTTGTTTTGGGAAGTTCTGTTTCAGGTACACCCAGAGGCCATATCAGCAATCCTTAACACAGAGTTACTGGAATGAGACACAGCCTCAGGCTGTAAATGTACACAATGCATTTTAAACTGCAGTGAACACAACAGGTAACATATATCAAAGATTTTTGTGCCAGCTTTCCCTTACTCATTGCTGCTGGGAGTGGCCAAGCAGACTTGTGTTTGCCTGGCATGTCATGAGAATGATGCATGCCTTTGTAGAGTTTGTACTGCTATGACAGAGCTGACGTTACTTCCTATCTTTTAGATATGAACAGGTATAGGAGAGGCCACGAGTCTGTAATGTATGTTCTTCTTGTCCAGAAAACAGGATAGTTTTCTTTTTTTAGCTCTACTGACTAAAACAGCAGGCTATAACTGCATAGTATTACTCACCTGCCCAGCAGCAAAAACTCTCCAGCAAGTCCCAGGCGCCTCATGGCCATCAAGAGGCCTCTGACAGTCATGCCTTCACAGAAGCAGGCGACCACTCTTGCCTTGGGCAGGTGGCTCCGAAGCTTTCGCAGCAGCTTGTCAAAGCTCTGCTCGCCAGCATTGCTGTAGATCTTGTAGGAGTGTGCAATGCAGATCCCTTCCTTGGCTGCCATGTCTTTGAAAGCTTCCATTCCACTTTCACCATAGTTTCCTAAATACAAACGGAAACACAAATGCACATATTAAAATCTGCAGCAGCTTTAATTCCTTGGGAAACATCAGATATTTTAAATGTGTTACGTATCTGCAGAGAGATCACTGTACCAATCTCAGCAGTATCACTTTAATGTTTTAATTAAGCAATTCTTCAAGACAAGGTCAAATTTTCCTGGAAAATTCACTGCTCTCCAAGAGACTGCATCTCTGCTTAAACCAAAGGCTGTGTGAGGATCTGGTCCACAATGTGTACAACAGTGTATATACATATGGCAATCTCTTCTGATTCTCTTAAACTGACTAAATGTGGCCAAATGCTCCTTGATTTTCTTCAATAAATTTAAAAAAAACTATGTTGACAATTAATTTTTCAGTGTAATATTTTTAATATATGCAAAAAAAGTTCACAACATCACCTAATTCATAATGCAATCTGAAAAGAAATTTTTTACTTTAGTTAGAGTGAAAAGTAAGATTTGTTTTGTTGAAGCAAAAACTTCTGCTGAAGAATGAATGATAAAATTGAGGATTAGCATTACAGGCATCACCAGAACACAGATGAATTCAATGTGCTTTAATATTTTTCTGGGTTTTTTTCCTGTTTGTTTGTTCTGAATTAAATTTTTACCAGTGGGAAAAACTTCATATTTTCTTTCAACACCTTCTTCCTCTATGGCCATACACTGGTAATAGATATTAACAGACAGATACCTTTTTTCCTTTATTCTGTCTTAGCACAGACACTTTCTTCACTGCCAGGCCTACATAAAAGTCACAGTGCTTAAACAGTGGATGTACTGATACCACTGACAGTCATCCTGACCAGGATTGTGTGTCTGCTTCCCTGTGCTCCTCCATCTGGCTGTTGAAATCTGTTTCATGTCTTATTTAAATAAGAAGGCCTCTGAGGCAGGAAATCTTTCTCAAAAAGATTTGAAAGTCAAAAAGACTTTCTCAAATGTCTTAAACCCTCAGTAATATTCCACAGAAATACAACCAGTTAATTAATTAATAAAACTGTGAGTGTCAAGTGATGATGCTGCAAGAAACCAGTGATCCTTCACAAATTTGTTAGCTTGCAAATGGAACAATCTGTAAGAAAAATTCTCTCTCTTACCAGAATTACAAGTACACAGGAGCACTGACAGTGAAAATGCATGCGAAGCAGTGAGGATCAGACACGGATTTGGACGGTCGTCTGTTGTTTTTTTTTGACTTTGGACATTGGAGCCATCAAGAATTCATCTTGCCCAGCTGGGGAGTCATCCCTATAACTCTGGGGCTACAGCTCAGAGGCTTTGTTACACTCAGAGCTGAATATGAATGTAAAAACAGTGCTCAGTTTTAGGATCTTACCATCCAAATAGTCAAAAGAGGCAAAGAACAAGAAGACAGGAAGTAACATTATCTTCCTTTCACACCACCAATGAATCACTGAGACCTTGAGACCACTAAATTTCCAAATTGCACCCAACAGAATGGCAACCTGAATGCAGGTCTTTCTATCTGAAGGGTCTTTCATTTTCTGCCTTGCTGTGATTAGGCCTAATGGAAACCACATTATAATGCAAATTGTGCCCTGACAAAATGTCATTTAAACTCAGTTGTTGCAGTGCTTCCTGAGAGTAGTAAATCAGGAGTCCAGTGCTTACCCCTGTGTCATGCCCTTAGGGCAAACTGTGTTTCCTGTGGTACATGAGCATCAAGTGATTCCCATGGGATGCTGAAACAGTTCATCAAGAGGTCAAAACCATGGTGTCTCATGAAATATGTATTATAGCTGCCAAAGCCAGCCTGAAGGAAAAATTGGGGTCAGTCATATTTAACTCCCAGCAGACCCAGAGGTCTTCAAAAATAAAATTAAGCAATCTGACAGGAAATAAACTACTTTGTCTAAAATTATTTTCATTTAGGTCATTTTAGTTCAACATTAAATATTCTATTTCACTTTGTCTAACAGAAGATGAAAAGAACAAGGAAACATTGTCAATCTTTGTCATAGAAGATATAGGTTCGAGGAAAAACTCTATATCTCAATATGCTGTTTTTGGCTGTGGTAGAGTTAATTTTCTTGACAGTAGTTAGTATAGTGCTATGTTTTGGTTTTGTGCTGAACATAGGGTTGATAACATAGAAATGTTTTGTTGCTGAGCAGGGCTTACACAGAGACAAGGCCTTTCCTACTTTTCATGCTCTCATGCTGGTGAGGAAGTTGGGGATACCTGGGAGGCTGGGAGGAGACACAGACGGAACAGGTGACCCCAGCTGATCAAAGGGATATTCCAGACCATATGGCATCATGCTCAGTACATAAAGTTCAGGGAAGAAGGAGAAAGGGAGGGATGTTTGGAATGACGGAGTTTGTCTTCTCAAATCACCATTACATGTCATGTGGCCCAGATTTCCTGGAGACCACTGAACACCTCATGGGAAGCAGTGATTTAATTCCCTGTTTGCTTTGTTTGTGTGCGCAGCTTTTCTTTACCTATTTAACTGTCTTTATCTCAAACCACGTGTTCATTAGCTTTTACCTTTCTGATTCTCTCCCCATTTCTGCTGGTAGGGGAGTGAGTGAGAGGCTGCCTGGTGCTTCATTGCTGGCTGGGGTTAAATTATGTTACCCAAAGACATTGAAATTCTGAAGATCTCATTCTCTGTCAAAAAACTCAGTGGAAAATTCACAGCCAAGTCTAGTTTGCTTACAGAATTTCATAACTTTTATGTTGCAAATACTGCAGTATTTTCTTGAAAGTGTTATAAGCATTCAAAATTTTCTGTTTGAGTTCTGTTATCCTCAGGCTTGGTATAAAGTTGACAATAGGTTTAATTAGAGTCCTGAGAAATAGCAGATCTTTTAGAGAGCACAAAGTACATTAACTCCTTTCCAACCCAATAAAATCTGCTCGAGCACAAACACCATGGTTTCATCAAGCATCGAGACAGGGAGATTTTATGAAACCATACAAAAAGTTATGTGTCATCCAAAATCATAGGAAACATGTTAAACTACCAGGAGTACTTAGGAAAATGTTATGTTCTTAACATTTGGAAGAAAATACATCCTGGCAGTCCAAATCTGAGAGTCACTGAGGTCTCCAACAGGGAAAACTACAGCTCTCTGACATGAGCTCAAGGGAGATTTGATAAAAACAGAAAGCAGCTTTGCTTCAAGACACTCATACAAATACACCAGTGGTGCTTTAGCCTTGCTGATTAAACTCTATGCAATTAATTATTCATAGTGAATTATCCTGTTGTGCAAGTGTTTTGATGAGGTATGTATATCTTGTATGAGCTATACTGTGGGGATAATAAACATTCCTTGGCGGAAAAAGAAAATCTTTTCTGTTAAATTTTTTTTGCACCATATATTAGCAAAAATTTCATCTGGGCTCTCTTTCTGAATAAAACATGTATGTGCATAAACATATACATTTAGCACTGAAGAAATGAGAGTTGAAAAGAGGGTAAGGTACATTCTGTCATTTCCTTGAGGATGTAAGGTTCACAGTGGAAGAGAATCTCCATGCTTTCTGTATGGAACTGGTCTCCTCAAGGACATTATTCTTCAGTATACCTATAGCAGTACTACCAAAACTGCCACAGCAAAAGCAAGTCTCCACCATTGGGGCAGTTCCCACTGTTTAGCCAAGCCTATAACGCAAGAAAAAGGATATAGGGGCTTCAGGATTTACACAAATGAATGGATAATGGTGATGTCTTATGCAGCTTGTAGTTTCACTTCCAAGTTATAATTAATTCAGAACTCCTTAGCTGGAAAGAAACTAACATTTTTTGGTGAGTCCCATATGATGAAAGTTGCCTACATCCTGGGAATTTATCCTTATATCTATTTTGTTTCCACTTTTAAATGTAAAGAAAATTCTGAAAGAAATGTTCAGCAGAAGGGAGGGATTGGTTAACTTTTCTTGCTTAATTCCAGTTCATCAGAAAAGACTCCACAAACTGTCACGGATATATTTTCTGAAAAATACCTTTGCTAGGATTTTTCTCCTGAGAAGCTGAGAGGCCTCAGAAATGAAATGTAAACAATAACTATCTGATGGCTGTGGAAT
>JAYDZK010000001.1:34641191-34658134 GCA_034509185.1 Euphonia xanthogaster
AAAATAACACTGAAGTCTTGCACTGGGATAAATTGTCCTAAAATCTCTATTTAGAGAAATAAATGCAAATTGATTGTTCAGTAATTTTAACAGATTCTAAATGTAAAAGAATGTGGAAAATCAAGTGTTGGTCATTCTGTATAGGAAAGAATTCCTCTGTCATCCCTCCATTCCTAGATGAATGCTAATGGAAGCTGGTTGGTGCTAATTTCACATTATATTGCTGTTCATTTTTTAGGCAATTAATCTAAGGTAGTCATCTAGATTTCCTCTGCAGGCAGTGAAGAGGGAGCAGAACCCTTACTACACAATGTATCCCATCCTAAAATTTATATCTATAGGGGCTCAGAGGAATTACAGAGGCAAACAATAATTACTTTCAGATAGGTCACACCTTGGAAAGAGATGCCCAAAAATGTTTTCTTACCTGGATGACTAAATAAGGGTTTCAAGCTTATACTTATTAGTATTTTTTACAGTTTTTTCCAGCTTTGGTGTTTCAACATTCCTCAGAATTATTAAGTATTTAATTAATCCTTAAGGCATGAAATGCAATAGGATGACAAATAGTTCAATATGGGCATTTTACTTGTCATACAGGATGGATAGTAACAGCAGGAAAGAGGAGCTTAGTAAATAAAAAGCTAGAAGGTTCTGAAAGCTATCACCTGTGCTCAATTTAACCCTCAGGCAAATCACTGGAGACTGATTTTCCCCACTAGGACTTAGCCATAAACCATTTTAAACATAAATAGTAAATAGAACGTAATTGTCCCTTGATTTCTGGCATTCTGACTGGTTTTAATGTTTCCCAATGGTTCAACATGAGGATATTTACATTTTCTATTTTGATTGTTTTCAAATAAAACAAATTTGTGAAGTCTAAACTTGAGAAATAGACAAACTTAAGAATGTCTTTGCCCATTTTGAATTATCTACATACAGATTTTCATAGTTTTTTGCTTTATTTTTTTTCACAGCCCAACTTTTATTAGTTTCAGTTGGAGCTGCATTTTTGCAAATGAAAACTTTGCTGTGACAAGATAAGCAGGAAGAAAATGAGGAACATCTTTCCTCTCAAAAGTCTGGTTTAAGTGACTTCCTTTGAATCATACAGTAATCTTGTGACAGATGATGATACAAAATGCATTTTCTAAGCTGGCATTACATTGCCTTAACTGTAGGAATAAAGCCCACTGAAAAACAGATTGCTGCTTCAGTGTTGGTATAAAACTGAAATTATAAACTTGCATGATGAATTGCCGAGTGGCTCAGAACAAAAGATTTCAAGTACATCAGAAAGAAAAGCTACTCCCTGAATTTATTATCCAGGTGTTCCATAAAGGTAATGATCTTACAAGAAATATGTTTTGTCAAATAAACAATTTCTGTGTGAAGCACAAATAATTTTAACTACCCAATAATTTTAACTAGTTTGGCCTTTTAATTGCCTCGAGTCCCACATTTTTTATTTTATAACTTGAAAAAGTAAGAAGAAGGTCTTAATCATATTATGACTAAGCTGACATACACAACTATTTTCTGGGCATCTTGTTCACTTTCTGAACATAAAAATGCAGGTTAGGATCATATAATTGATGACTTTATTATAGGGCCTATAAAAAAAAGCCCTGAGTTAATATCAGTCAATTTTATTTTTGGTAATTCCCAATTTTAAGTCATGCTTTTTCAACAATAATATCAATTTTTTTTTTTTTGTCCCTATGAAAAAGTAAAATAAGTAACTAATTAAATCTTCTTTTTCTACTTAAACATAGTCATTAACACCCTGATGATAGTGGCCTGCTTTCTCTCTTATTTCATAAAGAACTGATGACTAATGAGGAATTATTAGTAATATGGTAATATGAATAATTCTGTAATACAAAGAAATTATAGGCTTTTACAATTGCACTTCAATGTTGTACAAATCATCACAATAACAAACTTTTGTTAAGCATTATAAACTTGGTAAGCTCACTGACATACAGCAATGTCTTAAAAACATGTTAGAAGTAATGTGAGACAATTGTGCTGTTTCTGATTGATATATTAAAATATCATTACAAACGTTCCCCCCAGTTCTCATTTGGATTGGGTTATGAGCATTGTGGTAGACAGCAAAAAACTTTAATTAGCTAAATTGTGTTGAGAACAGTTGACTGACTTGAACTTAGTGGCTTACAGAGTTGGTACTGTACTAGTACAAAGTAAATATTGCATGGAAGAGTAAATTATTATATACATACATGTGTGTATATATATATATATATATATAAAATAGCAGCTCAAGGGTAAATTTAAGCTTAAATTTGGGCTAAAAGTCATTACTTGGGCAATAATACTGATCTGAATCTAAAATTTTTACAAATAATTTGTTTACTGTTAATGTAAAGAGCTCAACTCCAGTTTTATCTCCAGGACTCCATACAGCAAACACAGCAAAAGACAATGTGGATAATCTGGACCTCTCATATCCAGTCTTGTTTATGGCAACTACATATTTAAAAAATGTAGAGATACAAAAAGAGATAATTGTTTAGGCCACAGGGAGATGTGGCTAAAGCTATTTTATTGCACAAATTAATAATTATTAAGGAATACTCACAGAAAGGATATGGAAACATGAGTGTTGCTACTCTGTCTGGCGTCTCAAGGCTTCAATAACTTTTTCCTATGTGCAAAGATCAGCATGTTTTTTCCTGTTTGTAACTTCTAGCCAAGTTCTTTAAAAACAAAATTAAAGTTCTTTAAAAACATTCTTAAATGAAATCTTACAGTGTTCCTTTGGTCCCTTGACCTACAAGAAATGTTTTCAAAGCCTTGTTACCTGCATTTGTGTAATTTCCCAACAAACCTCACCATTCTCAGGGAAAGACAAGCAAAGTGTTTGCTGCTTTGGGTGCAGGGCTGTTTCAACTGTGTATTTCCTCCTCATATGGTGTCTAAAAGTTAGAATTAAGATTTTGGTTTCAACTTAGAAACATTACACCTTCCAAAAGAAAGGGATGATGGCTAGCAACTGGCTTTAATGTGGCTTAAGCATGTTTGAAAAGCTTTATTGAGTAAGCTCAGGGACCTGACTTCTTGCTACTTGAAAGCTTCACAGGGCTTAATTCTTGTAGCCTTTCATTGTCACCTTATTTCTGTTATAAATCCCAGCACTTCTTTGTAATTAATAGTGCCAATGAATAATATCAGTGCAGAGATAGTGGTCTTGGGCCAAAAGGAGCTGCCGTATTTCATGCACTCCTCAGAAGTGGCTATCCACCACCACAAGAACAAAGAAAATGAGGTCAATGAAAATCCCTCATTTCCACTTCAAATGGAAGTGCTAGCTATAAGGAACAACTTTAGCCCACAGTTTAATTTCTACTTTTAAAATTCATCAAAGAGAGTTCTGTTAAAATACTGTGCAAGTATATTAACAGTATTAATAGGAAATAATTATGAAGAGAAATAATACCTTTTCTTGAACTGATCCTGATATAAAGTACCAATGCTGCTAATGTAAAAGCTTAGCCCTCTTGGTATTCAGTGCTTTATTAAAAGAATTTTTATTAGCTAATTCAAGAAGGAAACGAATGTCTCCTTCCAAGTTCCATCCCTATCTTTCATTACAGGAGTATCTGGTAATAGAAAGTGCTCCTGGCAATACTTATCTGCATATAATGCATGAAATTTTTAAGATACAAAAAGGTCTGTATGTAGGATGGCTACTTGATACAAACAACAATTATCATAACATTTGCTGCCTCAATTTAAAACTAAACCTAATAATTCTAGTTCTTTTGATCTTATAATCATGAACTTGTATGGGATAAGTTCTCAGCAGAGGAAACTGTCATAGCTCCATCAATGACAATTTATAACTCATCTGCCAACCTGACCTTGTACTTTAATCCATCATTATGGTCTCAGACATTTGTCTCTCAGAATTCTTTCTATCACCTTTGTCTTCTTTTTAAAATTAAATGTAAAAATAAAGAATTTCATGTAGTTGACATCATTTATGTAACTAACCCCTGCAAACTTGTATAGTTCCTGGGTATTCTTATGATTCCTGATGAGGGTGTTGTCAGCACACAAGCCATGATGTCACTGACATATTTCCTGAAAAATCCCTTTGCCAGGGTTTTTCTCCTGAGAAGCTGAGAAGGCCTCAGGAAATAAATGTAAACAATAACTATCTGATGGCTGTGGAATGTGGTCTGGAGATGGTTTACCAACAGGTGCATCTTTGATTGGTCTTATGTGGCTGTTTTTAATTAATGACCAATCACAGGTCCAGCTGTGTCGGGACTCTGAGCAGTCACAAGATTTTATTATCATTCTTTTCCTTTCAAGCCTTCTGATGAAATCCCTTTCTTCTATTCTTTTAGTATAATTTTAGTATATAATTTTCTTTTAATATAATATATATAATAAAATAATAAATCAGCCTTCTGAAACGTGGAGTCAAGATTCTCGCCTCTCACCTCCTCCTTGGGACCCCTGCAAACACCATCACAACCAGCAACACTAGCTGGAGCTCAAGTACGGTCAATTTAAATTCAGCTCCTCTTGGCCTACCAAACTCCATCTCCATTTGGAAACTGGCACCTTTATACTGCTACTGGTTCTGCTGGAGGACGTATCACACTTTTTTAGTTGATATTCCTGTCCTCTTGAAACTTTGTCTGTGGTGCTGTAATCAGAGCTATTAGCAGTAGATGGCTTTTGTAAGTGTGTCCTCTTGGCAACAAGTGGTAGCTGGGTTCTTTTAAAATACTGGCCTGGATGCTGCATGTTGCCTACCTGAACACCTGGCCCTAAGCCCAGTCAAAAGCTACTCCCATATGTCTCTTCATGTCTTTTTAAAAAACAATTACATCATCGTGCGAAAGACTTGTCCCTGCTGCAGAGTTGGAATTTTGTTCAAAACTCAAGCATATGTGTCCCCACCTACAGTCTAACTATAACAATCTGTTGGTTCCACTTCCCATGAATCAGTACTAGAAACTATTAAGAAGCTTAAAAAGAACAGATTGTGCTTTTTTTCCAGATGATGCTTAATATAGTACGGCACATAATAATACTTCAATCTGATAGAAAAGGGTCAGGCAAACTGCAGGCAGCTCTTGCTTCCCCTCCTGCCCAGCAATTGAGCCAATTAAACTACTTGACCATAAACCATTAGGATCTTATGTGCATTACAAAGCAAAACAACGTTTTAATTCTTAAAATATTTACAAAATGTATTGACATCTGCCCTATTAGATTAAAGGTTATCAACAGGAGGTGAAAAGTCTCTACTGTCAAATGGAAAAACAAACTGCATTTTCTCCTGCTCAGGAATTTTTGGGATGTCATGTATGCCTTTTTGCATAAAAGAGCTTTTTTTATCCATAGCTGTACATGCAAATTGTTATCAGCCAGTTGTTTTGTTTAGGATATTTTCATTGACCATAGATGAGCATCAACCTTTAGGAGAGTTTTAAGATGTAGGATTGTTTCTGACAGGTCACAGTGAAAATTCACAAAGCGAAAGAAGAGGAGCCTTGAATGAAAGAGAAGAAATGCATTATGTCATTCATTAGGCTGCTAATAATCTTACCTGTCACAAATCATATTTATTTAAGCAGAAATACTCTCATTATTTTTCTAGACAAGGAAACACATACCAGAATAATATTCTATGTTGTGTCTGTGCCACAGAAAAGAAGTCAAGACAGGTTAAAATTTGCAGTACATGTTTTGCAAGAAATAAAGGGAATACAGAGCTTCCTTCTCCTCTAGTTTCTATTTGCACCAAAAGGATGAACTTTGCAAGAAATATATAAAAAAAAGAAGGTATAGCTTTGGTATAATTTTGAAAATGCATGTGGGAGTAATACCATATATTTATGAAAGGCAACATGTTGGTTGATTATCATGATGATCTTCCCAAAAGTAGAAGATATGGGCGTGTTTTCCAAATGGAAATGTTAGACATGTCCTTGACTGTTAAAATTTAAATTAATAATGGAAAAACACCAGTAGTACCTGCTACTACCTACTAGATATTTTCTACATTTTGCTCTTTTGACAATGGGTCTTTTAAAGTACCTCACTAGGAAGAATAGGGGCATAAACCAAGTCTTTCAAGCAGCTGGAGCAACCACATGCCACTGATACAACATGATCAAAATCACAGCCTTCTGTGTGGTTATGTCTGCAAATAGAACATGACAATAGAGTGTTACTTTATTCTAAAGGGTACAAACGAAATGAAATCAAAACACATATGCCTGAAATTCTGGAGTTGTCTATGTGTGTTAAAAAAAAAAAAAAAAAGAAAACTCAACTTCTTTTCATCTAATCTAAATACCTAAATTATTTTTAGATGGGATTTCAGTTTCTATATTAAATATATATGTGTAAAACAATAAAAAATAAAATTAAAAGTTCATTTGGGAAGCAACCCATAAAAAACAACTTAAATGAGAATAGATCCTCAAGATATATTCCACTTAAATATTTCCAATATTTCCTTTTTCCTTAAAAATCACTTGGAGACTGGGCTGCTCATCTCGAGTGTTAGGTAGCAACTTCAAGACCTTTGGACTCTTTCCTCATGAAATATTAAACATGAAAATCTGAATTTAATGGAAAAAAGGGATAAATAAGTACATACTTTTATATGGACAGGTTTCTCCCAAGAAATGACCTCTCTGTTGAAGCAGACAGGGAATGTTGACTGACTTGGAGAAATCTTCTCTCTGCCCTGCTCAGCAAAGGATCAGCACAGGGCAAAAATTTCCATAAGGGATTAAATTACGAGTTTACTTACTACATCTTTGAAATTGCTATACTTGCCTTCTTTAAGCACAGGCAGTCTCAAAGTGATTAAAAGGACAAAATCTAACCTCTGAGGCCTCATAGGGGCCATCACAACTGATGGCTGCAGTTGGGACTCTGTCCTTAGCTGTCCATATGATAGTGGAGAATCATTTACGTCTTTTCTTGGGTGTTAATCTTATCTGTTCAAACTGAAAGCTCTTCAAACGGCATTTATCTGTTACCAAGTGCTCACAAAACTCAGACCCAAAAGCGTTGCCTGTGTCCTTACATATGTTGCCTACTACAATTCAAGGTGTGTCAATACAAAGAAACATTAGCTACCATGATATCACGCTTGCTATAACCCTAATTTCCATTTCTATGAAGAGTTTTCCACATTTGAAGACATTAAATGTTTTCATAATCACAGAAATGTTAGCTAAACAAAGCCCTCCCCCCCACTTCTAATCTTTTTAAAATTCAATCCAGTGAAATGTGTGGATATTATAATATTTAATTTAGATTTTGACTGATTTATCATGTAATGTGAGACCCATATTTCTTTCTGCAATGTAAAATAAAATTAAACATGTATTTTGAATCAGGAAACTATTTTTATTTCTAAAGTAATTAGCTAAAATATTTGAACATTTAAAAACAAATTTAATGTGTTTAATTAGGAAAATAATTAACTATTTACTATGAGGTTAAGTTTCAGCTACTAGGTATTTTTTTACTAGAAATTCTCATCCAAGCGCATTTAGACCAGCTCTATTCATAAGGTATTTGTTTAACTAACCAACTTTTAAATTATTTTAGAACACATAATATAGTCCAAACATAATTGTACTTAATTAATTTTAAAAAATCTGTTTATTATCTCCTCATCTGAGATCTCATAAGTATCAATTTGATATCAAAGTCTCTTCTCTCTCATCTTCTCTGAGCTATTTTGAAATAATAAATTAATTTCTCAAGATAATGATGACCTAGTTTCACAGTTTAATGCACCCCACTTTTATGTATTTTTAAATTATCACCTCATAACTTTAAAAGAGAAACTTATTTAAACATTGCTATTATGTGAGCAAAGGGAACAGTGTGGAAGCAGCCTTTTCTGTGTCCTTCCTTTGATCCCTCCAGCTGACTGGAATGTCTGCAGCTTTGTGGCTCTTGTCCACTGAGCAATGTTTGAAGTCCTACATGATGCTAATGTCTACTAGAGGATTTAAAGTCTGGCAGCTCTTGCAGAAACATGCTGACATCTCTGACTGCTCTCCTTGTTTTCAGACTGGAGAGATTAAGATTCTTCTGTACTTTGTGTTTGGGAAAGAGCTCTTTCTATCTACTTGCGTCTAAGACATTTCCATTAATAAAAAACAGTTTGAGAATACCTGAGACTGACAGTATTGGACTGGAGGCCATTTCTTCCAGGACACAAAAGCTAAGAGAGAAAGTAGGGGGCTTTGCTGTGGGAACTCTTCGGTCTATGATTCTGTATCCTTCATTGTGGGTGTAGTGAATTCCCAAGGAATTGGGGTTTATTCACTGGCATTTGGACCTAGTCCCCATTGTAATTTAGGCTATCAATTATTATATTTCTCAAAAGACTTGGTCCATTCTACAAATCAACACCATTACACTTCTGTAAATTCACAAACTAGAACATAACATCATGTCGTATTAATTCTTTACTCTGCTATGGTTTGCATCTGGTCTTTTTTTGCAGTACACATGATGTCGTATTTTGCTGATGCAGTATATAAGTAATACCAGAAGTCATCCAGCAAAAGGAAGCATAATTCAGAGATTATTAGATTCTGAAGGCCTTCAATTAATCTTGAGTTTTCTGCTAAAAGCCTTTCTCTCTGCCCTCTGTCCTCATATGTGAAATGAAGGTAAAAATATTTCCCCGATGGTCGTGGTGCAAGAATAAGCATATTATGAAAATCTCAGACAACTGTAGCAAAAGAGCACCATCTACATTGGTCAGACTGAATGAAACATGACAGTTTTGCCTCACAAAAACCCACTTTTTCTCTGTTGCAATAACAATCACACCACACTTATTGTAGTAACAATCACTGTTTGTTTAACATTCATTTAAAAAAATAGCCAAAAATTTCCCAACAGTAGCTGAAGTTGATGGCAAGACTACGGTTAAGAATACATCTTATTTTCACTCTAAATGATTATGCACATTCATATTCAGAACCTTAATTTGGGACAAGAGTGAGTTTTGTGACTTTCTCAGTATAAACTTGGAGAAGAGAGTGGAATCTGTGAAAGTTTAGTATGGTAATTGGAAGGCAGGTCTATTGACTGTATTTCCTGGGAGTGCTTGTCAAAAGAGTTTGAAGGGGGCAATATGAAGTTTCTTGGAGTATATTTCTTAGAGTATACTGTGAAGCATGATGAGAAGACCAATACTGTGGGACCAGCTGCTTTCTTGCAGATGTTCTCATTTCAGGAACATGTTGCATAATTGTTGCCCCTTGGTCGATAACAGAGATTGAATTCTTACAAGAATATTTGAAAAATGTATTTGAGTTTGTTTGGGTAAAGGTGGTTTTTGAAATGTACCTTCACGTGATATCACTAGGACACTGTGACCCTTAGCTTTGGGATGCAGAAACTGAAGACAGAGAAAATAGAACAGGGTTGAAGGCAAGAATATGATCTTCTTCACTGTGTGGGTGACTGAGCACTGGAACAGATTGCCCAGTGAGGGTGTGGAGTCTCCCTCACTGTAGATATTCAAGAACCATCTGGACACAATCCTGTGCAGTGTTCTCTGGGATGGCCCTGCTTGAGCAGGGAGGTTGGACCAGATGGTACCCACTGTGGTCTCTTTCAACCTTACCCATCCTGTGATTCTGTGATTTGCTGAATTTCAGACTAAGCTGCCCTATAAGAAAAGGATAATTAGTTACTAAAAACTGCATAATACCCTCAACAGTAGAGGAGATTCCATGGCTACCTTGGACAATCTGTCCAAAGCCAAACTAGTCTTTCTCTTCCCTGGTTCTTAACCTGGTTTTCTGTATTGTCTTTGAACTTGACCATATTAAATATTTTTTATCAAATACGGTAATAGCTTCTCAAATTGATATTTTCAGAAACCCTCAACAGTTTTTAAGACAATCATCATGTGTCAACTTAACTTTTTAATGATAAAACAAATCCAGTATTCTGGTTTTTTTTGTGGGTCATTTCCAATTAGTTTTTGTTGTCCAGACAGGATAGTGTGCAGTTTTTTTCAAGATATGGTACTTTCCCATCTTATACTTTGCCTGGACAGAGTAGAATTGAAAGACTATTTCATGCCTCAAAAACTCATTACCTCTGTGTATTTTTGGTAGGACATTTAGCTTATTTAAAAATGGAATGACACTGTTGACTCAAGTATAACTTGTGATTCATTTTATTTATCTAGGCCTTGTTTTCTGCAGAACTGCTTCTCAGTCAGTCATTCTTCATCCAGTGTTTAAGCATTAGCATATTCTGTTGTACGAGCAGTGTCATCCAACATGGTACTCTTTACAGGTTTAATAGCCATACTTTGTTTATCATAATTCAAATCACTGGAAATATAATTAAAAATGGTATCAAGGTAGATGTCTGAGAAGGCCATTGAGTTTATGTCTCCTGTTAGAAACTGAGAAGTACAGTTGGAACAATGATTTAAGTTCTGTTTTGCACCTAACACAGGGAAGTTAGATTCCTAGCCTCTTAGTGTATGGTTTTAAGATAAAGTCACTTATTCCACACAAATGTTCTGAACTGGATACTAGGTGATTTATTTATTTTGATTTCTTTTAAGAATAAATTTTTACTTATTTATTTTATGATTTATTTTTAAGAATAAATTGTCCCTTTTTTATGACAACAGAAGGAAAGTAAAGTGTTTATTTTTGCAGAAGTGAAATACAGTTGGCTGAGCACTTTCCTTAGTTTCTCTATCAAGAAGAGGCAGCATTACCTCGTTTCAGTTTTGTGGAAGGTTATGCGCCTCAGATAGGTTTTACCTAATAGGGCATTAAAAATATATGCAGTTATTCCAGAGTGCTGAGGTTCCCTAGAAGGAAACAGAGTAAAAACCTTTTGTCCAAAGTGATCAGAGAACCTGAAGCTCTTTTTGACTGCAACATGCTCAAGTTTCAATAAGATGGCCTCATGTGAGGTGCTAAACACTGTCATCCATCATATTAGCTTGTTCCTTAATGATCTGAAAAAGTAGTAAACAATGTTAATTAAATTTGCAGATGGCTTTTAACTGGACGGTGTTGAGGATGCCAGACAGAACACAGACACATTGAAAAGTTTTCTGAAGATATCGTTGACTTGACTAGAAATTGGGCAAAAGAAAAAGGTTCTTCGTCATATTTAAACCAAAAATTCTGGGAAAATTAGCCAAAGGACTCAAAATTATTCTGTAAATTAAAACATTCCTTTCTGTAATGCTAAAGCTAAATATTTTAAATATTTTAATTATTTGAATTGTTTTTGGTCTTTTTCTTTAGAGAATTTCCACTTGCTAAGAATAAAAAAATAATTACTTTTCCTTCAGAGCTGCAATCTGAAAAGAAGATCAGGATATTAGAAACTGCATTCCCAACAATCTCTGAGGCTATTTTTTATCTCATTCCAGGAGATACATATACTTTTAAAAGAGGTAGAAAGATACCTAACATTACCTTCCTTTCAGACATATTGACAAGGTCTGAAAGGCTGTGTCAGGAGACCTCCCCTATGTGATTTTATAAATTAATTGTAAATTTAAACCTGCCAGGACTGAGTTCAATTAAAAGTGTAACTAAGGAGCACACAGAAAGAAGAAGCAGGAAATAGACTCAGATGTCAAATGGGCTTTTTTTTTTCTTTCCATATTTGTAGCTTCCTCAAAACTTCATTTTTATTTTTATGTTTTCAAAAACAACAATTTACAAGGCTCTAATGAACTTCAAGAACTTGTTAAAGACCTGATATTGCACTAAGTGGCAGTTTTCATCAACAGTGAATCACTTAAATATAATATGTATCTTATGAAAAAACACCAGGAGAAGGGAGAAAAGAAATAAAATTAAAATTATGAAAGAACAAAACAAAATCAACCTTAGATTCTGGACTTCTTTTTTTTTTGTTTTTTTTTTTTTTTTTTAAGTACTGTGTACAAAAGATGACAGCATTCTTCATGATTTAGCCTCAGGAGGTTAAATTTCATCTGAGATCCCTACCAACTGCAAAGCTCAAGGCTGACTGGGGAAGTAAAAATCTTTTTCATCATGCATACACTTGGCACATTGTATTGACTTCAGATATCAGTGGAGATCATAAAAATCAGCCACACCACAGGAGCAGTTGATTTTGAGAAATGTCTGACCACAGTGTACTGTAACAGGCAGTGTCCATACAAATGGTAACTAATGAAAATTTCCCTTGCAAAGGTGGCACAGACACATAACCATATGTACCAGTCAAAAAGAAAGGAGACAAAAAGGGGATGAGGGCAATATTTTTTATATATTACTTTGTTGATAAAGCAAAGTATTGAGTAGGCAGATTGATAAACTGGTATGTATTTATACCTTTAAATGGTGTATTAATAATTATTGTGATTATAAACTCAGCTAGTAATAAATATTGTTTGCAGGCCCCTGCCAAGGTCTTGGCCTCACCATGTTAAGCATGACACAAAGTCAGGGTAAAAGAGCACCTTTTCTAAAACAAATAATTATATTTATACAAGAAAAGCAAAGAATAGGAATAGAAATAAAGCCACATTAAGATTAAAAAGAAAAAAAGTATGTGCAAAATGTCAGGCATCTGATTATTTTTAAAGGAAGGCTAGATTAATTTCCCACTGTAACACCTGATAATTGTGATCCTGTCAGTTGGGATCTTGAGTTGTCCTCCTGGGCACTGCCTTTGTTCCATTTATAGCAAATAGAGTGGAACCAGCAACTGCAGGAGATGATACACCAACCTATTTTACACATCTTTTCTCTGTTTTTTTGATAGATGAGGTGACTAGAATTGCAGAGTGCATAATTTGACTTGCTTAGTTGCCTTATTTTGAGATATCAAAAAAAAATGCCCAAAACATACTAAATCATAGAATCATAAATGATGGAGCTGTTTGAGCTGGAAGGGACCTTCAAAGCTCATGTAGTCCAACCTCCTTGACATGGACAGGGACACCTTCCACTTGATGTATTGCTCTAAGTTCCTTCCAATCTGGCATTGACCCTGGCCATTCTCATTCACTAATCTAATTCCAAGAAAATCTTTCCTCCCTTTCCTCACAGGGAAAATCTTCCTGATTTGCAGGGTATTTTTTCACCAAATGTTCAGTGCAATTTTGGACCTGAAACAGAATGTTTCTCACCCCTAAAATTAAATTGCCAGCTCTAGTAAGAGTGTCATCATGGAAATTATTTAGTCTATCACATAAGGGTAGGAAACTGAGCTGGAGAAGGAATCAAATACCCGATCGAGAAAATTTTATACTATTAGGTTCCAGTGAGAGAACTGGCTTATATAGAAAATTTTTGCATATATTGGAAAACCTCTCCTCCCATGTTTCTGTGAGGTTTTTTGGTTCCACTGGCTGACTTTTCATCAGGGAAAATGAAATAAAAATAAAAAGTTCTCCCAAAGAATATTTTGTAAACTGTAGGTGATAGAGAACTTTCTTTATCTTCTTTTAGATGGCTCAGCACCAGCTGGGAAAATTTAAAATGTTTGTTAAAGAGTGGCTGCTATGCCTTTCATTATTGGCATTACAGTCAAAACTGCTGACTACTGACTAGCTGGACCATTGGAATAGTATGTAATCCTCCATTATTTGAAATTGATGACTCTGCAAAACTAGCTATATTTCATTTTAAGCAGCTAGGGCAAAAATTTGCCTCTTATTTCAGTATGTTTAGATGCCTGTTGACTTCCTAGTCCTTTACATGAATATGTTGAGATCCTAAGCCTCAGTTAACCATTCCTCCATTCAAGTGACTTCATCATGACAAGCCCAGTTCTAGACTATGTTAGACAGTGCAAACAAACATTTACCACAAAGACAGAATCTCCATACCTGAGGTGCATAGCAGAATTTCACCTTGGATCCTCCCCAAGAGTCAGTTACATGTAAAGCTCATTTTCCCTTCCTATTTGAGGACATGATGAACTCACCCCCTTCCTTTGCAATTTGCGCTCCCTGTTATTCATCCTCAGTCTTAAACACATATGTCTCCAATAGCTTTTACAATGTCTTCTAATATTAATTTTTTTTGGGTCAAATTTAACAACATACCAGTTAAAAAGCAGATCTGTTCTTGCGGCAAACTTCTCTGATTTTTCAGACCTCTTTGCATTTCTATTACCTCATCAGCTGTAATGGTGTGTTTGCTTAAAAAAGGCCACAGTAGTGTGGAATGTTGATGTTATGAAATGTAGCAGCACTTCAGAGTGAGCAGGGGAGCCACTGAGTACACCACAGCTGAGGGCTCAAATGGCACAAAGAGTAATGGACCACAATAAGCAAGTATCACAGTATGTTAATCTCAGTGTAAAAAAGATTTGACTCTAAGTAATGACGTTCTTGCTTGGACCAGATTCCAAAATTAGTGCAGAAAGCAGCAAGCTCTCTGATCTGCTGCCAGGTCATCAGGCACTGGCTTGAACAGATGCTCCTTATGGAATTTATTGTATGAAAGAAGGAACACCAGTTAATCTGATTTACAAGGTTATGCATAATATTTCTGCACCACAGATTTCCAATTTGTTATTAGCAAACAGCTTTAATTCTCCGATAAATGCATTTGAGAAGATTTGCACTGGGCTTTGTTGGTATGTACATGAAAAACTGCTTTGCAAAGATCCCTATCCCCACAGCAGGTGTATGATTTGTAATTCTTGAAAGTACATGAATAATGGAAGGAATTTTAACCAATGTCTGCAATAAGCTGTAAAATTTAGTCAAAAATAACATTAACAAGGCTGGCAGGTGGAAATCTGCAATGAGGCCTGCTGGTCTCCAAATGATCACGTTCCTCCCTATATGTTTTCCTGTGTTAGTGGACTCCTGAATGTTTGTCAGCTTTTCATTACTATATATTACAACATTAAAGACAAGTTTTTGCTTCTGTGTGTTGCTCCTCCATAAAAGTTAATGATGTTATGTTGATTTTCTTTCAGTATAGCAGTGTAAGGCAGAAAATTCTGATTGAAGTTCTGCAAACTTCTGCTTTTTTTAGTATTATTTTTTACAATTTTTTTCATATTTACCTCTAAAATACTATGTGCTTTATATGATTTATTTAGGTATCTGCCAATATCTTTATTATCCCCATTTTACCGGTAATATATAATTATGTGACAATACCCTGCTTAACAACAAAGTCAGATTACTTTCAATGCCTGTCTCCTATCAGAAAGATTAGATATTGAAAATTTCCTATGAAATTTCCAAGTTGATTTTCAGCATGTGAAGGTTTCAAACAGAGAAGGACCTGCTGTGAACATCTCAGTGTTATCTTTCAAAACAAAAGAAACACATCTTTTATGTTTTCATTAAATTAGTTATGTGCTTTTTGTTACAGCAAATTCTTCAGAATTCTCTTCAAGAGTAAAAATGCAGGCAGTATTTTTTTTTTGTCTAAGGATTAACAAAATCAATTTGATAGTAAGGTCTACAGCAAAAATCATGCCTTTAACCTGATATTCAGGTAATAACGAGGAGGATATCTGCAGTGGTGTCTTGTCCTTGCAAAGCTACAGTCAGTTGAACATGGCATCATGTGTTCTCATCTTTCTCTAAAGCACAGAACCAGGACCTATGGTATAAGGGAGATAGAAAAGTGCCTTCTGAGATATGGCAGAAAATAGTCATGTAGCAACTAAGTACCAAGGGAATATGAAGAGGACAAATGAGGATTTGAGTGTCTTGAAGAAGAATTTTGTTTGTGTCTGGGGAAAGTGTGGTCAGTATAATCTGTCGCAACTAGATCTTGATTAGTGTCCAGAGAATCCAGTGACACCATTCCCTCTTTGCTGCCATCCACAAGTGCTTTGCCATTATCTGCTTCACTCTAATGAACAGAAGCCAGGATCAAAGAGATTGGTCAATTGTACTAATTGCTGTAAATAAAAATCAAAGATATATTCAGTCTCAAAATGTTCAAAAAGCGATAGAAGAGAAAGATACAATGGTTTAAAAACATGAAAAGGAGTGGGACATAAGAGAAACAAAATACATTTTGCATAGAAGTCAGAATTGCCAGACAAATTCTCCCTGAAAACAGATAAGGCCACGGTGTGCCAGTATGCTCACTTTTATTTTCCTTAACCTTAGCACTGGTTAGCAATTTTCCATCCAAATAATGCAGCTTCCAGAGTCTAGTACACACAGAGGAATAGAGATGAGACACTCCAAATTATCAATTCTGTGGGCCATAAAAAAATGTTAATTTTAATTTTGAGTGGGCTAAAGACACATCAATCCCATGAGGACATGAATGTTCATTTAGGTTGAAAAGCTAATGGGGTTTTGGTCCAACTTCATTTATTTAACGTTCCTCAGGAACCTTTGGCCCTCACTGATGGTCTTGTAAGCATCAACAGGACTCTAAGAGAAAATGTGACTAAGCTGAGTAAAATTATCAGAATAAAATTAGAATATTCTTGAAATGAAACAAGATTTACTCAAACTAGAGACAAAATAGATAAATACAAAAAAAAAAAAAACAAAAAACACCACGGAACATAAAAGCTGAATTAAACCACAAAGAAAACAATATTAAGTCTATTTCCCCAAACTGACAATAATTAGTAGTAATAACTTTCCTTTTTATTGAATAAGTCATCAATGGATCTCTAAGTGCTAGTTAAAATTGAATGTTCATATTTTCTCATGCCCTCTGCTATGGTACCTGAGACACAATATGATCTAGTAAATGCTCCAAATTTCTTCTTTTTGCAACTGACAACCTACAAAAAACTGTCATAATCTATCACTTCCCAGATTATAAATCTAATCAGCTGTCTGTCAGTCCTATACTGAAAAGTAAAGAAATCTTTGAGAATGATCATGCTCACAAGATACAAGCATGTTGCATCAAGGCCAATGCAGCATTGTATTTCGTATT
>JAYDZK010000001.1:34658234-34674024 GCA_034509185.1 Euphonia xanthogaster
CTTATCGAGATTCAGCAAGGCTTTGTATAATTGTTGCCATTTGTTACAGGTTGATCTTGGGCTGGTTCCACAAAAGGATGTATTATTTCCTTTTAGAAACCTTAAATGTTTACTAAACAATTACTGAAATTCACAAGTGTTTGAACTTCAGGTACATGAAAGTTGAATGTGTTTACAAGTATCAACATCATCAGGTTTATCTGGTAGGAAGTGTGGTGTGAAGTTCTGACTTGAGAAGAACACCTTTTCCTGTCTGAATTTCTGCCTTATGTCTTTATATGAATTGAATGTCCAGTCAGTAATATTCATCTGAGAAGTTGGAATTAGTCAAACAGAGAGAGCCATGTAATTATTCAAACCACATGGCTCCATGGAAAGCCCAGGGCAGTATTAGGGTTGCAAGAAGATGAATATAATCACTGCCTAATTTCTGCTCACAATTCAGGTAAGACATAGCTGGTCTGCAAGGGCCATCCCAAAATATCAATTACAACAACCCTTAAATAATTGATCAATTGATCAACCATATAACGTGCATGAAGCTAAACTGTTTAGCAGTAAAACAGAGGAGAAAAAGAAATGCCTGAAATACTAATCTAATGTTAGATTAGTAAGGACTAATCTAACAAAATTGCTGAAAACACACACTCCGTTATGCACCCTCTAGCTCTCTACTTGCTTTACTAGTCAACCATTGTCTGGGCAGAGAGAGTATTTGAAAAGAGCCCTGTTGCAGAGCTCTTGACATAGAACCTTTTTTACCCTGAGATTTGGTCTCATTTACACATAAAGCCAATCCTGGTGAAATACCTTCTTTCCTGCTTAAAATAGTAAAGAAAATAAAAAGTGTCTTTGGAATAGTTGAGCTTCTGTTGTATCATGTTAATTATGAAAATCTTACTTAAAATATTTGGGAAATTGAGTCATAGGTGTGCAGAAATAGAGCTACTCTCCTTAGACTTTTTAATAATATTGTCTAGAGTGATTCCTAACTTTAAACCCAAATTAATATACTTGGAGAAAAAGTTAACTTGATAAAAATGGTAAAACCTTTCAAAACTGGGTAATAAATATTTTGCAGTTTTTAGCAATAACTGTTGAAAGGCTGAGAGGGTTGAGGTTGTCAGTCCTTAAGAAGAAAAGGCTCCAGGGAGATTTTATTGCAGCTTTTCAGCTTATGGGGACTTGAAAAAAAGGCAGAGAGAAAATTTCTACTGGGGCCTATAATGACAGAACAGAGGACAGTGGCTTTAAACTGAAAGAAAAGGCTTTGATTTGACATAAAGAAGAAATTCTTTATGGTGGAGATGATGGGACACTGTCACAGGAACACTGGCACAGGATACCCAGAGAAGTTTCAGATGCCCCACAACTTGTTCAAGGCCACGTTGGATGGGATGTTGAGCAGCCTGGTCTAGAGGAAGGGTCAGATGTCTATGTTAGGGGGCTTCAAACTAACTGATCTTTGAAGTTCCTTTCCAATTCAAACTATATTATGATTCAATCAATAAATCTAATCGGCCTCTGGATTCACAACAGAAATAGAGCTACTTAAACCTAAAGAGAAATACAGATACAATTTTTAATGCTTACTGACCCAGTCGTTTACTTATTACATTAAAAAACAAAAAATTTTGTTCAATAAAACAATGGTCAGTTATGATCAAGTAACATATCACTTGTGTGATGATCTAACAATTCATCACATAGTGGGAATTTGCTCATTTGTAGCAATACAAATGATGATTGTCTTAAAATTTTAGCTGGCAAAATCTTTTTCCTTATATGCTACCTTCAATTCTCTATTCTTCACATAATTCACCAGAGTTTCAGCGTATATGGAACAGAAATTAGGAATGCTTTCTTTAAAATTCTACATTTTTGATCTCTTACAATGTGCATGTCAGTGACTATCCTGAGGTTTACCTGTCTGAGTAGGCCAGGAGAAACTACTGGATATAGCATGAGATATTCCAGATGTGACAGAAAACAACCTGACAAGCTGACAAAAGTCATAGATGTTCCATGGATATGCCAATTGTCTCAAAATATGTGGTTATTGTCAAGATCTGAAAACCCATGTACTTTCAGGAAGGATGCTGAATATTCAGTTTGAGCTAGTATATAAACTAGCTCTAAAATCATTGTAATCTTCCAGCATAACATTGTACTTGGCAAAATTCAAGCTTATTGTACTTCTAATTTAATTTCCTGATTTAATCAGAACATGTCAGAGCAGCCTTAAATGATTACTAAACCACAAGTTCCAGAGATAACTGTTAACCACAAACCAAGTAAACATGATTATAGAATATTTTCCTGGTTTTTTACAAGCAAACTGAAGCAGGAAAACCTTTCTAGATCTCTTCTATCTCAAAACTTTATGTTTCAGTTCATGGGGCTGCAGAGGGTTTTTGGATGGTTAAAATGATTTTATTATGGAGGAGAAATCCACCATTAGATATTTTGGACTAAACTCTCAACATATTAGATCTATTCTTTCCACAAAGTCTCTCTTTTTTTGTTTTTTCAAACTTTATATCTTTCATGCTGCAACCAAAGTTGTACCACATTTTTCTTTAGAGCAGGATACAAAGTCCAGATTTTGTGTACAACCATGGGAAAATGATGCTTAAATTTCAAGCATCAACACTGTGTTTAATACGAAAATACAAGGTAAAATTTAGGATGTCTGAGCACTTCTTTGGGTAAAGATTATTCTAGAATTATAAAGACATAAGTCTTTCTATACTTTTCTGTATAGAAAAGTAGATGATAATGATACTTCTGGATTTATCACATTTGTTACATTTATCTCATATTGGAAATCTTTTAAAACTAGAGTTTGGTACACTATTATGTAGGGACTACTGGTAATTTATTAAACCACAGTACATTATCATTTACTAGCTCATGGATTATGCTGTCAGGCCTCTTCTGTACCATGATACCGGAAGAAAATGTCCTTTCCTAAGGATGTGATGATGTCATGTCGATCTCCATAGTTTCATGTCTGTTCTTCATAAAAGCAAAAAGACTAAGGAATCGCTAAATATGCTACAAGTAATTCAGTCTAAAAATAGGTGATTAATTCCTGAAAATTATTGTATGTGTGTATAAGAACAGATATGATTCTTGCATTTAAAACTGTGAAAGTTTTAACTATTGTCTATGCCTTTAAAACCCTGAAAAGTAGATAAGGTTTAAAATTGTTTCAAACACCCTATATAAATTTTTTCAAGGTCATATTATAACCACTTTGTGAAAGAGACAATCACTTCTGGAATATGAAAGTCTAGATTACCTGGTCCCTATGGACTTCAATAATTTCCAACCATTTTACCAGCAAAGGCTCTAGAATAACAGACCACCTAGTAAACTCAGGACAGATTTTCAGCCTTCAAACCGAATGAGCCATCTTGCATTACTGGGGCTCTCCAATCTCTGTGCTAGATCAGCTCAGATTTTGTGGTTGTATATCCTTTCATTCTGCTGTTTTTTAATAAGTATTGGCAGGCATCACCATCTCAGATTTTTGTAAGTTTCACTTCAGAACAGCTGCCAAGATAATACATCTCAGTCTGATGGCATTTCATTGATGTGGACATAGCATCCTCAAGGGAGTCTCCTCAGCAAAGATGCTGCTTATTAATGCAGACATCTATCTATTGTAGCTAAATGTATCTCTTTCTCTCTTTCATCATAAAGATTTAGAAAAACTGACATGTTCCAGTGGGAGTATTTTTCTGCTTATCACATGCAGAGGGATTCTGGAAGGACAGCTTGCCTTTTAGAAGTGCAAAAGAATACATTCTGCAGCAGAATATATAAATTTATGTTCCCAACACTAACAGATTATCAGTAATTCTAACAAATTTAAACGGAACTGTTATCATCTGGGTTGCTTAGAGTTTCTTACATCTTTCAATTGTGTCCCTGCCAAAGTACTTATTTTCACTTTTAGTTGTTTTCCCTCCCAAGGCAGCTTCTCCTCCCTCACTCTATCATCACTCACTGTCTTGAAATGTCAATTTGATTTTTGATCAGGCTTCAATGTCAGCCTCTTCCACCTGCTTGCTACATTTTGAAATAGGTACTTTTTTGAGCTCTGTCACACCTGGGGGAAATGCTTCATAGAGATCTTCAAGCTCACTCCGTTGCATAAACCTCTTCAATTCCATGACGCACCCAAAGCCCAATAATTATTTCATTGCTGGAGCACTGAGAATACAGCATTGCCTGCCCTGTTGTCAAGTTCTAGTTTCCTCGAGTGTGCACATTATATACTTCAATGGAATATAAATATAATTTATTCAGGAAAGAAAACCTCACTTCACCTTGCCTGGAAAGCTCCCTGCCTTTGAAAGAAGTCCACTCTGCTCTTTATGGTATCTTTTGACTCTCACCTACCTGACACCTAAAAACAGGGTAAATGTCCTTATGAAACTGTTGACTAGCTGAGTGTCAAGGACATGTTTGGTGAAATTTAAACAGATCCTGGAATTGCCAGTAGGATGCTAAGCAAAAAAACCCAAATGTATGAGGGTGTATGCTATGGGGCTATGTTGCCTTGTACTTTTGGTGAAACGGGGTACTCAGCAGTACTTCCAGAGACATCCCTACCCAGTCAATAGCAAAAACCAGGATCAGTGGAACATATGGAACAGCTAACTTCTGTACTTTATAGGACCCTGCCTCTTTCCTTGTGTGTGTGGAAGCATATTGTGTAAACTGGTTTGTTCTTTCAATTAGGAGCACATCAAGCAAAAAAAAAAAAAAAAAAAAAATTAGGGCTATTTTACCATTGTGTAAGTGATGCAGACTAGACTTTACAATCACATTTTACAGTCTTTAGAGCAAAAAATTCTTTTAGCAGCCTGGTGTGCTGAAGGATGCAATGTAAATGAGACATAAATACAGTAAGCAAACAAAATATCATCTTTACTTTTACTATACAACTAAAAAATATATTCTTTAGTGTGAGTCTGATTGTGAATAATTCAGTAAAACTCTTACAGTTTCACTGGAAAAAGGAACAGACCATGTAAATACAAAGTTACTGAACATTTATAGGAACCACTAAATTTACTTGAAAAAGTAGTCCAATTTCTAGTGAATTAGTGAACGTAATACCAACTTTCAAGATGTTCAACCATTTTTCTGCTCATGATATCAACACAAACCCCATCAGTTTATGTCCTCACTGAACCACACAATTAAAATAGTACAAAAATATTATTCCTAAACATTTTTATATGGGGATAAGTAGAACTTTGTGATATCATTGGTGAAACCTCTCAGGTTTTGTGACAACTTGCATTAATTGAGAGATATCAAGATACATTTGAGCAAAGAGTGATATGATCCCACAAATAACTGACCCAAATTGATCAAGGATTTACGAATGTATTTTAAAAGCATATTCCTATGAGTTCTGTAGGAATAGCTTTAATATTCTCTATAGCAACATAACCATTTTTCAAACTGACAAGTAGGTTATTCAGAGTTCAGAATCTAAGATGGATTTCTACCATGCTTGGAAAAGAGCACAACTAAATATAATTTCATTCTATTAGAAGTCATAGTAAATTTTTCAAATGATACACCTATCAAGCTAATTAAATCTCCTGATTGCTCTCAAAGTGAACTCTCAGCTGTATATTCAATCACAGAAAAGCCTGAAGTATTTTGCATACCTTTCCAATTTTATAAATTTTCTTTTTTATATTGCAATATTTGCTTCAAAACCAGTTTATCGAGAGGTTCAGAGTTCAAAACTCCATGTAAGGAAATTATTTGCCATACAAGAAATGTTGAGGTCTCCTTTGGGTGTTTTCCTATTTGTAAGCACAAATAAGGCCACATGTCTTGGTTTCTGTGTGATTTATAGACTCATCAGAATGACAAAGGCAATTGGTCAGAAAATAAACTACGTGGCAGTGGTCAGAAGGAGATACAGATGGGCCTGAGATTGACTGGAAATATGAGCCCTTATAGCAGGATAAAATTTACTGAGCTGAGCAAGTGTATGTGAGATGGGCTGGATGATATCTAAGGGGACTCAAGAGATTTCAGAAGACTGGAACCTAAAGGAATTATGCAAAACCTAAATAGAGGAGCATAGATAAGCATATAAATAGGCATGTCAACATCAAAAAGCCAAAAAGATAAAATTAAATTGAAGGAACAGCTTAATGTCAGGACTACCAACAACATCTCTCCTGAGAGCAACAAATTTTTTCCTGCTCCTACATTTAGGACTTTGAATGCAGGCTGGCACTGCATCTACATGGCAAGGGCTATGGAGCATTTCTCCTCTCCCCCGTGTGATGGAAAAAAGCTGGGGAATACATCCAGAAAGAAATTGCCTCCATGGTCATCCCAAAAGCATGATCTTTTTCCTGTAGCTGCCAAAACAAATTAGTGACATATTGTAATATATGATGGCCTCATATATGTAATATCAGCTGACTTCAATATGATAAGTTTCTTCCTTAAAATGGACTATTGTTTTTGCTTGTTCTGATTTTAAACCTCTTCCAATTTCATTAATTTTATTCTGAAGGTAAAGAATCAAATCATATCTACAAAGATTTGTGTAGGAAGGTTTGTACAGTCCCTGAAGTCAAACACTGGGAGAACTCATCACATCTCAATTATTCTTATACCTGTGTCACAGACTGAGCAAAACAAGAGGTCATCTGATTTACTTTGTGATATCTCATACAATTAGACAATTTTAAAGTAATTATAAAACCAAAAGAGCTGATTTTTCTTTCTCTGACCTTAATTTTCTTTTCTTTTTTGGGAATCTACAAACTGCCAATGTCAAAAGACTTTTATATCTCTCAGGCTGTAACATAGATCCAGTCTTGATAAGGCACAAAATATGGATTTCAAAGTATAATTATCTCTCAGAGAGACACTCTGGGAGAAACATTCCACTAATAAAAAATTTCATTTTTTCTCATACATTCTATCATTGTTTAACACCAAAGTAAATGGTTTGGACATGATTCTTCTATGATGGTGAATGGAAAGTCAAAATTTATGTTTGTTAATATTTTTTTAAAATTATTTTCTGTGAAAAAGATATCTTGAATGGTTTTTTCCATTTTTTCCCCCGATTTTTTTTCTAGGGATTTTTTTTCAGGATTTTTTGCTTAGCACTTTGTTCCATATTAACCCCAAATTTCATTATGGGACAGAAAATCAGGTCTTCTAACTGCCTTAGGTTGAACATGGTCTCTGGTCTTGAATAGTTTCTGAGCAAGGGAAATCTGGCATAGCTGATCAACATGTAGAGAGAGTAAGTGAGCTGAAAGTGTTGTTTGTTGAAATTATGTTTGAAATGGCTAATTTTTAGCTTTCCAACACACAAGAAAGCAAGTCCTAGGAAATATTGCTAACTCGTCAATATTCATTATATATTTGAAAGAATGGCTAGGTTCTAAAAATTTCCCAGCTTACTCAGGTATAATTTAGCTGTAGCAAGCTCTATTTCATGGGTACAGAACAGCTAGTATCCTGCTTTCTCCCTAGGTATCTTTTATTTTATGCAAAACTTAAGGATCAAAGAATGCTGCAGTGACAGCCACTAGCAGGAAAAAAAAAAAATTGTCATTCTCCTTTACCTCCACCATGGGTTACTTATGGTGTCTGACTTTGTTCCTTCACATAAAAATATTAATTACTGAGCTTGAGAAGCGGTGCCAATCTACAGAAATGCTGCTCCCAATGGCATCAGTCAAGCTGTTTCTCACCTCTCCTAGTTACATCTTCTCACCATCTTTTCCCAACAGTACAGTGGTCATGGCATTGCAGCAAGAAAAATCTAATATTTTTTCCTTCCCCAAGCTTTTTGTGAAGTCAGCACAAGGCAGCAATGGGACAACACAGGAGGGAGAAAAGGAGAGTGGAACAAATTCTTCAGTAGTACAGGCTGAACATGAAGATTATCCAATTACCACACCAATGAGGTGTGTGTGTGTGTGCGTGTGTGTGTGTGTGTTTGTGTGCAAGTGTGTGAGTGTAACTCAAATCTTTATTTCTGGCCAAGCACTTCAGTCAGTATCCTATCTTTTTTTCTGTAATCTTGACTTTCCTAAGGACTTGGCGATGACCTCTTCAGTAATTGTCTGCCAAAAAATACCCTTAAAGGAAAGAATACAGATGCCAGACAGCTGGAAACACAGACAGAAAGATGAGTAGAGAGATCAAGGAGCACCATGGATTTATTTAGCTGCAGTGACAGAAAGGTTCATGTTGGGGTTGTTCCTAAACAAAAAGCTTTTTTCTCACCAAAATGAACCATCCTGTTTTCACTTTTATTTTTCATTTTATTTGTGAACTTCAACTTGAGTTCTCAAATAATTTTGTTTTCCTTTAAGCCATACCCTTCAGAGAAAAGAAAGTTGTTAAAATTATATTATGCAGTTTTAGGAAAAAAAAAAAGAGCATAATTTACAATTGCACTGAGGAGAGAACACCGTTTGGTGAAACCTTAAATCAGACCAAAGGACCCTTTGCTTTCTACTTCACTCTATGCACTAAATGACCCATAATTTAGTTCCCAGTATTTAGTTATCTGCCACAGGCATAATTGCAGATCTTTGCAAAATGGAGAAGTCTGAGGGCTGATACGCCCTTAAATTGAAACGTTGGAGCATCCCTCCTACACTGAGTGCTGATGCTGCACTCTAGGGATATTCCCTCTCTCATGCTGTAGATCTGAAATCCCCACTGCATCCATCACCATCTCCACAGCTGACACAGGGACCTTGCATTTCTTTCCCTCTCAATGCTCCATAAAAATTGTGACCACGTGTCAATTGGATCCTTCCAGCATCTGCCAAAAGCACCTTACTGTCCTCCCAGAAAACATTATATTTTAAAATTTATGTTAACTTTACTGACAAAAAATGCTTTGCAACCGACCTTCACATAATACATTTTATGTCCTCCATAGAAAACTTCATTTTTAGCAAGAAGTCATGCCATGAACTGAGACTCAACAGGCTTGGACAGGGATTGCAATATTCAATATTTATGAACTTCTATATTTATGAATGAATCTCATTGCTTTGCTGTTATTGAAACTGAATTAATGTAATAATATATAAAATTACATGTATGAAGTTGACTTCATACATCTGCTACAAAACAATTTGTTATAATCTTTTTTTCTAAGAGATTTTCTAGATTTTCTATCTTGCGTTTATCATGTTCAATTATGTATAATAAAGTCAATGAGGGATTTTGACACAAAAATTCTTTGAAGACATTACTCATTGTTCTAATTTCCCCATAAAGGAATGCAAAGTAGATCAATCATACACATCATGATAGAAAAGTGGAATGAATAAATATTAACTTTATTTGTATCACAGATTGATTTACTTTCAGAATCTTCTCACTCCAAAATGTTTAATATTCATCTCTAAATGGAAATAAAATTCTTCTACAGTTTAATATTAGCCGTTCTTCTCTGGGTTCAGTAAACATCAGCTCTGGGTTTGACAGGGTTTATTGGACATGCTTTTTACCCTTACACTTCCTAAGAAAATCAGTTGCAAAGCTAAGAAAGGAAGAAGTTTTTTAAAGTATGAAAATACAGTAAACATCTTCCTATGGTAGGAAATGGAGAAAGAGAAATGTGGAAGTATCTGAATATCATTAGTACCTGATATCAGGTACTAATAAAAAATGGAGAAAGAGAAATGTGGAAGTATCTGAATATATTAGTACCTGAATGTCATTAGTACCTGGAAGTATCTGAATATCATTAGTACCACTTGTACTAATGAAGTACAGCTGGTTTTTACTATGAGCAGAAATGTGACAGACAGCAGTACTTCAGCAAAGACTGTTGTAGAGTCCAAAAGTGTATTTGGTTCATGTACCAAGGTTATGGTAACAGAAAATGCACAGCAGTGGTTTCTGAGAGAAGCATTTTCCCAAGTGGTTGGATGGAATCACTTCCAGCTGGCTCCGAGGAAGACTCTCCACTGACTAAAGATGAACCCATCAGTGGCATTGGTAGAGCCAATTTAAGAAGAAAAAAGAATCCCACCCAATTGCAGCAAGAGAGAAGTGAGTATATGTAAGAGGAACATCCCTTTAGACCCCAAGATCAGTGCAGAAGGTGGGGCAGAAGGTGAGATTCTCCTGAAGCTTGTGGTGAAGACTGTGGTGAGGAAGGATGTCCCTCTGCAGAATGATCCACAGGGAAGCAGAGATCCACCTGCAGCCCCCAGAGTGCATAATTCCAGAGCAGAGATGCTGAAGGAGTTTGTTAACCTGTGAGAAGCTTGTGCTGGAGCAGGCTCCTGACAGAACCTGTGGCTCTCCGGAGAGAGGAGCCCACACTGGAGCAGATTTGGTGACAGGACTTGTGGCCTCACAGAGGACCCATCCTGAAGCAGTCTTTGTTCCCTTGGTAGGCAACGGATGGCTAAAGAAGGTTGACCCACCATATGATGTCATTCAACTCTGGAAAAACAAATTACACATTCTAATGGAAGAAAAGAACTGGACAATGACAAATGTGTAGGTGCAACTGAAGGACCATGAGGTCCTGAGCTGAACTTTGTCAAAAGATGAGAAAATGTGCAAAAAATGGTGTTCATAGTCATGGAAGAGTATCTCATATCTTTCTGTAAAGACCTGACCACACTCAGAGTGACAATACCAGTTAAACCAGGTATTTTTCTGGTCTATTTCAGTTACTTTAATACTCCAATTAAGGTATTGCTGCTCTTAATGGCCAGAACTGTGCAAGCCCATCTGGTTTTATTTAACCCACTACTACCCATGGCAGTAATTTTAACAACATGAGAAAGAAGCTGTAGACTCAAGATGTGTGTAAGTGGTTCTGCTGGGTCCATTAGGGATTTTTAGACAAGTTAAACACGTGCCTGTCTGTCGATCCATATCCTGAAGGTAAAGACATTGGCTATGACTTCCTTGCCTGGAATCAAATTTCCAAAACCCTCCCACATTCACAATGCCTGACACATAGTTGTTATTATTAAACTTGACAGAAAATGTCACTTTAGAAAATTATCATTTTTAAATTACATTTTAAAAATTTCTGGAATTTTTAAAGGAGAATTTCAAGTTTAGTTTTAAATCTAAAGCTGCAAAAAAAAAATAAATACATAGAATGTCATCAGTATGAACAATTTTGACTGACTCAAAATAAATTATTTTTCAGATTGTGTCTTTTAAAACAGAATAAAAGCCAGAACTTCATTCTCTTGGCCTGAAAATAAATGTCAAAATTGACAAAAAAATTCCTTCACAATGAAAATTCAAGTTAAGTTCTTCATGTGAATTACTGTTTTCATCAACATGACTGAACTATCCTGTTGCAGTTCTTCTGTAACAATAACTTCAAAATCAGTAAATTCTACAAAATCAGTGAATAATCCAACTATTGACTATTTATTAAAAAAAAAGATCTCTGTGACCCACCTAAGAAGAATCTACATTTCTTCTCATGTAGATGGAAATAGTCTTCTATCTACATAATGTTACAGTCCCACATTCTTCTTTTTTGCTCACCACTGTTTGATAGATATTTGTTCTGAATTGGCTCAGAGTACATTTCTTCATGTAGTAATGGAGCACATCAAACCTCGATCTCTATGCCAGAGCTGAGTAGCACTGTGTTATAGCCAGTAAATTGAAATCAGCAGGTAAACTTGGTTACAAAAAACAAATAATCAAGGTTGTCCCATGTCACAAATACCCATTTCCAAAGTATCAGTTGAATCATATTATTATTCAGCCATCCACTAAACGTATTTGTAGTTGGTCTTTCCCAAGATATGAAAATATCAGTTGCTGCCATCCAAAATACACAATTTATAAGCAAAGTTCATTTGATGAAACTAAACTGTTGGAAATAATTAGAGACATTTACTTTCCTAAATGAAAACATTGAGTCAGTATATTATTGATTCCACAGACTGATCATGGTTTATATCCAAGAGTAAAGGGAACACCGACATGCAGTTTGTAAATTGGAAGTGATTTTCTTGTAATATAGCTACTTTCAAAGAGTAAAGCAGAGGAAACACAGGCAACAAATACATTTTTGATCATAATTGTTTGGAAAATAAATTAAAATAACACATAATGTTCACAAATGCTTACTCAAAGCAAAGATGAAGAACGATGTACAGAAAGAAGGTGTGGAACAGTTTATAGGAAAGTTTGGCTTTCTAAAGTTTTCCTCATAAATACACCACTCCTACCCTCATTATTCCTACATTTGGCATGGCAACACCAGTAATGATTGGACTGCCAAGTCTGAAAACGTAGTGGTGCAAGACAACAGCTAATGAGCCCTGGAGGAATGGAAGAGGAAGCGTCAACTATCTGCTGATTACATTACACCTAAGACTGTCCACTAAGTACTCAGTCTTATTAATGTTGATTTGTTTGTGATAAAATAATTTCTTCTACTCAGATCACATTTTGTTTATAAGTAGTGCACCTTTTGGACTGTTACCTTGGTGAAGAAGCAGCTTCTCAAAACACAGACCTGTTAATGAATCAATTCCTGACCAAAGTCCCTCCAAACACAAATAAGTGATGGGTGACCTTTGTGTTGTGAGCCTTAAGTTTCCAACCTCTTTGATGAGCTTTCAGGAGGAACAGTACAGAAAGGTCACTACTACATATTTAGTAGTTTCAGTATCATCACTATGTACAGCGTTTTTATGTCACAGTGGATGTGACAGCCCAGAAGACAACATCTACCTTTAAATATCATATTGGAGAAGAGCAAAGCAAAACACTCACTGATAATTAAGTTTAGTTTTACCTATTACAGCAGTAAAGATGAAATGTTGCCCTCTATAGTTGGACTTGAATTTGAGACATCCCTCAAGATAAAAGATTTCAAGTCCAACTTTTATGTTCAGATTTCAGTGTGAAATATATTATTGAAATGGAACTCCTTACAAAATGCACACTTCCCAATTAGGACAAAAACATTCTATAGATTTTCTGTATCAAATGAGGAAAATTTAGATTCTCAGTCTTCTTATGATATCAAATGCAAGTTTCTTTTCCATTATTCTTGCCAGAAGACATGATCTTTGGAAGTACATTCAAGTCAGTTGAGAGGAAGAAGAAAGAAGAGGAATACGGTCTGTCTACATGAAAGAAAATGTCTTAAAATCAATAAGGGATAAACTTAATATTTAAAATTATAAATTATGTTAATAAAGCAAAATCTGCTTCATATTCATTCAGCTCTGGGTTTCAACCTGCATAACAATCATGATCCCTACAGTATTGTAAGTTACTTATCATGAGGTCATTTCAGTAAGGTATTTTGGCACCTAACGTATCTCTACATTAATCCATCACAATATGCTGATGGCACATCAGAAAGATGATAGAATAGAAAGCACAGAATGCTCTCTAACAGTGAAGCCACCTGCATTCAGGATGATCCACATGCAGCTTATGTGGTTCATCATTGAAATAGCCTTTAATACCTGTGTAGGTTGGCTGAATTCTTACTTGGTCCCTCCCTACTCATACTCTACTGTTGACAGTCTTGTGATAAATTTTTAAGTCCCTGGGATTATTAACATTATACTAGTGTTCTGCAATGCAGTTCTTGCCAGTGAAAAATCCAAAGGAAGAGGTAATTATGCTCTCAAAGGTGTAAAATGTAATTTAAATTAAGATGTAAAAATGGATCATAACTGAAAAGGAGGGAAAGTAAAAAAGTGGTAAATGACAATAAGAGCGTACTAAGTATTTGCCATTGGTGTAAATGGATATGTGACTTCACAAGAAGACTGGGAAGCTTAATTTGTATTTGATCTTCAGAAAAGAGGTCACCATTAATTGGTAAGTGTTATAGCCATTATCTATTATTATCATTAATGTTAGCTCTAAGCATTAGTGAAGGAAGGCATGATAAACCCAGGAGGTACCTTAATATTTTAACACATGTAACTCCCTCTTAAAAAATAATTACTTTTGAGCTGTGAAGTTTCTTAAACAGAATGTTCACACACTTACTTTGCACATACCTTCAAAATTTGTTGCTGAAGTGCCTATGCCTATGTTTTGGTGCCACGCTCTTTGCTATGTCAGTCACCTTTAGACTTAGAAATATGGTGCTGAAAAGGAAATTCCACATTACACATGATGGAACTCAGCACATCAAATACAGACTGACATCTAGACTATTCAATGTGGAATTATAAAGGCACTCTAAAGGCAAAATCTGTCCTATTTAAAGGAGATATTTATACCTGGTTGAAGAAAATGTGGCATAAAAGGCCCTGTAGTATTTGAATGAATTTTACTTTGGGTACAAATATATATTCTGTTTTCCAAGAACATATCAAGTAAGGAGATGCAGTAGGAAAGAGCTAGAGATATGAGATGTAGACTATAATCATTTTTGGCTCTGCCCAGCTTGCAAATATGAAAGAAATAAACTGCACATGAACTTGGATTACTAGCTTAAAATATATCATGTATGCATATGCACATTGATTTTGAAGATTACTATCTCCATATGTAATACAAATTGGAGTGTTCAAGGACAGTAAGGAAGAGTTTATTCAGTGTTGGTGGGCAGCAATTCTCCCTGTTTCTATACTTGTGCCTCACCTAAACCACTCGTGTCAGAAGTGGGTGACAGATTTGATGCCTCCTCCAACAGAAGGACCTGAACCTGCAGCTACTGCTTTTGAAGAGGGATAACAGAATTTTTCCAGGTCATACACTATGGAGGGATGTTGGAAACATGCATCTTGGTGAAACATGTCAGGGGGCATGCAAAGGACCAAATAAATAAATGTTATTCTAAATTTGTCTTCCTTTCTCTAGAGGTGCAGTTTTAGGAGACACAGGAAACAGTAATGTGGACCAACCTGTTGCCTTCCTTTCCCCTTTATTTTCCATCTGGCAATTTTTTACCACAAAGAATGCAAAAAGGCAGATGGCTTTTCCACAGCATATTCTGACAACCCTGGACTTAATATTTCATATGGCCAGACTCAGGTTTTTTCTTTATAAGTCTGCAGTATCTATGAATAACTCTGAAAAACCTTAAGAACTACCATCACCTGTCTATCCAAAAGGCATGCCATCGTTACTCAGTCTTAGTCTGAGACCTTAGAATAATTCCACAAAACTAGGTATCTGCAAGATTAGACTTTATATTGTCTAATTTATTACTCAAAGTAAATGATCTGACCACCTCTCCAGCATCCCATTAGTGTTTGATAAGTTTTCCAAGATTCTCAAAGCCATTTAAACATTTTGTTATACCTGTTTTGGAATTTTTTTCTACTGAGAAAGATCTGATTTTCTTTTTTAAATATTTTTCAGTGGAAGAAGGTAGAGGAAGTGGCTTATACTGTCTTCAAAGGAAAAAAAATCCTGTATGTAAATTTAAGAAATTCAACGGCAATTTTTAACCACAAAACTGGTAAGAAGGCTAATATTTTTTTTTCCTCTTTTGCATTCCTTGATACTGTCTATGGCAAGAATGGAAACAAAAACACTGAATTATTTAGAACCTCTTGTTTGGATGCCACAGGAATCTGCTCCTAGATAATAGTTGCAAAGGTGTTCATCTGAGTATCTTTCAAATATAATTTCTTTTCTATTATTCTGCTTATTAATCACTTCAGTTGATGCTTTCATATCTCCTTCATGCCCTCTATATTTCCATGCTGTTCTTTTGTCCTTAGACTGTCTATGCAAATCTAAGTACTCATAGTGAGCCCAGGCACCACCACCTGCT
>JAYDZK010000001.1:34687815-34717372 GCA_034509185.1 Euphonia xanthogaster
ATAAAGTTTTTTTCCCCTTTATTCCTAAGCTGGAGCCTGCTTTGCTCTATTCCTGGTCACATCTCACAGTAGACACTGGAGAGAATGTATTTTCATGAAGGCACTGGCATTGCACCAGAGTCAAACCATGACAACCCTAGGGATGAAGATTTTGAGACGAACATTTTGAGACAAAATCTGAGGGAAGAATGACATGACTGATTGTAGGCTCTTAGTAATAACACATTTGGAGCATTGCTATGTGAATGCCTCAAAGACATTTGAAAGTTGCCCATTCACCACACAGACCATTCAAAACTGCCCAACTATAAACAATCTCCTTTGCAATTTAAATATTTGGTGAAAATAAATCTAGAGCGCAGTGTTGTGGGATTTTAAAGATTAAAAAATCAGCTGACTTCTGTTAATGGTAATCATGTCCATGGCCTGAAGCATGTGTTAATTCATCTGTCTATAAATTCATTAGTAACAACTGAAAAAGGCCAAGAGCTTGAAGGTTCAAGTCAACACTGAATTGTTCCTTATTTTGGAAACAGAAGCAGGCTATGGTGGTTTGAGTAAAGGGGATGCACCAGTACTCCAATTAACAGCAAAAACCTGGTCTTTGATAGCCATTTGAAGATAGCAATTTGAAAATTAATATATTTTTATTCTAGCAAATAATTTTATTTTTAGTGTTTATTATGCAACAACATATTGGCCCTTTTTAGGGTTACTCAAAGTGGTTTTTTAATAAATGATTCGTGGGCATAAGGGATTTTGTTATAATTTTGTAAATAAGTCAACTGTATGATTTTTTAGAAAAACAAGCAAATTCCACATTAATGTGTTCTCTCAGTGTAAATATTATTTCCTTCTGTTTTCATCTAACTACATGTTTATCCTGGTGCAGTTTCCTAGATCAAGTCTCATGATATTTATTCCTAAAGATTTCATTTATAAAACCTGAAGAAATCTTTTCTCCTTTACAAATAAGTGTCAATCAGTGCTAAAGTGCTTACAAAAATGTTCTATGTATCAACAAAGCAACTTTGTGAATAAACACTCTTACAAATACTGCCTCCCTTTCATGTTTCATAAATGATAACATCAGAGAACACCCTGTCCCTAAACTCATGGGGGCCATTCATGATCCCTTTTCAGCTTCTGGGCTGAATGAAGGCCTTGAGACCTCAAAGGACAAACATCCACATCACTGGAAAAGACCAAAATGGTCAATAATGGGTGGAAAAATATTGTGGATAGGAAGCTCATTGTTTCCAGTGTTATTGCCATCTGAATATCCTACAACACATGACTATTTTTTTCTTGCTAAGGATGTGTGGAACATAAGTGGATTCTGACAGACTTTAACAGTGAGGAGATCTTTTGGAGATTCTTGGGAGGGAAGTGTTCCAGCTGATGCCAGAAGAGTTAGACCACTGGATATCATCTACAAATCTCATTTGAAAAAGGCTCACTATATAATGTACGTTAGAAACCTAAATGTGATAAATGTTACCAACAGCTTGAAGCTGGTGGGGGAACCTTGTTCCTGATTAAATAATGTTACCTTGCAGCCAGTAATACAATAGTCCTTAAACTGGATGGAGAGAAGGCAAGAAATGGTAAATTTCTGCTTCCTATTGGTTAATGTACAGCTCTTACAACATTCTTGTTCCAAATCTAAAACACATCACTGTGACATCTACTGAGAAAATTAACTCTGCCCTAGCTGAAACCAAGACAGTATCCCCTTTCCTGGGAGCTGCAAGCCCAGTTTGGAAAACCTGCTGTTTCTCTGAACCTTGTACAAAGAAATTTAGCAACCTAGAATGGGAGACTTCATCACTGAAACTGAGACTGTTAGAGGCAAGCAAGCCAGCATCCAACAGAGTCACATGAACACACATTTCTAGACCTCCCCAGAAACACATTCTGCTACCAGGGCAATTTTTTGTTCTACATCAGTTTTTTAAAGTTACGGTGTTATTAGCTTACTGAAAAGTTCACTTAAAAATAATTCAAAACAATTCAATTAGTGAACAAATTTAGCAATGAAAGGAATAATTGAACCATGTTTGGAAACTCATTTTTACAGGGGCTTTCTATTTACATTTAACCTTTGAGACCTGTGATACAAATTTCCCTGTAACAGTCACACAGAAGCATCTGCACAAAAAATGGATGACCTCTGTCTGAAAGAGCAGAGGAGGCTGTGACAGCTTTTGAAGGAAACTGCATTATGTGAACTGAGAATGCAATGAAATATGTGTTTCTTCAAAATTTTTTGTAATAATGAGGAGAATACATGCTGATTTCCATCATCTACCTGTTTATTTCCATTGCATTAAACAGTAAGTTCTGCCAATAAATATTAAGAAACAGAACAATTATTTTTAAATCCATTGTTCAAACTGCTATCTTCCTTTCTACACATACCCATAAAAATCAGCAGAAAATGAAACAGAATGTCAATGGATGTAAAGAAAGAGATTGGTTTATGAATTATATATATTATTGTACTGACAGCTACAAATCCTCCCTTGTCTTGTCTTTCCTTTTTCCCTTTCCATTTTCTTGCCATTGCTTTCTTTTTCTCCTTTTCTTTCTTTTCCTCCTCTCTTTTCTCTTTCCTTTCATTTTACTAAATGTATTTCAAGTCTGAGAAGCACCAATGGACAAAATTTCAGGGAAGGCTACAACTATTTGAAAACCGTGTCACATTCTCTACTTTGCTCAGTCTGAAAAATTCATGTTTTCTCCATCTGTACTGCAGATCAATTGAGACAGAATTGTTTAGTACAAGATTCTAGTGAGGGCATTTGTTCTCTCTTGTTTAGGCCAAAAAAAACCCCTATTATTACTTATTATTCACTCTGTCTGATCGCAGAGTAACAGGTTCCTTAGGGATGTACAGGCAGCTGTTCATTTCTCAGAAAATCCATGGGCATGGTGATTGCCAAACCTCACTGGTCTTTCCAGGTCTGCTCAAAAACTCTAAATGAACTTGCACTTTGTTTTTCCTTAGATGTGAATAAACATCTTGTGTAGCAGACAATGCATTATTCCTTCTGCATCTCATGGTGCGCTTTTGAGGTCAAGGTATGGCTTGATAACTTGGCAATGTGGGAAGCACAGGTGGTAATGTAGGGGACACAGGCCTGTGGCTGTCCAGACTTCATTCACAGTTGAAATAGTCTGATTCCAGTCACACTGGCAAGAATGCTGTGGCAGAATCACAGATACACTGAGCATGGAAGACACTGCTGGAGATCATCTCAGCCAACACTGCTGCTCAAGCAGGCCCACCAAGAACCAGTTGGCCAGGACCAGGACTTTTTGTTGTTGGAACATCTCCGAGGATGGAGAATCCATACACTGATTTTCACACTGTTCATTAAAAAATAGTCTAAAAGACACGCATCATTAAGTCTCCCACAATTCCTTACAATTATTGATTGTATTGAATTAGTATAAAAATGTAGAAATTTTCTGATTTTTTATTTTCCCAGTCCTTTTTGCTATTCTTCATGGAATAGTAAACTGTGAATGTTATCATTATGTGTGCATACTAAGAACTTTTCTCTGTCTTGAAGTGGACTGCATGCTATCCCATAACAGCTTTAAAATGACCAAACAGGAAAAAAAAAAGATTTGTTAAAAAGCGAACTTTACTTAATCTGATTTTTGCTGTTCTGTTTTATTGTTTTCTTCCAGAAAGGGTAAAGGTTATGCAGACACTGCAAATCATAGTTGATAATCTGATAAGTCTTTATTCTAATGTTTCATTTTTAATGTCCATATACACGTTGATTGGAAATCATTACTAATTCAGATTATCTCCTTTGGGACACAGTTTGGATCAGGTTCACCAGTGAAAAACATGTTATAACACAAGAATATAAACTGAATTTTAGTTGTTTCCTGACAATCAATACCAGGGAAAAAAAGAAAAAAAACCCCAGAATGATACACTTTTGTTCTAAGAACAAAAGATAAATATAAATTATCAGGCACTTTAACCCCCACTGAGTTAGGGCTGTATACTGAAGCAGATCAATTAGGTGCTAGAGTACAGCATTCCCTATCAACATCCCAAATTTTGTAAGGATTTAGTGGATCTGTTGCAAGCTACTCTGAACTAACCAAAATGTTTTACAAATATAGCTGGCTTGTGAACACCTTCCTAAGTCTTTGCATCCCCTATTGGCACCTGTTTTGATAGGTTCTGTTTTGAATCTGCATTTCTAAGCCCAGCTGAATAAATCATTGTTCTCTTTTGTTATTCTTTGCACGAATGGTAATGATAATTTCTTGGTTGCCAATCAGTGATTACTTAATAAATACAAGTCTCCCTTCCAAGATTCCACTATCTATATAACTTGTGAAAGATTAAAACTAGATTTTTTGAATACCTAAGAATCTTCTTTCTCTTACCCTTTCTCCCTTGTTGATGGTGCAGAGTGTTAAAAATCAGTATTGTGATTAGCCAAGGAACAATTTATTGCATTCTATTCTGTGTCTAAGCACGTATCTGTCTTTATTTTTCTGCCCTTATCCTTTGAAGCATTTATTTAATTGCAAAATGCCACATGAAGAAAAAGAGGTATTAACTAAAAGCTTATATTAGAAAAAAAAGCAAACACAAAACCCCACAAAAAACCCCTAACACCAGAGGAAAAGAAAACACAATAAAAAAAATCCCAAGACACCATGAAAGAAAAACAAAACAAAACCCTCACAAAGAAACAACAAAATCAAATCAAACAAGTACTCAACACTTTTGAGTGGGATTGGGATTGAAAAATAGTCTTGTCCATCAAATTCAAAATTTCTTCTTGCCTATCAGCACTTACAAATTCATCTCTTTGCAGGTAGATTATTACACCCATCAGCTTTATGGGAGCAACAGGACTATTTTCCCCACTTTCTTCTCTGATTTTGCTTGACACTAGAGATTTCTCCTTTTTGTCTTCTGGAAAGTTCTTTTTTTTTTTTTTGCAGTTAGTCAAATTTACCATATATAGGCTGGCATCTCCCCATTCCTGTTAGCTGTCAAAAGCTCATTAAAAGGGGACTTTCTTCTTGCTCAGAGGGCTGGATTGGTCTCAGTAGCTTGAGTCAGTATTTTGTGCAGTACCTTCACTAGTTCCTCCAGAGAGAGCCCAATAGCCTCCTAAAAATCCTTTCCCATATTCTGTGGTAGTCCATTTTTTTCTGGAATATTTCCTGTCTTTTACTGTGCATAGCTTGTCCATATTATTGTTAAAGAACCTTGCCAGATGGGACCTTTCAACCTGATGCAGGTCCAAGAAGAGATAGTTTTTATTTTGTAGAAAGGTGCAACTCTAACTTATGATTCTCCACATATGAGAAAAATCTCTGAAGTCTATGTCTGGCTACCTCTCTAAATTTATGAATAACTCTATATCCTTTCCCATTCCCCACATTCGTGAACTTAGAAAGGAACTGCAACATCCAATAAGTCACACACATTCTCCAGGTTTATTCCAGAATAAGCGTAAACAAAAAAGACAAAAATTTTCAAGGAGAGGGAATGGCTAGAGAAAAATAAAGCCTACCTTTGTGTATGCCTTGGCTGAAGCGTCCTTGGAAGCTGTTTCCACACTACAAAGGCATGTGAAACTTTCTGAAATTAGGATACCCTTATTAATTATAGCATTCCTGCATTTCCTGAGGACTAGGACTGTATAATGGTAGACAGACCACTGCATCACTGCCTTTTTATGGACTTGAGGCTGCAGAGAAGTCAACAGGCCAGACACAAGCTGGAAACAGAATTTTCCTTTTTATATTAACAGTTTTGATCATCTGTGATTGTTAGGGCATGGATGCAGAGGTTCACCTGTGATCAGAGACTCAACTAATAAGATATGTCATGATGTTACAGAAAGAGAAAGTAATATTATATATGCAGGTTGTCAACTCTGACTGCTGTAATTACATTAAGGAGATAGCACCATGGAAAGTGGTAGAAATGAGAGATATTATGGGTGGGAAATGAGGTACTAGCATAATGGAATTGCTGACCAAGCTAGAAATAACCAAGGCAGCACTGCTATGATGATAAAATAAAGGTATCAAGCCAACAAAAATCAGGGCAAGTGGGGAAAGAGTAAATGGGGATGATCTGTTGAATACAGAGGGAATGAGAATAGTGAATAGGAAGAAATTTGGAGGGGAAAAAACCAAATGTAAGACACAGTGACTCACTTGGCAAAGGCTTTTCACAGTCTGGCAGCCTAGATCTTGATAACCACAGCTTGGAGCATAATAGCAAACATGCAGTTTCTCTGACAATGTGAGTGTCCAGCTGATTAATGAGGTCAGGATATACCTGTGGTGCTTTCCCTTCCACTGGCAGCTATGGTCCCTAATGCTACTACTAAAAATGCTATTTGAATCACTGTTATTACTGTTCCTGTTCTTGTTAATATTACTATTATCATCATCAATAACATTACAGAAACACTTGAAAGCTTTGAATATTTTGAGGATTTCTCTAATTTGAAGATAACAAAATTATTCTTCAAATTGTCCAAATTCACTAATAGTTTTGCCCTGGAAATGTCCCTTTTTTCTTCTACTCCTCAGGAAACATGGGATCCTTTCAAAACAATTAATGTAGCACAGTAAAGAGCTACCAGAATATGTCTCTCTCTACATGTCACACTTTCCATGTGGTTTCTTGTAGCACATTTTAAAACTGTACTTTTTCTTCCAAGAATTAAAGCATCTGTTATTAAAGAAGTGTTCATGGAGAGTAAATGAGTACTCCAGTCAGGTTTTTACCTGTAAATCATGAGGAAGAGGTGTTAACAAGCAAAATCTGTGTGGTCCAGTGTCATTGCTTAAGCCCAGTTGAACTCAGGACACCCAATCACGCAAAGAACTCCTTCAATGCAGTTGTTTTATAATCATAAAATAAGCATTTTCTACATTTATTATAGGGACAATCAAGAACAGACTTCAATAATGTCTCTTGCTATAAAGTTTCCTGCAGCAACATATGTGTCTACAGAACTCAAGATTGTAGGAATGAGTATAAATATATCTACCACGCCTTATTCATAAAAGAGTGAAAGTTAAAATGAAATTTTATTTTTTTATTCACTGCTTTATGATGATAGAGATCCCTCATTCTTATCTACATTTGCACAGTTTTCCTGAAAATTTTCATGTCCCTGAGTTCTTTTTTTTTTTTGTTTAGATTTTAATTTCAAAATAATGTTGATTAATCTAATTGAATAAAAAATCCTCTAAGAGGCAGAGGAAAGTTTTATGTGGATTATCACAGGGCTCCTATAACATTGCAACATCTGAATTTCACTCAAATAAAATTTCCTTTGGCTCCATTCTGGGTTACTGAGTGGAGAAGCAAAATCATAACACTTCCACTAGGGTTTCTGTGCACACTAAAATTCACTTTCTCTCTGTTGGATGGCTTCAGAAACCTGATAGCTCCACACTGATAACTTGCCAGTACTATTCATTCTCCTTGTCACAAAAACTTTGGTAGTTCCTTAAATGAGTTTTTTACCAAGTTTAAATGACAGAGAAGGAAATATTCTGGTGACTCTTAATCTCTCATGCAACCTTTGCGTTTGCAAAAGAGAAGGTGAAGTGAGCATCTCCCCCAGCACCCCTTGAGCCTCTCAGGCACAGAGCAAGGAGAACTCTGAGGTCTCTGAGGACGGAAATCACAACTGTCCTCTGATATCACTGTCAGCACAACATAAACCACTGAGTATGATGCTCACAGATCCCCGAGGGTCTGTCTGACCTATGTGCACAGTCCGAGTTCAACAGCACAGAGCGGTGGAGATCATTGCACACAAAGAGGCCCAGTGGTTAAATTACTTGTGTGCCCCCAATAACAAGGGGCATAATTTAACATCTCGGAAGAGTAAAGAATAGAATCTGACAATCTAAAAAAGAGAAACTCAGGCCGAAACCTCAGATGGTGTAAATGCAGTGGAGACAAAGTCTGTTTTTACACAGGTGGGGAAGAGGCAATTTGTGGGGGGATATTACATCCCCAAATCATCAAACCAGAATCAAATAGGGCTTAAAGGTTTCAGACATAGCTATCTGCTATCCTTATCAAAGTATGCCATCCTATATGAATCACAGCAGAAATGAGCATGCATGATTCAAGAAGGCACAAGTCTATAAATCCCTAAAATCCCCACATATCTGGAAATTGCAGTCAGCTGCTAGGGATGTTGAGTGGGATATGATTAATGTCTTAAAATATTCAGCCTTGTGGAGAAAAATCAGGCCTACTCTGCAAATCATCTGATAGGCAATTATGTTTAAATAATTCAGTGCTATTACTTAAAGGTGAAATCAGCTTCTTACATCTGAGTTTCTAAGTTGTTGTCAGCAGGTTTCTATCAGTAGGTAATGTAGTCTAGAAGTCCTTGTTCATTGAATGGATCTTATTAAAGCAGAACATATTATTTTTACATGTCCTTTTTCTTTACAGGATGACTTTAATAGTTACTTTTAGTTCCAGTACTGTTCAGTATCCACATTTCCACTGACAATTGAGACAAAGACATAAGATATTTATACCTTAATATTCATTCTGTGGGGGATCAATAGCTTCAGTATGGAATATATTATGTATTTTTCATCATAACCTTCTGCTCTGCATACTGAGGAATATTTGAAGGAAGAGTCTTAGAATCCAAAATGAAAAAAAAGCAATAGAATTAGTCCAGCCTATTAGCTCCTGCTTTCAGTTCTAAAATGCAGTGAACCTGTTTTTCACAATACCTTCTGAGAGGAATTTGAGTTACAGGTATGCATACCGGTTATATACAATGCATTCCACATGTCATGGCACATTTAAACTGGGAAGTTCCAAGGTCTGTCAGCAATCAGCATTCTCCTCGCTTCTCTATTTAGGTCAGACAGCAGGATGCTAATAATACAGATCATAGTCTGCATGGTAATTTTTTTCTACTTTAATCCTAAAATATTTATCAAGGTCTCAGATCTTTAGCTCCAGCAGTCATAACTTCATTTGAAAGAAAGACATTTTCTAGCTGAACAGTGTTCTCTGATCATATTTTCATCTATTTTCTTTTTTAGCAGGAAAGACATAAAATAATGAGGGTTTTATTTTTCTAAAAGCTTGCTTAAAAAGAAAACCAAAAACCACAAACAGGCCTACACTTCAACACTTGGCTGAATCAGCTGAGTCAGTATTTTTTATCGAAAAGCAATTATGTTATTAAATCCTAATTCATCAAAACAGTTTTAATTACTGCATCCTTCTTTTCATCTATAATGAAACTGAGAAGTCCACTTTCCTGAATCAAGGTCACAGAGACATTAATCAATATCCATTTTATGTCACCATGACACAAGCTTATTTAAACCTTCAGTAAACAGAGAGACCGTACTTCACTCTTGGTTAGTCTTCAAGAGCTCCAGAAGAGAGGTAAATTGTCCTTTCATGCTCTGGAACAAAATTATGAGTGTTCTTTTTTCAGCTCCCTTACAACAGTTTCTAATATTCATTGCTTTCAATTTACCAGAATACAACTGGTAGTTCTATTAAGTTATATTCAGAAAAGTTCATACACTTAGTAAAAAACTTACTGTTTTAAATTATCATTAATCTCCTTCCTTTTTGAGGATCATGAACTGTGATTATTAACTCAAATTATTTTAATTAAAACTTCATTAGATTCTAGAATTAACATATCAAATGAGATGTGGCATTTGGTGTAAGACGTAAACACAGAATTTCAAAAGCAGCTCTGTACACACCCCACAGTGCCTGACACCATAGGTTCAGTGGAGGAAATGTCACCAAAGGACTGAACACCCTGTAAGTACAGCAGAAGGCAGAAACACTGGAGGGTAGATCAGAGCAGATACATCAGCAGAATGCAGAGAGCACAGGCACTTGATTAAGGCAAGAAAATTAACATCCTGCAGAGTCATAAAAGCCACCTTCATGGTATGACTCAGCTTTTCAAGGAGAAACTCTGCACATGCATATTTCCACACTGATTTACTGCTGCCACTGCACAAACTGCCTTGTTTTACGAATTATTAGGTAAGGCCAAGCTCTTTGCTTCATTTACCACAAGGCTGTCAAGGTCTTCTCCCTCTGCGCTGTACCTGTGGTCTTGTGGAGGCAGGAGTTGCAGTACTTATATATATCTACAAGTGTCTCAACTCATGCCTTTAGATCTTTGAAGCCAGTAAAAGAGCAGCAGGAGGTAAAACTCAGCTTTGTTCCACCAGTATTAACAGTCCTTGTTATATAGAGATGGAGAATCTTTGAGGCTGGAAGGTAAATCTTGTGGATGAATGCCCCTCCCAGACATGGATTGACCTTGTTCCACAAAATTTCTGTGCAGCTCATTTTGGTTTTTGATCATCATTATTGTAGATAATAGAAATCAGAATTTTTTATTTCCTCTTTTTTGTTCTTTATGCTGCATGTGGCTTCATGTCTGGAAACCTCTGGAGTGAATACGCTTTTTATTTTTTGAATTCTGCCTTTGCACTCATTTCTAGAATTGAAACTCCTGCATCTAAGCAAAATTTTGTCTCCTTCAGCACCTGTCTGTTGACCTCCTTTTTACCCATATCTGAAATAGGGTTAAGCCATGGACTCAGACACAGGCCTGCTGTTGAGTACAGCATTTAACTGCATTTAACAGCATTACAACATTTAACTTTCCCTCGATAGCTTTGTTCAGGTTAGTCAGCAGCATTTCAAACAGACATGATTCACAAGATAGCCTGGGCCAGGGAGTGCCACACCATAGCAAGCTCTTACAAGATGAACATGGACTTTTTGTGATAAATCTGACATGATGGGGTCTCCCTCTGCTTAGAACTCCTAGATATAATACAGAATTTACTTTTATTAGTATACATAGACTGAGATTCAAAGAATATTGCACCAATATTGTTTTATAGATAACAACTTGGTTCATTGTACAGAACATTGCATGTTCCTCAAAGACAAAGGTCACAAAGAAAAGTTTCAACATTTTCCTTATATATGGAATGACAGGGCAGACATATGAGTTACATAGACAGGGATGGCAGAAGAGCTTCAAGGCTATATAAAACTAAGGAAGGTATCTGCATCTGATCTTTCCCAAAGCAGGGCATAGGATTTTGGAATCAGGTTGAGAAGTTACTTTTCTTCTCAAAAGCATATTTAGGATTTCAGTCCAAAAAAGGCAAGAAGTCCACAGCTTAAAAATAAAGTTAAAAAAAAAAAAAAAAAAAAAAAAAGAGCAACCCCAACCAATCTTAAAATATCTGACTATTTCAGTTCCACTTCAACGGAAACCTCCTTAAGACTGTGATATTCAGTCAATAAATTATGTGAGAAGCTCTTGCAAAACTGTGACTGATTTCCATAGCAATAGAATCTGCTGGCAGTGACCAAATTTAGGAGTTCTTATATCTAGAAGATCTTGATATCCTGAACATGACTTTACATCCTCTTATCTAAGGTTTTGAATCTTCCAGATAAACTTTATTTTTACAACGACAGAGATTAAAAAAAGGCTAATCAGTATGTACTGCCTACAAAGAAAAGGCATACTCATTTTTAATAAGGTAATGCTGCAAATTTTGATAATAAAAATTAACCTAATCAAAACCAATTAATCATATTCACTCTTTCTTAATACTTTAAAACAGAAGAAGACAAAAATGAACAAACAATATTTGGATACTAAATTTTATTTAGAGGCCTTTGTCTTCCTATACTTAGAGCGAGACTCTATTTTTAAGTCAAATGCTTCTTTACAGGGGAAAAGAAGGTGATTGCAACTCATTAATTTTTCCTCTTCAGTTCGTGTTTTGAAGGTGTTTTTCCATTTTAAACATATTTTTATTTACTTCCCAGGAAAGCTGTCAGCTCAGTAATAAATTCTGTTCCTGTTTGTAAGACACTTACTGCGATAACACTTCTAAATAGGTGTAAATAGATTTCGTGGCATAAATAATGTTTTTTCACACTACCACTCTCCTGTTGCCAGATGATACTAATCACACTTCTAATAAGCTATGTCTTGACAGAATGTCTTGCATAAACCTATTCCTTTCTACAGCCTTGAGGCTAATATCAGCAGTATGCTTTCTTTCAGTCTAAATCCAACAGCATGTCAGCATATGTACCCCTGCTTACCACTGTCACAGACCTGTAGATAACAATGTACAAATAAAAATCTGTCTGGATCACACTACTAACAACTCTAATAATTTAGTGCAAACCACAACTAATTTTTTTTTAAGTCCCATGTCCTGAATTCATGTGACTTATAGGGAGAAATAAGAGTCTTCTGGAACATAAAAGTAAATTCAGATGAAAATCAAAAATCACAGCCAAAGAAATAAGCCTGAAAGAATCATAAACCAACAAGCAAATGAATGAATATTGATTAAATCAATGACAAATCATTTGGCAGAACCTTGCAGGTTTGGAATTGTCTGGCTGAAAGTTTTGGATTGTCTGTGGGGGAAGAAAAGGGCACACAAACTATTAGCATACAGCTCCTTTGTGGAGAGGCCCCTCACCCAATTACAATTCCAAGCTGTGCAGTAGGGCTGCACCTAGGGCTGGTAAGGGCACTCATTTGTTTTAACGATCATGGATCCTGGTAGGCTCTGAACTTATCCATGATTGATGGAAAGCAGTAAAATATCTTTCAGAGATCAAGAGAATTAGATGTGACAATTTTTTGGCTGTCAGAACGTGAACTTTTGAAGACTGATGGAGCAGCACAATGAGTAGACGAGAACTGAAGGATGTCCAATGATAAAATAACCTAATTTTCACAATGATGGAAAAGTCTAAAAGTTTTACCCTAAACTGTCTTCTGCTTTCAGGGTGATTATGCAAAATCTTCAGAAGAATAAAAATAAGAATTTTAGGTGTTCATAATTTTTCATCTTACTAGTTGCAAACCATTTGTGATCTATTGGCTCTGAAAAAAGGTAGAGGATAACAGAATTGTGGAGGTTCAAGATTTTGCTTCTCCTGACACATCTACCTCTGTGTTGTGTTGTCCTGAAGAAGAAGTAAATTGTTTTGTGTTTTAAGAACACTGCTGCTTCTCTCCTTTCAGAAGAGCAGCATTTTAAGATCTTCAGATGCAAATGATGCATTTTGTCCTAAATTACAAAATTATTATTAATATTTAAGCAAGTAAACTGTTAAGGTTCTTGTATCCTAAATCAAAGCATTATCCAAATGCCTGTTGCCGTAGAAACTAAATGTTTCAAATCCTCCATTAAATGCTATTTGCTTCCAAAATAGACAGTGGACTTTTCATTCTGTTCATTCTTTATTTGAATAATTTAAAAAAGCATTATACCAGTCCTTGAATATGTTGATGGCAGTATTGCTGAAGATAATTCTGCTTTGCTCAGCAGTCTTTCAACTCAAGAAGGAAAATGCTGGCAGTTTGGAAAGGGGATGCTATACCTCTGTAGTGCAAAAACGTTAGAAAAGCTGTTTGTTATCTAAATGAATCCTGTGGGCTTTCAGTTAGGTTCTTTCAAACCACAGATATGCAACAGAGTTTTTGATTGTGGAATTGTTAAATAAAAACTTATTAAGCATAAAGATAAGCTAAATTATATAGAAATATGTCTCCAAGATGAGGGGAAAAATGAATTAGATTATGTGAAGGTCTTGGTGGTATTTCCACCAGTCTTGATGGTATTTCCAGAGAAGATGGTGAGAGACACATTACATTTTTATTTCAGCCTTCAACTAGAGCTTTATTTTCTGACACAACTTCTAAGAGACTTCTTCACCCATCTGTTTCTCCTTATCCAAAAACTCCTGGAGTTCAGACACTTCTCCTGGCTAGCCTCTAGCTTCAGCAAAAACATTTATTACTTTTTTAAGCCATCATGGGTTCACATCCACAAAATTTCTTTTCTAAATCTTGTGGACAAAGAGAATGTAGAGCAACAGAAGCTGTTTCTTCTGAACAAAAGCAGATTCATAATGCTGAAAGGAATACAAGATTCAGAGGAAAAACTGAGAGTTATGTTTTATCAATTTGTTGCCCTCCAAGCCTTTTTTTTCTCAGCCATCATCAACAGTGTTAGGATCAGTCACCTCCATGGTTACTTGTTTAAAATCATGCTCTATATTCCTGCTGTTGTTTTACTATCTTGCCTTATTTTGACAAGTTCTTTTTATCTATCTGCATGGATGCAAGTAGGGTGATATCAGACTAACAGACTAAGGTGTATGTAAGATTTATAAAGAAAACACATTTACCCAAACATTTCTGTATTCTCCCTAGCATATTGTTCCTTCCTACTCTGGTCTGCAAATAGATGAGAATTGCCTGTCACAAAATAAGGCACATTCTCATCCTTTCCCTGATCATGCAGTTGGGCTAATTTCCTGGATGGAAAAGGATGCAGGTGCCTTAGTGCAGATTCATAGTGTTACTTTGGTAGATGTGAAAATGTAGCCACATGCATATAAATTTGCCATTATTGATTTAAGGCCACCGATTTTTTTTCTTGCCCTGACAGTGTAGGGTCTCCCTTGGTTTGAGCTAATTCTATCTTGCCTTAGCTGAGATAGCAGTAGTGTAGCAATCAGCTGATAATTGCCTATATTTGTTTCAGTTTTAGTTTGGCTTTGAACCACGCAATGCCTAAGGAACTCTCTGGATTGTCCCACTCCAAGAGTTGTGGTCAACATTTCAGTGTCTAAGTGACAAGTGGCACTCCACAGGGACCAGTATTTGGACTGGCACTGTTTGACATCTTGGTTAGTGACATGGACAGTGGGATTGAGGGCACCCTTAACAAGTTTGCTGATGACACTGCTGCTAAAGGGAAGGGATGGCATCCAGATGGAACTTGATAGGCTTGAGAGCTTGGTCCATGTGAACTTCATGAAGTGCAGCAGGGCCAAGTACAATGTAGATTTTGATTAGATATTAGGAAGAAATTTTTCATCATGAGAGTGGTCAGACACTGTAATTTTCAGGGAAATTTTTGGACGCCCCATCCCTGTAAATGGGTCATCCAAAGGCCAGGTTGAATGGAGCTCTGAATAACTTGGTCTACTTGGAAGGTGTCACTGCCCCTGACAAGGAGGGTTAGAACAACATGATCACTAAGGATCTTCCAACTCAAATAATTTCATTATTCTGTGATTTGTAAAGTTGTGTGATGTAGCTGATAGTGTCAATTAATATAATAGAAACTGGTACCTTTTTATGTCAAAGAAACTATCCATGATCAAAAATATTAACACAATGAAAAACTACTGGTCCTTGAGTGATTACAGGCTTGTAGGTCTGGTAATAACAGAACAAAAAAAACAAACAAGTGTTATATGGAACTGCAATTCAGTAAGAAAAGAGCTGTTAGGCAGATTGTGTTAAAAACCATATAAAAAAACTTTAAGCAGATACAGCTGGGAAAAAAGTGAGGGAAGAAATCAGCCATTCCCATCATACTCCTCCTCCTGAGGAATGAGTGCTAAGATTTTCTACAGTAGGACACCCCATTTGCCCACACACACACACACACACACACACACACACACATTTTCACTTCTCAGTGAAGACCAGATTATAATTTAACCCAAATTTTGAATTTAAGGCTCTGCTTATCAGGTATGTTCTCTTCTTCCCCAGAACACAATATTAAACTGAAGACAGTATCCAGCTTGGTCATAAGTGCATTAGAGTGATGTGGGTTCCCTGTAGTCTTGCAATACATCTGTGTGTCTCATGGATGTGCATTTTACATACGAGGGTGTCTCAGTAGCAACCAAAATGCTGTTTATACAGCTGAATCCCATAGTCAATATCTGGGAGTTTTAATCCTGCCTTCCAAACCACCTTCTCAGTCACAGAGGAAAATCACCATGGATGCACCTTCCAGTCACACAAGCTCTGTCTGCACAGGACTGCTGCCAGCTACATCTGGCAATCATCCTAACACTGGCGAAAAGGAGTACAGAAAATCTCACTACAAAATGTTGTTCCTTAGTTCTCTTCCTATTTTACTGTGGACCCAGAAGGAAAAGATGAGCAGGCCAAAAATGAAGGACAGTAGATGAATTTACGAGCAGGAAGTCAGACAGGTGAAAGTTAGCTAATTGGTGGGTACTTCTAAGTATGGAAAATATCAAGTAGGGAGAAATTCTGGGCAGTAGGCAGTGAAGGGTAATGGTTATCATAGCAGACTCAGAGTAGCAACTTCAGTGATTCAAAAGCAGGTATCAAAGAAAATAATTTCAATCTTTCAGCTATGTAATGATACTGTAATACAACTTAGTTTAATCAATGCTTAATGAAAGAGACATTCAATTTTGAAGTCAAAATATCTCCTTTCTTCTTTTGCTCCCTGTCACTCCTCAGGTTTCCTGCTTTTCATATGACATGGCTTATGTACAGTGCTTGGGGCTTTAATTGCATCACCAGCATCAAAAGCAGGCTTGTCAATAATTTCAGCAAAACCAGGAAGAAGACCTCAAAGCATGTCACGGGACTTATTGTCTGTGAATAGTTCATTTGTGATGTCTCCCAAAAAATGTTCTTGGCACAGCAATTGTGCAGCTCATTCTTCTCATATGATCAGGGGTGGGGCAGATGGGAATGCACAGATATGTCAAGAGGAACATGATTTTTATGGTGGTTTTATCCTTGCACACTAGTGAATCCTCAGGGGATAAAAAAGAATTTGCTACAGTGATTGATTTCTTTTATTTTTATAAGCACATCTTTGTCAGAGAGACAGCATGCAACTGCACTTCTCAGCTGTCGCTAAGCAAAGTTGCCACCGAGTTCATTGGGACTTTGGCTGAAGAATTTTCCTATATTGCCAAAATATGAGAGGGCTATTCCTTCCACTAACAGAATCCTTTATGGAAAAACACAATGACATCTTCTTCTTCCTGTTCCACATGAAGATTTCTGCATAAATTTAATCAGTCCATCATGGACCACCCACAGGCTGTCACACAAAGCACTTTGAATATAAGAGACAAGCTCACTGTACAGCCTCTCAGTTATGGACCAAAACCCCCTCATCTAAATTCAGTTCATTCTTTAGCCAAGCACTTCTTGCAATCAGTGCCTAGCAATTTAGTTCATAAAGTCTGTTTTCCCTTGAAGTTTGCTTGGAGAAATAACATACTGATAAAATATAATCACCTTCCCAACCCATTTTGTCCTTTCTTCCAAGTGGATAGACAGAGAGTAACCATTTAATTTATAACTCAATTCTGCATATTTACGGATCTAAATATCTAAGCAGTATACCTTCAAATTTCAGGAGGCTGTGCACTGACTATCCAATCTGAAATATTTTTGAACATTTGGCTATATATAGTCATCAAGATATACTGGATAAGATCATGCACCCATCTATCCATCCTCTAACTTTGCACCTTCAGGAGACTAAAGATGGTGCTTAGAAAGAACACACTTAGAAAGTGGCAAAGATATCATGATGGTAAAGATCCTCCCTCAGCTTTTAGTTGAACACAAAACATTGTTCTACCTGTAAAAAAATTCACTGATGTACAATCACCCATTTTCAGCAGAGGTAAACTGTGGTCCAGGAAACTCATTTTCCCCTAATAATAACCAGTGAATTCCTCAACTTGTCTGCTTGAATAGAAGGAGATGGATGCTGCATCTACACCCTCATTCTCTTCCTGGGGGACACAAGGTGAGACAGGGAGCTCTGGAACCCTGTAGACTAATGACATCACTCTTAGTTGAAAGCTCCCTTAGCTTAGTGAAATCTTTCTCTGACCAGTGTAAAACCTATCCAGTACTCTCTGTTCCTCATCTCTACATTAAAAGCAGTATCATTTCTATCTCTCCTACAGGCATGCAGTCAGGCCTAATTTCTGAACCACTTGGAGACTGTCAGATGAAATAGCTGCATAAATGCCTATCAGTTAGAAGAGTAGATACATACAAGCTGGGGGCAATTTTTTAAGTGTGCTAAGAATAGTATGAGATCTAGAGTGAAGTATTTGAGGTTTAAATAGGGAGGCATGGGATGTTTTTTTCTTACCCTTATACCATCTAGTACTGCAGCTCCCTAATCTCAGTGGGATTTGTTCAACTTTGTCTTGTCAGTAGTCATTACAAAATATTGGTGATGTGCAAGTTTCAGGGAAGGGTTAGCAATTGTACAGGCACTGAAATGTATCCTAGTTATAACAGCTTGCCAAATGAATAAACTTCCAAGGGAGGTAGTAGAAGCCTTATTCCCAGAGAAACTGAGGAACAGGTGAGAAAAATCAATGGTGAGAAACCAACAACAGAGCCAAGAAAAATATAATGGACTAGACTTAATCATGTGTATTCATCTGATCCTGTTTTGTGATTTAGTACCTATTTTTCAGCATTTGTTTATTGAGCACATTAAAGTAACCAAGCATTGATGCTTTCTGACAATCAGGCTGAGGACACTGAGTACCTTCTACTCAGGAGTAAAATGTAAGTGGCTCAGATATCCATAATGAGTTCATACAGGGCATGAGAATGGTAGATTCTTAACAAATTATCAAGTTTTAATATAATCATTGTTTCTGATAACTTTTCTGCATTATAGTCTAGAAGCAAGCATCACAATCTGTGTAGAAAACAGAGATGTGATACTGGAGATAGGAGGAAATCTGAAAACCCAAAATGCACGTGCCAGTAGCAGATGATTTGCAACTCTAAGAGCACAATCAGATTCTCAGATGAATATATTACCATATTTTTCTCCTTTACCAAGATAATTTTCTTGCTTTTAAAGCCTACATGGAAATTATAGTCTGTGTGACTATTTTCACAGTTTATCTTAATTAACAGCCTGAGTCTTCTTGTACATTCCAGATATTTTATATTATGTAACCAATTAGGACTGTCTTTATTCCCTTAACTCATCAATGGAAATTTCCTTGCATATAAAGATAATTCCCAGCTTCTCATTCGATGATAGGACTAATAAGGTCTGGAAACCAAAAAGGTTTTGTAAATGTACGTGTTTTTAAGAATTCTGGTTGAAATATCAAACTCTTTAGATATGCTAGGGAAAAATTTGTACTGGGGTGCAATAACCAGCAGGAAGAGGTGCCTTCAGAAGTTTAAAATTATGTACCAAGGTGAAACCATGATGTTAAAAGTCATGTCCATTTAGCTATGCCTTGCCTGGCAACCTCCAGTGTCTCTCAGTGCTATTTCCAAAATTTAGATTGGAAATAAGACGTATGCTTTTAATAATGAAGGTACTTAGCAATTTAAACAAGTATCCAATAGAAACATTAAATCCATTACAACTTGAAACCTTTGATTAAGTTTTTTCTCATAATGGCCACAAATCAGAATAGTAGCAGTTTGTTTTATTCTGGAAGAAAATAATTCCCAAAGCAAATTAGTGCTAGTAAAGGTGCTATGCTATACAAGCTGGACAGAACATGAATTTTCCTTTATATCTGACTCTATAGGAAAAATGCTGCCAGACCTTTTAGCTCAGAGTTGATATTTCAACATCAAAGTAAAGCAAACATCAGTGTCCATCAGCTTTCAAGATCCTCAGTTTGTTTACATCTAACAGAAACCTGGTTTACAATGAGCTGCCCATACTATACATTTTAACATTAAAGACTTTTGACATTAAAGCCTTTTTGACTGGATAAAAATAAGTTGCCTCTTTTTTCTTGCAGCTAATTTTTTCCTCTAGGTAACACAGTATTTGCATTTTACATAGCTGGTTTTTTGCTTGGTACCACAATTGTGATTTAATGTTACTATGAACATAAGGACAAGGTGAAAATTATGGATTGAATTGATTGTGTACCGTACAAAGCTTCAAAGAAAAATTTTAAACAGTGTTAATGATGTGTAACATCTTGGTGACAAAGAGCATTTATATCCCTCCCTGCAAGCACATTTCTCTTGTGATTGAAAAGATCAGACTGGCACAACATCCTTACAATGATGAGCATCAAAGCCCAACCAGAGAATCAAAATTGCTGCACAATTCCTGCTGTAGGAGATAGCCAAGCTGATGGATGAGGCTGGAAGTGGCAAGTCTCAAAGGATATAGTATTTAAAGCTCATTTCCTGCAAATTTTCAGTGTGATCTCCACTGCACATGTATATCCCAATGCCATCATTCCATATGTTGCAAGTCTAACTGCTACACACCGGAGAATAAAATGTCTTTCAGATTAGGGGGAAAAAGATGTTACTCATGATACATTAGGAACTGATGAGTAAATTGCCAATGAAACTACAAGAAAGGCAGGCAGAATTGCATGAAATGTGGTTGTAAAATTCTAAATTTAGTGTCTTGGATACAAATTCCTCATCTAAACTCATGTAATCAAAAGTATAACCTGAAAAATGTACAGAGACAAAATAAAATAGTAACACTGATATTCTCATTTTGCTACAATTCATTAAAATAAAATGTTTATTATTTAGGCAAATTTTGGTAACAGACTGCTATCTAGCTAAGTTTCACAGAGTCGAAGATTCTGCCAAGTGTCATCAAAATTGCATGGTAGTGCCTATACCACACATTTTGCTTGAATCTGTCTAGCTGAAAAAAGAATTATAAAGAAAACAAAAGACTTGCAAATCCTTGTGGAACTGAGGATAGTTTCTTATCCTTATTACCAATGAGGTTGATGTCAGCACTTGTAAAGAGCATCAACTTGTTCTGTAAAGAGGCTCAAAGGTAAAGCAATCAGTAAATGCCAGGGATCAGCTATTACAAGGAGGTGAGAACTTGCTGAGAGTAAAGTGAGGAAACCAAGGCCAGTGTCACAGACTCCCAAGGCTGGGAGGCAACCCAAGCTCATGTTGAAATAGGAATAGCTATGCCTTGGATCATTATTTCTCACTGGGCAAACTGTCATGGAGCAACCTTTGTCCCTCTGTTTTACCTTCTAAAGCAGGGTGACTGCAATCTGGCTGCTTATCCCAGCTACTCAAATGTGTCCTGGACTTTCTGCAAAAATGGTCATTTTACCAGGCCAGGGAGTTTGCTAATGGCTTAACAGGGTGGATAAACAGGAATCATGTACTCAATTCAGGCTGAGGCCTTACTGCCTAGGTGACAGTCTGCAGGAAAAGAGCTAAGGGTCCAGGGGAAAGATTTAAACACTAAGTGTGCTCTTGCAGTGATGAAAACTAGTCATCCTGGGATCATGAAGAAAAGCATACCCATCAAACTAAGTGATTTTTCCTTTCTGCTTGTCACACATAAGGCTTCATTTTGGAGCCAAGCAAGGCAATTAAGATTAATAGGCAAGGAAAGTTGAATTTGTAACTCAGAATGAATGCCAGACTTGAAGAAATCTTTTCAATGAGGAGAAAAAGGCAGCTTTTCTGCTGCTACTCACCTTTTCTCTCAAGAAGTCAACCATGTCATTTTCATACATCTAAATAACGACCTGACGTTCTATAAGTAGGATATAACTATAACCATGATTGTTACCTATGGGTTTCTTTAAGGTCAGTGTGGGGGGGAAATAGATGCTTCTAATGCAAAATTCATTGATGTCATTGACATATCAACCTTAAGATGAAATTAATCTCGTTCTGAAGGTGACTATATTTCTCTTTTGGCAGTAGAGGTCCAGTTGAGACTTACTCAGAGGAAGACAGTAATGCTACAAACACATATCTTTCTGGTAAATCCCTCCTGTTTTATAGGTTTCAGTCTGAGGAGTGCTTCAGGACATAGGACTCCAAAGTGACTATTCTCTAATGAAGCTTTCAAGAAAAAAAAACCTAAGCTCCTATGGCTGCTGGTCAATACTTTCAAAATTTTGGTACCAGGGAATCTACGGAAAGGTTTTTGATGTTTTTGCGTGAAGAATGTACTTGCTTTTCCCATTCTTTTCTCCCAGCTTGTTCCAGGTCCTACTTATCTTTCTCCACCATCCCAGAATCACTCATGACTTGTGATAAACTTGGCTCAATTAATTTCCTAACCTAATTAAAATAATGGTTCAATTGTTCATTAAGAGCAATGTTCATACTAATTTCTTTATTTCCCTTATAGCTTTCCGTTGTTACTCCGGAAACTTCAATATCACAGATTAAGTCCAGGAAAAAACTGGTTTTCCAGCAGTGAAATTACTTTCTTTATCCTGTCATATTGTTATCTAACCTTTTATTTTTCCCTTCATAAAATAGAGCATGCAAAGGCAAGATAGTGTAGGGCACCTTTAGGAAGAAGCAACATAAGATATTTGGCATGTAAGGAGGACAGAAACAGCTTACAAGAGCCATATTTGAATACAAGATTTCATGTGCTTGTTTTATGGGTTTCAACTGGCTTCAACAAACTCTCTTTACATTAATGAGGGTTTTCACAACAGGGACTTAATCAAACAGGGGCTTAGTTTGAAAAAAAAATAACTGAAAGGATTAAAGATTAGACCTGTGGCCAAAAGATGGGATTCCCTTCATGGATTGAATCTCCTGTAGCAAAACTACCAAACTAAAACTTAGAACAATTTTTTCCATTCACTTTAACATGCCAAATGTCCAGCAAATATTCTGCCTAATGAGGATGAACTACACCGAACTATTTGATTAATATCAATTAGCTGTATACTTGGACAGGACAGGAAAAGGATGTTTATATGAGGGTAATAAAGAATAGCTGGGGGGCCTGTGTCCTATTTGTGCTTTCCTTCTGGTCCAGCACTTGAGTTTTTATGCAATATAAAGTAGTAACAGTCAAGGAGGTACTCACTGTTAGACATGGTCTCTGTAGGGTTTTGTGATCCTAGCATTCTTTATGTGACTTTAAAAAGTGATCAGAAGCATGGAACCCCTCTCCTATGATGAAAGTGTGAGTTGGAATTGCTTAACATGCACAAGAGAAGGCTCTGGAGAGACCTTATTGTGGCCTTACAATACCTGAGGGCTGTCTTATAAGATAGATAGGAGACAGACTTTTTAATAGTGCCTGAAATGGTAGGTCAAGGGAGTGATAGTCTTAAACTAAAGGAGGGTAGACTTAGACTAAGTGAAAATGTTTCTTTATGAAGGTGGTGAAACACTGCACCAGGTTGCCCAGAGAGGTGGTAGATACTCATCCATGGAAACATTTAAGGATTTCATTGCAAGAGGGTTTTATAAATGTAATATTTATCTACAGAAACTGAAAGCAGTTAGAATACACAACAGAACTTAAAGCTGACTTTGTAGTCTGCCACGTAAATTTAATGCATCTTTTGATAAACTCAGTATAACTACTGCTAGCCAAATTCTCCTACATACCTGCATCTGTCCTGCTGTGCTAAACATCTGCTGAATCTTAGAGAAAAAGAAAAAGGCCAATTCAGAAGCAGATCAGTCTGGGGATAAGTCAAGAAATTCACTGATATTTATTCTTTACTGCTCTCCCTTGCCTACAACTTGTCAAGCTGGTATACTAAAGTCATCTGAATAGATATTGCTGGCCAGATTGGCTTGACAGCTTACAAAAGAAGTCCAGGGCTCCTATTTTCTGCTGGCTAAATAAAAGCTCTGATGAGTACAAAAGGATTTTTTTTCTCCTTCTGTAGCAGATATTTCTCAGCAAAAAAAAGGATGCATCTACATTTAGCTCAAACTTGGCTTCTGAAGTAATTGTCACAATTTTCCTCTTTTATTGTGGTCTGGTAGGTTCCTAATGAATGGAACAAACTTGGAAGATGTGCTCCAAAAAGCACACCTATGGTACACCAGCACAAATGAGAGCTAACATTGATGACCAGAGGAGAGCTACAAGCAAGGTAAAAGGAAAAAGAAAGCAAATAACAAATCAAAATTTATGATAGCGACTTGCAGTGCTTAATAGCAGCAGTCTTCCTCTACAAATACAGATGTTGTAACCCTACTCCAACAATACAACCACTGGAGCAATGCTACCAAGACTTCTGACAAGCAACACCAGCTGAACAGTTTGACTCAGTAACAACTGTTTGCCCTGACAAGAAACTGAGCTGCAGCTCATAATGCTTTCAGTGTCTTTTTAGCTGCACTATAGGGAGGTATGGATGTACCACTGAATAATGCATGAGTTGTCTGTACAAACATAGGAGTTTTATGTTCAAGAGCTACCTTAAAAAGAGAATTTTGGTGCATAACATCAGTCAGTAACAATTCTCCCTTGCTAACCTCAATTTTCCAATGCCATATATGATATGGTCTGGCTTATTTCACTTGCCAAATTCCTTTCACGAGGGAAAAGAACAAACTTCTCAAAAAATATTTTGATTTTGGTTATCAAAAACCAGCTTATATTTTTAGTGAGTTTTCTCTCTCTTAAAAAATAATTAAATGCCCTACATGTTACTGAACCTATTCACTTTTTACCTGAACAATGGATGGATATGAATGACAAGTGATGATATTACTGAAGACTTGTGAGTCATATTAAAAATTGTCATCAACTCAGACCAATCATACAAGTGTTTATAAGTTTGTTACATGGAATCATTTTTGTAACATGTAGGAATGTGGTGGACATGTTACTGTGACTGGAGGGATGAAAACCTGGAGAAATCTGGCCAGGAGCCCAGGATTTTGAGTAGCTTTGCTTTTATAGTCAGGAGACAGAATAGAAAATCCATGTAGTGAAAAGGACATGCCAATGTTCGAATGGAAGATGTGGATTCAGATAAAGGAAGTACAAAGAACAAGGTCATTTAGCCTTCTTACTCCCTAGAAAGCCCACTGTGGGAATTTAAATTGCTTCAACATACACCTGTGCATTTTGTGCTTCTTACAGGGTTTTTTGTTAGTGTATTTTGTTAGTGTGTTTACTTTAGAAGTTTACTATCTACAAGTGGGTTTTTTGAGGGAAAATTCAAGAAGAATCTGAATTTCTGGCAATATTTTTGGTTTTCTTTCACTGGATGATGGTAAAAAAAAACACTTGGCACACCCTTGTGAAGTGTAGAATGGAGAATGCACCTGCCATTTCATGATTAAAGTTTAGGAAAAAATATGTACCAGATCCGTTTTAAACCAATGTGAATTGAGCTGTTAGGATGCTAAAAATCATATGAATTTGAGAATTAAAGAGTGGCAATTCAATTAACTGAGAAATGTATTTTGATTTTTTATTCCCCAAGCCTCCTAAACAATATAAACTGGGATGAAATAGACTGACAGCTTTTTTATGAGATTTTCCTTTTGCATAAGTAGCCTTAGTCTTATTATATGAGGACAAATGAGGGCTAGAGAAGCCTGACAGGTGATTTAGTTGGTTCATTTGTATGTAAAAAAAAACCACTGTGGCACTAGTTTGACACTAGCTAACACAGCATTTCCCAAATGGAGAGCCCTGCCCTTGTTGGAAAAGGCAGGGATTATCTGAGGGTAGGTGTTCCAGGAAGCTTTACAGTCATTTGATATAGTCCTGGGTTTTTAAACTTTGTTTGATTTTTAAAAGATTATTTTCAGCTCTTTAAGACTTGAACATTATTTTCAGAATGTACTCATGAACATTCACAAAGCCTAAGGAATCACCTTTTGAAGTTCCAAACTGAGACATTCCTTCCACAAATTGCTAAATTCCTATGCCAGTATTTTAAGTATCATCATAGTAATTATTTTACTGTGATCAGAATTTATGACAAAGGACAGAAAGTATCTCTTGAAGAACACCAACATTAAAATGAGTGGTGAAAATTATGTCAGAATCTATGCAATGAGGTGGCTTCAATGATATGGTAGATTTGTATCTGTTGTTTGGTCTTACTTTGTTTACTTTTCTTTTTCTCTGAAATGGATGTTCAGTTTGCAAAAGGTAGATTGAGAGCATGGCTGTAATGTTACTTACTCTCAGAGAGGCAAAAATACAAGGAACTTGTGACTTTAGCAATAGAGGCAGTAGCTGTGAATTGTAGTTGGACATACTCCAACTGCATTGTAAACAGGCATTTCTAAGAATGAGGGTAACTCAAACCACCAAGAGCTTCTCAATCTGTTCATTTTTCACTTCAGCCTCTAACACCTTTCTAGAAGCTCATCCTTAGTTAATAACAAGCTGTGAGGCCAATGTAAAACAAAAAAAACCTTAACATACTTCAGTAGGCATCCAGACTAGATGATCTAATGATTTTCTTACTCTTAAACACTCTAGAAGTCCAAACCTGTGAAAAAGGATTTGAGAAATGAACCTTGTTTCCCATAACACTGCAACCAGACTACACTTAGCTTTCTTCTCTTTCCTGGCTGCCTTTTTGCTGTTTGTTTTTCTCTCTCAGCATATCCAGACTCCAATTAGATTACTTACCTTTTGAGAGAGAAACTGGAGCATCCAGCACAAGAGGATGTTGAGATGGACCTGCAGGCTTGCTGTGCTCTACAAAGTAAAAGAAATCAGTGGAAAACCAGATCTTGCCAAGGGTATTCAGGAGATGGCAGTGTTGCTCTCACCATCCGTCCGTGCTGCTGGAGATTTCATCTCAATCGGCCCTGTGTCAGTGGAAGTTTTCCAGGCTTTTCAGATCTCTTTTCTTTCCCCTCTCCAGTCTTTCAGCTTCTGTTTTGCTATTTTAAATTCTAATTATGCAACAGAACTGTATCCATTAAAAGGGATGTGTAATATGCATGGATAGCAACCTCAGGGTAAGGGACATGTTGAAGGCTCTCCAAAGCACCCTGAATTCAGTAGCATTTTCCCTAACAACTCCAGAATGAAATAAAGCTGTTTTCCTCTATCTGGAAATACCCAGCAGTGCCCAGGACTGCATCAGTGTTCAGTGCCAGGCATTTGAGTGACTGCTGAATGTCAGAGCAGTACTCCAGTGAAAAAAGTGTGAGTATCCATGAGCAGAAGCAGAGTTAAACAAAACTCTAGAGGATAAAGGAAACGAGGTCTGACTGATACAGCAATCAGTCACTGCTGATGTTACATAGGCAGGTGCCAGCAAGCTGGAGCAAAGCAGAATTATGTTAACATCATTCTGATGATACTTGGCATCAATTACTCACAGCAGCAAGTAATGGGAATGTCTTATTGACTCTCTTAGCTTGCAGCACTGTGAATTCATACCTGGCAATTCTGCCCTGTAGGCAAACACTCAGCCAATTTTTCACCATGTGCAGTGGAAACCAGGTGCCAGCTCCTCCACTATCCAGCTGGGAGCCAGAGGAGTTCCTGGAGTGGGAGCTAAAACTAGGCTGAGATACACAAAGATATGGTTGATAAGACTACTAACAAGGGTACCCCAAATAGTCCACATCATATAATCTGGGAGAGTATGAACAGTTTTTTAAATTGAAAATCTGTCTAAGCCTCAGCTAAACTCTAAGCACTGCTTAAATGTAAATGGATATGTCATCTTGAAGTGTGGGCTTCATGGGGATGTTTAATTAATCGATACTTAATTCATTTATGCAGAACCTTGGTTTATATGCTGTTCCACTACATCACTTGGCAGCTATCAGCAAGAACAGCTGAGCTAAATGGCTGGGACTGGCATCTGTGCTGACAAGAGTCTTGTACTCTCATATCAAGAACTGGCAGAGGGCACCTTTTCTGGTTTTGACCTTATTTAAGGAAGATGTCTGGTGTGAAATATCACAGCGCAGTCAGAACCAAACCACCACACTGATTTCAAGGTACAGAGTCTTTTCTAATGGAATCATGAAGAAATGTAGCTTTTGGTCCTTGAGAACTGGATGGATGCATATAGTCAATTTTTAAAAATAAGAATAGCAGTTTTAAGTGTGTCTGAAATTTTTCAAACTTCTACATCACCCAAATTTCTGAATTCTCAGAAAAATGTGGTTTTCTTTTTTACACTATATTTCTCTGGACATGTCAGCTTTATCTACATGACAGGAGCCAGTAGGTGTGTGAAAAAATGATGGGAAAACTCTTCCTTGTCAAAGTCTTGGTTAGTGCTGAGCACTTGCTGTACAGAAGAGAGATTTGCATTCTTCATTCCCAGGGCCTTCACAGGAGGTTGGCAGCTCTCAGTCCCTTTTAGCACCAATCCGTGGGTGCACATCTTGCTCACTAAGTCTTTTAAAAATATCATCTTTGGGATTCTCTCTTGGCCATCATCCAAACATCATCAAGTATCTCTCCATAGATTCAGTAAATAGGGGGTGAACACATCAAAACCAGTGAGTCCAGAGGGCAGCTAGAGAAATGCCAGTTTCACACAGCACACAGCCAGATCACACAACTACCTAAATCAAGCAAAAATATTCATCTGCTTTTCACATCTGAGTCACTTCAGTATTTAAGTGAAGAAAGAAGCAACAAGCAATCCGTCTACTCTGCTTCTGCAATGACAAGTACATTGCCAATTATTAAACAAAATCAAAAGACATGTAAGTATGATTCCCAAATACAGAAAAGTGAGTTACAGCAGGGAACTTGCTTGGAAAAAGTCAGTGAAGCCAATATTTTCTACTGGGAAATGGTAAGAATAGCTTGGGGGAAACACAGGTTCTTCTATCACCAAACAGTGAAATAATTCAATAAGGTTTTTTGATTTTAAAATAGAAAACATATTGTTGGCCACAACAGAAATGGAATATGGCAGGTAGGCTGCTTTTGTAGATGACTTAATTTCTAATGCCTTCTGTTATTTTTAGTATCAATATTTATAAACAGGATTATGGAACAGGCAGAAAAGTCAGGAAAATAATTTTTACAAGCCTACAATGGGCAAGATTTTGTTAAAAAAATTCCTATATGTTCTACCCCAGAAGTGTGAAAAATACTTCAGCTCTCACTAGATATAATCCAAAAAAGATCAGACCATTATTATACCACTTCCTGTGCAAATAATACATTTGATCTCTGAACAAATTAACAAAATACCTCAGATGTATAATTATTAACTGAAATAATAACTAAAAAAGTAATAAATACCAGTTCAATAAGCCTTGAAATGAGTTGCATGGAAAATGTCTCCATTTTTATTAAGTAAAATGAAAATGGTTCTAAAGGTAAAGTAGTAGATATCAGGTAAAATTTCAGTTTTGTAAGTATTTTCTAGTCCTCATAGAGTATGATGTAAAATAAAAGTTAAAATAGGCTGCAAAATATTTAAGTAGAGAAAGATAGGAGTGGAGGAAAGGGCGAAAAGGAAAGAAAAGTGGATCAATCTTGTCCCTCCCTAGGTTGAAACACAAGGGACATTTTCATGTCCAAAAATCCCATGCTTTGATGGATGACATCAGAGATTGGAGATAACTTATTGGCCGTACACAGTGTTGCTTTCCTACAGCTCAAGAAAAAGTGAGAAATCAGAAGACATCCAGTGGTGAGCCAAGGTGATTGGAAGTTGAAGAACTTGCTATATGAAGAAAGGTTTAAAGAACTGGGTTTATTCAGCCTAGAGAAGAGAAAGCTGAGAGAGATCAAATCAAATCTTCCAGCACCTAAAACATCTTTACAGAATAAAAGACAGTGCAGTGGGTACAGCAACCTATGAGGTGGGACAAGGGATAACAGGAACTTTCTGCTTCAGAGGAAATTGCTTCTCCATACACAAAAAAAAAAAAAAAAAAAAAAAAAAAAGAAAAAAACT
>JAYDZK010000001.1:34722884-34745089 GCA_034509185.1 Euphonia xanthogaster
CTTCCTTCCTTCCGCCACTTCCTTCCGCCACTTCCTTCCTTCCGCCACTTCCTTCCTTCCGCCACTTCCTTCCTTCCACCACTTCCTTCCTTCTGCCACTTTCTTCCGCCACTTCCTTCCGCCACTTCCTTCCACCACTTCCGCCACTTCTGCCACTTCCGCCTCTTTTGCCACTTCCTTCCTTCTGCCACTTCCTTCCTTCCGCCACTGCCTTCCGCCAATTCCTTTTCCCATACTGAGAAAACTTTATTAATATTTTTCTTTTTTTTCCCCTCTGAGCTGTAATTAGCATCCTAGGCTATTAATTATTGAACTATTAAATTATTCCTTTAGAATTTTCAGGTTCCTTCTATGCACAAAACTACATTCCATTCAATCCCGCTTGCTTTTGTTATTGCACACTGGAGTACCGAAAGAAAATGGGGCAGAAGAATGAAGAACAAGACACAGAAATTTGTTTGTTGACACAGAAATTCTGTTTAAGAGGAATTACCTCTATTGAATAGTAAGCTATATTTTCTGGCCTCCTTATCTAACTTGAACATGGCATAGCTATTGGTTTACTTGAAAGATGGTACAGTTTGACATCAGGCTCTATAATCTCTGTTTCATTTATCAGGGGTTTTATCCAGTTTACAAATATCTGCTCTTCTCCCACTCACAGCCATGTAGCTCAGGCCATTTCAATCATCATTAATGCCAGTGTTTTTTCTCAGGGAATTAAAGATAATGTCATCTGAAAATTCATTGTATTGCTGCCTTCATCAAGAATAACTATGCCAATCTTTTTGTATGCATTTTCTTCTCCTACCTGTTGCTTTCAAATATTATTGGTGTATCATTTCAGATACACCTCTGTGCAGTTTTTTCTTTCAAAATACATATAGACATACTGTTGAAGATCAGGCATGCACTGTAACTCAAAACCAGCTGCAGACTGAACAAAAAGTGTATCCATTGTGAGGTTATTCTAGGCCTCATTCACTGGAGATCTGGAAATCCTTCTTATACTCAGTCTGGATTTATTTAGCATTTTTCTTTTAGACATAGTAACCATCTGATGTGCTGTATTTAAAAAATTAATTGTATCATTAAAGCTTCATTTCCGTGCACTAAATAAAGGCAAATCTTTAAGGCCCTGGTTTTATGACAGGCTCTTCAGATTGCACTAATAACTCTTCTCCACAGCTTTCCCTGCTTTGATTCTCTCTTCCCCAGATATTAATGACTGCCAGACTTCAACAATCAGATGACAATTTACAGAATCCTGTACATCAGGACAAATAATCAATTTTTCTGAAAATACCACTCCAAGATTCCATTTGCCTTTTTCATATCTATATCATACTGACTTCTCTTTTCTCCTGCACCCTCTCTCCCTAAGTGCTGACATCCTGGGAAACAACAGAAATGAACATTAATCAGTAAGGAAAAAGGAGTATTTGTGGAAGGCAAGACAGAAACTTCATCACACCAGGCTTCTCACTTAGTCAATAGAGATCATGACACACCTCAGAACTCATCTGGAAGCTGCTTAAAAATTTGAACGTCCCCTGGCAGGTTTCAGAATTTCTTACTGATACACAGACAAAGCTTAGGATGACTATGGTCCTGGTTAGACTATTTAGGTTAGATTCCTAAAGACAGAAAAAATTTTCAGTGCTTGGTACAATTTCTTTTAGCCTAGTCTCCAAAATCACCAAATTATTCTTGTACAATTGCCCTTTTTTTCCTTTCTGCTGGTTAATATTTTTTACATCATTAGAAAACCTCGGGGAGTAAGCTGATCATGCTTACATCAGTTATAAAATCATTACATGAAACTAGCCCCAGCGCTGATCACTGAAGACTGCTGACAATAACCTTATGCAATTTCACACCTTCTTTTCCCATTTCACCCATTTTCCTGTCCATCTCAGTTTCACAGTAGTTTCAGCTACTATGAAACCCAAACCCTAACCCTAATTTCCGCTGTAGCACTATATCAGCACTTAACAAGCCTTAACAGAGGACATCTCCCTTTATAGAGAAAACTATTAAAATTGATGATCCCTTGTAAAAAGGGTGACACATATCTTACATTTACTTCCATACCCTTATCTTCAATTTTTTTCTTGAAAGCAAACATACTACAGAGACATGATCTGTGGATAATGAAGTCATTTCACTTCCACAAACATGTATTATATTGTATCCATTGTCCGTGTTATTCTCCAGTATTACAGTGCTTCTCCTGAAATAATGCTTTCTTTTAAAAGCACCCAAAATATGATCTCAAAATTCCCTTTAGATAAAATCCTGCTGCCAGATTTATGATTTCTCAAATAACAAGTCTTAATCCTTTGGGACCACAATCATCTGACACTGCCTTAAATTTTACTGAGGAGTTGTTCTTCCACTTTGGTTGCAGTCATTTCCATATTATTTCTTCTGCCAATTGATTTGCCTTTTCCTTCATATTCTAAAGCCTTCATCTTTGTTAAGTCTGTTATTAAGCAAACATAATTTAAAATATTTATCTAAAGTACCTGAGTTAGGAAGGCAGTAATAACTAATGAAGAGTTAAATGAAACAGAGGGTTAAATCACCCCTCAGAAGTGACTGTGCATTGTGTGAACAGGGTCTTTGGGACAATTTAGTTAGAAGCTTGAAAAAAATGAAATAGAGTCATCTTTTCTACCACTTTTATGCCAAGAAATGTTTGTTCTGGCCTAGGACCAAGATTGAATTACTTTTAATGTTGACTCAATCTGTTCTTGTTCTTCTTCATAACTTTGCAGACAGCAACGGACTTAAGCTATCTGTTTTTATTTACTTTTTGAGACTTAATTCATCTCAACTTTTACAATTTTTACTTCATTATTATTTTGGATATCCATAATACATTACCTAAATAAAATTCCTTAAGGGTTTCATAGCTCTTCCCTCCATTCCCAGTGGGAAAATTCAGTAAAAGTAGATCCCATTCCAACAGATATCATTAACTGGCATGAGAAAGCCAGAACCATAGAATAATCACCATTTTTGCTAGTGTCTCTTCTTTGTATTCGACTGTTTGATCCTGAGTGTTCTAATTTATATAATTCATTATCTTTCTTAATTTCTCAAACACCTTTTCCTCTGAAATGAGTCCTCTTTCAATAAAAGATAATGTTTATACAAAATATATTCATTTAATTAAAACTGAATAAGCTCACAGCATTTTTAGTGTCTCATTATTCACTCCAATAAAACAAAGCACATTTAATAATAATACATTTGCAGCTACTAAATATCTCAAGAAGCCATAGAGAGCTGAAAAGAAATTAAGATCCTCAAAAAACAAAGAGAAGTATGCAAAGATTCAAATGGAATAAAAAACCTGTGTTTGCACTTCTACTGATAATTGCTTTATTTAATATATGCCTACAGATTAAGAAAGGTATTTATCAAAAAAACCCCGTAACATTTATAGTATATTCATCATCAGAGAACATTTACTAGCAGTGAAACATGATTCTCTACAATATTAAATTGCTATAATAGTCCCTGGAATCATTTTTGCCTGAACTGTCCCAAATAATTTCCAGGCACAGTTGGAAACAGCATGAATCACAAAGTATTCAAAATATGCAGGTCTGGTATGATCAGATTTAACCAGCTTTTCAAGAAAAAGCAAATTAAGATTCTTCACATACAGCAACTGAAAAATCAGAATTCCATGACATTTACTCCAGTAAAGCTCCCAAGAAGAATGATGCCTTTTTATGTTTACACAGGGTCTTCTGCACAATGGCAGAATGGACAGAACAAGGACAAGTAACATAAATTATTCTTCATGCACTTCTTAGCTCCAGCCTTCATTTCAGCAGCTTTGCTTTGTGCAGGGGTCATTGCAATAGTCCATAGCTGAAGCAGGGGATGAGTTAACAGTTAGGGAGTGCAGTGCCTAAGCACAGCCATTGATCTTTTTTATTCTCTGATATGCACATGCTCAAGGAGATTAAATTTCCTGTTCCAAACGACTGCAGGTTAATCTATTTCAAAGAGTCTACAATTACTCTCAGAAATATGAGAAACATAAGGTGTTGGCATCAGAACTGGAATAGTTAGCCCAAAGTTCCATGAGGGTATAAATTACAGATACAATTTTGAGCCACCAACATGTTACAACTACCATTTTTTATCAACTACACAAATATGCAGAGCAAGCATTTCAGTAACCACCAGTATTCCCCAACAACAATTTTACTCCAAGGTGCTGGTTTTGCAGAATTTACAATAATATACCTGTTTCTGCTTCAATCAATACCAAAGAGTCAAGTGGTTTTGCTCAGAGAAATGTATTGTGGGGAGGAAAATGAATAAACTGATTGCCACACACAATAAGAGTCCTTGATGAAACATGTAATTAAAACAAGCAGGCAATTCCTTCATCAGCAAGAACATTTCTTGTTCTTGTTCTAACAGACAATTTTAAAAATTTGTCAAACATAGACTCAGAAGTCTATTGTCTATCAGAAAAGGATTCTTTCTGATTTGCTGCTCCTTAGACAGCCCACTTGTTCAGAGTAAAAATAGCAAAAGGGTTCAGAGCACTTTCTGAACCAGAACCCTGCAGAGTACGTGATGGATTGAAACTGCCATCACTTTTAGTCCAATTCTATTGCACTCTCTGGGCTACAGAAATAAAAATGTTGATAAAAGGAAAGGATTTGGGCTCTATCAATAAAGGCAGTCATGACTACAAGTGCTACTATTTGGGAATGGTAATTCTTTTAGCAAATTACTTAAAATGATGTATATGAGCACTAGCTAAGGTGATTGTACCTGGATGCTAGATGCTATTCAAATGCATAACAAGAGAGAGGAAAACCTGTCAGTGCAAATAAGTAGACAGCAGAATCACAGCAAAGGCAGAGTTGCAGAAAAAAACTCAAACCAATTCTTGCCTGTGAAAGAAATATTCATGTTGCAGTTGAGCAAACTGGCAATGCGTGTGTTCACAAATTGTCAGGACAGAGCACCATACAGGCACAGCACTGAGTCAAGGCAATGTAGCTCAGACTGAAAACTAGTCTGAAGACCCAAGGAGTGCTTTTTCCACTGCTCTTTTATTCACATATAGGTCTGGTAACTCTGCTTGGTACTTTTTCAGCTGCAGGACTGGGTGTTTTGGTACTACTGACTTTCTACTAGAAAAGTTAGATATCTTGCTAATATGTAGTTCATAAGTATTTGGTAAACAATTCTTGATTGTTTGTAAACTGCTCATAACTTTAAGCAGTATGTGATTAGAAAGAGTGCGGCAGTACACTCACTTTCTTACTACAAGATCTTTCCCATCAGAAGGTGTAGCTTGGTAACTTTTTTGTAGACTTTTCAGTTGGAAAGATTATACTGGGTCAGTAACCTCATCGTGGGCCTTAGAATAATATATTTTATACATAGCACATTTCAAGCAAAGTCCTTAAATAGATCATGTTCACAATCTGACCAATTCCCTGTGCCTCTGAGATATGTAAATACTTGGTATGGTGCCCCAAATACTTTTTAAATTATATTTAAACCCAAAGCAATCAGTCTAATTATTTATTCAGCAAATTTTGCATGCATGGCAAATTGCTGATCTTTGAAGTCAGAGCATCTTCTTACATATTGATGCACATTAACAAAATAGTTTCACTGCAAATTCACTGTTGCTATTTTTGGAGGACAGTAAAAATAGTCTTTGGGCATATTGTGTCTCACCTATGGATGTCCACAACTATGGGCAGTAGGGGATAATACCACAGCAAATTCCACCAACAGAAAATGAAAATGCACAAACACCCATTCTTGCTATTTTGAAAAACATTTCCCGTTAAAAAAGTCCTCTCCATTCACCATAAAATATTTATCTGTTTTCCACAGAAAAAATATGAGGAAAGCATTATAAAGATATGTTTTCACACTTATGTAGAGAACAAAAACACACACAAAAATCTCCCAAATATTATCATCGTTACAAGTATGATTTTTTACAAACACCCCTACAAAACTCTGAAGTAATTACTAATTTCTTGCTTGTGCAATGAAACAAGTAGCACCTCTACCATGATCATATCAAAATGACACATCTTGCCAGAGAGAAGCCATCAGCTTATGAAAAGGTATTAACATGATGGATTTGAAGAGTCATTTGATAGAGCAAAATTCAGTCATTTCTACTTGACATATTCAGCACAAATCAACTGCTTATAAATGCAAACACCGCTCTGAGTTACTGCTGTATTCCATAGTTTGCTTTAGCTTGAAATTTAGCTGTGTCTTCAATAATACTGAGAGCATCTCACTGCACTTTCACTTCTGGTCTGAAAAACTACTTCAGGTCTTGTGTTACACATACAACAGTTGAAGGAGCCAATGTGGCACCTCCTGTATAGTAACAGGTCATGACCATCACTATGAAAGACAGCCCAGTCCAATGAAGAATAAAGGTCTGAGAAAAAAGATAGGCACCATGGTTGTCCTCCAGTATAGTATGCCAGCCTTTGGGCCTTTGATTTCCTAGTAATAAAATTATATTAAATAAATTATAAAATTAATGAAGCATTTCAGGGCCTGTAGATGGCATTTTCTGAATAGGAGCTAGGGTATATGAAGTACTCATGCCTAGAAATTCTATCAGTGAAGCAATTAGTCTTAAGCACCATTGCTGTTTCTGCAATTTGTTTCTCTTAATCCTGAACTCTTTTGTTTCTCCTTCACCTAGACCTTTGGTGTTCTGCTTCCTCTTGCTAAGCGCCCTTTTAGCACTCATATCCTATCTGCACAGAGTTCACTCCTGCCCTTCCATAGCCCACCTGATAAGATAATCTGTAATGAAATAGCTGCAAGTGGCATTACGTCGTGCTCATGTCTTTGAGCCAACATCTCAGCAGGACAGACAGGACAGGGAGAGCACTGCCAAATCTGGGCCACTTTGTTCCAGGTTGTCTGACAGAGAATGTCAACACTCTACTGTTTTAAAGAATCTGTCTACCTTTGGCCAGTTTTCTTTATGGACATGACTGCAAAATGCTGAAATACTATTTCCTGGGAAGACTCTGATGATTTTTAATTTTTTTAGTACACACACAGATGCTGCCCCTTATCCTCCAAACCCTTCAATCATGCAAGTAAAAACTTACCTTTTACTTCAGCTATATATTAAAACTTAGGCTCTATAAAGCTTGATGAAGCTGTCCATATTGCAAATGTCAAATGAACTTTCGGATTTGTGTAGGAAAACATACTTTAAAATTCTATAGGGCCCATACAGCAAACAGGCCCTTTAGGAGGACTTGCACCTGTATTTTAGCTGGCAGTATAATTAGGTCCCATATGGTTAATGAAATGTAACATGTCAGTACTTTGTAGGCTGAGATTTGTCACATGGAGGTGTTGAATGTAACACCCACTCTACCAACTGTTCAAGAGGAGAAAAAAACCAGAATCAGATAAAAGCTTTTGTGTAAAAGAGAAATAGGAACCAGCCTTACAAGTTTCATTTTCCCATGTTTCTAGTGTTCTCTTCCTCTTTTCCAGGGGACCTATGTCAATCAAGATACTTTTCTCAATGTTTCAGAGCACCTTCTCTAAGGGCACAATCCCCTGCGTGTTTGGTGATAGAAACATGTATTCAAACTGCATGTCTGCGTGTTTCTCTGCCCCACATTGCAAGTAGTGTCTCAGTGTCCCTTCTCTCCAAAGTATTGCTCCTCATAACGCTTCCATCACACACTTGAAATGTGGGTGTTTGGAATAAATGCTTCAAAGACACCCATGTGTGCCAATGTTCAGCCTACAAAATGCCAAACCATTTTAAAATCATTAAGCAGGCCCCTTGCAGATGGCTGCAGGCATGTCCCCACCAGGCTACAGATGGGACTGCAGGCACACCCAAAGCAGCTCTGATCCAGCCTGTTGTGCTGAGATGCTCAGCTCCAAAGTGTTGTGCCCCATGCCATACTTCCCAATGGACTAATGAGTTTGAGCACAATGCTGCAACAGTACAGCGCAAATGTGTATTTGAACCAGTCTCTCCATCATAAGATATTTGGCATGATATCTACAGCTTCATCAGGGCCACAGAGATAGTCCAGAAGAGCAAGCAACTGGATCTCACTTCCATGTAAACCATCCCAAACTCCCTTCTCCAGTAGCCACTCCACTCTCCTGCTCTCCATGCCTGTATTCTCAGGCTGACTTTCCTGGTTTGGGGGATTTGATTTGACTGCCGCTCTTGAAGGGGGCTATAAGAGAGAGTGCTGTTTTTCCATCCACAGATACACAAGTTAATCTAGCAGCAAAGGCAGGTCCCCAGCACAGAGTAGAGGACACAACAAACTTCCCTCTCCTAATGTGGCTGAGATGAACATGTGATGAACATGCCATCACGTGCAATTGCCGAGGCTTCACCATAGCCTGACATGGGCATATCTGACCATAAGTGACTGAGGCTCTTCTCAGCACTTTGTCTCCTGTGCCAGATCTATTTGCATGACACTCCTCCACAAGCTGGAGGAAATGGAAAATTAGTAAATCTAGAGGTCAAGCAACTCTCACTTCTCAATAAAACTCCATGGCAGGATGTTGTCATAACTATAAAGCTTACACAGCTCAGTTGAATCTAAGGTAGCTTACCAGAAGATACTATGTGCCTAGCCCATCCCAGTCATTGCAGCAGCCTGTGCTCTATGCAAAGCCCATGAGGTTGAGATCTCTGAATACATGCTGCACCAGACGTTTTATTCTGAACATCTTAAGTGTGATGACAGACACGCTTTACATAAATACCTTTGGATTAAGAAAAATAAAAAAGGTCCTCCATAGAAATTCTGTCTTGAGTGAACAAAATCTTCAGGTCCATACCCAGTAAGACACAGACCATCTAGATATCACTTTCTTTTCAGGAGGCATGAACATGCCAAAATAAGAAGCTGAGCATTGAAATACCCTGCACAGTGGTCTTTCAAGGCAGATATTTAAGCCAGGGAAAGAGAGTATCTGATCCAACTTTATTTTTTTTTTTAGACCCTTTAAATTTGAGGTTTTCTCATACTTTCCCTTTAGGACAAGAAATAGGTCAGACAAATTGCTTGTCTTTTTGCATATGCATAAAAATGAGCAAGGTAATTTCACATCCCACAGTGCTGCCAGAATGAAAAAAACCAAAGTAACCATTTTTATACATAACCACGATTGATGACGTATGGAAAGCTTATATTGGAAAGATAATATGTACTCTCTCACAGTTCTCTTTTGGGCACATATCTTAATCTTTTTGAACGCTTCTGTTAATGTGAAAAGTATTTGAGTCCTGTACTTCTATGTGGTCTAGCTGGAAGAAAAAGGAAGAACTACTTGCAAAGGCAACCTCACGTTCTGTTCTACTCATAAAACCAAATGAACAGTGCACACAATACTTATTTTCCTCCCTGGACTTCTTTGGAAACCTATGATAAAATTTGTCTCTGAGATGCAAAGATATCATGGAAACGAGAAAGGAGCTGACACTCACTGCTTTTTCTCCATCAACACAGATATAAGATCCCATTCCAAACTTCCAAAGTTTGAAATGGGAATGGAGTTTTGCTCATTTTTCATGCTTAAATATAGCTTCACTCTTTTGCTGTCAGGATACAAGTCTGCTGCCTGTTCAGCAGTGCTCTCAGATCATGGGCATTGACAATTTTTTCTGCAAGTTAAGGAACACGCCCAAGAGCATGTCCACATCCTCCCTAACTGCTCACTCCTCTTCCTTACAAGAACCGTATCTGAAGACACCTGATGGTGTTGGATTCCTCAAGTGCAACAGGTATTGTGTTCAAGAACCCAATCCTAACGCAATTGAGACTCAAGTTGGGTATGAAGCCTGTTGAAAGTAAAACAGAGGAAGATTTTCAGTTTGTCTTTCACCTTCAATGCTTTGCTTGCATGTGAAAAAAAGTCCTGTTTTTCACTAAATGCCAAATCTGCAAATTTAACCACTGTAATACACTAAGCTTTAAGAATGTAGACTTGTTGAAAAATATATCTATTTAGAATCATATATTTTAAAAGGAGAATATAGACATTAAACCTGAACTTTAGAATACATCTGGACTAAGTCTGGATTCTCTAGGTGAAAGAACTTTAAAAATACTGTGTAATTTTGGCGGCCTTTATTTTATCCAGGGCTCAGTCTGCATTGATTGATAGTCAGGGTCACATAAAGCAAAAGTTTTAGAAATTTCCAAATCAGTACATCCTGTCATTTATGAAATTATCTACCTGAAGTTGCTCCGTAATCTTATTTTGACCAGGGAGGGATAATTGCAAAAAAAATCATACCTAACCATGGGAAGCAGTAAAGAATTAATGCAACCAGAAAAGAAATAGTGGGTTTAAAAAAAAAAGCAACACTGAACCTTGAGAATGGTGAGATAGTAAGCCAGATAAGCAGAAGCTATGACAAGAGGGAGGAAGATAACTGTAAAGGGAAAAATCAACAGTATATATTTGCAGGCCACCCCTGAATTGGTTTGCTAATAAGGTAAGAAATATCACTTGTGTGCTGAAGTCCTGCCTGGCCTCAAGGTGTAGAAAATAGAATATCAATTTCCCTTAGAGAAAGGGTACATGTTCTTAAAAATGAATTTGACAGAATTGGAAAGATTTATACAAGAACTATAAGAAAAACTCAGCATCTGGAAAAGCCAGTTTACAGAAGTGACAGGAGAACTAGAGCTCTTTGGTTTCACCAAAATACAGGTTAGAACAATGCCTGGGAAGAGAAGATTTTCCCTGGAAGAACTTATCATAGTAGAGGGCTTTGGGTTGGAGAAAACAGCTGGTTATTTCATTTGAAGAATGAGTAATTCACAGTCTGAACAGACTACCTGATAGTGAAATCAACTCTGTCTCTATATGAGGTCCTTAGGTGAAGATGTTCTGTGTGTATTTTCATAAATAATGTTTTAGCCTAAGTGACAACTACTAATAACTAGCTGTCATTTCATTACCTATCCTACCCAGCAGAAATAAGATATGGAGAACAGATTTCTATAAATTCAAACCAGGGAAAGGTGAACATGTTCTTTGATTCAGCCATGTGTGATCAACCATCGTTTATATATATGCTCGCCTTATGCGCTCCAGAATCTCAGTCTTGGACAACTGAATTGTCTGCTGTAGCTATCTTCACTGAAATTTCCTAGATTCTTATCACAGTCCCCTCACTATTATTTTGCACCTTTCTTTTGGCAGTACTTACTCTATTCTTCCTCCTACCCCCCGTAATGTCAACTAGAAAGTTAGAAAAAATCTATGTCAAGAAGAAAAGGTACAAACAAACCATGTAATCCTAGCTAAAGACAAATAGGAGGCATCTGACTAGATCACAACAGACTGAGGGACAGCCTGTGGAATTTTCCTCATGCTTCCATTGTTCTCAACAGTTAGGTTGGAATTTGGCCACGGGACTCATTCGGTGTGATGGTTTACCATCCTCCCCAGATATTATTGTTGCAATTTTTCAAGTATATATTGCACTTTGAGAAAAGCCATTCCCCACACATTGTTTGTTTGCCCTTTGACAATGTAATTGATTTTATATGGAGGCTTTCACATATATCACCTGGACCATGTATCTGGCCAGCCATAAATGTTGTCAGACTTCCAGAAAGAAAAATCAAATCCCTCAGGAACGGAAATCTTATGTACATTCTTTTCCAGTCAGTATATTCAGAATTATGAGTTGCATTATGTTCATTTAAAAACAAGGCAGTGATTTATGAGGAGTATTGTCTGCAAATTCAGTTGCCAAGGTAGATGGCAACTGTTCTGTTAATAACCTTCCCAATCACTCCTTTAATGTATACACATACAATATAATGATATAAACACCATGCATTACAGCATGGGCTACTTCCATATCACGAGCCTGCAATCAGATATTAGTAAGATGGATGCAACGTTATTCTCTCTCCAGTGGCTTTCAAACTAAATTAAAGTAAATCTATAATTTTTGGCTCCCCTCCAAGATCACTGTCTCCTGCATGATTCAAGGATCAGCTAGTCAGAACTGCCTTAGGGAAGGCGGAAAAGTTTAAAAGATCCAGCACAAGCCCTTTGCCCTTTCTTAGCTTTCGAAGAAATCGCAAATTAGCTCTTATAGGCACAGGAAATATTCTTAATGTATGGACCAATGTAACTATCTATTCTGCTCCTTAAACGCTCAGAAATTTTCACATTTTGAAGTAACATTGATTTAATTCCTGCACTATTAAGCTGCCTACCATGTGGTTTTGATGCATAACGATACTGACAAGAGCAATACATCCTCTTTTTTCCTTGTTTCTGTAGGAAAGTAAATCCTACTTTCTTGCAAAGTCTTTTCCTACCTGTGGTTTTAAACTAATACTCTGAAAAGTATGTTCTAATCCTAGTCCTTCTAATGGTGTTGGATAGCTTTTTTCTCTCTCTCTCTCCCCTTGTTCCTGGCTCTCATCTCAACAGTGTTCTGATCACCTCTGTATTCTCAATAACAGAATATATTTCAATGAATATGAAACAACGCTTTGGGAGTTTTTTAGGTTTGGTGGTTTGGGTTTTTTTATGTACATATAAATTTAGTTTTGACCTTAAAATCTATGAAATGTTACTTAACAAGTTAATGATTTAAATTTCCTTCAACTAGGTAATATATATGAAAAAAGAAAAACATACAGTTTGAAGAATAAGGAACAAAATATTCAGAAGTACCACGAATGTTTTCAAATAGTGAGTAATGGGACCTTGTTTATCATCTTCTCCTTAACTATTGGATTCATTTTGGATACATTTCAATATATCCAAAAATGTTTAAGTTGTGTACCGGATTGGTAATACAAGACATGCTAAATAAAATGGGATATAAGGGAAACTTCCAGCTCTTTCTTGAATAAAACACCTTTTGTCAAAACTGTTAAGGAACACTAATATCTGTGAAGAGCAACTAAAAGTGAACACAGTTTAGAACAAAGATCTCATTTGATTTATCAAATTATCATTTATCAACTCTTAATATAAACCCATCAAGCAGTTTATTTTGACCAAATTCTAATTTTTTCAGAGCTATTAGTCACTAAAAAATGTTCCTATTTTAGCTTTGAATTATTACTTGCGACAAAAATTACTTCAGGAAATGTATTTTTTTAATTGCATGGAATATCTGTTTTCCAACCAGGTCTATAGCACATAGTTTTTAATCTCAAAGACAAAATATCAATGAGGGATACAGAAAAGGAATCACTGCCATTACCCTTAGGCATCTGATAACACATATTAGAAAAATCATCTTTGATAAAACCGCTCTGATCCAGTAAGCACTGTGTGGTGAAACTTTATTTTCTGAAAGATTTCCAAATCTCATCAACTTTATAGATCCTTCCCTGACTGAAGAGGTGCAGCCTGGGCACGGGGACAGTAATTGGGCTATTTCCAGGCCTCGAGCAGTGCAAAAGTGAAGATGAAGCTGGAGGTTGCTGGACTCCCATTGTTTCTTCTCAGTGAAGGCAAGTTTCATGACACTGAAACTTTCACTGAGTTGCTATAGAGTCTAAGTGGCTGGAAAAGTGACATGAAACACTTAGTCCCTAAAAAAAGGAAGCAAAGTGACATTTTGACAACCCAAATGACCTGCTCTTAGCTAGGTCCACCTTCTGTCATTCATTTAAAAATTAATTTTCTTTTTAAGATTTAGAATAGCCCACTTCCTTGCTCATGTTCCTTTTGCAGTCTTGTGGTAGTTTCCCTAAGAATTTTCATCCCCATTACACTCACAGAATGCAGAATATGCCCCTCACTTTATATTTTTATGTCAGCCAAGATCCTTCACAGCAGGTGTGTCTGGCCTGAGCAGTGTTAAAATGTTGTCTGGGCAGTCACTCACTGCAGAGCAAGACAAACATTAACTCAGTGTTTCTTCACATTTCTGTCTCAGTATTCCCAGCTGGCAGAGAGCATTTGCTCACTTTTCACAATTGGGATACTGTGATCAATATTTAAAATTAGGCAAGGAAATGGCTACCTCTTTCAGATGTCAATATTCAATAAAAATGACCAAGCAACAGGATAGGACAGGAACTTGAACTGGGTATTTTTTCCCCATATTTTCTATCAGATGAGAGATATTTTTCAGTTTTGCTAGACAATTAATATGATTAAGAGAATATCAAATTGTGATAACTCTGATCTCAAAATTTATGTTTGAAACAGTTTAAAAATAATTTCAGAAAAAACTCCAAACACATAATTATTTTTACCCAACAGCAAAAATAAATATTGCTGGAATAGAACACTTTCCAATCTTTAGACAGGAAATCTTCAATTTTCAGGAATGGCTTTTTAGAAATAGATTCGTCTGCAAATAAAAATATTTTCATGGACTAGCACAGACATTCTTGGTATAATATTTCAACATGGGGTCTTTTTTCTGCATATAAAGCATGAAAAAAATTTCACCTCTGCTTCAAATAAAATTAACCCAAATTTCAATTGTATTACTTTGTGAAGAGCAAATAGTATTTTTGACAATGATACAATTGTTGTCTCTAAAGGAGACAAATCTAGAGTCTAAAGGAAAGACTTCCTATAAGTATTTTGTTCCTGGCAACTGGTTTAACATCAACTTGTTGCAGTTCTTTCATTCATTTCTTCCTCCTGTTCTCACAGACTATGACTAATTTTGATTTAGCTTTTTATTTGGGAGCAAAGGATGGGGGCAAAAAAAGTCTTTTAACCAGACACATTTGAACAAAAATGAAAGGAACTGTGTGAAATAACCCTTATGTGCAGGGAAAAAGAGGTCTGCTTTCATTATACTTGCCAGATTACATCCCGAGAAAATGAATGTGAACCACCTCTTTATATGCACTTATGATTAATTTAATTGAAGGAAAGTGAAGTCAAACACTTTGAGGACTTTGAGGATGAGTTTCATTCAATGTTTACCTGCAGAGCTGCCTGAAGAAAATGTCAACAAACTGTCTTATTTCTTAAGGCTGCCTTCAAAAGCAAATTACACTTTTTACATAACCAGCATAAATGCCTCCCTTGCCACCCCCAATATATTTGGCTCATTGTGTTTCAATTGTACCCCTGTACAGTTCTATTTTTCCAGCATACATTACCTCTTCACCCCATTCAGTGCAGCAAAAGAAGTGGTTTCCAAAGGCAATGAAAATTGCCTTTCTAGTTATTAATTCATTTGACTCCAGGCAAATTTTAAGCAGATATTCTCAGGGATTGATCTTGTCTCTGACTAGGAAGGCCTGATCCAAGTGTCAGTCTGCTTAACAGGAGGGTACTGAGTTCAAACTGGCTTTCAGAATGAGGCTTTCAAACCTCAGAGACTGGAGAAGAGAAAATTGCACATATTTTTCTTTGAACTTTCAAAAAGACCAGGGAATGCTTTCATATGGGAAATGAGGCAAACAGGCAACTCTGTCTCTTTCAGAAGCCAACCACCCTCTTCCAGATTTCTCCCACCATTTTTGATTAACTGTGGTGTCAAGTGGTTAAGCAAGAAAAGGCTGAGAAAAATCCCCATGGTGCATGGCCTGCCTGCATGCCAACCATCACCACCCAAAAACACTCATGCAAATTTCCCTCTCTACACTTTCCTGTGAGCATTACTTTCCACAGAGGTGGGCAACAAAAAAGGATATCAAACATTCTTGCAGGACAGTGAAACTAAATTAGGGGCTTTCTCTCTGCTGTGCTACTTTTCCTCAGACAAAAGCACACACTGAGTTCTCAGCTGCATTATTGACTTCCTGTCTGTCTGCAAAGTTGGTTTAAGAAGTGAATGTTGGTTTAATTTTAAGGAAAGTTTGTTTAAGCTATGCTCCTACCACGGATGTTGAAAAAAATCTGTAACATCAACTGAAAGAGTTGGATCAGTAGGAACTTCAGCACACCCTTGCATGCCCATTGTATAATTCATAAATTTTGAGGCAGTTGCTTCAGGCTTTGAGTGATAGGTCCTTGATACAAGGAGTTTCACATCCCAATTTCCCTCATTCCTGCTCACTACCAGCTCCCTGCCATGCCCTGCTAACTTGTCTGTTCATGGTACCACGCGTGGACTGAACCTCAGAACTGATATGGCTTTTTGGAAAACAGCCCTCACTGTGCATGAAAAAGTTTTATTTTGAAGCCAGGTTGGTTCAGAGTACAGTCCCACAAGTGATTCAGTGTAAGAAAGAGTTGAAGAGAGGGGGAAGGTGATGATAATGATTCCTGACAGAGCCAAGAAAGACAGAGTTACAACCCAAGACTAAGGCTTGCAAAGATTTCTGATTTGCCTATGTAAAATACGCTACAGAAATATGTCTTCTTTTTAATGAGAATTGTCATTCATTTGTTGCTCACATTTTCTATTGAAGGGATTGAAGAACCTTCCTCCTAAAAATTACAAGAGCTACACTGACAGCCGTCCTTGCTACCTCCCCATTTTTAGGAAAAAAATTTACTTTTAGAGGTCACATGTAAACCTATAGGCATCACCTAGTTTAATTTGCAATGCTAAATGTCAAAGGAGCAAAGCTTGCAAGAATCTGTCAATATTTTTTGTGTATTTTAAATTGTGTAAGTAAGTCTTAAGTAAGGATTTAACAACACAACTACAGATCAACCTTCCAAAACATTAGTCCACTGCAGACAAAGATAATTAGTCAGTTCATAAGGAAAGGTTCAAACGAGAAGCTTTTTATTATGAAACTGTTGATGTATGCCAGGCTTTTCTTACAATAGACCCAAAAGAGACCTATAAATTTATCTGCTGATGAGACTATCAAAGGAAAGAAACTAATAGGCTTTTCATGTCTCTTTCTTGCTCTCCATCCAGCTTTGGAGGAGAGGATCCAACCTCTCCATGAAAATCATTCACAGAAGCCAAAGATCATATTGATCAGAATATGATCATAAAGATCAGAAGAATCTGGTTAATAAGCAAGTTAATGAATGAAAATTAGCTAAAGATAATGAATGTAGCTGGCCAGAACTACCTTCTATGTGCAAAAAGAAGGACTACTTTCTATGGGATCTTCTGGGATGCTACATCAGTAAAAATCTCAAGGAGCATAATTCAAAATTTTTTCTGTTTTGAAATAATACCTGTGAATGTAAGACACTGAATTGAGTGGCATATTTAGAATGTTATAAGCCAGAAGATGTCACAGTAAAATGAAAAATAATTATAATATAAAGAAATAAACATATGATCTCTCTTTTGCTTATTTACTCAATTCCTTTTCTTTAGGATTAATATATATGGTTTTTAAAAGGTGGTTTAAAAAAAATGCAAGGGATAACATGTGCCATAGTCCTTAGAAAGTGCCTTGAAAATCATACATTGTCACATTCCAAAGAAGTATCTTGATCAGCTGGTATTTTTTTTTATTCCATCATAAATACCATCTGTTCTATTGTAATAAAACTTTGATGGTATTTACCTGGAGAGTCTATTCATCACCCTTACCAGATTATGCAACTAGATGATAGGATCATAAGATTCACCTGAGTTTAATGTTATTTCACTGAAGTCCAATACTATATTGCTGTAAATACGCGATGAGTGAGGTTTCAGGTTTTAACAATACTTCACCCACCATAAGCATTTTAATAATGGCAGAAGCAGGTACATATATAATTTTGGTTTTGTCCTTCTTCACATTCAGCTCTTATCTCATTTACTTCTCATCTTGCCCACAGCATCTATCTCCCACTCCAGCCCTTGTGTCCCTTCTTTCCAGTGCATAGTACAAAGTTCCTCTCCTGTAAGATTAATGTGCCATATGCTACCATCTGCTCCAAAGAGTGTCCCCAGAAAGTGAAAAAAGTACATATTTTCACTCTGTGAAGAATGAGACTTTGCTATAAGCATGACTATTCCCACACTGAATATAAAAACAGCCCATCTCAATAAGGAGAGGTGTAAAAGTTGTTTATTGCAGATATTAGATGAGTCATCAAAAGTATTTGGGATATAAAATCCTATGCTATTGTTAGTGGCATTATTTTTGACCATGATGTTATTCATACATATATGTGAAGGGTGGGCTGCACACCTAACCATGCCAAAAGCATCAGCTGGCACAGGATACCCTCACTACATCATGTCATGTAGAGTGATTCATACACTGTTTTGAACACTGAAGTTTTAGATTAAACTGTTACTGTATTCATGCATCCCCATACAAAAAAAGTTTCAGCTATTTACCAGCTCACACTATCATGATGGAAAAACAGTTGCAACAATCTGCATGCAAATTCTAACTTTTCTTTTATTTAATACTGCAGAATAAGTTCTCTGCATATCTGTAGGAGGAAAGACATCTCGACATTATACCATTGGACCAGCATCCCCTCAGAAGGGGCTTTGAATAGTATAAAGCCTGCCAGAGAAACATACTCAGTGTGTGGGAAGGGCAATCTGCTCTCTATTGGTTGTAATAAAGCCAGCAGCATCTGCCACTGTTCGGCAACGTCACCACCACTACTCAATCTCTTAACATTTTTTATTCTCAGTTTGTATTCTGAGCCTGCCATTCAGCATCTGTCTAATTGAACAGAGGCAATGTGGTGAGGTCCTAAAACTCATCACAGTACTTAATTCCATAAAACTCCTTGAACGGTGGTGTCATTAGGCGAGGCCTGACGAAACTTGCTCTTAAGACAGTATCAAATTCTAGTAACTTCTTGTAAGATGAACTCGATTCTATCAGTACAAGGAATAATGAAATCAAGTGCATTTTCTGTAGCATTTCCTTTTAATCACATACTCTTCTGAATGCTGGATAAAAGGCTTAAGCTCTATATCAAAAAAAATAAAAGAGGAAAGCAATTTCGCATACACTTCTGATTTTCTGGACACCTGATGGAGCATAAATGTGTGAGGGAATTCAAGGAAACTTCCCTTGCTCTCTCCCAAAACCAATGCCCATAGGCAGAGGAAGAAGTGGTGCAATACTCCATGGAGTACTGTAAAAAGGGTAAAAAGATATCTATTTTGAGGAGCTGTAACAACTTGCATACAAATATTACCTAGAATTGCATGTTTTCTAGTACCTGTGCCACTCTGGCTCAGACATTAAGCAGGAACACATTCTGACTCAGCTACAGTTTCAAATGATGATTTAGCTCTCATCTGCACTAAGACCAGATGCTTTCTCACTACCCATGGACTCGAAAATAGTCATAATTATTATTCTAAATATTAGCAGATAAAGAAAAATAAATGTCAACTAAATTATATTGAGTTTGGAGACTACAGATCAAGCACTTTTAGCAATGAGCGGCCCTAGAGCACACACCATCCCGTGTGTTTCAGCAGTTGACAACATGATGCTACTCCAGATGCTACTTCAGACCCAGAGAGAATGTAAAGTTATTATTAAGTAAAGTCTATACTGTTGACAGCTGCCTGGCAAAAATCCAACAACATCAAACTATCATCATCCATTAATTAGACCACATCAGAGTGTTTCGAAGGCATTTCTATGTGGTAAAAAGTCACCTCTTACCTTCGGTGTGTACAGCAGAAACGTAGGTCCAGTTATAGCGTTTGACAATGTCCACCATCGCCTTTGCTTGCTGTGCATCAGAGGGCACCACTCTCATAAAATACTTGAACAGAGTTTTGTCGCTTAGGTCCATGCTTGTGGCAGAATAAGCAATCTGAGGTATATTGAAAAGCTGCAACAAGTTCTGGACCTGGATAGCAACGGAGCTGGAGCCAGGCCCAATGACACCAACAATAGGTTTCTTGGAGCGGAAAGACGATGATGATCCATCCACACATCGTACCATCCCTTCTTCTTCTTCCGAAGAAATGAGAGAGTCCCTTATAAACTCAATGCTCTGCTCCAGAGCCACAGCAGAATGCCAGCAGGAGTCCCTTATTTCACATCCTAATGTTATATTTGGCAACAGTGTGGGGTCCAAATTAATTCTGTCAAGGGTATGTAGCATTGCCTCCACTCTCTGAATACCATACTGCTCTCTTACCTCTCCACATTTCCTCTCGTGAACTTTGTCAACGGTTGGTTGGTGATGGACAGAGAATAGAGCTCCAATGATAATATCACCAGGCATGTGTGCAACCACTCTTCTCTCATTTGCCTGTGCTGAAACCAAAAGCCCAGAGTTCCCACAGACATCTTCCTTCAACAGCAGGATTGCAAGGAACAGCAAAAGGACCATTTTAGGAATTTTTAGGCTGGTAGAGACAACATGATGGAAAAATGTTGGAGAGCTGGTGAAAAGCAGTTATCAAATCTTCTGGATAGAAGGAGCACTATGCTGATTGTTAACCAGGAGTTGGCATCTGCTCTCTAAGGAGTCACCATCATCTCCAAGTGGACAGCTGTGCAGAGCTGCACATGAGGTCATAATCCTCATACCCTTCAAAAATTAATAAATAAGAGAAAGATCTTTAAAATTATTTATAAAGTCAGCAAAATATATCTTATATATTAAGATACAAAATCTTACACTCTTTTCTAAAATTGCACCTATTTCTACAGTGATCAATGCCTGTAATACATTGTCTACTGCATATGCTTGCTTTCATCGTCTTCAAGCTGGAAAACTTTACCTCACTTGAGTGTTTTGCAATCTTGGGCTTGTACTTCTGCCGGTTTAAATCAACTTCTTTCTTTTTGACAATCATGTTTAAAAATTCTTTGGGGAAATGTTTTCAAATGCCCGGAGGCTTGGCAAGTAATTAGTTCTACAGAAGAAAGGTGTGTTGCTATTTCTAATACGTCTTCGAAAACAACTCCCTTTAATTTCAGAAACTTTCTATATCTCTAATATACATATGCTACATTAATGTACCCTGGACTGCACTCTATTATCCATTCCAGCACTAGGAAACTGCTGTTGACACACAAAGCTGTTATTCTAAGGAATGCAGAATGTATAAATCTGGTTTTATTTTCCAAGATATGTTAAATAAGTTGGCTTTTAAGCAAGATTAAGAAAACTGTTTCTGTTATTAATATTTATATTTGTTTTAAGCAAAAAAATAATAATTCTAAAACAGCAAAGCAATGAAATTATTTTAATCTTTTTACATCCTTACTTCAGAAATCATCAAAAAGAAATTTGAAAAATTCTTATACTGTACACAAACCTACAGACTCCACTGGTATCAAGAAGTCAACACAAACACTGTACAGATGCACTAATCTCCAAAATATTTGATCAGCTACAGTTACCTATAGACTGAAATGTAATCTGCACTCATCTTCACTGTTGCTGAAGGATAAATAAATAAATCAGCAAACACTTCGCATCTTGGGCTGTGGTTAACCTGTGGAACTAGAAAATATATTTGAAAATGTTCTGCACCTGGCAGTGGATTTACAGAAGAAGGTTTCCAGTTTTAAATATGGTGCTTAAACAATTGTTTGCCAGGTCTTGATCCCTGAGCACATTAAATACCATCTCACCTGCCAGTGAATACATTGGTAGTACAGAAAGGTAAGTGCACTTTTAAATCTAAGATGCTGGGCTACGTGAAGAACCAATATGCCCAATTTCATTTTTAACAAAACAACAGAAAAATTCTGTTTTTGCAGAAAAACAGTCTCAGTTTTATTGACATAAATCTTTTAATGCAATAAAAAAATTAAACATTTCATACATTTCAGACACCACCAATCACTTCTAATCCATTAACAATGACTCTAAAAGAGCCTACATATTGTAAAGTGAAAGAAATCACAGCCATTGAAAATCTACCTCTGTTTCTTCAAGTTGAAAATCTCACCGGATTTTTATCTTGAATTTACTCCTCACAGCTAGTTCATGCAGTATAGTGACACAGTGAAACTCTTCCTGATTCTGAAGATGAGACACACAAATATAAAAACATTCTTCTGCTTGATCCTAGGCTTTCTCTAATATTTTACCTTGATGTATAAATTGTAAATTATTTTCACAGAGAAGTGAGTTTGCGTGAGTATTCTCAAATAAAATGCAAATCCTTAAAAAGAGGAAACATTTAATATTTAAATGTTAATTGCAACATCATTAAGTTAATGTAATATTAATTTTAGTAATATAAAGTGCAAATAATAAAATAAGTTTCAGACAACCATAAAGCAGTTCAAGAAGGTTTGGGTTTTTTTATTCTGTGAAGAGTTGGCTTATCAATACTGCAACCCTTTGCC
>JAYDZK010000001.1:34745189-34769328 GCA_034509185.1 Euphonia xanthogaster
TGCAACCCTTTGCCACTAAGGAATAACAGCAATTCAGTTCAGGTTAATTAGTCCCTAACTACAGACTATCACTATTGCTTATGTCTTGCAATTATTTATTCCATCACTCTGAAGTTGGCACCATATAATTTGAAACAGACAAAAGAATGAACTATGGGGACATCCTTGTATAAGATCAGAGCTCCTAAATTCCTATACCTTTAATTAATTGAATTTGTTATGACTTTAATTTTTTTAAAATTATTTATATACTTACTAACATTTGAACAGAAATAGTACTCTGTTTCTTAACACCATGGATATTTATTTTTCTGAACTTCTCAAATTAAGGCTACATATCCAGAACACAAGTATATATAGACAAATGCCAGCTCTGCTACAGACTGTAACTGGATATACAATTAGATGCCTTTTTATAACCTATCTGCCTTTGAATCTGCAGATGTGCAAACAGAGAGAGTTCAGGGTCTTGGGGTGAGCTTGTGGTACAAAAAAAATCCAATCCACCATTTTAATTATGCTACTCATATTCACCAAATTTTTTGGTCTTGTGTCTATGGATTAAAAATTCCCATAGAGGAAATATGAGAAAGAGAGGGAAGGAAGGCCATTTTTATCTCCTTCCCTCCAAAGAACAGCTGTTTGCTCTTCTCTGCTTATAGTTGTGTCTATCAGTATAAAATTACAGGGCAAAGAATCAGACAAAGCTGAAGGTCTCCCTCATATTTCTGGTCCCACAATATAAGGATATGTCATAGCTGGGGGATTCCCAGCTATGACATATCCTTATATTGTGGGACCTTTTATTCTGAAAGGAATAAAACCTTTCCCCTCCATGGCATCCAAGGGGAAAGAAGGGGCCAGATGCAGGCTTCAGCTGCTCCACAATTAATGAACTGTCTTCACTAGATTAAAGCTGGATCAATTTACTTGGGACTTAAAACTTTCCTAATTACACTGAGAACACTGCTTCTGTTTTATTGTACTGGGCTTAGGATTCACATCCAAAGCACCTGAAGTCAATATTTTCACAATGTAAAGTAACAACTTGGAATTTATATTGAGAAATATTTCAATGTATTTCTGTTGCATAATAGAGATCTGGTTCTCTGGTCTTGCACACATAAACTTAAGATGAGAATGGTTGAGGTGGAAAGCCAGCTCAGGAAGTTATGTGGTCCATTCCCTCTGCTTGCTGTAAGTTCAATTAAAACACATTTCTTAGCTTCATGTCCAGTCAGGTTCTTAATATCTCTGAGGATGGAAAACAACAACTTTTTTGGGCAACCTGTTTGACCACAGTCCCAGTAAAAAAAGATTCTTTTTATATATATTTAAACAGAATTTCCAGTGTTTCAATTTGTGTTTTTTGCCTGTCATCCTTCCAATGGGCACAGCTGGCCACGCATGAGAAGATATCCTGAGAATAATCAGGTAACAAATCCTATTTCAGGCAAAATGGTTGAGCAGAGAGCTGGTAGACTAAGCACACTAATAATATTTCCTGGAGAAAGTCTTCCTGAAGAGAAGATGGCCAAGGGAACTATTCAAATATGCAATTTCACTGTGCTTCTCTCCCAAAAGAATCACATCCAAGTCCCTCCACATTTTGATTACAATTCTCTCTTACTACAGGCAGCCTATTATAACAACCAGGATGAGTACTAAAACAAAATTAAGTAAAATTTCATAAGCTTAAATATAGCTCTTGTTTAATTTGTTAGAGATAATCCTAAAGGGAATTTGACATGCCATAGCCCTCAGATTGAGAACAGACATATCAGCAGTTTCATCGACAGTTAACTCCTGAGTGCATGCACAAAGTAATGGGAATTGTTTCCCATTTAATAATTTATCTGTTTTGTTTTCATTGATGGACAGCATTCACAGCACTTATGGTCACATTTATTTTTTGCACTGTTCAATTTCTTCATCATCAATGGACTTGTCCCAAATTGACAGAATCATAAGCAAAATGGAATCAGGTACTTAATTACTGGTGTGTCAATGTTTCTTACTTATTCTTTTATGGATTTAGCTATAAACTTATCCTGAAGTCACGTGCTTTAACAATAGAGGACACTTTGGTCTCAGTCTTCTGGTACTCAAACCTGAGGCTTGGGGCAATTGCAGAAGAAGTAGGACAGAAAAATAACACTTCCTATCAGTCCTTCGCTCAGTCTCGCCTTAGACAAAAGTTTACATACTACCCAGATGACTGAAGACACAGATCTGATGAAGTACTCAACATGTTCCTGTGACCTCTGTTCTCCCTGGCAATGTAAACTTCATGCCAGACTCTGTCATAAGAAATTCTCAGCTGTTCCCTTAGGGCAGAGTTCCAGCTACTTCATGTTGAGGTTTAACCGAGTAGAAAATGAGCATCTGTAATATTCCATGAAACATCACACAAATCTTTCATTATTAAAAATATATAAATCTTTCCAAATTATACCAATCTCAAATGCATGTCCATCAGTACTTGCAGTCTGTAGAGACCAAAAGAACCAAAAAGCACTCTAAGGGCATTATTAAACAGCTTGATCAAAAACCAGACTGTAAGCAGCGGTTCACAAAGAGCTGATTTTCCACTATATTTGTGGCTGAGAGTTTAAACAAGGGATGCATCTGACTGTTGTTAGGGGCTTCTGCTCCCGCAGGCGCAAGTGTGTTCAAAGCTGCAGGGTGACCCCCTTTCCTCCGGGGCTTACATTATTGTAGCAGCGCCCACTAGCGAGCCTGCAGCAAGGCACCTGTGCTGTGCAATCTGAGCCCACTTGGCACCATGGCCTCTCACGGGCAAAACATCCACTCGGCCGAGGGAAGTTGTTTTATTTATTCTCATCTGTGTCATGGGGGAGGAAAAAAAAATTAAAAGGGAGAAGTAACAATGCTTCCCTGTGGGTTTCTTGTTTGTTACACTTTTGTAAGTTTACAGCCAGCTTGTTCACAGTTTCTGAATCTTCAGGCAGATTTAAATATTAAAAATAAAACATCAGATTACTTAATCAAAGAACAGTGCTGTAATAGAACTCATGGCCCAGTCCAGGAAAGCACTAAGGAATATGTTCTCTGCTTCTCAGAAGAAGAAGAATACTATTGGTCAAATATCTGTAAATACTTATCTAAAGTTTAAGGTTCTACTTAAAGGATTTTTAGGATCAGAAAAATCACAAAAACTAATGTCCTTATAATCCATTTGCTAGTAGTGACAAAATTTACTTATATGTTATCTTGTATAACTTTAAGCCATTGTACCTGCTGATTAAATGCTTTCCAGGCATTCATTTACAATACCTACCACAATTAATTTAAATCCATCACAAATGAGATAATATATGTTGATATGGATCAAATCAACATATCTCAAGGAATTAACCTATGTTTTGTCATCAGAGAAGACAAAACCGTAGCAAGCAGCAACTGAATTACTGGTTCAGAGTCAGTCATGTCACTTCTCTCACAGTGAAGGTCTTACAGTCGGAAAATATGGAATAGCCTTAGAAACAGTTGCATAAAGACAGCAACGTCTCAGCTCGTCTTGATTTGGACCAATGTTAGGAGAAAGTACACTAAGGATGCTAAGCTTTGCTGATTTCTGCTGTGGCAGTTCAAACTCCAAGCATTGCGTTCAAGCAGTTCTGGAAATCTATCTCCCAATGTTCTGGGGAGGCTCATTTTGCAGGAGGTGGTCCCCCCTACCCATTCCTCCGAGGTAATGCATTTTGGTCACACAACACCTGACGCACTCAAATGGTCTTTATTTGAAAATCATAAAATATGAGCACCCTGTTCTGTTTTGAGATTGGTACTATGGTTTCTTTTTTCTGTCCACAAAGAAAACAAAACGAACAAAACACCCAACATCAAGCCAACATTTTTCATTATATTATCAGTACTGAAAATTCCAGTGGACATTAGATCAAGCTCTTTGACAAAAAAAAAAAAACAAAAAAACAAAACCAACAACAACCAACCAACCAACCAAAAAAAACCTGGCTTTATATAAAAGAGGAGACTACAAAGCAGTTTTCTATAATTCCACTTAGAAATACAAAAAAGCTAAGCAGAAAGGGAGAATTTCTACTATTTGGTCAGAATGTCCACTAGAATGACAGACTGAAGTGTTGATCTCATTTCTTCATAGCTAATAACCAGAGAATGCTTTAATTTGAAACAAGATCCTTAGCAGTACCTGGAAGTCCTTCCCCATGTTGCGTTTACACACACTTTCAGGTTGCTGAAACAATTTTGGCATTGATATGTAGGTGCTTAACTTCCCGGGGAAATTTGCAATGGTCTCTGTAATTTTGCCAGATGTACTACATATTGCTGCTGTAACCAAAACCCACTTATACCATGTGATGCAGGAACTAATAGCTGAGGTGTGTTTTCATCTATAATCCTAGACATTTTAACAATTTATAAAACTGTATGGGATGGAGAAGGTGATCAACAAAAGGCAATAGCAGTTTTATAAAACATTTTCCAGCAAGTTGCAACAAGAGTGGCTATGGTGGGATGCAAGTACCACCACTGTGCCAGCAATATGCAGGAATATAAAATGACAGAAAAGACATATAGGGACCCAAAAAATACTCTGTGAACATTTGAAATAATGATCAATGCTGTGCTTGTGTGACATAAATATGAAAATGTAGTCAAAGTATTTGAGGATTCGCAAAAGATTAGCATGCGATAGAAATGTTTAGGAATATGGTAATTAAAAAAACAAGTCATAGGGAATTTAAAGAGCCTGGCAGTTAACTCCTCTATACATCTTTCGCTTTCAGGATTTAGAGTGGTGTATTTTCAAGATGATCCTCTGCCACTTTTGAGATGATCCCCTACTTTGTCGTCAAGACTAGAGGAAAGAAACGTCCTGGCTCTCCCTGCACCCAGTGATCCCCTCCCCACCACGGGAAATTGCTTCTCAGGGAAGAGATGGGATGTGAGTAGGACCGCCGAGGTGGAGGAGCCCCAGGGTGCGGGACAGCGCTGCCGGCGGGCAGCGGGAAGGGCAGCGGGCAGCGAGGAGCGGACGCTGTCCCTGGTGCTGAGCACCGCCGGCCGCCGGCGTTTGCCACCAGGCAGGTCTGGGGAAGGGGGGAGACAAAAATAAAACAAGCTAGAAATCAACCAGTGGTAAAAATTGTCACGGTAGTCACACTTGGCATGTAGGATGGCATTTTTACAAATAAATGCATAGATCTGGGTCTTAGAGAAAACTACTGAATGAGGTTATCTCCCAACATAGCTACCTGCGCTGCCACAACTAAGCGGCTGTGCACACAGACAGACATGCATGTGTGCACCCACACTGGTGCTTAGGTCTCTGTCTCCCTGCTCGGCTAGTGCTATCACTGTCCCTTTCAACCCATAATGAATCATTTTTGCACGTGGGGGGGATTAGCTTTGATTGTTAAATAAGTAACAGACGGGACTCGCTGAGCAGAGCCAAGCGATTTGTCCCAAGGTCACACAGAAAAGTCTATGGCTGAGCTAAGCCTGGCTGTCTCTGGAAAAAAAATACATTCCCGTTTCCATTATACCTTTCTTGCAAGACGAATCCCCACTTGTGAGCAGAGGGACTATATCCCACACATCACCAAGCCCAGGTATGACAGTACCCCCCAGTCCCTGCAGCCCCACACAAATCATGCTCCTAGGGAGGGATCAGTGCCAGCTGCCCTCCAGCTCCCTGACCCCGTGATGCTCCTGCAGCCCCTAGAGAGGTACCCCACCAGTTGGCTTTTTGGTGCCCCAGGAGTTGTGCTAGTCCTCCATCAACCACGGCACAGAGCAAAAGCAAGAAGGGAAGGGAGGGGGGGAGGGGGTTAGAGTCCCTCCTTCATCCACAAGGTTTCTGTCCACAATCCAGGGCACATAAACACCCGCTCCCAACCCACAGCATTACCTTGTCAGTGGCAGCAAGCGCTTCTTCCCACAGTGGTGGCAAAATGGTCCTTTTGGTGGCAATAATTAAGACAGGTAGGGGTAGGCACCTCCTCTTTTCAGCCACGGCAGAGATAGCACTCCTGACACAGACCTTCTGGAGCTGAATAATCCTCAAATGCCTCTGCAAAGATCACCAGCAGGTGAGCCCCACTTGGCTAGCATTGTCACTCCTCCAGCTACAGGCACATCCTATTTTCTTCTGATCACAGGCAAATGCTGAGGACCGAGTATCCTACCCCCGCGAATGCATGCACATACACGCCATGCAACACGCTGTTCTCTCAGCATCGCCCAAATCTCATTTGCAAGAGGCGTGAACGGTGCCTGGATTTAAGGGAGGGGGAAGGCATGAGGAGGAGGAATAAACAAACAAACGATGAAACAACAGATGGGTCTTTGCTCTCTGCCACCACAGCCTTGGTCTTCCTAAATACTTGCTGCAGCCTGACCCACCTGCTTAAACACCTCCACCCTTCCACACATTTGCAATATCTCTATGTTTGTAGTGAGCTAGCCCTGCGTTCTGCCCTGTGAGGAAATCTCTCCAGATGCTCTGAAGGTTGTAAAGTCCCCCTACAAACCGACACCTCTCTCCGGCACTAAGCTCTGGCAAGTAAGAAAGCGGTAATCAGTTCACAACAGCATCATCCAAAGGCAGGAAATAAAAAAGGGGAAAAAAAAAAAAAAAAAGCTGTTTAAAACGGAGTCGCGGGGAAGAGTTTACCCCTGCGGTACCGGCGACCTTTTGCGAACTGCCCCCCCGATGTTTGCAGTCCTGTCCGCCCAGGTTGCCGTGCCGGGATCCCGGGCACTCCGCTGTCGCACCGGGCTGGGGGGCGAGGGTGGGCTTTTTGTATGGGCGAGCACCGGGCTTCAGCGCAACTTTTTAGTGCCACCAAGTGGCACAGATCCCTCCAGGAAACCAAGCAGCATGCCAGCTTGGGCTCTGCCTGCTGCTCTCTGGCAAAGGGAGAGAGAGGGATGCAAGAGCAGCCACCAGCCCTCTACACAGAGACGGAAATATGAAGCAAAAAAGAGAGAAGGAAGGACAGGTTGCCCTCTCCAGCCCTCGCCCCTTCCCTCCCCTGCAGGGTGACAACACTGGGCACGCACGGCAAGATGAGGAGCGATGCCCCCGCCAAGGGCAAACCGAGCTGCCAGCCCCTCGGGCGGGATATGCCCCTTGATTCTCTCCCCGCGGGCTGCCCCCTGCTCCTCCCCACGGCAGGTGTTACCTGCATCCACCCTTTCCTGCCCGGCTCTCTCCCCTCAAGCATCCCGGGCTCTCTGGACCCAGAGGCTCTGCAGTTTCCTAGCAGCCCTCTGCTTCCAGCATCCCTGGACCGTATCTGCAGACCTACGGACAGGCTTTTCATTTGCCTACATTCTGCCCACAAGCTCGGTACCCTCCGAGCCCTTCCGCTTCCCCGCCCTCCCACAAATCCCACAGCAACACTCTCTCCTGCTGACTACCTGCTGCCCGCAGAGCGCATTTACCTTTCCTCGGTTAACCCTTCCCTTCGGAAGCCAGCCGAAGCTTTACCTTCTCCTCCGGTATCCCTGCATTTCCCAAATCTCCTCCTCTCCCTCTCTCCCCCGTTTCAAGGCTCAGCCCCAGACACCCGGCTCCTGCTTCCATTCACACCCAGCCATCCCGCACGGCACGGCACCGCTCCGTTCCTCCACCGGGGTGGGCACGACGGCTCTGAGCGCGGGGAGCGGGGTTGTGGCCAAGCGGGGGTGGGTGGGAAAGGTCCGAGGTAGTCGGAGCCCTGACAAACTCAACACATCCCTGCAGCCCTACTGCAACCACAAGGAACACCAAGGAAACATCACAACACAATGCCAGACAGAGATCATACCTTTATTTAAAGCTATTCTTAGCAAATAAACAAATAAATAAAGTAAAATGAATTAATAAATAAATAATAAAACAAAATGCCATTGAAGTAAGAGCTGATCTGGCATTTTTTTAAAAGGCTGCTGACCATTTACCAGGCTGCATTTGCAGGGAAGGATTAGCTCGCGCATCCATTTTCAAGAATTAACAGCCTTTCTCTGCCACTGCTCCGCAGCTTGACACTCCCTGCTGGTTCTCCCCTCTTTGGGTTGCTGCTTAAAATATTATCGCTTTTTATTTTTTTTAAAGCAGCTGCTGAATGACCCAAATCCCAGCCACTATATGATGTGGCTCCCCCAGTGCGACTGCATTGCCATGTCCAACCTGCATTATGTCCTCCTCACACCCCTTTCCCTCTGAGTTAACTTTGATAAAGTTGCTAGAACATAGAGGAAAAGTCTTACTATGACTCCATCTGTGCCCCTAATTCCCTGTGATCCCTTTATTGCTGTCTCTCTCCCAGCAGATTACCAGCTTGCTTCTTTCATCTCTGATTGTGAAGGATAGATATCCCACATGTCCTTACCAGGTGTGGAGTTTGGCCTCTTTCTCCTTCACATCATCCTTCAGTCCCAGCCAAAGCCTGGCTGGGAGCCCATCAGCTGGCACCTGCTTCACACCCTTACCCAGCTTTCCTGGCTCCCTCAGTCACGGAAGGCCTGGAGAAGGCCAGGTCTTAGGCAGAGGGCACTGTGAGTGCGTGTGACTCTAACTCTTTGTTTCCTCTATATAGTTCCAAGAGCTTCTGTGCATAAAGGAACCAAGGTGGGTTATTACATGACAGGGGACACAGTAGTTGCCATTTCTGTCACTGCCCTGGTGGGCTGACAGGTAAGGAGCATCTTTCCTCTTCCTCCCTAGACCCATGGCTCCTTCAGACACTCATCTTTCTCATTCTTCACACTTCTCTCATTAACCATATGCTGTGAAATGGCTAGAAGGTCAGGAGCCTGGAGACAGAGAAGAAGAAGGGACCTATATTTGTAGAAAAACACAAACAGACAGAAGTAGGGGAGGCTTGTGTTCATAGAAAGGAATGGTAAGACCAAAAGCAAAGTGGTATTGCTGCACACAGGGGTCTGGAAGGAATCAATCTTGGATGAATTGAGGCAGAGGGGAGGTGCCATTGCTTTGCTGAGCTGTTACAGCAGTTGTCTGCCTTCCCCTGGGACTGTGTGTGTGATGGGGGAGTCGGAAAGCAGGCACATCTCATTGGCAGCAGAGACAGCCAGCTGGCTGGCAGGGAGCAGGGTGACCCCAGCAGGAGATGGCGAGGATCCCCACACAAGCAGGACACACAGATCTGGGTAGAAGCAGCCATAGGGGATGCAAAGCAGCTCCTACACACACATCCCCAAGGACTCCCCGTGAATCACAGCCCAGAGTCAGAGTTCATTGTGCCAGATGTTTGGAGCAGCTGGATCAAAGATTAAAGGAGGCAAGCAGAATGGATGGGGGCGGCCATGGCATTTGCATTCCTAATGCCTCTCGTTGACCCTTTAAACGGGGTCCCAATAAATACAGATATAAATGGTCCTTCTCCTTTGCTCTCTTTCTCCCCTCCTCCCTTTCCATCATTCTCAACCATTTAACAGAACCCATAAAATTAGCTGCTGTCTTCTCTACTGATGGTGGATTCAGTTTCCCCTACTACCAAATTTTCCCTCCTATTTTGATACTATTTTTAAAGTTAACAAAAAGAAATCTTCCCCTTCCTGTTTGCAACAGCACCAGCAAAAGATAAATAAACTGGTACCTGAATAAGGAGACATAATGACTACAATTTACAAGCCCAGTATTGGTAATACTCATTACTTCTCTGGCAGTAGCACCTATAAATACTAACACATTGGCAATGCTGCACATTTGCGGTATCTCTGCACTCTTAGGAACTTGTACCTACAGAAAATTGTAGGGGGAAAAGAGTATGAGTAAGTCTCTGGTATAACCAGTGTCTCTGAAGAGCATCCTAACCACACTAACATTTTAAGACAGAAAATAAGGAAGCTAAGGGAATACTAATTTGGATTCGCCTCAGTTCCAGAATTAATAAACCTTGTGGGACACAGGCAGCACAATCAAAGTAGGGACAAGAAGGTGATGTTGTATTGACCAAACAAGCCAAGTATCTGCTCTCTTGCAAAGTAATCTCTAAAACAAAGAAAAAAAGAAAAAAAAGAGGAAAAAATTGTTATTATATGTTTGCATGCATATTTTATATATATATACATAATATACATTATATACATATACATATAGATAGATAGATACATACATACATACATAATATACATTTTATATATATAAATACATGGCGGTATTTGCTCCCTTTTGGATAAGATGGAATAATCCAACGTGCTTATAGTTCATGACATATTTAAAATCAAAAAATTACTCTTGCCTCCCTAGTAAGTATACTAATGGTAAGTCTGTTATGTAGGAGACAAAAAAGGTGCAAAATATGCTATGCAGCACATATCAAAAGAAAATCTAGCCTGCCAGGGTATAATAATACTTTTAGAATCCTTATCTTTAGTTTGTGTTCTTCCAGCCTCGAGGAATGCAAGGGCCTGATTTTATATGCCTCTTTTGTAGAGATTTATATATAAACTTCATATTCTCCTAAAAGTTCTCCTAAGTCTCAGCTACCATAGAGTTAGTTCTTCTCAGTGGCAGTTGCATTGCTGTGTTTTGGATTCAGAATGAGATATTTTGAGGTTTTGCTAAGTCATGTTTATCCTAAGTCAAGGATATTTTTTCTTGTCTCTTGCTCTGCCACTGCATTAAAGAAACTGGGAGAGAACATATTTGGAGCAGGTGTCATGAACTGACCAAAGGAATATTCCAAACCATAGAACTGTCATGCCCAGTGGATAAACTGCGGGGAGTTACCCAGAAAGGGAACAAATCTGGGGTCAGGAAGAGGGGTCTGGCATGGGTTAGCAGATGGTGAGAAATTGAATTGTGCATCACTTGAGTTTTCCCAAATTGTTATCATTATTTTCATAATTTACAATCATTACCATATTTTTACTAGATTTTTTTATTATTAAACTGTTCTTGTCTCTACCTACAAGTATTATTTTGACTGTCCTCCCCATTTAACCAGACTGGGGGTAGGGAAGAGGGGAGTTGAGTGACCAGCTGTGTGGTGCTTAATTTCCAGCTGGGCTTAAACCACTACAGAGTGAATATGGGAATATTTTCTTTTTTAGGGTGCAGTGCATGTGATCTACCTTATACATTTTGTTTAGGATGACAAAGAGGGAGACATTAAGATGCATCCACTTCCCATCAGAGATTTCAAAGTGAACCTATTCCTCAGAGGGATATCCATGGTTTGAAAGCACCAGAGTGCTTTCAAGGAATCTGACTATTTTTTTACTCTTGGTTGTGCACAGGTGTAAAAGAGACAGTGAAATACCAAATACTTTGAAGACTGTTCTAGTTCTGTTCAAGGAAGCAACCCAGCTCTTAGAAAGTGGGAAAAAAAAGAAACTCCAAACTGAACCTAGGTCTGAAACTCCTCCAACATTATTCAGGCCCTGAGTAAGGATTCTTACCTGAGATTTAGAATCTAAAATAAGAAATGCCTATAAGATCTTGTTTGGCCTGACCCTTATGCTCATCATTGGAAAACATGAAAGAGGAAGACAGAATACAGAGCTCTGAGAAGGATGTAAAAGGGGAAAAAGAATTTATCTATGGAGATTTACTTGTGTAACAGGGTGCATCAAGTGTTGCTAAGAGATTGTAGCACACAGATGTCCTCAGATTTACCCATAAGAAATTATTTTAAAAGAACAAAACCAGTTTTCAGGGCATCTGAGTAAAAAAATAAAACCAAATGATTGAATTTACCCTACCCTCCCTGTAACTCCCTCTTTGCACTTTTTAGAGAATTAATTTCATGTCTGAAGTGGCTGTACTTGCCAAAAGGGGTAAGTGGAACTTTTGCACAATTACAACTCTGGTTCACATTAGTAGGTGTATTCAGGGGCAGTAACTCCAACTGCAAAAGTTTGGTTTATATTTATCTTTGTGACTAAAGATATAATTCCTATTATTCAAGTTCAATTTCCTGTTCAAATGTTATAAGCATTTTTAACTTTATAAAATCAATAAAAATGCATTACATTTACCTGATTTCTTCTTGCTTCCTTTTTTATTTCCACTTCCTTGAAGTAGTTGTGCATTTTATGTCTACCTTTTTTATCCTATGCTATTCCAATCACTATTTTCCACCAAAGGATTGTAGCTCAGTCATCAAGAGACTCAAAACCGGTGTGTGAGGATGTTAATTAAATGCAATCAGCATGCACACATTAAAAGGAGAGCTTAGGGTATAGTCAGACCTCCCTATTAATATTGAGCGAAATTCACATTACTACAAAACAAAAATAAAAAGTAAAATTCGATAACACTAAGGTTCTCAGGAAACTCCACACCCTACGAAGATGTTTTCGTCTGTTCTGAAAAAAAGTGGTTTAGCATTCTCACATCTCACATCATTCAAAATCTGATGCTGCTGCTCCTATTTCTACTCAGCAAGTTCCAATCTGAGTGGGGGAGTGCTTCTAATGAAGGCTGACAGAATGAAACCTCCAATTATGCTGCAGTATGATACACTATCTTCTCTCTGCAGTGAGAGTAGAATATTGAATGAGTGAAACTCAACCAAGTTTGAACTCATGTTTTGAACTCATGCCTGATCACCCCAGTTGGGCATCTTCAGCTGAACAGTGGGGAGGCAATGGCAATGGGGCCATTGTGTTGTGGAGTCCCAAACCCACAAAAAATGGGATCCAATTTGTGTCAGTGTTATTGATTCATGTGAATACAAGGCAGAGAAGTTTCTGGCTCTGAACTGGATTTTCCCCTGAGAACTCTACCCATTCCAGGATCCTGACCTTACACTCATGAGAAAGAATGATATCAGAGGTAAACATTCTTACAAATTAATTTTATTCATGGAATCATCGCTGTGGTGCAGGTGTTGGGAGGGAACTTAAAAATAAAAATCATCTCAGTCCATCCTCCCTGCCATGGGCAGAGACACATCCATGAGACCAGGCAGTACAAAGCCCCATCTAGCCTGGTCTTCAGCACCTCTGGGGATGGAGCATTCTCAGCTTCCCTGGGCAACCTGTGCACGTGTCTCACCACTCTCACAGCCAAGATTTGCTTTCATATATCTAAACCTTCCCTCTGTCAGTTTAAAATCATTCCCCCTTGTCCTATCACTGCATACACCTCTAAAAACTCCCTCTCCCTCTCCTTACTTGTCACTTTAGTTACTGAAAGTTTCTGGAAGGTCTCTCTGGAGCTTTCTCTTCTTCAGGCCGAACAACCTCAATTCTTTCAAACTGTCTTCACAGGAGAGTTGTTTCAACCCTCTGATCCTCCCATGGCCCTCCTCTGGACAAACTCCAACACGTCCATGTTTATGTTGGGACCTCAGAGCAGGATGCAGAGATGTTAAACAGCTCTGGTCCAAATACTTGTCCTTGAGGAACGTCACTTTTCATTGGTCTCCACATGGGTATCAAGCTGCTGACTGCAGCTCTTTGTAACTATCTGACCAAATCCTTGTTTCCTGAGTGGTACACATGTCAAATTCATGTCTATCCAGTTTAGAGACAAAGATGTTCTGCAGAACAATGTCAAATGCTTTGCACAAGTCCAGGTAGATGACAGCAGCTGCTCTTTCCTCATCCACCAACACCATTAGCCTGTTGTTAGGAAGCCTTCAAATTTATCAGGCATTTGCCCTTACTGAAGCCATGTCGGCTGTCATCAATTGCTTCCTTATTTTCCATGTACCTTAGCAAGGTTTCCTGGGAGGATCTGCTCTATGATTTTACTGGGCATAGAGGTGAGACTGACTGACCGACTGGTGGTCCCCATGGTCTTTTTTTTTTCCTTTTTTAAAAATGGTGTTAAGTTTTCCTTTTCCACTCACTGGATTGCCATGCATTCTCACAGATGCATGTGTGCCTGCATCTTTCTGTCTATAAAAGGCCTCATCTGTTTGGTGTTCCTGGTTGGAAACAGACACCTACTAGAAAGTGACCTGTTCCTGTTATCCCTTTCAGCCTCTCCCATAAGCTCTTTCATTCTCAGGTGGAATTTCATGCACCCCAGCTCATCACTGACCATTATGGAGAACTGTCCTTTGATTGGAGAGCCACTCTCAGGACTACGCTGCATGAAAACCAAACAGAGTAAAAAGAAAAAAAACTCTGTCCTCCAGAGGAAAGTGGCAAAATGTCACTGCAATGCTCCACACTAATCACGTTACTGGTGTATTTCAGCTGAAACATTTATATTTCCAGCTATTCTTGGCCAGCTGATTCCTCCTGCTGACACAGTGATATGCATCCCGTTCCCCCTATGAACAAAGGAGGTTGGCAAAAGACTGGGAAATACGTAGCACAGAACAACCTTGCTCTAGCAGTAACACAAACTTGGATCAGCACATGTCAGCTTGGCAGTTCACCTGCCACAGAAGGTGACTTGGAGCCAGCTCTGTCTCCTTGCTTGTAGCTATTTCTGTGCAAAATGTCAGCTCAGAAGTAGAACTAGTAACAGTGGCAGGGGACATAGACACAAAATTATTTCAGTCCCTCGCCTTCCTGCAGGACCAAAAAGAGGGGGGAAAAGGACTAAGGCAAGCAGTGATCGGAGATGTTAAGTTTGGTGTATGTCTTTAAATTAAAAATCCCCAATATTGCTTTCCTAGGTAAACAATTATTGTTGTTACCATAGTAACACCAAGTTGACAAAAAAGTCTTTGTATTTTGAAGATGACTACTTTGTTGAGACCCAGCAATGTGGCTGCTGTTCACAAATTGACAGTTTCTGTCAAACTAATTAATTCTCTATGGCCCATTGAAGAAGCAGGTGCACCTCAATTTTTATTGACACTGAGTAAGCTCTTGAATTTGTGTAATAGTTTTGGTTTTGTTTTTGGGTTTTTTTTTCATTCCAGAAAATGAAGAGGCTGATGAAGAAAAATAGTAAATAAATTACTTCAACCTATAATTAAATACCAAATGCATTTCCCTTCTCTTACATTCTGCTCAGTTTTTCCCTTAGGTAAATCTATCTACACAACATTTTTTTCTCTGTAAAACTTTCTTCCTTTGACTATCAGTGCACACTACAAGAAAATTTTTTCTCTGTAAAACTTTCTTCCTTTGACTATCAGTACACACTACAAGAAAATACATCTAAGAGAAATGTAGCTTTGTTTTCGAATGCTATATGACTCTAGATGCATAAGGGTGCTTTATTGAGACAAACCCACAGTTGACTGGTCATATTCTATCTATACTTAGGGCTTCTCCCAATATCTTTTCTGGATTCTTCTTTCAAGATCAAGAGTTGTGCCTTGCTAGCCTACTGGATCAATAATCTGATTGCTGATGGAGCCAAATCATTTACAGTGACATGTGAGCATGAACAGCTTGGATATCCAGAGTGGATACATACCGAAATTTTCCTTATCAGATGTAGGCTACTCTAATGTGAATTCTGCCTCTGGTCATCTATACTCCCTTCATGATCAGTGGATAGGAACTGGTGCATGGCTGATACAATTAGTGCCATAGTGTCATCCCTAACAGGTCCTCAAGTGAATGCAGCTCAAGACTGGTTAATTTATGAAAACAAGAGTAGTTGAGAAGCAGACACCTGCCTTATGAACTCTTAGATTTAAGCCAGATGAACATGACATGGTTTTCATAAAAAAGGAAAACACGTATTTAAAAACCTGTCTAGTTACGAAATTGTCAAGACTCAGGTATAAACTTCTTTTTGGAGAGTGACTGAAACAACCACCTGTTTTATCCCCAGCATGGGCCACTAGCTGAATGTGAAGTTTAAATGATCATTTCTCCACTTTTCCTGTGTTTAAACATCAGTTTGTGCATTAAAGCAGCTCAGACACATGGTGTGCTAAAGAACACTCTGAGCTTATTCATTCGTCAAACCTACCTTATTGTGCATATTTCTAATGCAGTTACTCCCACAGCATTGAGCTGACAGAAATGCTTATCACAGTGCAGCCCCTCTGAGACTCCTAATATGAATTCTGATCTTAAGAAGCCACGTGAAAAATCCCACTGTGGCCCCAAGCAGTTCTGAGACATCATTTCAGGCTTAAATAGGATGGAAAATAAAATAAAGAAATGAAAAAAAAATTAGGATTGTATCTCTGAAGGTCTCATGTATGAGCTTGGATGATCTCGGAATGCAGAAGAAGTAAAAAAGAATAGAGAATAAGTAAGGCAACAGTGAAACACTCCTTGTGTTTTGGTAGGAAAAAATTAGTGTCTCTTCTTTTTTTTTCCCCACAGGTACAGCTCTGCTTCACTTTATTAGAAAACTGCAGTAACTGTTCCATGTTTCTAGTACAGCTCTAGGGTAGGCCAAATGTTTGCCTTACCTGCATCTCCCACTTTTCTTTGAAGGTGGTCATGTCTTGCTAAAACAAAAATTTTTTTGAAGTTTTTAAGGGAAGTAAACAAAAATCTGCCACTCCCTGTTTATTTGATTTGAAACGGGGGTGAGATGAAGATGGGTCTCATAAAGCCATGTAATAAGCAAAGCCTGCACGAAGATAGAAAAATGCTTATAGAGGTGAATGGGCTTTTGACTGGTTCCAAACCAGTACCCACTGAATAAACAGCATGGAGGAAAACAACTTGAAATAATAGGTCAGATCTAAGAAAGAGAAACATCTGAACCTCTCAGGTGTCTGGAGGACCTGACCTAGAAGATGGATGGTATTTGTGTGTAATGCCAAAACTGCAGTGATATCTATGCATGTGTTACTGCAAGGAAGGCAAAGAGGTATTGTTTTAAGCAGAGATGAAATGTTGTGCTGTACAGGAAAAAGAACCAACCAACAACTCTCATACACACAGTCAAATTTCACATGTAAAATGGCCCTAAAACACTTCTTTGTGCACAGGTCTATTAACTTTAATGGAAAAAGAGAAACAAAGCTCTCATGACATAGTCAAGTTTGTTAGGACCGTGCTTGACTAGACAATTCCCTTCTGAGTTGGCGCTAATACTTCCGCAGCAAAGAACTTCTTTTTGTTAAGATTTTTATAAATACTGTTAATACTTCTGTTTTTTTTACACTGTTGTTTACAAATAAAACAACGTGTTTTTGCTTAAATGGAGTTTAACGTCTTTGAAACCAAGAATGCAAAAGCTTTGCTAATGCAATGAGGGAACCAACTTCACAAGGCATATCAGCAGAGATTTTTTTTTCAGTTTTGAACACAAAGCATTTGCAGCCTCTTTGATATTGACACTACTGACATGTTTTCACAGCAAGAGGACACTTGCTAATTCTTCAGAAGTACCCTTAATAATTTCAGTAAAAAAAAGGAAATAATAAAAAGAAAAGGAGCTAAGTATGGAGGAAGTCTGTAAAACAACTGCAGAGAGTACAAATCATTTGGTAATGATTTGCTGCACTAAAGAAGATACTGAGAGTGTACATTGCCATACTTTCTTTGTGGCCATATTCAAGGAATTTTTTCCAAATATAGCAAGTTTTTTGCTTGTGTTGACTGAAAATAAATTACTCCTGTAGCCAGAAGTGAGTAATTTAAAGATGGCTTCTGGAACAAACAAAGATTTTTAAAATACTGTTAGGAAGATGGGAAGAATCACCTACCATATTCAAGGCTTGTTGTTACAATTCAGCTCATAGGCCATCTATCAGATCAATTGATGTGATATCAGTATTCATCACACCTACCTCTGAGTTTTTTTTGATATAGATTCATTGCTTTTTTCTATAATTTTGCTCATACCAAGATATAATATCAAAATGCAATTTAACAAACCACACTGTCTTCAAAAATCATGCCCTCTGAAACACAGAACTTTGCTCTGTTTCAGTCCTGTGAACCGCAATCCTCCAGGGTTTTAATATCACAACTGTCCATGTAAATTAAGTTTTATGGCTTTACTATGATTTGAAAGCTCTGCAGATTATCAACTTGATGTGTGACCTTTTCCTGAACCTGATAAAATAATCAGGATTTTGATTAAAGTAGAAAAATATGATGAGAAGTATTTAGCTACAAATATTTTAAAGCTTGCCTGCTCATCAATTCCATGTCATACTCTGGTTTTTGTAGGAGGAGAAGTTGAAGTCAATCTTCCAATTTTTGTAGGGCTTTTTGTGTGTTTTTTGGTTTGGCTTGGTTTGTTTGTTTGGGGGGGGGTGTGCATGTGCATGTTTTTTGGGAGGCCCAAGGGAGGGAGCACTTTGTAATAAAAGCAATTCACAGAGAAAGAAACTCCTCCCCGTATGCTCACGCCCCTAGATGTGGCAGGTGCAGATAACAGTCCCCATGGACACCAAGAGTAAGAAGCACATCTTCACTTTGTGGAGATGGGAACTCCACCTCACTACACCAATCAATGATAGAGCACAGAGATTGTTCCAACTTTCAGCCTAGGACAGTTGGACAAAGGAGTGTGAAACTTCGGAATTAGATTCTTGCTTATAATCAGAATGAAAATGTCCATAAATTAAATCAGCAATTTTGGCTTCCCAAAGCAGGGCTATAAAAATTTTTATATAGTGAAATCCCATCAGTTTGCTCACTGTGATTAGTACTACTCAGAAGATAAAAAAATAAAAGAATATAAAAAGAATATTATTCATTTCACTTAAATATTTGCCTTAACTGGACTAGAAGGCATAGCAAGAGTCATCACTGATTAGCCCTTCAGTCCACATTATACCAAAGAAGTAAAGAATTTCTGACAACAGAGAAGTTTTAGTAGACTTTTAAATAAAATACTACATTTTAACATGAAATCCCTTATAAATATCTATTGTAAATGAAAATGAAATTGAAGTTGATAAGTGCAGTGCAGTATTTCAAGAACTCAGAAATTCTTTGCATTTTTTCAAAACTTGCAGACATTTTAAATATTGAAAAAAAAAAAAGATGAACTAAAAAAATCTAGTAGGATACAAAAATGTATTTTTATACTTTTTATGCTACCCTTTACCATCTCCTGCAAAGGAGAGTAGCATAATGCAAATATATTTATGTTTTTTTGGCATTCAAATGCTCTATAGATAGAAGACACACTTGGATGTTATTCTGCTTTGACAAGCTTTCAAAATCTGCATGCGAAAACAAGGTTGGAACCAGAACTTCCGCAGCTTCATGCAGATACAGATTAAGAAAGACTATCAAGAAAGAACATCTAAAAGGTCTTCTACTGTTTAGAAACCTTGGGACTGACATTTCTTGCTCCCTCTTCCCTGCACTTAGCACAGAAAAAGCAAACAAATAGAATAAAATTACTTCTGCCAAGAATGAGTACTGAATTGCAAACCTCAATACATTTTTCTCCCTTCTGTACATAATCAAGAAGCCATTTGTTCTGCAGTAAAAGCTGCTTGATACATTGCCTCAAAAGCACTGCAACGAAGGCTGATAACACACTTCACCATTTTAGAGGCAGCAGGGACTGCACATGCTCAGTGCCGCTATCACCTAGGAAACAAATGATTGCATCTTATTTTTGGCATAAGGCTGTAGGTGTAGGAAAGATCTGAAATTCGCTCCCACACAGAGCTGAACTCATTCCTCATGATGCCAATGGTAATACTGAGTGGAGCCGCTGGAAGCACCTCCTAGTGGTAGCCAGGGAACCACCCACGGGCACTAGACATGGCATCAGGGCTCCTCGCCACGTGAATTCCCCAGGAACAGGCTGTTCTGGCCAGCAGAAGGCACAAGTCAGGCCAGGCAAACATAAGAGGCTCTTTGGAGCTGAAGATCTTCAAATGTGTGGCACCCAGAAGTAGCACACATCAAGATGTAGAAGCATTCAAATGGGTTTTAATGAAACAATTAATTTAAGTGCTCTTCAGAAGTTGATGTAAATTGCCTCTGCATCAGAGCATTACAGTGGGAGGCTTAATATATTGATAGATTTTAAGGCCAGAAGGAACCATTATGATCATTTAACCTGACTGCTTGCATAGTACAGGTCAGACACTCTCACCCGGAACTCTGTAAGTAAAGCCCATAACTTTGGATTAAGCAAGAGCATCTCTTCCTGAAAGCCTTCCAAACCTGATTTAAAGAATTTTAATAATAGAGAATCCATTGCAGCCCCAGATAAATTGTTTAATGGGATATCGTCATAACTCTTAAGGTTTTGCCTCTTATTTTTAATCTTCAGTTTCCAGATTATTACCCACCATTATTTTTCAAGCAAGCAGTTTGCAATATAATTGTGACCTACTTGGAAAGAGCTTGATTGTGAAATCTTGAGCAGCCTTGATGAACACAAAATATGTACATGCAATTGCCTTTCTGCCTTTTCTTCCTTTTCTCTGAAGAGTCACCTTTATAATGTTCCTAGGATGGATAAGCGCATCCTCACCTTTGTTGGGTGGATTAGCATCATTTTTTCCAGCTTTTACATGTAAATATTTGCCATGAAAAACAGAGCTGTCAGGAAATAAACCTTTGGTTTAATTCTGCTGTCATTATACAGGATTTTCCTAAAAAGGGAACATCTGTAAAGCACTATAGGCATAAATTCATATGGAAATTGGTATTTTACAGTGCCCTTCCGCATGGGCATTTTTGCTGAATAGTTTACTGCACCCAGTTTTAAGGAAAATGAGCTCCTGTAAGATTATTAATGCACTACATGTTCCCTTTATCCCATATTCCACAGCTACCTCCCTCTCTAGACATATCCGGAGTGCAAAATGATGTTTCATTGTAACCTTAACACACATATGTGCAACCTCACAGACAGCAGGAAAGAACACTTGTGATTTATACCCAGAAAGGAAATGAGAATGACCTCTTCTAGAGGGATGCACAATAAAGGGAATGATAGAAAAATGGTGATTTCATTAAAACTGACAGGGTAATAGCAATATGTACCATTTAACAATCTAGTCTGCCACCATAATGGCTTGCAGCATTCATGCTATCTGTACTGTGATGGCTTATCTGCTAGCACTAAGATTAAGTTTGTCTTGTGTCTGTGCAGTGCCTGGCACAACAAGGCCCATGGTTAGGGACTCATGCATGTTATTATAGCAGAAATAAGAAATGCTAACCATAGTTCACTTCAGTGGGACTCAGTGTGCCCATATGGTCTGTCCATATGGAGCTGATTTCAGGATGGGTTTCTTTATGTGCAGAACCTTACTGGTTCACAGACAAAAAGATGAAACTTTCAATAAGGAAAATGAGTAAAGAATAAAAAGTAAACCTGATGGACAGAGGCCATAATGTTATTTTTCCTTTCAAATCTCACAAATTAAAAAAGGACAAAAATAGCAACAAGAGAAATTTAAATCATGACTGCCTAAATTTGAGATGTTTATTAATTATGTATACCACTTTGCATCACACAATTTTAAAACTGTAACCAGAATGTACGCTGGGAGAATTAATATCTAAAAGCAATGATTGTGTGTGGGGAAGCTGCTTCTTTTTTGAGCAAAATAATGGATATCACTATGCCAGCCTGATAACGCTTCACAGGTTATAGACTAGTGCTTGGTAGGTTGAGGTTAATATGATCACATAAAAATTCCATGTCCCGAGACATCTGTGATATTATTTCATCTTTGCAAAGGGCAATGCACATAAATCAATGTTAATTGCAACATTCATATTTCTGATTTAGTCAAATGCCTTTAAAGCTTGATGATAACAAACTGAAATCAGCAAAGTGAATGTAGCAAGATGCAGCCGAGACAAGGATCACATGATAAGAAAGAAGAACATTTCTAGCATCTAAGCCACTGCTTTGGAAGGCTCTGTCCATGGAAAACAGTTGACCTCTCTCCAACCCATATACTATTGCATACAACTTTCCAAAAAGGCTGCATAACATGGTTGCCAGCAATCCTGCTGCTTCAGTGCTAGGTCTGTGACGAAGTACACCACAAAATGAAAATAAAATATGGCATTTTTCTTGAACAACAATGGCTTCTCATGATTGAAGGTTGCAGAACAAATAACTCTGTAGGTAAATTTGAGGAGGAATGGGTGTATGGATCACAGACTGTCTGTCTCTGCAGCCTTTATCAACATTACTGTGAATTTTTGTACATGCCTAACAGAATAGCAGACCTCAGTAGCTCCATGCTCGGACTGTATTTACTCCTCTCCTATAATTACTCAGTTTTGTTCATTTTCATTTTGACATCCTGAAGCCACTGTTTACAGCAAGCTGTTCTATCCTTTCTGCTTTTTCTTAATTGTAATTATGTTGAGAGAGTGTAAGACTGAAAACAAGTTGCACACTTTATTTTTTCCTCACTCAGATGTTCTTCCTACTCCCTTGTCTACAAGTTACTTAGTGAAATCATTGTGGAGCCTTCGTCCTTTACATGGAGCTTTCATAAAACATCACTTATTGTGTACAATAGTTCCAGAAATGGCCAACTGTTTCCTGCTCCCAGGCTGTTCAGCCCATACCTGCAGTCCACTGGAAGCTTATTTGGGATACTGGGAAGAAGTATGTGGAAAACACTACATATAGTGCATGTATATACATTGTATGTGTATACATTGTAATAAATTCAGAACTGACAACATATTTTTATTGAGTTTTGTAGTTATATTATTTAATCTCTCGTATACTCTCTGCCTTTGTAAAGGAGATGGATTATAAAATGACTACTCTACAGTAGTCAGACTCATAACGTGTATGAAGTGAAATGATTTATTACACAGGACACAATACTTTAAGACTGGAAGTGTCACTTTGTAATTAAAGTGTCAGAACAGCTGGGATGATTTATAAGGGTGATATAATGAAATTATTATTCTGAGGTTTGTCTGTTTCTTGTAAATTTTGTCTACTCTGGCATGTGCATTAGTCGTGTGGTATTTAATAGCATGGACTTTCCAAGCATAGTTTCAGGGATTAATGTACAAAAAAATAAAGTATAAATCTTTGAAAATCAGATTAGCAGGATAAAATAGTGAGGCCATTGTCAGGATAAGAATAACAGCCAGACTTCTCAATGTATTAATTTGCTTTTGTAGGGCTCTGAAGATATAGAACAGGTCTGAATGTGCTATGCTTTACACATAGCACTAACTCTGCAGATTCATCTCACCCAAGGGAGTCCTCTCTGCAGCAAAGGCTAAAAGCATTGAGGACATGGCCAAGCAGAGGGAAATCTGAGTCCTCAAATGATGATACTTATTGCTCACATTTTGATTCAAAGCCACACAGGTAAATGCATTCAGCCTACATAATTTCCTCAAAGGTTTTCAAGCTCTACTGTGAACCGCTGTTTCCTGCAGCTAAACTCCAGTTCAAGGTGGATGCAAATATAGCATTCAATCTATGCTGGTTATCACAATATGCCTTTCGAACACCAAGGTTATTTTTCATTAATTGTTAGCATGGTTTTGTGACTAATAAGACAAAAGTTACCATGGCATTATTTAGTAAGATTGATCTTCACAACAGGGCTCTCTTGAGATGCCTCAGTCTATTTGATCAACTTTCTGTCTGACTTGTCCAGAAGGTACCAGTCTATCTCCTCTTCTAGTCTTCTCCATCTGAAATGGCTCAAATGTCCATCTCCAGAGACCTGAACTAAGTCCCCGTCTCACCTGTCACACATCCTTGGAGGCACCTGCTTGCAGGTAAATAAATGTATGCATCTTAACTCCCAAAAGAAGCTGTATCTGCCAGATACAATTTGATTTTTAATTAGTTTCACCCTTTTCTTTGGCAAGGCTACAAAAAACCTTTACATTACAAAAACAGACTTTGCAAGGAAATGTCAAAATAAAGCTGTTTTCATTTGAAATTTAGCAATTTATGAAATATTTTGCTCTTATGAGTTTTCCTCTTGTGTGTGTGTATTCTGAAGCCAGATTGTGTGTCTTCAGATGTTTGAATAGATAATTAAGAGAAAAAAGGACAGTTTTCATTAATAAATGTAAGTTTGATCACTCTAAAACAAAAGCAAATTGAGCTTGAAACTGGCTAAATGCATAAGAGGAAATTAAGATGAATGAAGATTTAGTTTGAGAAATTTTAATAAAATACACAAACTTTTCATTTAAAATTGGAACTTCAGGCTATCTTTCAATAAAATTATTTAAACCTTTAGAAAAATCATTTATAAACCCAAAATATAATGGTTCAATTTTTTTTTATTTTTTTTTCTGAGAAACTGATTCTCTGATTCTTTTTCTCTTGAGGTACACTGGTTTGGGTTTTTTT
>JAYDZK010000001.1:34769428-34865262 GCA_034509185.1 Euphonia xanthogaster
CGACGCTCTTCCGATCTCTTGAGGTACACTGGTTTGGGGTTTTTTTAGGAAAAATGGAAGAAAACTAAACTGAAGAAAGTTATAATTACTATTATTCAACTCAAACTCAAACTCCAAATTTAACACCTATTTAAGTATGTTCAGGAATGTGGATCCTCAGTGTTCTCTACATTGCTATATTTTCAGATGAAAGTCTTTCTGCTTCCCACATTTTAATTGTTCTCTACCCTTACAAAATATGTGTTGCAATATTAAGGAAAGTCTGAAAATTAAGTGGGTTTAAAGCTTAAAAAACTGACAATACAACTATTATTTTATCTCTTCCATTCCAAAGAAGTATATGGCAGCTGCAAAATCTTCTTTAAAAGTCCTGAGTATTCTTTGGTTTTTTGCAAAAAAATACATTTTTTTAAAAATTTGACTAGGCACATTTTTTCACGCACTGTTAAACAAAAAATTGCTTATTTTCATTTATTATTTTTAATGACAATAAGCATTCTATATCTTGCAAACTTTAATATTTTCTCCCAATGTTGTCCTTCACAATTATTTCTATTGTATTAAAATTTGAAATTTCTGTCATATTTTTTATTTCTGTTAAAAACACCTTTTTTCTTAATAAAGGGCTTGAAACACAAAATGAATTGATTAATAATAAACCCTCTGAACTGTTGGATTTTCACAGTTTATCAAAATACAAATTAGTCTCCTATGTTTTTTTTTCCTTCATATTTCGAGATTCTTTTAAAATTGGGTGTTTGTCCCTAGGAATATAATCTGGTAAACACAGATTATTCTGTATATGTACCTACTATATTTGGTGTAATATACCATAACATCTTTATGTTTAGCAATACACACACACACATTCATATATGTATATATAGTGTGTTGCAGATTCCTTTTACAATAAATAGTTGTTTGGAGAATGCATTTCAGATCCTTGTGATGTAGATATCTGAAAAGGCCACACTGATTGCAACTAAAAATCCTCCATTCCTCCACTTTGATCATAAAAGCCTGGACTGACATACTCAGGTGCATAGTTTTGCAATGCTATTTTTACATGGTAATATTTGAAAGTGAAACATGTTTAACAAGTAGATACCCCAAAATTTAGGGCATTCAAAATTATTAGCCATTAAGAATAAAAAAAAAAAAAAAGGTGTTATTCATGCCTTATTATCAAAAAGGAGCAGGGAGAAGTCAAGGAATGAAAATAACATGCTGGAAGACTTTTATAATGGAATTCAGCATGAAAACCTTCAGCTTTAATTGTCAGCAAGGAAAAGACTTGAAATCAGTCCAGGCATGAATATGAGCTTGGCACTCTCTGTGATATCCTCTTTGTTTGTTGTTTCCATAGAAATTGCATTTCAAAGTCAACATATGTACAGACTCCTTTAAATAGTTCTGCTTTACATCTTCAGTACTATTTTTCTAGAAAGGGAGAAATACTCCATGTCATGTATTTACTCATATATCTGGTAATGGTAAACTTTCCTTTTATTTGTAGGAAATATACTGTTCACAGTTAGAAAAGCTACTTATCTCCTAATATTATTTCTATTTCAGATGACTGTGTAGAAATATAATAAAAGTTACAAAACAACTGATATTGCAGGAATTTCTGTTGTTTGATTTATCTGTATGTTAAAGTGTATAGGTGGCATACCTCTCATTTAAAAATCAGAGCATTTATCCAGCCTATTTCTTTGTAAGGATGGTTTTGTAGAATTTATGTAAACTTATCAGTACAGCTCAAAAATGGATAGGCAAGTTCATTTTTATGATAGATGTCTTTGGCAACTCTATCAGCAGCCTACTCAGGGATGTTTTTATTTCCGTTTTCAAGAGGTAGAAAGATATTTCAGTGAGGATGAATTCAAGCTAGTGCCGTACTAGGGGGCAGCACATTACACCTCTGCTGGGCTCAAGGACTGCTCTGGTTTGCCCTGGGGAGGCAATGCATGGTTAAATGTAGTGTTAAATCACCTTTCTTATGTCTCAGCCTGCTTCAGATGCCTGCATCTGGGCTGGTTGTCTTGTCTTTTCTTTCTAATGATGGAGAGAAATTGTCCCCTTCTGAAAGGGATTAAACTGAATTATCACAGTCATCTGTTTCAGGGTGAAATCACTGGGCATGTAGGACACAACTGGAAGGGTACTGCAATCAGCTCTCTTCTGCATTATGCCCATGAAAATTAAATTTATTTATTGTTTTAAGTTTTGATACATTTCTCAAACACATTAAAAAGTTTTGTGTGAGAGCACAGGGATGATTTGTTTCTCTCCACATTTTCTTTATCTGAGAATTAAGGCAAAATACATATTTATATATCATGCCAATATATTAACCATTTGCAGTTCTCTAGATGACAAAAAGTATTCAAAGTCCAAGATTTTACACATAGAGACATACTGATCACACTGAAATCAAATGCATGCAAGGATAGTTTAAAAAACAAAAACAATTACAAAGTCATCCGTGAAAGTAAGTGTTGTAAAAAACCCCTGTCTCATTGTAAGGCCCACCAAATAGGAAGGCCCACCAAATAGTAAGGAGTCCACCATTTTTCAGGCGCTGAAACAGAAAAGAGGAGCTTTGCCCTCATGAAATGAAGACAGTCCCAAAAGTAGAGCAGAACTGACACTTACTTCCAGTTCTGAAAGATCCCAAAATATCAGACCTAGAAAATTTGAGACATCGCTTCATATAGAAAAGCTACAGGCAAATGTTCTTAGGAGTTTCTGAGCTTTGCATCTTTCCATGATGGAATCTGAAATGTGGCATTCATGACTGTGTTTGCTTTTAATCATCACTTGCAAAACACTAATACAATACTGAAAAAACCCCAGACTCCTCAAGAAGGCATTCATACAAAATGGATTGATATGGATTGATGTCCCTTCTCTTCACTGGTATCTTCTTATTTTTGGCGTAAGGGGAAATTAAGAGTAACCATATGTATGTTGGCAGTAATTTTCACACTCCGACTCACTCTCAGTCCTTCTTTCAATCTGCATTTATCACTCCTTAGTGGTGAAGAGATCTTTGGTCATGCTTTGGCCAGGCACGTGCTATCAGGATGCACAATATTGCCCTGCAGCTTCTGTGTGCTTAAATGAATTTTACCTGACATAAGACTAAACATGGCTTTGTTATTTGTAAGTGGAAGGTCAAGTAAAAAATAAATTTGGCAGTACTTAATGCTAGATCACCCCAAAATTCACTAAATGTACACAAAGCTTCCAGCAAGATCTTTTCTGTGCCTGACAATGAATTTATTTGAGAAATGTAGCAATTTATTGTTGGTGTGTCTGTCCATGTCTGTGGTGTGCACAAGCCCAACTTTGCATCAGTGCAAGTGAGCATACACATGCAAAATAGAATCCTTTAATTAATAATATGGCTAAATATTCCTTGTAGGGAGATAAACATGTTATGTCAATTATATCTGAAAATGAGCAAATGGGTGACAAAAGATCCTGGCATAAGCATAAGGGCTTTTAGTATTTCTATATCATCAGTGCTGAATCACAGTGATCAGAACCCAATCAGTCCTTTACAGTTTCTGAAATTAACCTTGCTACTCAAGGCTTTCAAAATTTCTATATGATTTGGGGTTTTTTGTCGAAACCATACTCTAACAACAAGATTGGAATGGTAAAATTGCTTAGGTCAAGACCATCTCAGATGAGCAGGTACAATTTAAGATTAATTTAGCCATTTAAGTCACAAGAATCTCTTACACTTATGTCAGAAGTATTAAATGTGTTACTTAATGTTTTTGATTTTTCTTATTTAATACCTTAGTACCCTGCACAATTGATGCATCATTTTCTTTCTAAACTATTTATTTCTGGTATATTCTACGTGTTTGTTCTCTGGCCTGAGGAGAAGAAAGGAATTCCAGGAACACACCTGGTCACCCATTTCTTTCAAATTTTTTCTAGGTACATTAGGCCTCCCAGAATGTTTAACTCATGCACAAATAATGCTTACAGTATTCCTGTGTATAATCTCAACAATATCTGCTTTGTTACCCACAAAATTTTTAGGCTTTTTTTTTTGTTCCAGATCTTTGCTTTTTATTCTGAAAAGTTGAAAGCAGGCCAACTTTTTTAAATTTGTAAAATAAACTCCAAATCTTTGGGTCTTTTGCTTTCTAACTACTTTGAGGATCTTGCTGTCAAATATCAAGGAGGTATATGTTGTATTATGTGCACTGTTGTGCAATATAGACCCGATGCCTGGTGACATTTGTGCTGAAGATACCACTGCAACTGGACAATATTTAATTCACTGTTGCCATAGGAATGATCAAAATAAAGGACCTTGTTGTCCATTATCCTGCTCCTTCAGTGGCCCTTGGCAGAAGCATTGTGGATCTGGGATCTTTCACTGAACAAGCCTATACAGTCACTTCCCTGGAGTCATCTCCCTTCCTCAAGAAATTTAGGGTTCTGAGACTTCAGGAGCCAGAGATGGTGCATTGATATTCTACGATTCTGTGGCTTATTCTTTCCTGAATTTGTCTGGTTAGTTTCTGAACTCACCAAAATTTTCAGCTACAATGAGCATAGCAACTTAACTATGACTTGTAGGAAGGGAAAAAAAAATCTCCTTTTGCTTCTTTCAAACACACTGCATCGTAATGGCAAAAAATTAAGGAGGACAATAAGAAAAGTCTCTCGCAATTTCCCTTCTCTTTGTTGCTCAAAACTGTCAGCTATTATCTGAATAATTTTACATTGGAAGGAGTTTTTCATTTTCCCAGATGCCTAATGTATTACCAAGATATTTTGTTCCTTATTCAGAGAGTTTGCAGTCTGAGTAATAGAGTTTCCTATCCACTGTTTGCATTGAAGTGAAATTGAATGTCAAGGTCTTATTTATATATTTATTTAGCCTTGGAATAATTAGTGAAGTTCCACAGAGAATGTAAAATTCTGTATGATTTGATTCTTCATTACAGTCATTATTTGGCAGGCAAGGGGGGGTAAAATTAGAGACCACATACAGAGTCTTCCATGCAGCTGGGTCTTTGACTACTATCAGACAGTTATGGATGGTTAATAAGACTTTTTGAATTCTAAACAATGTATAAACAATGTATGTCTTTTCCCCTTATCTTTCATATGCTGTAGAGAGGTTTAAATTAATAGAAACATGAGTGGAGCTACTATAGTTGTCTTCTTTGTTATCTGCATTTTCTCCCTGCACTGATCTGGGAGTGAAGGACCATGTGATCTCCCCTCTGCAGAGCGGGGGAAGCAGAAGGAGGACACACACCACTCTCCTGTGGACTCACAGGTCATCTCCTTCTTGCCCATTTCAGCACATTCCTCTGTTTCCAAGTCTTACAATAATAAGCAGGTATGCACGTAGCAATCTGGGATTTAGGGAACATTCATTTCCCACAGCTTTCCTTCTCTCATTATATCTCATGGAAGATGTCTGCATGTTTTATTTTGTAGTCTGTCCACACAATTTTATCTGATTGCTCCTTCTACCAGAGTTACAAAGATAAGTGGGTTTCAAGGGAAGAAAAAACTGCAGACTTTAAGAACCCACTAGCAATAACTATCACAAAGTTTTACAGGTTTTCTGAGGTTTCTGTAAGTCTAGTCAGCTAAACCTCTTTTCAAACTGAAATGAGGTAAAGCTTACTGCAGGTAAGGATAATACTCAAAGGAAAATCTGAAAGCAGCATATGGTATTAATTTCTTCTGCACATATTTTCTTTCCACTAGAACTGGACACATTTAATCACATTTTTTGTGAGGTTTTTTTTTTTTTTTTAATTTTAAAGGATATTCTTTTGATGTGTAAAATTCAGGCTCTTTTTCCATTCACAAAGTTTTTATTTACCTCAGAAAATCTCAGATACACTTTAGAAAAATGGTAGTATTTTCCTTACCACTTTTGAGTATTTAAAGATCAATTTAGGAATGAAATAATGCATGGTTGAATTTCAGAGAAAAAATATGCCTTTGAACTGCTTAGTTAATGTACTTCTACTTATGAGCAAAAGCTAGGTTTAATGGAAGCCTAGCTGCTCTGGGTCCAGAAGAGGTTATATGAGGTGACCTCAGCCTCCAAGGGTCCCAGCTGACTTATATACCTGTACCTGTCCCAACGGATTCTCTCACTCCTTCTCCAAATTTAGTTTTTTGACACTGCACAGCTTGGTTTGCCTTACCACCAGGAGCTGCTGTGACCTGCTCTGTGCTAAATGTCACTCTCATGGTTCTTAAAACACTTTGATTACCTGCTTTCCAAAGCATGCGCACAGAGAAAACCAATGCACAACTACTAGTAGTTTTTATTCTTTTCCTGCTTCTCTGCAGAGCTGGATAAATGAAGTAAGACAAGCCTGTGAGAATGCCTAGAGGCATTTGTTAGATATAGCTGGTTCTGAAGACAAGGCCAGCACCATGGGCAGCCCAGGAGGAAGCTTCCTCTGGTCAACTTGCAGAGGAGTCACTGGAATCAGAGGACACTGTAAAGAGGAGGAAGAGCGTAGGCTTTAAACTGCAAGAGTTAAACTGTGTCTCAGCTGTTTGAGACACAGCTGTGGGGAACCTGTCGTGATGGCAGAGGATGCAGCTTGGCAAGAGAAGAGACTCAGTCCAGGAGAGCTCCAACAGAGCAAAAGCTGGTCTTGCCTCTCCCTTAGTTGTTTTCACCACTAGATTTGCACGGGGTGGATTGCTTGTCTGACCCCTCAGCAGGCAAGTTTCCCTTGGAAAATTAGCAGAACATTAACCAAGAAAAAACATGAATAATTTCCCTGTAGGTTGCCGAAAAACTTTCTGTGCTTTCAATCTCAGCGAGCTCTTAGAAGAGACAGGAATTTCCAGAAACAGCACAATATTATCCACCTAGATAAATCTAGGCCCTGGCCTGCTATCATGGCCACAGGTATGAGCCACATAGTACTTAGAAATTGTTTGACACTTTTCCTCTGAAAGCTGATAGGAAAGCATTCAGAGCCACATACCAAAATTTCCACTTTGCCCAGCACGCTTCCAAAAGCCAGAAGTCAGGCTGCCTTTCAGCAAAGATCTGAAAGCAGAGGTGAAGTGTAAGTGGAGTTTAACAAAACTGTAGGAAATATTGCTTTAGCATCCCCCTTAGATGCTGTCCTGTCGTCATGACTGACAGGTATAAGGAAAGTTTTCTGCAGACTGGAGATTGATAGATTGGTATCTCCTTTTCTGCTACGTGCCATCTGCAGTCTACAGCAGGAAGAGACTGCCTTTTGCCTTTTGCTAATGTCTCTATACTTTCATTGCTCTGATTCCATCAGCACCTCTTCTCCCTTGCTTTGGACTGCAGATCAATGACATTTTTCTTGCTCCTAGAAGTTGCTTCTTATATTTGGCCTGGGTTTTCATACCAGTCTGAATGCCTGTTTTCTGATGCATTAAGCCTGTATCTAGGTATCCCAGTATCAGATCAAAAATAACATGGCCACATAATAAAAGCATTGAATTGGTAACATTCACTGCTTCACACAGTCTGAGTCTACTGGTTTATCAGACTGAATTTCCTGGCTGGTTAATAGACTCTCTGTCTTTCCACTTGTTCTCTAATTGTCAAGTGGTCCTTGTGCTTATCAATCTCAAATAACCATTTTTTTCACTTTTTCTCTAGACGCTTTGTATCTCCACTGGTAATTGAGCAGCATCAACTTTGTCTATCCAGACCTTGTTTCTCCACAGTTTTATGCTTGATTTTTAAAGTAACCACAATTAAAATTATTCTCCATTTTCCCATCCCAAGTTTCTTTTTTCCCCACTCAACGTAGCCAACTAGACCTAAAATCCCCATGAATTCCTAACAAGCAACACTGAGGGATACTTCCTTCATGGTGCCATCCAGCTATCAGAATTTTTTAAAACCCACTTATATTACTTGATTGCTTCAGTGTTATCAGCCCAGAATGGAAACTTCCATGGCATTTTACAAAAGGAAGACATGATATTTTGAAGATCAGCCCACTCAGCTCTGAGAAAACAAGGAATTAATTCTATAAGGTAATCTGAACCCCCATTCCATGCTGTTGTTTTTTTACTTGGAATGTTCCTTGTCCTTGTCCATAACCACATCAGAAATCTGCAGGCCATCTCTCTGTGAAGCTCAGTTTAGCATTGCAGCACAGTGCTCAAAATCCGATCCTGATGCTGCAAGCATGCCAGCAGGTGAGCTTCAGGAAGATTTCTCACTTCTCTGGGAGTTTTCCTTCTAGTAAGTATTGACATCTCTATAAAGCAAGAGGGGTGTGTGCTGCTCCCAAGTGACATTCCTGATTCAAAGCTTCTCATTTGTACCATTGCACAGGGAATTCCGTGGTTAACCAGCTGCTTTGGAAGCTCATCATATGACAACTCTCAAGGCTCAGATCCTTCTTTTGTAACACTGAACATAAAATCTCATTTGAATATTAAAACAGGGTATTGAAAGTATTTGTTTGTATTACTATCTGCATAAATATATATTTGAAGGCTTTTCTGGTTCCCTCAGAGGCTCTACCTCAAGTTTCTCCAAATTCCTGTGTCTTTTCAGTGGAAATTAAAAAATACATATTGCTATCCTCAGAGATGGGTTTCTTCTCACATATAGTATTTTTGTAGTAGCACCCATGGGAAGAACAGTAAATGAAATGGCAAGGTTTCCTAAACAGCCAGGTACAAACAAAATAAAATAAGTCAAATTAGTAACCTTTCTATGATAGAAGATATTTTACAAGCCTAACACGGAAACCAGGGGAATCAGCTTAAAAATAGTAAACATCAGAACTGTGGTTAGAAATATATTTTTTTAAGCAAATACTTTCCCTTTGTCCTTTTTGCTCCAGGCTCCCCCATCACAGGCTCTCTGGAAGTGGGAATCAGGGATAATCTCCTGGAGTACCTGAGGCATAGAAGCCAACAGGATTAAAGCACCTCGTGCTCCTCAGCATGGTCATGTGATGACCTCCTGATCCCAGCAAAGGCCTCGTTTCCCAGCAAAGTTCTCACTTCATTTGCCTGTCTGTTGTTCCTGCCCCCAGTAAGCACAAGGAAATAACTCACAAAGCTTTTAGTAAGAAACAAACCCAAGAAAACCACTCATATTAACAGCAGTAGTAGATGAAGAAAATAATGGATAAATCATGTGTGCTTTGCCCAGCAGTTGTCTTCTTGCAAGGGGCAGCTTCAAAGAATGTCTAACTTTTAAATCTGCTCATGCGGCTCTGTCAGCTCTCCTCAGGCTAATGTACAAGAAGAAAGAGGTGGGTGGTCTGGAGGCTGCCCAGTAACATATTGAGTAAGGAACACAGATATGGTGTTTGCAAACTGCTTGATGGGAGAAAAACAGGAGTCAATGGGTTTTTCTTCATCCAGAGACAGATGCTCAAAGTGCTTTCTGAAAATCTATTGGCAGATTGTCTGTGTTTCCCACAAAACTGCAGAGAAGGCTGTCATACAGACTTCTCTGTGTCATCAAGTGTGAAAAAGCTATCAAGTCTAGAAGAACAAAAATTATTTTCTTATTTAAAGTATATTACTTCCCTCACCTCCTTTTGCCATGTGCTAATCCACGAAAGGCAGTTTACACTGAAATGTAAAAATGCTAAGTCAAATAAATCATTCTGGTTCTGCCCTATGTTCATACTTAATCTGACCACATTTTATTTTTGCTTCCTGTTAAAAAAAATAGTTTGCTCACAAATTCTTTATTTTTTTTCATTTTTTTGTCCACTGTTCTTCTTATTTAACCAACCAGATTCTGCCACGTCTTTATTTAACCAGCCATTTACTCTAAAGCATATAATCAAACTAGGAATTCTGAGTACTAACAATTGATTCAGTGTCCAGACTTTAATTTTACTTCCTCTCCAATTGCCAAGAGAGAGCAATCATGTGCTAGGCAGAAGATGAAAGTTTATAATAAATGCCTGTATTTTGAAACTTGTAAGGGGTGGGGGGAAAGTCACTTGGCTTTCACCTAAAACATGTGATAATGAGATTAACCCTGCAGTGTAGTTTGTGTGTAAATGCATCGTGCGTAGGAATGGGGAAGGACATTGAAGGGTGCGCTGCAGCAGAAGTCAGCAGTGAAGCATTCCTGGTGGAGGGAAGGAATTCCTTTCATACACAGGCCTTTGGAGGGGTTAGAGAGAACACTCCACGCACTGAAGCATAACGCTGATGCTCTCCTGCTGCTCTGTCAGTATGCTGCTATTTGCCCTGGCTTTTCTGCTCGTCATCCTTCAGCCGTCCGCTGGGCAGTTCCCCAGAGTCTGTGCGAACGTGCAGAGTTTGCTGAGCAAGGAGTGCTGTCCCCCCTGGGGTGGAGATGGGTCCCCCTGTGGGGAGCTTTCCAGCAGAGGGTCCTGCCAGAACATCCTTCTCTCCCAGGCTCCACTGGGACCACAGTTCCCTTTTTCAGGAGTGGATGACAGAGAGGACTGGCCCTCTGTATTTTACAACCGGACATGTAGATGTGAAGGCAACTTCATGGGATTCAACTGTGGGGAGTGCAAATTTGGCTTCTCAGGTCTCAACTGCACTGAAAGGCAAGTGAAAACAAGAAGAAACATCTTCCAGCTCACCGCCAGTGAGAAGAACAAGTTTCTTGCCTATCTTAACTTGGCAAAGAACATCCCTAGCCAGGACTACGTTATTGCTACGGGCACGTATACTCAGATGAACAATGGCTCCAACCCCATGTTCAGAGACATCAATGTGTACGATCTCTTTGTGTGGATGCATTATTATGCCTCTCGAGACACACTCTTAGGTGGGTCCAATGTGTGGCGTGACATTGATTTTGCCCATGAAGCCCCCGGTTTCCTGCCGTGGCATCGGGTCTTTCTGCTGATGTGGGAACGTCAGATCCAGAGGATAACAGGTGATGAGAACTTCACCATCCCCTACTGGGACTGGCGTGATGCAGAGGACTGTGAGGTCTGCAATGATGAGTACATGGGTGGCAGACATCCCACCAACCCTAATTTACTCAGCCCAGCATCAATTTTCTCCTCGTGGCAGGTAAGAACCAGCCAAGGAAAGGGGAAGGGAATGACCCCATCTGATTTTAAGCACCTAGGTGTGGTGCACAAGATGGGACCCCATCTGATTTTAAGCACCTAGGTGTGGTGCACAAGATGGGGGCTTAGCCTTACTGCCTTCCCTTAGATACTTCTGGAGAGAAAGGAGGCAATACCAGAAAGCAAATCAGATTTTTAGTGGATTTTTAACAGTTCATTTGTAACTTTGTCTCATTTCTTTCTGACTGTAGGATTTAGGCTGCTTAACTAAGAACATAAAAGTGGAAGGGGGAAAGTTATGCTTTTGTGTGGCCTTTAGCAGGTTAAACAAGCTTGACTTTGGTGTGCCAGTTAGGTCAGAGAAGCAGGATTTATGCACATAAATTTCTAGCACCATTGCAAAACAGTGGGTGACTGAATGATGGAAACAGAAGCAGACACTTCAGAGGCGTTTCAGGCACTCTACCCCTCTCCCAGTGTATTCCTCCCATCCATGAGTTAAAAACCACCAAATTTAAATAACCTGCTTTCAATGTTAAACAAACAGACAAACAAGTAAACCAAACCTTAAGAGCAGAGAAGAATCAGCTGTAAAATCCACATCAGTAGTCCAAAGAAATAGAGAAGAAATAATATCTGTTGCTCAAAGGAGCTGAGAGGCAAATACAAAAGTGATCCTTGGCAATGAAAAGCACTTCAAATGAGGCCATAAAATGTGGTGACATTACATCTATATGTAAGTGATAAGGTCTCATGTAGCTGAATTATAGTGTCCTACTCCAACACTGAGGGCTTTTTTTTGTCTCTTGCTCATCCCTGCCACATTGCCTAAAATACAGTGACAAAAGTCTATCAGCTTCAGTAGGCACACTCCATCATGACAATAGCGACAGTTGCTTCTGGTGCTGAAGTCTGTGACTATGTTCATCTAAATCTGTCTTCCACTTCTTTCTGCAGCAGCAGCCCAAATGAAAGTTGGGCAGTTTTAGTGATTTAACAGAGTGAGAAATTCAAGCCGCTCTGGGATATTCTGGCATATTACAAATCAGCACCCAACTGGGCTTACTGGGCTGGTTGTGCTGTATTTAGTCTTGATTCGTGCCCTCTGAATAATAGAGGGTGTGTAGACCTCTAAATCCAAGCATTTGGAGATGGAGTAACAGAACTATTTAAGCTATTCTGTGGCATACTTTTTCTCCCTCAGACAGGAATCATTTCAGGAACCATTCTCAGGAGAATGTTTGCGTAGAGACACCCTGTAAAATTATTTTATTGACATAAACATGGATTATTTGATGTCACTTGGCCTCAGTGCCTGAGAAATTTCCTGAACACATTTCACTTAGTGTAGACATAGCCATAAAATAGATAAGAATACAAATATGCATTTTCATCCCATTTACTAAAATTCTTCTTATTTCTAACAGCTTGAATCTGGATCAACTCTACTAGCTTAATTAGATTGTATTGTCAAAAAGAAGTGGATTTTATGCTGTTCTGCACTGAGCTGAATAAATGGTTGTATGAAAAATGTACTTGTGGGGAAGTGGATAAAATGAAACCGGAATTGCACTGGTTACATGTGTCAAGTAGAGCTATCAATACAGTATATTGGATGAGATAACCAGGGTAGGAGGAGACAGGTAATACACAGAATTCAGCAAATTTACTAGCAGGATTTTCTAAAAGACATGCAGTTGCCAGGTAGCTGTGTTTAGCTGTTTTTTGGTTTTTTGCAAAGGCTTTATTCTGCCTAGATTCTTAAGACATTTTTATCTTGTCAATAAATACCCAGAACATTTATGACATATTTAATAAATAGTCAGGTTTATAATTTCTTATTTAAAATTAGTTCCCACTAATACAGTCTTAAAATAAAGAGGTTTTTTTTATGGAACAAGTTATTCAAACAGATATTTTTGCATAACTTTAAGAGGTGCAGGAATGAAAGGTATGCTATGTTTAAAACACAGTCAGTGTCAGTGTACATAGGTAAAAGCACTTAAGTTGTTTGCTGACGTTTTCCAGGTATTTTTTGAAATGCTTATTACTTATATTTTTCAGCAACTTCTGGAAATGTTACAATTTTTTCAAAATTTCCAAAATATGTGATAACGTTACCTTCGAATACTAATATTTCCCTCTAATATCTTCCATTTATTTATGGCTCTCCCAACTTATCCTGAGAAAGAATGAAAGAATCTGAACAGATCTTCATTTTCAGTCATGAGTTTGGGGTAAAGATATTTCTTTATTGGCATTGAATCCAAATTTTAACAGTTGCTTAATAGGGAATAACAGTCAATACAGTAACTTCAAGTAGCACAAAGTAAGAGATCAAAATATCACTCCAGAAAATCAAAAGGGAACAAAAATAGCCTTAGCTTGAACCAGAAAACAGCCACAGATCTGCTGCAGAATGCTCTGATTATCTAAGCTCTGTAGCTAAACAGCATGAGGGAAAAAAAAAGAAAAAAAAAAAAAAAAGAGGAGGATCCAGAAATGTGAAGGAATTTGAAGGAATTTAACAAGAATGCTTTCAGCAAGCATTCAGAATAAAAAGACGGCAAGAGTAACCTTGGAATAGCACATCAATAATATGGTGTCCTTTTTAGAATTTTAAGTGTCTTTACAATGCCTGCTATGTTAGGAAATTGTTTAGATTTATTTTAAAAGAGGTAAAGTGTCTATTTGCAGAAAAGAATCCCTCTTTCTTTTTTTCTTTTTTTTTTTTTTTTAATCCCAAAGAAAGGAGAAAATACTTTATTCCATTGAAAGGTTGCCATAGCAACATGGATACCCATGGATACATGCTGAAATTCTTGCTTTCACCTTACTTTTTCTTCAACATGCTGTTACCACTTGGCTGAGTGAATTATCCATCCACATTTATCTCATATTTGTCACCTAAGTGACACTTCTGATTCCTGCCTCTTTTTTACTAGCAAGACTATCAGGAATATTTACTGGTTTTGTTTGTTTGCTTAGCTCATGTTTTAGGGTGGGTGGGAAGGGTTTTCTCATGTTTCCAGTTACTTTTTTGTGATGATTCAAGTGTTACACTCAGCATTAGGACTGCATGAGACATACTAAGGCTTTAGTAATTTTTGCAATTCCATGTCAACTTATCAGAAAAATATATGGGAATTGGACATATTCCATTACATTTTTAGAGGGTTTTTTTTTGTTTTAGTGCTCTTTTCTACAAAATAATGCATTTGCAAAAAAAAAAAAAAAAACCAAACAAAAAAAACCCATCAAACTAGTTGAAAATGTCCCTGCCCATGGCAGGGGGTTTAGAGGGGGTTTAGACTAGCTGACCTTTAAAGGTCCCTTACAACCAAAACTGTTCTATGATTCTAAATAGTAGGAGGTTAAATTTTTCTCTCTTCTATGCTAGAAGAAACGACTGAAGTCAATGGAGTTGCAGATGCATAAAAGCATACTGCAAATTAAAAGCAGAATCTTTCTTCTGGCAGTTAATGTTAGAGTCTGGGAATCCCCACAGTGTGCTAGACACAGGATGAAGAAAACATAGCTGGAGAAACTAAGTGCTATTTCAGTTTGCTGTTGTGGTAAGCAGGATACACCACCAACTTCAGCTCTCTCTATTCTGTCTCTCCTAAGACTCGAGAGAAGCAATTGCATAACATGGAGAGCTGGCTGCTCTCAGATGTGCTGGGGTAAGCCTGCTGCCAATTCTTTCTGCAAGCATGGAAAATTTCCCTTAGCACTTCATTCCATATCACCCTGAAGAACCACTTACACAAAAGCAAAGCTACTACAAAAGAGAAACAAGGTACACAAATAGAAAATTGATAAAATGCTTCTGAACCTATAATGACAGTACTTTAGATCCATTACTTGAAAACATGATTTCATAAGAAATATGAATTCAGCTATTCAGACACAGTTATTTAATTTTAAGTACATTTTATCAGGGAGCTGTATTGCTAGGTGAATTGTCTGACAGTGTTATTTGAAAGATTATTCTACAGCTACCTTTAAAAACTGCAGGAAATTTTCAGAAATACAAAGCCAGAAGCCAGCACTTCTTGATTCTTAGATCAGTAAAAGTCTTACATCCATCTGCTTATGGACACCCAAGGAACTCACAAACTTTATTTTTTATTGCAACTTAAGAGATTGTGGTGCCAGCTACAGACTGGTACATTAAAAAGCAAGAGCCCAAATGGAGCAACTATAAAGAAAGAATTTATGAAGTGTGTTCTCAATGATATGCTTACATGGATTATAAATCTGAAACATTTTCTGTTAGGAAGAGGTTCTTCTTCACATGCCACCTCAGGACTGCAGCAGGAGGGTATCACAATCTGTGCACAGCAGAAGCAGCCACTTGGATATCCTCAGCCTCTGTGTCCCTGTGACTGGCTGTCCATGGGATCAGGTGTGGGTGACAGCGGAGCGGGGCCCCTGGATGCTTGGCTGTCCAATAGTGTACAGCCATGCTTGCTCAGGAGTCACAAGAAGTAAAAGATGGTCTAAAAGAATATACACCTCTCAAGGAGTATAAATCAATAGCTAGGTTGATTTTGTAAAAACTGGGGCTTGTTAATAATTCACCAGCAGGAGAATCTTACCATCTCTCTCCAGAGAGATGTGTCTGAGTGATTTCATGGTAGACATGGAGACAGCAGCAGCAATGGTGCAGCCTGGAGAGAGCTGCAGAGCTGTCAGACCAGGAGGTGCTAGTGAATACTTCATCAGTAATTGGTAACAGACTTTCCTACTCCAGCCCAGCACCATTTAGAGGTGCTTAATCAGGTATAGGTTGCCCTTCAGTTCTGGGCTGCCTTCATGCAAAAAGGTGAAATTCAGCCAGCTTTTACTGAAGGCTGAGAAAATGAAGTCCCCAGGTTTGTTTTAATGCTGTCAGTTCATGTTTGACTTATCTCCTTTTAGTTTGAGTTTCACAGCTCCCCCAGTTTATGCATGTACCATAAGGAGAAGAAAGACAATTAAGCACCTCACCCTTTTAGATGTTTTTTAGAATTTCTTCAAGGTTTTGCTTTGTATATTTTCTTTTCTTTAAATTCTCTTTATCCTTTTCTTTTAATTCTCTGCATGTTTAACTTTTCCATTCCTGCCAATATTCAGCAGTATATGAAGAACCAGATATAAGTATACACAATCTCTTAAAACCCTTTTGGTCTGCTACAGATACAGCACCTTTCAAAGTTCCACCTATAAAACAAGGTCCCAAGACACAGCTTGTATCTGGGGATTTCCTTGCATTTTCCCAGTTTGGTGAGTAAATGGCTTCTGGATGCCACTTAATTAGGATTAAATTATGCCAGGCCCTAATGCAGCCAAAAAAAAGAGAAAAAAATTAAACCTCTTTATAGCTGCCAAATGTTTTAAATCCAGTGTGAGAGCTGTGCTTTAATGAGATTCCCAAGTAAGGTTGTGAGAATAAGTGGAGAAAGATAGAGAAAGATAATGAAGCAGTAAAAAATATCTTTTGGTTCCATAACAAATCTCCATTCTGGACTCCAGCTCAGGAGTCAAGACTTCATGTAGGAGAAACAGGTGAGGGGAAGTGTGAAAAAAGGCGGTGAAGTGCCTACATCACATCTCTGTGGCTGACACACATCAGCAAGTCAAGTGGTTGCTCTGACTGCAGTCTGAAGTGGTTCTTTTAGGCTATCTAATCTGAAACATATCACTATGAAAATGTGCTCCTACAGCTTCTGGAGGGGGGCTCAGTGGCCTCAGAGGAGAAGCAGTACAAGGGATCAGTTCTAAAGGAAACAGAGGTGTGGATTAGCCCTTTGAGTGGCTCTACTGCCCCAATGAACTGAGGAACTTCAGATCACTTTGTGAGTGAGCACCTATTTTGACATCATAGAGCATCTTCTTTTCCCAAGAGTTTAGGTATATATTACCAGTGTTGAATGCCTTTGTGAGCACAGCTCTAATAAGCAAAAGTAACCCCAAGAAATCTGTCACAAAATTCCACAAAGCTTTGAATTTAAAGAAAGCAGGCAAAAGATTGAACATGACTGAAATCTTCTGTAATGCAGATCCCTTAAGTTTGGCACAGGGGCTGGTCCGTGCAAGTAGTTGCAAACTAAAAGACAAAAGGCTTTCCCATTTGCCAGAGGCGTGAGACAGTAGCCTCTACAGTCTGTTTTCTTAGAGAGAAACACGCAGAGCTGTGTTCAAGATCTCAGCTGCAGTGGGATATTTTTTGCTGGGTGCTACAAGGTCCAGAAGCAATGCTGCATATTCTAGACTGCCATCTACTGGTATTTGCTCTGCTCACTACTTACATAAGTTTTTTCTCGGAGTATCTTCCTAACAGTTTCCCTGGAACTGGCAAATTCACACAAGCAGGTCCAGCTGGAATTTGAAGATGTGTCCAGGGTGAACTGAGAACTGAGAAATTTGATCAGGACTGTTCTAAAAGGGAATAAAATATCATGTTTTAACCAACACGTTTACACTAGAAAATATTCCTGCTGAAGCAAAGTGAGGCAATGGTGTGACCCATTTTATGTAGGCTTTATGCAGATTACATCCAGAAAGAAGCATTTGACTGATCTATTATCACTTACACATCGCATGACTGTTAAAACAGCAAATTATAGTTTCAGGGTAGACCCATAATCAAAATCACCTAAGTTAAATATTTCTGGAAAAGCATTCTTGTTAAATTTATAACCAGGCCTTAATTTTTAGTTCACAAAAAGGATTACAGTCAAAAGGTTACAGACAAGCATTTTCATTCCTGGGACTTATGTTGTGGCATTTCTTGACCATGACTTTCCTAATGCCTTGTAGCATCTGGCTTCTGTTTAAAATGAATTTGGTTAGTCAGACAGTTAATGAAGGCTACACTGAGAAATAAATGGAAAAAAAACATTAGCACTCTAAAATTTATAAGCCTCATGACATTAACAATTACATTAAATCCCACTGAAACGGATAAACAGAACAAGGGGGAAATTTTTTTTTTTTGTTTAGAGATATTTTTAAGCTCATGCTTGAAGATTCCCTGCCTGAATATATGAAAACTGGGTCTTGAACACAGCATGTAATTCTTCTTTAAGACACAATAGAAATATATCCCTAGGGCAGAGGGAAAACGATGAAAGATAGGAGATGGCAGGATGGAGAACCCAGGAGATATGAACCACGATAAAGCCCATAGGAGAGATAGATACAAAATCCACACAGAGGAAGCTTCTGAGCCAAGAAATAACAGAGAAACAGTTTGAGCTTCACCAGGCATGACACATTTGCCTTCATCACTAATGACTTCTAGGGACACAGAATGGTACATTTTTATAAACAAATTACTACAGCTTCTCCTGAACCATCCACCTATTTTCCTGCTTGTGGGAATCAACTCAGTAACACAAACTAATCATTAAACCAGCATAAACTATGGTTTGTGCTTATAACTGTGGGCCTCTCCCCGTCACTACCTCTCCTTTCTTGGTGTGGATTCTTAGAAGAGACTCTTTAGAGATACACTCCTGACACAAGTCCCTGTTAGAGGTGTGATCCTGACCCATTTGGCGAGCTTCTGGGGGAAATGTGCTTGTGCAACACTGCTGGAAAACTACCTACAGCCTCCAAGGGCTCCTCAGTAGTTTTAACAGATATGGACAGATTGCAGCTAACTGAGCAGCATCTAAGGGTAAATTGTTCTGATAAGCTTTCTTATATACTCCCAAAAAAGATGAGAATAGTTTTTTCATCATATTCATATTCATATTCATAGAAAATTTATCATTTAAGAACTCCAGGTTCTTAAGCACTCTGTGTTATATCACCAGCTTCATCAAACATTATCTATGAATTTGTCATCAAATCACTTACAAAAGGATTCATCTGATCTCCTTCCACTCGTTCAAAAGTTTGCTCAGCAGCACATCAACTTGCCTTTGGCTCTGTCTTTAGTTAGTTCAGAAGCACATCTGAGCCTCCAGGGTGTGATTCATCCCACCCTAATGCAGAAATAGAGCATTAAGTTGAACACTCTTAATTTTGCTTCCCTTGCTAACTGCGGTTCAGAGACAGTTTCAGCATTGATTTTTTTACTCGTTTTATTTTATTGACTTAGTCAATGGAGAGAGTTAGGCACTCCTAGAGGTAAGTACATCTCACCTACCAGACATCTGGTTTGGGAGAGCTGTATCACACTCAGGAGATGCCTCCCTCTCCTCTGACTGCACAGGTCATCCTGAAGTGCTGCTTCAATCTCACAGTTTCTATGTAGCTAGTATGTGTGAAATGAATCTCCCACCCACTTTCTTTCAACAGAGAATTTCATGTTCTTCCATCTATCTCATTCAAAGCAGAGATGATTGCTTTCACTCACCTTCTTGTTCATTATTTTGGTCCATGAAATAGAAATATACCTCCAGGATAAAAGAAGTTGAGGTTTCAGTGTTAGGTGTGTTCTCCCCTATGATGTTTCACTCACTAATGAGAAGTATTCTTTTCCTACCCCAATTTATCATTAACCACATTGATTACTTGCTAAGTGCAGAGTCCTGTGTTTTAAAGGAGTCTCTGGTGGTTTGGAATTTTACTTGTTTTGGTGTTTTTTTCCAAAGGAAAGCAAAACAATAGACAGTTAAGTTTGAATCAGAGCCTCAACATTACCTGCTGATAAACAAAATAAATTCTGGGAATTCTGAGATGTTGTTGTTCTGTTTCATTCTCATAGACCCACCATTGACCTACCTTGCTCTTCCAGGGGTCACAAACTGGACTGGCAGCTTCTGCAGATCATCTGACAAATAATGACTTTTTATGCCGTTTTAATTGGACTTTGTCTGTGAACCTACAACATTTATGTAAATGATGCTGGATTCTGGCAGTATTTTACATCTTTCTCCATCTCTCTGTTTAAGATCCTTTCTCAAAATCCATCACTACGGTATTTCAGTTGGTGCTGTAAGTTCATCTCCACAACACTTCTAGGAAGTACAGCAGCAAACTTTCCCATTTAATACATGTAGCATCATTGACACATAGAGAAAGTAAGCATCCATTTACCCTGAAAAAGCACACACAGATATTTTCATCATATTTTTTTTTCATATTTTAAGCCAACATTTCCCATGCTTACTGTACTGGGTAAAAAAAATCTGTGATTATGGCTTTGTTCAGTAGCTTGCTGAAGCCAAAAATCCTCCATTTAACAAATTCAGCAGCAGATTTAACTCTGTCTTGCTGCATTGGTGGGTAACACTGAATTTAGCCTCAGTGAGTTTTCAAGAGCATGAATGATTTGATGCCTTAGTCTATATGGGTAATTTCAGATACAGATCAGTGTATTACTTTAAAATGTGCACTGTTTTAGAGGGCTGTTTTCTATTAAATAACCATATGATATTAAAATCATACACATAAAACATAAAAACAATATATATTCTTGAAACAAACTTATTGCATTGTACATTTTTTTTTGTTCTTCAAAAAAAATTCATCAAAGTGCCTCCTTTTTTTTTTTTTTTTTGGAATTGCAACTCCTCTAATAGAAAGTGTTTTATCCAGGTAATCTGCACTCGGTCTGAAGACTACAACAGCCAACAAGCTTTATGCAGTGCCACAAGCGAGGGGCCTATAAGGAGAAATCCTGGGAACAATGATAAATCAAGGACCCCAAGGCTACCATCCTCAGCTGATGTCGAATTTTGCCTTTCTCTGACTCAGTATGAATCCGGACCCATGGATAAAATGGCCAATTACAGTTTCCGAAATACTTTGGAAGGTAACGTGCTTTATTCTGTTACACCATTTCCAGCTGTAAATTGATTCTCTCTGGGGTTAGAGTCTTCAAACTCTGGGCAGTTTGAATTGATTTGGTGAGGAATAACTGTAAAAGAAAGAAAAAGTTATGCTTTCACCTGGAATAGCAGAAGACAGAAAGAACCACATTAAATGCATTTGATAACAAACTAGACACTAGACTGGATCAGGCCCTAAGCCTGTTAGGAGATACTGTCTCCTGCTACAGTCAGCAGCAGGCACTGCAAAAAAATACAGCACAGCAGAAAAGGAGAACATCCAATAACCTGCTTGTGCACAACCATGAGTAACCCTGTAACCATGGAGGGTGCATGTTTGCCCTAGAATTCACCGTCTTCCAGGGACCAGGCTGGATAACAAAAGTGAAAGAGGATGTTGCCAGCTGGCATGTTATGTCTACATCATTCCACTGTGAACTCCACAGCAGACTTTTTCCCAAACTCTAAGAAACATGGATTAAGTTATCCCTCAAAAATGACACTTAGTATAATTTACAAAAGAATTTAGCGGTTTAGTTATCCAGCTATTTAACCTGTTTTAAATTTTCCTAATTGGCTAGTAAGCAAAAGTTCTTTACTAAAAGAAATTCGTAATTATCTGTCTACTAAGCTCTTCTTAATCTTGAAAAATTCCAAATAAGCAAGGATAACACGTTTTACATATAACAATAAATATATTTCTACAATATCAGGTTACAGCCGAATTAAATGTGATCTACTTTTGATCTCTCAGAGCTTTTGGTTTTCAAAGAACTGCAAAAGGGCATAACAATACAAATAGGAGTAGGAGTGAGGATAAGAAAACAGTCATAAAGATAAGAGAGATGAAGCAACTCTTTTATGAAGACAGGCTGAGAGCTGATGTTCAGCCTGAAGAAGAGAAGTCTCCAGGGGTAAATAACTGGGATCTCCTAGTACATAGAGGGGGCTTAAAAAATAAGGGAGAGGAACTTTTTATATGGGCAGATGATGAGAGGACAAGGGGCAATGGTTTTAAACTGAAAGAGTGAAGGTTTAAATCAGATCTTAGGAAGAAATTTCTTTACTCAGAAGATGGTGAGGCACTGGCACACGTTGACTGGAGAAGCTGTCCCATCCCTAAAGTGCTCAAGGCCAGGATGGTTTGGGCCCTGAGCAACTTGATCTAGTGAGTGGCATCCCTGCCCATGGCAGAGGGGTTGGAGCAAGATGATCTTTAAGGTCCTTTCCTAACTTAACCATTCTATGATTCTAAGACAGCAAACATTTTAATATGTTCCATCTAAGTCTTTAAGCAGTGTGGAATGCCATAAAGCTTTTTTGGGAAAAGTGGACCATTTTCTTTTTAAAAAATAATCAGAAATTCAGACTTTGTCCATTGCAGCCTAGAAAGAATCCAGACAGTAATTGTCTGCATCTCCAAATGCTGCTGCATTTTCTGTCCCTGAAAACAGAAACTACATGAAGTATTGGAAACAAAAAGGTGACATAACTAAGTAGAGGTTTGCTTACATTTTACTCCACAAAGTGTGTGAATAGATGCAAATGAGTAGAGAAAAAGGAATTGAAGTAAAAAAGTAATGAATTACTGAGGACCTACCATCATGCTACTGGTATTGCAAAAAAAAGCAAAAGCAGTCTGTGAGCATTTTTTTTTTTTGTTTTTTAACCTGAATTATTTCAACACAACTTCACACCACAGGACCACAAACATTTCTGCAACCAGCTTATTTAGATAACGAGACACTGAATGGCAATGAATTCAGGAATTCATGGCTAATGTTGAAAAAAGATGGGGGAAAATTTTTAAAGAAATTTTACTGAAAAAATCCCTTATAATTGCATTAACTCCTTTCTTAAAAATGGCTAGCTTAGTTTTTTGTTGTGTAAAAATACCAAGCTTAGATTGGTGACCTGCATTTACTGTCTCTGTGCCTACTTCTCCTTTATTGTGTTCTTACAAATGTGTTAGGACCTTTGTAGATCCTAACATTTTGTTCTCTTTCAAAGCAAAACATTTTTCAACCCTGCTTTACTTATTTGCACAATCTTGTGCCAATACACCTAAGGTCAAATTCTAATTCCTTTTAGACCGCAAGGAAATCCAAAGTAAGTGCATTGACCTTATTGGAGTTACTCTAGGTTTACGAAAGATGAACAGAACTAAGCCAGTGACTGTAATTGAGCAGTTCCTGATTTACATCAATATGAGATTTACACCTCAGTTTCAGTTCTGTAATGAAAAATACTTGTGTTCACATAGAACATCCCCTTCTGGGCAAAACTTTATGCTTTTCATTCTTCAGTGCACTGAAACAAAGACTGAAACTTTCAGTCTTCAAAGGGGCAAGTATCAGCATCATTGTGAGCAGATGACAACAAGGCAGGCTGAAATTTCTGTTTGACTAACATAAAGTGCTGCTGCAGAGACAGAAATTATGTCACTGAAGAATTTATAGTACAATGTCCATAAACAGAAAAGGTCAATATTGTTCAATAAAACACTCCCATGAGGCTGTGCCCATGATTTGCCCTCTCTGTGACAGACCAGATTCTGATACGAATGAAAAACAACAGGTTAAGAGCAGCTTACACTTTGCCCCTGGAAGCAATTATTTTAAATAGGATTTGTTGATTCGTGGTCCTAACCGGGGAACACTGCTGACTTCATTGGAAACTTCATGGACACAAGAGAACAGAAAATCAGCCTAGTTTAAAAGTATCCAGAGAGATCAGAAATGGATTAGCTGACTTCTATTTAAGTAATTTGGCTTCTTTTTTTTTTCAGTTCAGTTTTGCAGTGTGACACTTTGAACGCTACTACCTAAGAATAAGAAATGGCTGAAAAATTTAGAATTTCTTTTTCTTTATGAGCAGAATCCACAGTTGAAATTAGTTTATTCACAGCAACTTCAAATGAAAATCAAGGCCTTCTAAGTTTTGCACAATGTCACAGAAGAACATTTAAAAATTCTAAAACCCTGTATCACTCATTATTCATTAATTAACTCACGACAAATGGTATCCAGCCAAACCATGTCATAGCGTTCCATTGTCTGTCACAATTATGTATTGTTACTGCTATTTTGTCACAAAATAATTGAATAAAACATCAAACATTTCAAAATGTAATTTCATCTCAAAAGGACATTTTCCTTTTTTTCTGAAATGAGAAATTTTCATCTGGAAAACTTTTCTCAGTATGTTCACAGCAATCCATAAAGCTATAGAAAAAATGGTTTCTAAAAATGAAGTTAGCCAACAGAAAACTTCTAATTGAAAAAGTTTCAGGCTACAGCCAACATTCCTCACCCAGCTTGAGCCTCCGCCCCTACGTAAATTTGTGCTGTGCGCTGAGAAAATGTTATCAAGTTGCAAAGAGTCATTGCTAGAGAACTAGAAAGACTACTTAGCACAGATCACATTGAAACTCTACCAGGGAAATTTTAGGAAAAAATAAGTAGATGGTGACATGGTCTAAATTGGATAATCACAAACTTTGATTTACTCCATTGACATAGTTCAAATTCCATGGATCTTGCAGCTAGCACACTCTAGAGGGATTACAGTAATAACGCCACCTGAGAAAGTATGTCAGATTTAACCCTGAAAAAATTCCTGTGAATTTGCCAATGGCATAAATACTGCAGAAATAGAAGCTAGAAGAACATCACTAACTTCAAAGAGCTTCAAGAATATGGCCTTAAAATTCTTATATTCCTCCTGTTTTAATGCAGATGCATCTATCTGGCCTGAACTTCTCTAAAATGTGAAAACTTTATTAAAGAAAAAAAATCATACTCGGGGAGGATGGGAAAAAGTTGAACTCAGAGAACCATAGAATCATTTAGACTGGAAAAGATGTTTAAGATCATTGAGTGCAACCATAAATCCAACACTGTCATGTCCATCACTAAACCATAGAATCACAGAATCATTAAGATTGGGAAAAGTGTCTCAGATCTCCAAGTCCTGCCATTTTCACTATTAAACCATATTTCCAGGTGCCATATACAGATGTTTTGCAAACACTTCCAGGCTTGGTGTTTCTAGCACTTACCTGGACAGCCTGTTGCAATGCCCAGCCACCCTTTTCAAGCAGATATTTTTTCTAAAATCTACTCTAAACATCCCCTGTGGCAACTTGAGGTAACTTCCTCTTCTGTTGCTTGTTGCCTGTGAGAAGAGGCTGACCCCCATCTTGCTGCAGCCACCTTTCAGGCAGCTGTAGAGTGATCAGGTCCCCTCTGAGCCTCCTTTTCTCCAGGCTAAACACCCCCAGCTCTCTCAGCAACTCCTCAAAGAACTTGTGCTCCAGACCCTTGCCCAGCTCCATTGCCCTTCTCTGGACACGCTCCAACTCCTCAATGTAGTGAGGGGCCCAGAACCGAACACAGGATTTGACCTGTGGCCTCACCAGTGCTGAGTACAGGGGACAATCACTGCCCTGCTCCTGCTGGCCACACCATTGCTGATACAGGCCAGGGTGCCATTGGCCTTCTTGGACACCTGGGCACACTCCGGATCAGCTGCTGTCAACCAACAGGTCTTTTTCCAATGGGTGGCTTTCCAGCCGCTCTTCCCCAAAACTGTAGCATTCATGTTGGGAACCACCACTTCACCTGGTTGAACCTCATACAATTTTCCTCAGCCCATCAATCCAACCTGTCCAGATCTCTCTGCAGAGCCTTCTTCCAGCCCAGAAGAGGGCAACAGGGGTAGTGAAGGGTCTGGAGCACATGTCTTATAAGGAGCTTCTGAGGGAGATGAGGTTTTTTAGCCCGAGGAAAAGGAGGCTCATGGGGGACCTTAACACTGTCTGAGAGTAGGTTGTAGCCAGGTGGGGTTGGTCTCTTCTACCCAGAAACTAGCAGCAGGATGAGGGGACATAGCTCCAAGCTGTGCCAGGAGAGATTAGGTTGGGTATTCGGAGGAATTTCTTCACCGAAAGTATGATTAGACATTGGAATGGGCTGGTCAGGGAGGTGGTGGAGTCTCCATCCCTGGAAGTGTTTAATGAAAGACAGGACATGGCACTTAATGCCACGGTCAAGTTGACATGGGATGTTTGGTTGAACTGGATGATCTCAAAGGTCTTTTCCAACCTCATTGATTCTGTGATTCCTGGCCTCCAGCAGATGAACCATCCAGCTTAGTGTCTGCAAATTGACTGGGAGTGCAATCAATCCCCTCAACATGCAACAAACAAAGCAGAATTTGACCTTTAAAGTACCAGCTGTCCTTTCCACTGGCCTAGAAAGTTGCACAAAACTAAAATATATTTTGTCAGAAATACTGTTTTGCAGTTCAGAAAACCACTTGCAAAACTGTTATGGGTATCTAAATGATGCTAGGGATGCCAGAGATTCTAAGCAGTTTCCCAAGATAATTAAAGCAGATAGGATTGTTGGAATGGATCCTCCATTTCTGTAGCGCTTTGCAGTGCTAATGCTCTCCAAGCTCTGCATACCTGCTGTTATGTGCAGTTACAGCACTTCAGTCAGTGGCAAATGAGCAACTGAGGAAAACACTACCTGCTTTCTACATAAAGTTCTGCACTTGACTGATGGTGCATGGACATCTATGGTCTCTGATAGCAGACTGAAAAATCCACAGTTAATTTAATTACGTACTCTATTAAAAGATATACACCTGAGCTAATTGCATGCTGAATGAGAACCACCTATATACCATCCTAAAAACTATCAGGCAGCCTTAATTTTTGAGTGGCATCATCATTTTCAATTATAATAAACTTTTGTCTAAATTTCCACCTGATTTAATTCAGCTTGGCTCAGTAAAGCTACTTGAAATGCACTGAATCACTGTTGCTGATCAACAGTGTTAGGAGCAGGAGCAGAACAAGGTTTATGAAGCCCTAAAACTGATATTTCTCTTTTCCAAATCACTGGAGAAACTTCACTTCAGTGATGTATGTCCTGATAGCTATTTCTGATGCACTATAATCAACAAAAGGTTTATAAGAACATCTCAATGTTACAGTTTCCTATACTGGCCAAGATGATTTAATAGCTCACTGCAGACTCCTCCATCCATTTGTCAGTCGCTCTCCCTCCTTTTTTGGTACCATCACTTGTCTTCATCATATCCTTATCTGAGAGTCTGCATTTTAGGGGCCTGGGAAAAAAACCTGACATCCCACACTCCAGGGTAGTTCACTGCCAGAATAGTCAGTGAAATCAGTTCACAAAAGGACTGACGAGGTAAAGCTAGTGCAGAGGAGAGGAAGGCACAGCATGGGGCAAGGCAGCTGGAGGAAGAAGAGTTCCCCTATACAGAGACGAAGAACTCTTATTTCAGCTCACTGCTTGTATCTGTAGTCTCACATCTGCTTTAGAGGTGATTTTACTGCAGCTACCTCAGCAAAGTTTCCTGTACTCTGAGAAAACTTTGAAGTTTTCACATGCTCTTTTTGGGCAACTCCACTCTAGCATGTCATCCTGCATAACTGATTGTACCAAAGTGTTTTAAAAAGTCTAAACAGTAAGACCCAAGCTAATAAGTCACAGTGACATCACATCATGGCTTTATGCCTGCTAACTTACAAATTTATGTGGAGTTAAGCTATATGGAGTTGAGATCAGATATTAGAACTTCTAACGTGCAGGGTTAAACATGACATCAACTTTGACACTGAGTGGATGCACCCCAATTATCTGGAGCTGGAGGGTGGGGTTCCTCAAGCTGTTCCAGTGCAGAGATTTTGATGATTAAGATAAATTTCTTATGTGCAGATGTCCCATGAAAAGCTGTCCAGAGCCAAAATGAGTATTCTGTGTATTTTGAGTATTCTGTGTAATTTGTATTTCTGTGTATGAATTATTAGATCAAGTGTTTAAAATGCATTAAGAAATGTAAGAAGCATCCAAAGTCTGATATCGAACATATAGCTGTCTACCCAGACCCTGCAATAAGTTTTTTCCCCTTAAACATAGTAAGATACTTAATGCAGTAGAACATAAGTGGAAGAATTGCTTCAGAATGATACACAGATATATGCTATCCAGTTAATGCTCACAGAAATGTCCCAGTATTGCCAAATTGACTCATTCCAATAACCATGTGCTGTGGCCAGCAGCAAGAAACTCAAAACTGTTGCCACTTCTTCCTGTGAGTTCTGGACAGACTGTCAATGTACATATATTCTTTATAGGTAATATTTTACTCTGGTTTTTCCCCTGATTTGATAGTTAGAAAACATAGCATTCACCATCCTGCAGATTTCTGTGGGCCCAGTTTTCACTTTGAGGAACTTCTGTCCTTTGCTCTTTATGAGACTAAGCAGACTCCGGAATCCTGGACCATATCTGATGTACTTAAAATCTGCAGGTGTTAATGTGTTCTTCTTTGTTTCCTGAATCCAGACTTACTTGGCCCTAAAGTTCACAATATTCAAAGCAAGCCAACTCTACATTCTCCAAATGCCCTAATTATATTTTCAACTCTGATTTCCCCTGAATTTTTCAAAAGCTTTGTCATATTATAGACTCAGAAAGATGGATGGCTATTGCTGGTTTTTTGGTTCTTAGGTGCAATAGTTATTATTTGATTCTTACATATACCAGTGGATTTATGCCAGAAGCTCTCCCCTTGTTTGAAGAAGTTGACTGACCACAAAAGGCCCAATGAGGGAATTTAGAGTGGCAAAGAGATGCAATAATTTCACACAGAAGATCGGAGTCCCACTTGGGTCTAAAACTCAGGCTTCCAAATTCAGGGTATGACCCTACTAATAAGGCAACTCTAGCCACGTCTCAATTAATACCTTGTCTGACTCAGAGAGGAGCAAATCCAGAGCAAGACAGCTGAAACTGTGGACCCAAATTCCATGTTGCACATTAGGGTTTTCCCAGGGAAGGGGTTTTTTCATACTGGCTGTAGTTTAGTCTCCTGAACTGAACACCCACTGATAGTTGGCACATTTTAGATTTTCTCCAAAGGGAATCCAGCTTGCAAAGTCAGCAATTACCCTGTGGTGTGAGTAACAGTGTCAAATAGCAAGACTGTTGGGAGATTCACTTCAACAGTGTATTACTGATTCTCATTCAAATGCTCGTTCTTCATCCAAATAAGTTAATAAAGCAAATGTTCAAAGTCCATTAGGAATTTCCCATAGATAAAAGCTAATATCTTTATTTTCTCCACCTTGCAGATATGATAAACTGAAACAATAATTGGGAAATACTGAGGATCAACACAATGATCATATTGCTCACAGCTCTTTTGATTTGATAATTAAATCGTGAAGAAGTTTTAATGTGCCTCTATTAAGCTTCCTCATCCTACAGCTTACAGAAATTGTGAGATGAAGACAACCTCAGTAACCAAATAAAAAAGACAGATATGAGAGACTTTGTGGCATGGATTAAATATCAGAACTACCATCAGGTTCAGAAACAGACTGGGAGGACAGTATTTCTTTCTCTTTCTATTCTCTGGGGAAATCCCAGAGAAGGATCAGATGGTTGAGTTGACTTTTACTAGGAGCCCTTAAAAGTAGGTTGGAAGCATGGCTGATGGGATGATGAGTAGGGCTATAACTTTGGACTTAAATATAGACAGGTTACCAAGATAAAAACTAACGCACAAACTCATCTTCCAGTATTTCCTGCTTGGGAGTTGGTCTGTGTAAACTCTTCCTAAAGCCCATCTTTTAAGTGTCCTCCAAAATAACAGCAGTCCACAGACTTCCATCCTGCAAGTGTGACTGTAAAAAATTATTGATTACTCACCAAATCCTTCTGTAGAGGTTATAGATTGTATTGTGTTGGCTCCTGTCAATAAAAGAACGTGTTCTGTAGAGGCTAACATTAATAGATGACTGAGTATATGATGAGATCAAATAGCCTGTTTTATCTTAGGAGCCTGTAAGTATAGAGAGTAAAGGCTGAAATAAAGCAAAAAAGTTTTCTCAACATAAATAAATGTCCAAACATAAATGTCTATAGGGATTATGTTGCATTTTATCAGCCAGACAAAATAGAGCAAGAAATTTAAAAATATAAAGCAATTAAGCAGTACATTTGCTGACATGCTGCATTAGCTACACGGCAGGAGTTTTAATTTAGCTTATTTTAATTTCATCTTTGCTATGCCTTTGAAATATATTAGCACTCCTTTACAAGTTTTCCTAAGCTCTTGTCTAAAAAGCTGAATATAAATGAATGGAAAGCAAGCACTTTGATCTTCACTGTGCTGGAAAAGGAATTATACACATTGTCATATCAGCATATGATTTTCTCTTCAGGCTTTGCTGATCCACAGACTGCGATATCAAACCCAGCACAAAGCGGTTTGCATAACGCCCTTCACATCTACATGAATGGCTCCATGTCCCAAGTACAAGGCTCTGCAAATGATCCTATCTTTGTGTTACACCACGCATTTGTGGACAGGTAAGTTTCATTTTCCTTAGTAAAACTAATTCATTATGTGTTTGTTTTTTTTTCCAATGAGGTTTTCACCTGCATTTCAAAGAGTGCAAACATTTTACATTTTTTTACACACACATTTTCAGACATGTAGAAAGGAACTGAGCTGTTATTTAAAAGTATGTGTCTTTCCTAACCAGTCTGTATGTTCACTGGATTAAATATAATTTGATGAGTTGACAAATGCACTCAGCTTTTATTAAAAAGGTAAAAATAGTCCTTCAATGATGTCACAATGATTAATATATATGAATGTGTATGTCAGGAAGTTTGGATCAAAAGTGAGTGACTCATTTTAACACAACTATAATCATTTGGAGCAATTCCTTTACATTCTAAATGCCAGGGCTGCTTCAATTTCTATTCCATAAAGAAAATCTAAGCCTGCTATTCATAAATAAAGAGGAAAAAATTAGTATTTAAGTGTGACAAACAAAATTCTGGCTCTTTCTTGATGAAAGGGAAGAGTACAGCTGTGCATAATAAAAGGAGAGCAAACAGAAGGATATCATGTTTATTAATAAGAAAGGGTAGGAGAACACAGTTTTGCAAGAAACTCTTGAAATTGCTACATTAAGGGCAACATTCCCAGATTTCATTTCTGTGTCACTATAGTACATGTGAATGGCTACAAACAATCTACTCTGGACTGCATTTACACCAAATTGTGATGACTAAAGAGCAATTTTAAAAAAAAAGCAGCTAAGGAAAGAACTGTAAAAGCCACACAAACAACACTTGTTCTGGAGCAGTTTATATTTTCTTATCTATCTTCTACTTTTTTCTCCGCTGAATGCTACTTGACTACTGCATTGCTTAGGGCAAAAAAAAAATATATATACTAATTCCATAAATCTGCATGTTCAGAAACCTACTGTCTGAGATTCTGCCTGCATGCAGCAAGGAGCCTATTGAGATGAAGACCAAAATGGTTTCTTCCTTTGGGCCACTGAGGCATGCAGATTACAGCTTGCAAGGATCACCTTGCAGTCTCAGGCAGTTCATATCAAAACTCTTATATAAAACTTAATCCTATTTAACTAAAAAGCTAATAGGTGTGAAAAGACTAAATTTAAGTTGGGCTTTTGCTCCTTATATATATTTAAAATATAAGAGGACTGAAAAAAAAATACCATTTCTATATAATAAAAATCTATTATATATATTTATATATATATATATATGTATATAATAGATTATACATTTAATGAGCCTAATGATTATTTTACCCATCCATAAATAAGGCATCTAATAAGGCAGGTCACCCAGGCATCACTGGAATTGTTCCTTCAATGGCTGACTTGCATGTCTTCTGCTCCTTATATTGTAGAGTATAATTAGCCTTCTGGAGGTGTCAGTTTTGAAAATCTTTTATGTGAAAAGCTTTTCTTGAGGACATTTTAAACCTTACACAGTGTAGATTAGCTGTGATTTAGCATATCCATGCATTGACTGCTTCACAGGATGGATGGATGAAGGTTTCAAGTGTGGTTACTAAGCTCAAGTTGGTGCCTGGAAATTAACTTTCCAGCATCTAAGCTACTAAGAAAAAGAAGGATCACTTGAATACTCAGAGAAAAGGAACACAGAAAAAAATGTTGTGCCATATCAAAAGAATTGTTTTCTTTAGACATTGGCACTTGCAGGAGACCTGTGCACCTCTTAGCTCCTACTAGTTGCAGGCTTAAATAGCACCTTGGTCTTCATGCTGACCCTTTCCACTGAGGAATTTCAGTCATAGTCATTATGAGTCCCTGGAAATAATTCTTATAACTGTAGTTGTCATCAATTTTAAAAGGCAAAATTATTTGCAAATGATAACCTCATTAAACTGTACTAGTGTTGAGAAAATAAACCACTGCACAGGCTCTGTGGGGACAATGAGATAGGCATGATGCAACCATCTGTGGCAGAAAGGCATCACCAGTGCTCTGCAGCTGCTGTGAATATGGGCCTTAGTACACACAGATGTAAAATCTCAGAATAATGCTGCCTTTTGTGTAGGTGACAGAAATGCATTAGCCTGACTCAGGTTACTTAGCATCTCTATCTGTGACAGATTAATCATGCTTTTAGTTATAATTAATAAGTAGGTGACTGATAGGTACATACAGTGCATATTAGAAAATCCTGTTCCTCTCCTACATGGACTTGAAGGGCTGCAAAGAAATTCTTTTCTGAGAGGCAAGCAAGCATGCAAAGAATAGAGGAAGAGGGAGACAGTCTCCAGAGCAGCAGAAGCACTTTTTTTTGGTCCTTATCAACTTTTTCTCATTAGGGCAGAATACTTCTGACCTGACTGCTGACATTATATTGGGCCAATGAGCTTTTAACTAACATTTCAGCTGTATCTTCTGATGAGAGCAGCAACCACAGTTCTGCTGGGTTTGCAGAGGCAGGGAGCAGCTCTGTGTCTGGAAATCAAGAGTGGTCGCGCACTTTGAACATCCAAGTAGGATCCCACAGAGAAATTTCCTCACTCCACTGCAAATTCCTTGGGTGAAACCCAGCATGCAGCTTTCTCTCCCAAACTTTCATCCCCTTGAGATGTGTTTCCTTCCCATTGATTTCAATGAAGCTTTTGAGGTGCTGTGGATCTGAGCTTGAGCTAACCCATCTGTACAGTGGGAGATATTAGATGCCTACGCAGCAGGGATGCTGTCAGGCTAAATGTATTAATGACTGTGAAATGCTCAGTTACATCCATAATAGGAGTGATAGCAATAAGGCAATAGATCATTGGAACTGATTTTTCATGGAAACATATGGTACAGAGGAGGATAAACAAGTGTATACGGAGTCTGCTGACAGGTGTGAGCCAAATGTTAGGAGTTGCTTTCTAAACTGAGCAACAGGCAGCCTGCCATCTGCTGTGCCTCACCTTCCCTGCCCAGGCCTGATGCAGGAAAGGAGGGAAGGATAGATGAAGCAGAGGTGCAGTTGAGATGGCACACGTGAAAGAAAAAACATTGGCTTGTAAACACTTCCTTTTGTATTTTAGGTCATTTCCTCTCAGTAGTGCAGATGTATGAAGGCACCCAGGAAACAGCTTTCTTAGCAATGATTAATCTTGCCTTCTTATTTGCTAGAAGATGTAGGGATCAAATCTCAGTGTTTGGTAAAAGCAGGTGACCACCCTAAAAATTATTAATTGTTAATTTAATGGCCTAAAAAAATGAAAAGAAAAAAAGATGCAACAAAATATACATTCAGCAAAAACAAGAGCTTTTTTAGCTCTCTGAAGCATTTCTCTTAATTGCAAATCTCTTCACTATTCAGATATGCTCTACAGTCAGCACAAGGGAATAACAAGGGAGGAGTCAACCCACACAAGCTGTAAGGAGCAGCTGCACAGGCCATGAAAGCACAAGCCCACAGTCCCACTTGAGATCATTGGGGTGTTTTCTGTGCTCAGAGAAGGAACTCTTTCCTCTTTGCTGGATCTTTTAGGCATTTCATCTCTAGAGGCATGCTGTATCTTCATCTGTTCACCCTGCACTTCTATCATTTGAATATTTCAGCTTTCGTCTCATTTATTTCATACCTCTATAACTCTGGGTTTCCACACCACAACCCAACAATTTCCTTAAGGAAAGCTAAATAGCAACAGGGAGTAGAAGTTGTCATTATATCTCCTTACAGCTTTGTGCCCATGCAGCAGCTAATGCAATAAGGCCTCAGTCCTCATCTTGTTCCTAAGTTCTGCAGCAATGGGCAGGGTTTATTACGATAATGTGGATGGCTTCCAAAGGCCCTGCTTTTAGAACAAGCAATTTAGAAATAATTTGTTGAAGACACAAATCAAATGTGTAGGATATCAGTCTCTCACCTCTCTAAAGCTGAGTATTTGTTAGACTATTTGCATATTAGTCTAGAGCTAGATCCAGATTGCCAGTTCTAGAGATGCCATCATTACAAGACCTGTTTTCTCAAGCTATCATAAATAACTGCACAGCTCAGAGTGCTGCTGCAACCACCGTCACTTTAACTCAATGCTCTTCTTAACTCCAAGTGTTCTTCTCTGTTCATACCCTTCTGCTGCTTCTTTGCTCTCTTCACATCTATCAACTGGTTTCTATTGTGAAGGCCCTTCACTGCTGAACCCCAAATCATTGTTAAGGAACTCGTGTACCCCTCCAAAATGGTCATTATACCATTCCCTACTGTACAACTTTTTGGCATTCAGGCAAATCCCTCCATACTCCTCTTTAGTGAGTAGACTATTGCAGTCCAAGGCATGGGTGCCTGGTCCTCCTCCTGTCTGTTTGCATCTCTCTGTTGTGCCTTGTCCTGCGTGCTTGTTGTAAGCTCTATCATTAAGGGGCTATGTCATTCCCCTGGTCTGTGCAGCACCTGGAATATCCTTAGCCCCTGACTGTGGCTCTCAAGTATCAAAGAAACAGGAGGTAACAATTGCTTCATTTACTGTCACATGAAATAGCAAAGACAAGACACAGCTGGACATCCCTGCTGTGATCAGCAGCACCCCATTCCCTCAGCCAGCTTTATGGACACTTTCAGTCCTTGTGGATTCAATATATTCACCATAATGCCAGCACCTTCTTCCATTTAAAAAACAACAAAAAAATTATAATAATAAGCAGCACTATGGCAAAAGTGGGAAACGTGATTTTGTCACAAAAAATGCTTTAACAAGAGAAAATTTTATGTTCACTCCCAGATGTCAAAATAGAAGTTACTTATTTTTACTCTGTTTTTGAAACAGAACATTTTCGTTTTCTCTTGAATGTCATTTCAGGGTTTTTAAACCAAAAAATGGCACAAGAAAAAATCAAGTTGTTCTCTTGTTTTGAACTGTTGATAGGAAACAAAAACTTATTTTAGAAATTAAAAACTATTTGCTTCAAGGATTTAGAACATTTGGAGAAAATGCATTCAAAAAGAAACATCAGAAATTCTTGTAAGACAATGTTATGTTTCCAGACTTGTTTAATATATGATATAAGAATGATTCTTTACCCTGAAATGTCTCCAGTGGGAGACAGCACTGAACAAACCATGAGGCTGAGGAATTATTTTCTCCCTTTAGTATTCAAAAACTTATAAACACCAAAACTTTTGACTGAGGTGCAGCTGATATGGGAATTGTACAATAATATATCAGCTAACAATAAAGCAGTCTAAAAATTGAAAAATCACATTATAAACACAAATTATATTATTAATTTTATTCCTTGATATGGGCACAGCAAGGTTGTGACTGCTTTTTGAGGTTACATTTGCAAATGACACAGCCTAGAAGTCACATTTTCTGCAGCTGATGAGCTACAGCTTGGAGCCACTTGAAATCTATTAGACAAAGGCAGGTCAAGAGGTTGCCATTAGCAATATCCTGGGAAGAGAGCTCTGATCAGCATGCACAGCTACATCCTACCAGCGGGTTCTGTGGCACAGCAGCAAGGTAGCCCAGCTCTCATCCTTTCCTGGTATTTAAAAAATTCACTTTGTTACAGCAGTTCCTGCACACAGAAAGCAGCTCTGTTCTATCAAAAAGGACTTAGAGGAAGAAAACTGCTCTCCAGTAGAATATCTGAGATGAGGGTGGGCCAGGAATGACTCTGGGTCACAAGCTTTATTGGCATACACAAACTCCTACAACAAGTATGAGATACAGACCAGGTAGGTACAGAAGGCAGGAGTAAACTCAAGTATGGAAGTTTTTAGAAAGGAAATTTCTACATTTTTAATTTTGCTTCCCCTTGGGGATGTCTACACATGAGCAGGAGGACACATGCTCCCTCTTTTACCACAAGCCCTCTTTTGGCACTTAGCAGAGCTTCTAAACTTTCCCTCCTAACCTCTCAGGCTTTGTTGCATGTTAACCAGAGCTACTCAGCTTGTTTGATGGAGCTGACTCACTCAAAGTGGGCTCAGTATGTGGGCAGAGTGAGTTCACATCTCCTGTGAAATACCACATAAATATATCCATAGAAAGCAGAGTGTAAGTGGGAAGGATGGGGTGTTGCTGAGAAACAGCTCCCCAGTATCTCTGCTTTGATATCGCTGTGCCTGGGGCTGAAAGGCAAATCATACACCAAGATACTGAGCTGGGCTCTAACATCTACTTCAGTAAGCCTGAGCAGTTGCAATTGCAAAGCACCCAAAAGGATGCAGGAACAGCCTTGGAGGGTCACACCACCTATCATCTAGCACGTACCATGGCTAGAGGCAAAAGAGAAGGAGTACAGGTTTAGAGCATCCCTGCTCCAGTGGACAGAGGGGGACTGAGTATACGTAGTACATTTGAGGGTGCACCTGCATTTTAAGTAACATTAGATAAGTCCTCTGGATATCCACAGATACACCATACAGAGGCAGACACAGAGAGAAATAATGACAAGGATCAGGCTCTGGAGATAAATATTCTTTCTATTGATTAAACATACATGTAACCTATAGTGCTGCTGCTCCACTTTGCTTTAGGAGAATGACCAGAGAAAGCTTAAACAGACATCTTCTGCATCATATGTGAAATACAGCAGTTGGCAATCTCACCTGCCATGTCATTATTCAGGCTAGATGTTTGTAATGATCCACTCTGTTCATAAAAGTCTATTATATAGCAGGTTCAGCTCAAAAGGTCCCATTTAAAGTGCAGGTTTTATATCAATCTTACTGCAAGATTTTACTTCAACCAACACAATCACTGAATGGATCACCCCATACACCACATATTTTGCAAACAATTACTGGCTTTTAAAAGGAAAGGTTACACCGCCCTGAAACTTCTCAAGAGCTACATGGTTAGTCTTCACCTATTCTGTTAATGCTGGAGGAGGAGGAAGCTCCCTGCGGCACAGCAATCAAAATGAGCTCTGATGCAGACAGCTAGCATTTCCTTCCTGCAGCACTTCTGCAATAGCAGCTGATGTAATTGTTCAAATTGGAAAAAAAACCACAAGAAAACATGGTACTTTTCTCACCCACATGTAGCTACCTCCTTATTCATCAAAAGAAATTATCACTTCACTTCTGTAGATGTGATTTATGTATTATATGCCCTTGTGAACCTCAGTAATGACAATATTTAAGTCTCAAAAGAACTGAATTGCAGAGCACAAAAGTGGGTTCCATAGCGTCAGTCCAGCTACCTCCACAGCTATCTATTTTAATCTGCTTGATATCTTTGTCTTCAGGGAAAAGTAGTTATTAAACTTTGGAGCAGCTGGCATTTTTACTATCTCTGACTTCAAGTGATGTTTTTGTGTTAGCATCAAATCATGGCAAAAATGAATCTGAGAAATTTAACACAGGATATACATTCCATCAAATGCTAACTTCTGTTTTCAATGCAGCACGTTGTTGGTTGCATTTCTATTTCCTTATTTACAAAGCACACAGGACACCCCATTATGTCTCATCTATAACCTGGGGTTTGCAGTGTTGGACAGTGTTGGAGACCTAAATCTGTATGGAAAACAAATATCTCTAGCCAAACATTAATCTGTCAGCAAGGGGTGAAACAACACACATGATGACAGCCATTTAAGGAACAAGAATTTATCTCCTGTACCTCAGAAAAATTATTTATAACATTGTGCTAAACAAAGGCTGACTTGACTAAGAAAAGCAACAGAGTTTAGATCAGGTATCTGACAGAATCTCAGTGTACCTAATCCTCATTTAAATGAATTTCTTTCCAGCAGAGTTATGGACAAGATCACACAGGAATTATATTATTTTGCCAACAACAGGGTTAGGCTAAGGCATTATCTAGTCCTACGGTAGAGAATATGGACATTCCTCTGCACAGATTCCTACACCTTTTTTCCAACACTCAGCTCTTGTCTTTAGTGTAAAGCTTAGCTTACCCATTATCTTCCTCTTTAGTCAAAATAAAGCTCTTTGCATGGTAATATAACAGCAAAGTTGGGCTCAGCACTCGTTGTTTCATCCTACCCAGTTTTCTGATAAGGCAAAAACAATAATATTTCAGTAAGGTTTCTTTATTGGGAAAGTAGGCCACAGGATTTCTCAGCTGGTTAAGCTCTGTGGCAGGGGAGCCCAGACTTGTATGCAATGGAATTGAAGCCTCAGGTAGCTACACAGCTTTCTTGGGAAGGTTAAGCAGTTTGCAATGTAACCAAAGGATATTGTGATAGCAAACGGGGAATAGAACTGCAGGACATCAGCAACCCTCTCTGGGAGAGGAACAGAGAGCAGTCATCTCTGCTCAGGATCATTCTATCTGAATTCTCGGCAGGACTCTGGTGCTTGAGCAGCTTCTTTTCACAAGAGAGGCTTGAGGAGCTGGTGACAGTTTTTATTCTAGGAGAGAAACATTTGGAGGACTACATGATTATTGGAGCAATGAGGGGAAGCTATATCACCCTCTGCAGCCAAATAAGCATGCAAAGCAGCAGTGAGAGATCCAATTGCATTTTCTCCAAATAGCTGTGGAAGCTCAAGTCGTTTGACATGAAGAGGAAAAGCGTCAGATGGAAAGTATGAAGATCTTTCTCTTCACTTAGTCCTACAGACGTGTTGAGGGTGTTTGATAGATTAGGGGGGAAAGTTCTAAAACATATTGGCGGGGAAAATATTAAAAAATATCTCATAAATGGCATGGAACTGTGTCAGGCGAGATCTAGGTTCAAAAAGGAGAAGCTCAGGAAAGAGGTCCCTAGTTTAGGGAAAGGTTCTTCACCCCGAGGGTGGTTGGGCATTGTGCAGGGTCCCCAGGGAAGTGGTCACAGCATCAGCCTGACAGAGTTCAAGAAACATTTGGACAACACTCTCAGGCACACGGTGTGACCCTTGGGGATGTCTTGTGCAGGGCCAGGACTTGGCCTCAGTGATTCTTGTGGGTCCCTTCCAACTCAGGATATTATATGATTCTAAGAATGCAGCAGCTGCAGTAACCTTGAGGTTTTCAAGAAACTGGGACATAGGCAAAGTAGCACTGTTTTTCTCTTAGGTGGGATTGGTTGCATGGGATTGGTTGCATTGGTTGACCCTTGTCAATTCCCTCCCTCTTGTTTCCTTCATCTGACACTTTACAAACATCCAGTTTGTGCAGTGAGAACAAAGGAGATTAAATGGTTGTAGTGAGATCCATGAAGCAGAGCAGTGCCAAGATCCTCAGGTGACACATGGCTGCCCAGCTCTGGTGGTACTTTGTAGTGGGTGGGAAGGTGTCAGCACAGTGTGTGTTATTATACCTCACTCAGAGAATGGTACTTTAGGAGAGAGCCTGCAACCAATATCAACCTTGCTGAATAAGGAAGGGGCTTTATGTCATCTCTACGTTGTGCCTCCATGTTTCAGGTGGTCTATTCCATTCAAGTCCACAAAAAATAATCCCCACTTTTGGTTCAGAAGATGGGAAAAAGGGAAAAATGAAGTAGGCTAGACCTCTCCTGAAAATGAATATCCATATTTCAGATGCATATAATTGATCTACATGAGGAGTACATGCTCTGAGAAAAAATATCAGAAGCACAGCATTATGTGGGAAGACAGCTCCACCAGGCTAAAACATCCTTTTTTTTTTTTTGTTCCATGCAAGTCTATCTTTTAAGTGTTGACAAATCTAGAAGCCCAAGCTGGTATGGCTACCACAACTTCATGTTCTTGGGTGTAGCCAGTACTGAGGTTGAGCATGTATTCCCAACCTCAGACACACACACACACATATATATATATATGTGTGTGTGTGTGTGTGTGTATGCATATATGCAAACACACTTGATAGATATGCAGATCAGTGCAAAAAATGCAGCACTGACACAAAATTCCAAAGGCACCAACAGCGTCATCCTGTTCACCTGTTTGGCTGACCATGATGAAAGCCTCTTATGGGAAAATATCCATACATATAGAGGTATATACATGCACAGGTATCTCTGGTGGCTGGCCCAGGGACTGGTATAGGAGTAACTTCACAGAGGTACTGGAAGGGTTTGGGGAAGAGGCAAAGTTGTCCAAAGATCCTTGCTGCATGCTGCAGCTTGGAATTGATGATGGAAGCCCCTGGATGTTTTCCAGCAGCTGTAACTAGACAGAATAAGCACTGTAACCCAGGGCAATCCTCAGCAGTGACTCACCAGTGGGGGACACAGCCTCAAAGGCTTTGGATGGGTTTTCACAATAATTGAGGGCAGCATCTTAATTTTTAATCTGACACTTGCATTATGATGGTGTAACTCGTTTACAACCTTCCTGAGAGTCCCTGTAGTGTCTTTAGCCAACTTAAAACAAAAAGAACAAAAAAGAATACTGCAATATAAGTGCATACATTGGCAAACAGTACAGTGCCTTGACTTTACAGCCTCAGCATCAGCACCTCTTCCAGGACTGAAGCGCTGATCTTTCTCCCAAATGCTTGGGATGGGAATTACCTGAGGTGACTTTGCAATACCAGCTGAGTAGTGCCAACTTTTAAAGTGATGACTACTGTGTAATCACAATCCTTGGGCTGGCATTTCAACTTTCTTTAATTTATTTCCTTTTTCTTTTCTTTCCAAATGCAAATACATATTGCTTGCCAGATTTCTTCTACAGCATGTCAGATCTCATGATACTGAAATAAATTGTACAAATGAGCTCTAAGCAATGTTTTGTATTCCTTCTGGCATAGTCAGTGTGACCTCGCCTCAGTCTCACAAGTGGAGATGAGGAATGAAAGTCTCTGTGTCAAACCTGGCACAACAAAGTACATGGCTTCAGATTTGAACCTGGCAAATATATAAGTGGATTACAAAGCAGATGTCTAGCAGCTGAGTGGTTAATACTGAGTGCAGGCTCGCTGAGGCAAAGGTTTATCAGACTATTGAGACACAAAGGGCACACTTTCAATGTTGCTTTAAGTCAGTTTGATCTAGTGCATAGGTTAGGAAGAAGAAAATCCTGCTCTGCAATTAGTGCTGCCCAGAGATGCTCACCTCAGTTTCTCCCTTGTGTTGGTACTGGCCATCACACAAAAGAATAATGAATCAGATCCACAGCTTTATCTCACATAAAATATACCAGAACAAATGAAAATAAAGGGGAAGTTTGGTTTTAAAGCAAATCAGTTCCTTAATCCTGCTTATGGTATCGTTGTGCAAATGCTTACAAGGAAAGTGAGGACAAGGAGGCAGGAGGAAATCCGTACAGTGTCCCCTGCAGTGCAAAGGACCCAGAGTGACCATGAGCCTTCATCGTAAGGTGACTGTAGTCCTCCACTGGGCATACCTGCAATGCCACTCTTGTTCCTTGTTGTGTGACAGAAATTCATACAGAGGAACTGCAGCCTCTTCTTCCTCCTTCACCTCTCATCATCTGTCCTTCTTTGCAAGGTAAAACACACTGAATTAAATTTTTCTGTTAAATCTTCCTGAAGGGACAGTTAGTTTATATCATGAGCCAGTGTCTCTGAGGTGGCTCAATGTTAGAAATGGATATTTAAAGTCTGGTTTCTCCTCTTACACTCAGTCAGTCAAGAGTACCTCTGCCCATGACTGTGGTAGCACACTTGGGAAATGGCCCTTATAAGAATGATTTGCAAAATGATAAAAATGACAATTCTTATTTTTTTACTTTGCTTTTTCTAGATTTTAAGATTCCCTTCCTGTGAGCAGCATCTTTTTCAGAGTGCACAACACTATCTGGAACAGTAGGAAGGAACCCAGTGTACATGCAGCAATGCTTTTATACTCTGCCTGGTATTTCCCACTGGCAGCATAAACCCAGTTATTTCTTGGCTCATCCTTTCATTAGTTATAATCCCATTGCATATATTATTCATAAAATAATATGAATTCATATTTTCAGTAAGAAAATATATATTGGTGGGCTTTTTTCAATCATCCTCAAATCAATCCTATTTTCCCACCACTCTATAAACTGAGGTGAGTTTGTTTGTTTGGGTTTTTTAATTAATTTTCTGCTATGGCTCATTTAATTTCATTTTGTATAACCTGGTATGCATGGAGCAGAACAAAGAAAACACTTGAGTCTATTTATACAGAATTAAATAGAAGTGATATATCTATGTCTTTTATAGATGGCTTTAATTTTCACCATATCACACTAAAATGTTTTGCAAAAGCAAAGTATATTTTCTCTGAATGAAAAATTTAAACTGACAAAGGATCTACATACCAGGTGGGCGTCATTATTGCCTTTTCCCACATACCAATGCTTTGGAACCAATTTAGAGCTGGTACACACACGTATTAAGCTCATCAGCAGTTACAGTGACCCATATACAGATATATAGAAAAATTTTAAATAAAATCAAGACTCCAAGCTCTGCAGTGGTATAACCTAACTCTTAGGAGTGCCACAGTTTGGCATAAACTGGCCCCACAGCTGAGGTCCCATTCCCCTACAGTGTACAGTGTGGCTGGTATGAATTTAGGTAGGTTATTTTTACTCTGCACAAAATCATCAGAGAGTAAAATGAGGCCAGCAAGAGTCTCTAAGAACTTTCTATTATGCAGGAAAAATATTCTTTGTGTTTATGATTTTTTGGGAATCCTCTGACCTGATTACCTTCCTTAGCTATTTCTGCATCAAACATGGCTTCTGATTGAATCAGAGTTTAAGTGACTGCGAATTTATCATGTCCTATGATCATTTTTTCCAAGGTTTAAATACAAACCTGAGCCTTGTTTTAATCTTCAGGTGTCTAAATCTAACCTATTCTACAATATTAAAATTCTGTTTCCTACCACAAAAATAATCTTTGCATAGGGTGTTGATTACCATAATCTAGTAATTACTTTTCTATTACACCCACTAGAAAATTATTTCTAGTTTGGAAATGCACTTTAGAGAGACTGAGCCTCTCTGAGCACTAAATGTGAGACAGGGCATCTTCCAAAATTCAAATTAGTCTCCAATCTCTTTCAGTTCTTAGACCTCTTATTTAGGACATTCACTTTGGGCACTTTGATTTCTTCAAGAGAAGGAAGAAGTCTTCCAAATGCAAACAATGTTTTCTCTACTCTAGACAGAATTATTTTTTAATCTGACCAATGCTTTTAAATAAAAACTACCCTTTCCAAGTCAATTTTGCTTGCTGCTAAGGAAATACAAAGGGTATTATGGGCTATCAGGAGACTAACCTCTATTTAATTTAGTTACTTTCCACGTTTTAAATTTCTCTTTCTTAAGCTTTGATTGCCTGGGCCCCTTCTAGGTAGACCTATAATCCTCAAGGATTTATGGTTTGTTGCTGCTAATCCCAGGCTGGGTACTCTCCATTTCCATTCTCTGAATAAAATTCCCAACAACTTTTGGTTAGCTCTTCTCTTCTTCCCTTTATCCCGCCTTGTCTTCCCACCACGTTCACATCCCATCTGCTCCCATAGCACTGCCAACATCTCCCAAGTGATGCCAGTCTAGCTGGAATTGCAATGCTAAAAAAGCCTCTGGAAAATATTGCTTCCAGCTATACAAATAGCTATTGATCTGCTTGCTCTCTTTGTCTAGATGCTGAGGAAGAAAAAGTAACCAACCAAACTCCTACAGAAGCCAGAGAGATTTCTCTCCTTCTTATTAAACTTATGTCCACTGCTTTTTTTTTTTTTTTTTCACAGAATTAGTATGGAGATTGGATATAGCAGAGCCAGATCTGAACTGTAGATGTCCTTTTTGTTACCTTTAGTTAAATTATGTCAAAAAGGGAGGCAATATGGAATAAAATGGACCTGAAGATGCCCCTACCTCATGATCCTACTTTGTTAGGCTCTCAGGTCCAGGGGAGGATGAAGAGGTTCATATGAAGAGAACATAAGAGCAGTGGTTTGCCAAAATAATGAACAATTTGAAGGAGTTAAGGTCTGCTGCTTTGCCACAAACCTGGCTTTTCTACCAGAAGCTTTGTCGCTCCATGAAGGGACCAGCTAATTACCTCAGCATTTTGTCTCTGCATGTAGCATTAATTCTGCAGACCTAGGCTCTTCCAAGGCTGCAGCTACTGAGAAAAGAACAGGAAACAACCACACATTTTCAAGGTGCAAAAGGGAAATAACTTACATGACTGCGTAGAGGAAGAAAAGAAAAACTTCTGTCAACTGTAAGCAGATCAGCATCAGATGATGGGAGCACTGATTTCTTTCACATGCCTGTTATTGGATTAAACAACTGTCTCTGTAGATCAAGGCACATGGAAGAATTGCAGTAATCCATCAGAGCTGTTCAGATGTCTTCTCTTTGCCTTCAGGAAAGGACAGCTCTGCATGACAGAGAGAATATTTGATGCTAACTGCCTTAAATCTAGCCAGGGCTGGAGAAAGCACCTTGTTTGAAGAAAAAAGTATTCTACAGTGTTTGACTCAGTGGTCACAGTACTCTGAAACAAAAGAGAGTGTGATTACTTTCTCCAAATACACTTTTTTTTTGCCCAAATCTTTTCAACTAAGTCCCCAAGGACAGGAGCACTGTGCCAGTGTCACTACCTGGCTGACAGCAAAAGCCATAGGCTACTTCAGGATTTCAGTTTTCCTTAAAAGTGTATTAACGGAATTAATGGACTTGACTTGGCTCGTAAAATGTAACTCTCTGATATGAAATGGCTTATGGTGCCCAAGGAGAACCATTTGTACTTTACCAATAGAAATGCAGCTGAAGTTGTGCCCTGTCCATGGGCTTTTTTCCCCAACTGGATGCCATTGGGAGTTTTCTTTTTCCATTAAGCTGGGAAACTGTTCGTGAAAAGCAAGAATAATGTTCTTCTTCTCTAACTCACAAAATATGAGTAAGGAGTGGGAACAGCAGTGTCCCTGGAAGTGCCCCCTTGAAAGGAGGAATACAAACAGATGAAGTAAATGTAAAAAATATTACTGATATACTACATCTGTCAATTTTCTCACACAAAATTAAAAAAAAAAAACAAAAACATGAACACTTGAAAATACAAATCACCATGCATTATCTGGCCAGGAAAAAAATAGTCCATTTTGAGTCCATTTTACTGAAAAGCTTGGAAGAAGCCTTTAAATTGAAATAATAAATGCAACTTCACCCAATCATTTTATTAGCAAGCAGAATATGATCCTAATCTTTCAAAGTGTCGTATAAAACCCAAAAGCAAAAAAACAAAGACTACTACAAGATAAATGAACATGACTAGCTGTTCTAAAGAGAGTAAAAGAAAATGTGACTCCTAAAGCTTTAAAGAATGTTTCTGAGATTCCTGTGATAGCATACAGATATGTTCAATGAAAGAGATTCAGCCAAGGTGATAAGATCTTGTGCCAGCTGATGGAGAGAACTGTTCCCAAACAACTCAATGAATTGTGCAACACATCATGTGCATCAGCAAGACTCATCATATCAGGATTTAGAGGCATATGATTACATCTGAATCTAAAGATCAGCTGCAAGGGCAGGCAATTCAATGCTCCTGCTACTGCTAAGCAAAGCTTGATACCTCATGTGGGAACCACACTGCAAACAAAGGAATCCAAAAGAAGGAATCCAAAAGTACATATGTTCATTTCCATGGAAATGTTTTGCATTTGCATTCTGCTTGAAAGATTACTGGCCTAAGGATTCTTATTAAAAGCTCTTACGCAACAGCAACACTTAACTCATGCAGCAAGGATGCTGCATTTCAGGGCATTTTCTATTACCATGTTCCCACAACCAGAGTATCTCTGCACCTCTAACAACCTTGTGCTGCAGAGAAGAGCTATCTCAGCTCCCACCTACAGCGGCCAGGGAAATAAAACTCTGATAGTCAGGGTACTTTATCCAAGGCAGGTAAAGTAAAAGACAGGCAGGGAAAAGGTTGGAATACAACATTTCTCCACATCCCACCCCTCCTCAAGCTTAATCATTCCTTTATATTCTATGTCTTTTTTAGTGATTACTGAATTTCTTCATGCTGTTCCCCAAAGATTACAGATTTTCTGTTCAAACTTTCTTGAGATAACACCAGCTGAAGTCTTCATATTGTTTAAACTTATCCATCTGAAAGCTTCAACTAGACATTATTATTCGGATAAGAATTTTTCCAGACAGGATTGATGAAATTAACTGAAGAAGAGAGACACAAATGAAGACTTCAATCAAAATTAATACTTGCATTGTAAAGGGTAGACAAGGTATATGATTACAGTAATGTTTTCATTTATTAGAGTTTTTGATCCTAAAAAGAGAACAAAGATTTTGGCCCTACCTCTATTTTGATGAGTATGAGAGGGCTTTAATTTGGTGGGCTATGCAGAGTGTGCATATCAATATTTCTGCCCAAAAATACGAGGTAGAAATCTGCTGGCAGAATTCCTTGATAACCTGCAGAGATCCTCATATCCCTGAGCACTTGCATTTAGGAACTGTATTTCTGAGACAACCTGAATCCCGGAACAGCTGGGGGCGGAACATGGGAGGGAAGTCCATGTCCTTTGGTCAGTGTTGGGGAGGAGCAACTGTTGAGCTAAGATCTCCATTAAAGCACAATTTAGAGGTCTCTTTAGACCATTTCTATCCCTTATAACTAATAAATGAATCCAGAGATGCCTCCCTGAGCCTAGTGTTGATAATTACCTCCCACCAGTATCTTTGGATTTAGTATGGAGTCCTCTTTCCTCATGGAGAAGATACCTGTATCTGCTTGACTTGTAGCATTTTTCCACCTTCCCTATTCCAACCTGGCACATTCAGGTGAATAAACACAAAAGGATCAGAGAAAAGGTTTGAGGATTGAAAGTGAAGAGTTGACTAGAAAAAATCTCAAAGGGAGGAGAAGTGAGAATGTTTTGGAAGGCTCTTAATTTTGCTTTCCAAACACATTCAGTAGTTAAGTTGAAAATGCCACTATACACTTCCCCTACTGCAGCCTTAAAGCTTTCTGCTTCCAAGTTAAAGAGCAGACATACAGCTCTGTGGTGACAGACAGCTAATGGAAGAAATTTTGGAACAGAAATATAGAATGGAGCAGCTGAGGCTGGAGGCATGGGGAACAGCTTCTATTGGGTTTACATGGCAAGATTCTGGCAATTAAGGGGCTGCAGGGTTGACTTCTGCCGGAAGGTGACAGAAACTGTCCCCATGTCAGATGGCTCGTGTTCCAGCTGGCTGCAAGATAGACCTGACACTGGCCAACGCTTGACACTGGCAGTGCCTCTGGGATAACATATTTAGGAAGAGGTAAAATAAAGCTGCACAGCAGCTGGGAGAGAGGAATGTGTTAAACAACAGTGCAGACACTGAGGTCAGCGAAGGAGCTCCGGCTGGACAAAGACTCTTTACTGACAGCTGACTTGCTTTGTCAGCCTATCACTTCTTCCTCAGGTGTTTCCACTCTTCTGGTGATGTCCATAGGATCCTGATGTAACTCATGCTTCATTGAAAACGCTTGCTAAGAAATTAGAGGAAGAGGAACAGGACCGAGCTGCTAGAAACAAGAGCATTTAAAACTAGCTACAAATGTTTCAGAGAGTGAGGAGGAAGGACTGAGGTCTTTAACCCATTTCTCTCTATTCCTCAAAACCACATGAATTGCTGAGCACAGAAAGAGGTGATTTACATTTATGGAATTTCAAAGCACATTCAGACTCTTTGCAGCAGCACAGGTATTTGCTTTTTGTATGCTTGCATGGGAACTCAGTACTGAAGTGGATAACCCCAAATTTGGAAATCTGGAGAGCATTACGCACAAAAACACAAGACATTGCATGCAACTCTGTCTCCAGCATTTAAAAAAAACCCCATCACTTTATTTTAATCTTCAAGAAGAAAAATTCTGCTAATCTCCATCATTAGTTAACATGCTTTTTCTTCCACAGCATTTTTGAACGATGGCTAAGAAGACACAGGCCCATGCTAGAAGTATACCCGGCAGCTAATGCACCAATTGGGCACAATCGAGAAAATTACATGGTCCCTTTCATCCCTCTTTACAGAAATGGAGAATTTTTTAAACCCTCAAGAGAGCTGGGGTATGACTATGAATATCTGCAAGAACCAGGTAACATCATAATTTTGGGTAAAAGGGGAAATGTAAAATCCATTGCCTATAACCTGGAATATGTCTGTCTTATGAGAAGATAAAAAAATCCTTCTAATTGCAGATTTTTTCAAAAACATTAGAAGACTGGGCAATCACTAAATCTTATAAGGTTCAAAAAGGGGGAAGTATAAGATTCTGTACCTGTGATGGGGCAATCCTGGATGTATGGACAGATTGGGGAATGAGATGCAGAAAATACTTAGTCCAGGTGCTGGAATATAAATTCTTGAAACAGCCAGATCAAGACCAGAAATACATATACATATTTCTTAATCAGACATTAGTTTCCTAAACTCCTCTTATTGCTAGAATTGTACGACTCAGACAAAGTAGCAAATATCATGACTTTCAGGAATTCTGAATCCTGAAATTGTACTGCAAGAGAAAGGAAGTGGTGAAATACTAACCATCCAATAATTAATTCCTGTTGCCTCTTGGACACTTGCCTTTTCCCAGGGGAGAACATAGTCCTCAGAAAAAGGAAATCCTATTAAATTCTGCCTATGTTTTTAACAGAGGTAAGGAAAGCATTTCCTTAATTATTCTGGAATATCAACACAATGAATGACATCCAACCTTGTTCAGAAAGCCCAGATAATCCTCAGATGTCACTCAACCCCTTGGTAATCTCGCTGAGAAGAAGCAAGCTTAAGCTATTTCTTATCTGAAGGCAAGAACTGGTTACAAATGGAAAATGGTTGGACTCTCAAATTACAGACACAGATTTTCTCACTCCAGTGTATAAATATAGACTTTTCTTTAGGAGAAGAGAAAATCTGTGATTGGCAAACAGGAAGTACTGGACAAGTAGGAAACATTTATGAAAGGGAAAAAAAAAGTCAGTAAAAAGGATCTAGGTCATCAAGAAAAGGTAGCATTTATGCAGATCTTCCAGATGAGGAAGAAGAGGCAAGGCAGAGGAAAAGAACAAGACAGAATGAGGAATGAGCACACAAGATCTGGCCCGATCCTATTCTCAAAACCTGTATTTTTTGCTCCTAAAGAAAGTGGTTTGGGGGCAATTTTGGTGTTTCTGGGTTGACAGGTGGACCAGGTGGCCTTGGAGGTCTCTTCCAATGTTGATGATTCTGTGACTCTGTGAAGAGCAGCAGCTCTGAGTTACAGTACCAGCAACTTAGAAGAGATGAAGTAGGACTAAACTGAGCATGATGAGGCTGGTTACAAGAAATAAAACTTGGAAAGAATCCAATGACAAAATGGATTTTTAATGCTAAATTATATTGTTGTTATGTCCCTGAGGAAAAACTGATGCCTGTAGCTCTGCTTTCTACTGCAAAGCAAATCAGTGTGTAAGTTTTAATTGCAGTTTCATTTATTTTTATATGTATGACAGTGCTGAAGAAGAAGTGGTCTCAAACAGTGTGTATGGAAATCCATCCCTCAGGACTCCAAGGCACATGTCAGAGTGTAGCTACTGGGGAGCTGCTCTGAGCAGAAGTTGGAGCAGACCCAGCTTTCTGTGACATGAGAACTGTGAGCTGTAAAATGACCACAACTTGCATGGCTGCCTGAAAGCAAACAAGAGTTAGCATCAATAACAGAGATTTGGAAGACTAATGGCATCACCTAAAAATAGCTGTCAAAAGAAGTTACTCTGTTAAGAGCTGTTTCGAGGCTATATTTCTGCACCTGGACTAAGATTTTTCTGTATTTTTTTCCTTCTTCCAGAAATGAAAACAGATAAATTTACAATTGCAGTCTTGACTTTTGCCCAGAAAATCTCCCTCTTCCAGTGGGAAGAGTTTTATAGAATCACAGAATCATTAAGATTGGAAAAGATTTCTATGATCATAAAGTCCAAGCATAAAACCAGCACTGTCAAGCCCACCAAACCATACCCTAGCACCACATCCAAATGATTTTTGAACACTTCCAAGGATGGTGACTCTACTACTTCCCTCAGCAGCCTGTTCCAGTGGTTGACAATCTTTCCATTAGAAAAGATTTTCCAAGCTGTACTAATGAGGACACTGATGAAATCTGAAGGAGCTGGGAACTTTTCAACACTACAAAGACAAGTAACCATGCCTTAAAGCTGAGGGACTCCATGACTTGAATCTCTCCTAGCTCGTCTTTCTAGCTTATTCCTTTCAGTACTTTCCCCTAGCACTGAAGGAATCAAGGATACTACCTGAACACCTACTTCTTTAACTGCCCCGAAGTCCCTTTAGATTACCCTGGGACTTCCTCCCTCATTCTCACCCCTATCCACCTGGAATACTAATAGAGGGTAGTCAGGGTGACACACCGAATCAGGCAGCTTCCTGGCTACACCTCCTATCCAGGCCCTGGGAGGCAGCATCTTTTCAGAGCACAATGCATGTAACAGAATGCTTTTAGAAGTACCAGGACCCAAGAGGATATATGGATTGTTTTTCTGGATACCAGTGAAAATGCAAGATAACAGGAAGACATTCACAGCCTTTGTGTGGGTACAACATTCTAAATATGGTTGAGTACATCTAAATCAGTCCAGATGCATAAAGAGCATTCAGAAATAAACCACCATAGGAGTTCCCAGAGAACGTACCCAGAGAGGTGCTCTTTCTTTTCCCTACTAGCTAGTAATTACTGCTAATAATGGTCTTAGAGCTAATAATTGGGAGATGTGGATTCCAAATCCTCCTTGGCCCAAGTGGACAAGTATTCTTATTTTTCAAATTCAAGCCAGCACGTTGTTGGATGCATTTTGAACAGGTTTCTTTCCAGCCTCTGCTGTGAAGTGAGAGCCCTGTATGGCAGGGTTTTCATAACTCATTAAGCCATAGCAAGAAAAACAGACACACACACACAATTCATATCACAAAGCTAGAAGGCAGCATCTAACAGACAGAAACTGCCCTGGATTAACCAAAGAACGAGGATTTGTTGTGCAGAATGACCACAGAATAGTTGTCTACTTCCTCTCCCCACAGAGGAACTGTCAAAGCAAGTGGAATGCAGGTTCGCAATTAGTAAAAGGAAGCTTTTTCCCCACCCAATATGCAGTTAATGTAGTTAAGGCAGGGCTGTTTTTGCTGCTAAAAGTTGTGATAAAAGTTCAAAGAGCAGCTTGAAAAGATGATGGAAGGAGAAAAAAATCCTCCAGGGACTATTACACACAACAATATAACATCTGTTTCAGGAAATCCCTGACCTGCAAACTTTTGGAGGCTGGGTATTTTGTGAAGGCATTGTAACAGACTTAACCTTTCCTTAAACTGTCCCCAGTGTTCTGCCTCATCTATTGTTGCCAAAGGATGCTGAGCTAGCAGGACCTTTGGTCACAAAGTATCATCTTGTTGGGTTAAAGTCTGAAGTTTTGACAAAACGGTGAGGAGCACTAAGGACAGAGAACTCTGTGCCAGCTTTGGACATGAGGTCTGAGAAACAGACTATCAGGGCTGAAGAGATTTGTTTAAAACTATTTGTGACTCTCAGACAATTTCTACCATTCTTGTCTCTTTATACTCAGTCTTCCAGCGTTATCTATTATAGAAATTCCATAAACTGACAGTGTATTGCATCAAGTGAAATGATCTTCCTTTTTCTGTTTGATTTTTTCAAGCCCTTCAGTCTTTCCAAGACTTTTTGACGCCCTATCTTCAGCAAGCCCGTCAGATCTGGGCTTGGTTGGTCGGAGCAGCTGTGTTTGGAGGCATTGTTACTGCTGTGCTCACAGGGCTCATCAGGGCCTGCCGGAAGAAAAAAGGAGGAACTTCTTCAGAAATACAACCCTTGCTCATAGAAAGTGAAGATTACAACAATATAAGTTACCAGTCCAATTTCTAGAGGCCTCCAGTAACTCAGTCATGTTACTAAGGTGCTAATCAAGCATGCAGTGTTTGATTGATGTTTACAAATACCTTGTTGTGGTGTGCTGCAGAAGCAGGATGGGCCGTCTCAAGTCTCCTTTAATCTCCAATGTCATAGCATCTTATCAGATCCACTCCTAAAAAAATCTCCCAAATTCAACATAAGTTATGATGCCACCCAAAGAACACTGTGTATTTCCTATGCTTGATTAAATTATGCTCCTATGAAACCAGACTGGCTTGTGTGGTGGATTTATTGTATAATTCTATTTTATTTGCTTTTTAACAACTGTAAATTTGGTCTAATTCTGCTGTCCAATCCATGTGTTTGGCACATGGATACAGTGGCAGGTGCCTGACTGCATAATTGGTGCTACATCCACTCCGTGTTTGAATGTAAGAGCAAAAAGAACCCTTTAGTTCAGTTAGCAAAATATACAGTGACTGAGCAGACTGACTATTCCACAGACAAATTTTCTTCTGGTATAGAAGTTTTCCCTCCAGCTCCTATTATGTCCCATAATGTTTGTCCTTGACTGAATGCCATCAGCAGAAGAAAGAAAGGTCAGAATTCACTTCTCACTTGCTTTAAATGCTCATTAGTTGCAGTCTTCTATACTGCCTTGCATTTACCTGGAGAGCTGGGTGATTTTTAGGAGGGGAAACCTGGTCTCACCATGCCCACCTCTGTTCCACTTGACCTAATGACTGCTCACATTATAGCTGACTATTGGTTGTTCAGTATGCAGGGATTCCACAATGTGACCCACTTGTAACAAAACAAAGTCTGGTGGGTTGACCCTGGCTGGGCAGCAGGTGCCCACCAAAGCTACTGTACCACTGTCCTCCTCATTCTGCATGGCACAGATAATATATGGAAAAGTTCATGTGACAAGATAAGGACAGGGAGAGATCATTCACCAAATACTGGTGTGAGCAAAACAGACTTGATTTGGGGAAATTAGTTTAATTTTAATTTCCTGCCAACCAAAATTCAGAACAGGATAATGAGAAGTATTAATAATATAAAAAATACACCTTCCCCAACCTTCCCCCTTCTTCCCAGGCTCAAATCCAGATTTCTACATTCTCCATGCCAGCAGCACAGGGGGATGGGGAATGGGGGCTGTTATATCTAAGATCTAAAGACACATTCAGGTCTTTAGAGGGAGGGAGAATGAAAATCCTGTAAGTTCCCAGGGGCTTCTCAGGAAGAGTCTCCTGTTGGAGTCTGGAGCTTTTAAGAACCCCAGTCCTGGAGTTAGAACATGACCAGAATATGTTGGAATTGTGTACCTTAAAAGTCCCAAATGTCCAGCTTTGAGACACTGAATGGCTGTGGCAGTCTGGGACTGACTGGCAGAGCTGTGACCCCTGGTTGAGTGCTTGCCCTGACAGAAATGCCACTCCTGTGTTTCATTAGATGCTTGGTGAAAAAAGTGCCATTATGCAAAATATTTCAGTGTCAGTAAAGCAATGTCATCCCTTGAGAAGTTGTTCTGATAGAAAAATTGTAACTGTATTAAGCAAGTTTATTTCAGTCTTTTCAGTATTCTATGGTGATAGCATTTCACTTTCACACTGATCAAGTTAGTTTTTTACCAGATGTCACCCAGCTTGCCAAAAGACATGGCCAACAAGTCATTTCTGATTCAACTGTTCAGCTCTTCATGTCTTCTCCACAGATCATGAGTGTTCCCTGGGCCTCCCTCCTCTGGCCATGGCAAATCACCATGTGTGAAAGGATCAAAGTGAAGCTTTGGCTCATCAAGTTTTCTAAATCCTACTTTTTGGCAGCTCTCCTTCCTCAAAACCATGGAATGCATAATTTGTACTTGTGACCAAACTCATGACCTATTAGTGAAAGTCTATTTATGCTCTGCCCAGACCAGTTACCAATTCCCAGCCAGGCTTCTTCCTTTCCCTTGTCTTCAGTGAAGGATCTAACAGCTCATTTTCTTCCCCTGGAAGTTTCATCACAGAGAATTCAAACTAGCTCTAACTGCTGAAAGAGAATTTTTATCCCTTTCATATTTGTAGGCATACCCCTGAGCAATTTTCCCACTCACCATATGACCTGGAGACCACATCTGCTTTGAGAGGGAACAAAGAACACAGGCCTGCTTCCAACAGTCAACATGGGCTGTGGCCAGGAATAGACAGCACAGTGTATATTCATCTTAGTAACTAGGACAGAATTTACACTAGCAACACCTGCTGGTTCTCTCCATCGTTGTGGTGTTTCTGCTCAGACCAGTGGCCTGATGCCAGCTGGGAGTCAAGCCCCTTCAGAGGCTTATCTGACTCTGAGCTCATGGAACCCCAGCTGCTTCTCTTTTCTGAGCAAAGCTGTTTAGGTTCCTTAGGCATGGGATGCAAACACTGCTGTGCCAGGTGTGGACTGACAGCACCAACCTTGAAGCAACTGTTCTGGGACAGGAGAAACTGTCCTGTAGACATGCCTTCCCTTTGGCTTTTTGGGGACCCAGCATCTTAGCTTGAACCAGCCACCTATGTTTTGGATGGGACAGAAAGAAGGAGAAGCCTCATTTATCACCATGGCACTAAATGTTTTCTTGGCCACCAGCACTGCCAAGAGACATTGTGCTTTCTTGTCTGCAAGCTACAAATACAATGACACATTCTTTGTCTTTTCAGGGTCATGCTTAGGGTTGCATTTACTTCTGTGCTCAGATACATGCTGAATTAAATGTTGAAGGACCTCTTTTCTTCATAAATGCTTCCCTGAGAAGCTGGAGCTGCATTTTATTTTCAAATTGGGAATGAGGTAATGCCACAAGGCTGTGCTTGCAACATGAACTCACTGAATCAGAATGATCAGCGTTTAAACAAAACCCCGCCTCTACCTTTTTCTCTGTCTGGCCAAGGTGTCTTGGAACAAGACACTTCCCATTGCCATTAGGCAGCTGGATCAGGTTTGAGGAGTTTATCCTGACAGGATCAATGCCAAAAACAGGGCATTACAGTACTTGGAGCTTGAAAATCTAGATCCTGTGTATGTACACCAGGCAACCACATAAACCTTCACCCAGTGGGCACTGAGGTCAGGCTTGTACAAAAATACTTCTTGAATGAGGAGACCACCAGTTTAAATGTCCAGGGAAGTATTTGCAGTATCATCACCATGTTGTTTCACATAAAAAAAAAAAAAAAGAAGAAACCTAGAGCATACCTGACAGTTTCATTATAAGGTGCTCATCTTTGCATGTCTCTGTCCTTTGCAAGAGACAGTTACCTCTGTCAAGTTTTTAATTTTCTAGCCTGGTCTCTTATTTCCTCAGACTGTTAAGCGTCACATTTAGTCAAGGCGAGACAATAAACAGCTGCCAGTCTTTTCCATTCTGTTCTCCCTTACACATTTTACCCAAATTCGTATTTTTAGCACCTGGCCTCTTCATTGAGTTAAATCTGTAATTCACCATCTGTGTACCCGCATGTGTATGGATGTAAATTTTGAATCAGTCTCCATAGTGAGATGAAAATTGGCAGCAATGAGACCTTGTCATTAAAAATGGCCTCCAACTGTAATTTTTGTAATAAGCTTTAAATTAGATATGAAATAACTCTTATATCTACAAAATCAACTTATTTCTGCATATTCATCCTCCACCCATTAGGGCTTTCTGGTATCCCATTTCATAAATGGACATTTCCTCAGAGTTCTGTCCATTATCTCCTTCTCTTGAGAGCACCAGTTATGCAGAATTCACATGATGCCAAAGAGTTCTAGAAATCTGACCGGTTAATAAAATTTGCAGAAAAACAAGCACTTTCCCCATATACAGGATAAAAAAAATCCTCTTTGAAACAAGAATTTGGCAGCAAACATTAATTCTGGACCCTTGCTGTGGCTGAGCACTTCCAATGATGTCCCTTCGTGAAACTTGATTCCCTCTCCTTTCCTCCCAGACTTCACTGTCTTATCTGACCAGAAGAGGGATTCCTGGGGGCTCAGTGGTGGGACTGTCCCACAGTTTTGAGGCTGGCGTAGTAGTGGTGATGACAGGCATGGTGGTGTATGTACAGCGATGTACACAAGCATTTCAAAGGCAAGTGAGTTTATAAAACCACCTTCCCCACTTTTCTTCACTGTTTTCTAGAAAAAGAAACATTCTCAGGCAATAATAAGCAAATAAAGAATTTTCAGGTCAATTACATATTGTCAAAAAATTTTCACACATTTTCCTGTAATCAAAACAATGTTAAAATGCTCCTGGCTTGAATTTGCTTCTGTTTTCTTGGAAAACTTAAGCACAACCATTTCAATGTGCTACATTTTCAAACTGGTGTACATCTTCCCAAGCACTTTTGACAGCAGTGCCATAAATATAAATAGTCTGCAGAGCCTCTTAACTCTTAGGGCAGAGCCATGAACAAGTCTTTCCTTTGCCTTGCATACAAATACAACTTTCCTTGTAATCAGGTTATGGTTTTCCCCACCAGTGACTAATGATAGGAAATTTTCTACAACATTAATGTCTTCACTCACCTTCATTCCTTTGTGCAACCTATTACAAATAAATAGTCTATACATACCACAGGGAAAAAAAAAAAAGGAAGAAGTGCTAAAAGCTTAAGTTCTTTGCATATGACCTCTTCATGCAAAGGCAATAACATTAAGAAAAAAAATGCTGTCTATTTTGTCACAGAGCTGAACATATCAGGAAGGTTCATTAAAAGCTTGAAGGCCTAGACCATTTTCTCATAAATTTATGGGAGACTGGCAAGGTGGTGCTCTGCTAAATTTACTATGGACTGATTACATTGTCAGATGACCTGTATGAAATAAACACATGATTAAACAGCTTGAAAAATACCAAATTATCAAAATGACAGTATTTGTACACAGAAATACTTAATGGTGCAATTATGAGAAAATATGATTTTTTTAAAAACAGAAGCATCACACATATCCCAGAGTAACAGAGCTCCTACAGTCATTAGCTGAGAGCAAAATACATATACTCATAACAAAAATACAAATACTGAAATAACTGTACACTCACTATAATAGTAAAAGTAGTGCAACGTGTGCATATGTTTGTAGACAGGCACTCTAAGGACTTTTTCCAGCTCCCGTTTCATCTGGACGATGTTACAGTCATTTGTAACAAAAGCAAGGGAATGTAAGACTTCTCAAGTCAGAACAGTGGCAATTTGTTTTAAATTTCATCTTGCCAGTTAATACCAGCAACCAGTGAAGATACAGACCACTAGAGAATTTAGTCTCCATGTCCTCTTTTACACCATCAAGGACTTGAAATGCTATTTTAAAATCAATTTTAGTCTTTTAATTCTATAGTCTGTGGTCTCAATTATTTAATCCAGAGGGCTGACTTTCAAAGCATCAGCCTCCTATTAATATTCAGGGAGAATCAGACTCTTAACAACTCACATTTGAGAGCAGAAATGAAAAACAGGCTTTTCTGTCTTCCTCACAGCTACTTCAGAAAATCAACTCACTTCTAGTCAGAAAGACTCCTCCCTTTTAGTGAAACAAATGTGCTTAAATCTAAAAGTCTAGACACCAGGTTTTAAAAGTGGTGGCCTTTTGTCTCATCCTAGGAGCCATGGCCCTCTAAAGCATCAAACAGGGATGTCTGCAGGGAGGCTGTCACTTCAGAAATTGCTTTTTGCAGTCCAGGCACAGACAGATTGCAAAAACTCTGCAGTCATCCTCATTAAGGTGACATACTACTGTAAAAAGTTACAGGAAGGCTTGTTTGCAAAATTAATCTGTAGAGAGATGAGAAACGGTGGTCTAACAAAATTAAGTTTCAGGTAAACCGGAAAACAGCTCTGGGGAGGAAGACAAGCTGCTGGTTACTCAGACCATCAGTCATCAATTCACAGCGCATCATTTCAGATTAGAAAGCACAGTGTTATTAAGGTCAGTCTAATGCTTATGCATATCCTAACAAGAAACCAGAAAGGGAAATGATAAATTATGGAGCCATCAAATTAATAGGAATTTAATTTGGGAGGAGTCAGAAAATTGATGAGAAATGCAGATTATTTGAAGTCATCTTACAAAAAATGATGATGGGTTTTCAGGAGAAACAATCCACGTTGTTGCATCAATTACAAATTATTCCCATGTGCCACTCTTCAGCCCTCCTGTAACATCCACATGCCTGCAATGCGCTTTTGGGCACATTTAAGGCAAAGCACCAGGTTCCCTGCTGTGAACAAGGCTGTGGCTGCACTGCACAGCTGCTCCCCAGCTTTCAGAGGCTGGTGGGACCAGCAAGGAGGTATTATTCTTTTCATTCCTGTATTAGAATCAGGAACAGATGAGGAATCACCTGTGTGTACTCCTCAGTTGGTTTCAATTTTTCAAATGTTCAAATAGTATTTTCAAATGGTTCTTCAGCTGAGATAATTTAGGACAGGGGAGCCAGTTCCTATCTAACCAGTACCCATGCTTACAGCCCAGGTCATGCTCTATTCTCCAAATAAATGAATATGTTCCCTGTAACTTCAATGGAGAGGACAAAAAAAAATCACTTTTGAAATGATTTTTTAACCTGAAAGGCAAAAAATCTAAGACAGGTGTATCACATCTCCCTAGAGGGTCTTCAAAGGTTTTCATATCTCCCCCCTGACAATGTGAGAAGGGTGTTCATCTACCTGAGGAGATTTGGTCCATTAAATAACTTAGACTCATGTGAGTTTGGTGCCCAGGTCAGGCAGACAGAAGCTGCTGAGCTCACAGCTGCTTGTTTTCTCTCTAGAAAATCTCACAGGTTACTGGGAGCAGTTTTTGCCTACTATTGCCCATCCTTCTGCTCACCTCCTTATCAAGAATTTGTCATGGTCCATGATGCTCAGATAGTGTTGAAGTGGAGAGAAGGAAGAAGTTTTTCTCTTCCATCAGGAAAACAGCAAACTGCAATACTTACTTTGTTGCCTGCTGTAAGGAGAGTTTATTATTTGCATCAGCGTTTTCAGCCAGGTTTTGCTAAAAAAAAAAAAAAGTGTTCCCTTTTCCATAATCTTCTTGCATGAACATTGAGATTTCTCTTTTGACCAAATGCATTTGTGAAATATATAGTTTCCCATAAGATCTCTCCAAATATCAGACAGAAGATCAAAGCTCAAGAGCCAAAACACATTTTTGCCAAACCTCATTACTTGGCATGGGGAAGGTGAGTAGGAAAGGACATTCCTCTTAATGAAAAACACCATCATAATTTTTGAAAATATAAATTTTTTCCTCTGATAACTCTGCCCTGCCTGCCACTGACCCTTCATTTAGTATAAGTAAACACCTTTTGTAGTTGCACAGATCAGGAACTTCTCTAAATTGCAGCTGTTAGCTTTCCCTGTAAGTTTTTAATTTAATGACCAAAAATAAATGAGAAGGAATATACAGGGGTTTGCTATTTTGTTGTTTTTTTTTTTAATATTGTTGCTGTTAAACTCCTTATTCTGGAGGGATGGTACCTTTTTCCATCATTGTATCACCACCACTCTGTAATGAGAAAGTAAAAACCACAACTCTGAGATCAATATATGCAGTTTAACTACATATCCTTACTACTCAAAAATAAATTACCCAGAATTTTTAACAATTCTGAAAACTCTCAGAGAAGTCTGCATACTTGTATTAATCTATGTTTGATGTGCAGTTTTCCTATAAAAACCCACAACCCTGCAAAATGCAGGAATGATTAGGCAGACAGCCCCCAGAACATTCAATATCTTGTAAGAAGTGGGTGCTTTAGTCTGCAGTGAACCCAACAGACCCCTAAACACATCACTGGGAAGCGAATTATGAGTTTTAAAGCAGTTGTTGCAGATTTGCTGCAGAATCAGCAGTGTCTTGAAGATCACAATAAAATAGCAGCTCTCAGATTAATATCTATCAAAAGCAGCATGGTCTGAGCACACTGTGAAATACTTCACCAGAGCAAGCAGAATAAACAAATGCCCAGAGCACGTTTCAATGTCAGGCACTCAAGTGTTTGGCACAGGTGGGGAGGATTTCTACACACTTCTGATATGGGAAGGAACTTTTCTCATCACTGATTTTGATGGGTGAGAATCAGGCAGATGCTCCTTTCTCCTTCCACTGTGCTCTAAACAAAGACAGAGTGTAGTGGAGTGATACTCTGCTGAATTCCAGTGTGTGTGATGATGAGATTGTATGATGAATGTATTCTGCTTCTAAGGTGGTCCCACAGCCACAGATATATATGGAATATATATATTTTCTGCCTCATGTTCCAGGGCAGAAAATTACTCTGGGTGACTAAATAAGGGTGCTTAGTACAATTCTGGTACTTTGGGTATCCTACCCAACTTCCTGCTGTCATGCCAGAGGATCCTGGATCTCCTGCAGCATATCTGTGAACCCTGTGTGGATGTTTCAGCAAGTTTGGGACATCACAAAGAGTATCAGAGCCTCTGCTAAGGACTGAAATCCCAGCCTCCCCTACCAGCAGTAATACACATGCACACATGCACATACACAATGCTTCCATGATTAAGAGGGTATGTCATTAATTGAAATCAGGTCACAAACAGCGACTCAACCATGTTCTGCTCAGTCTTGGAATGGTTGTTTATTCCAAAGTCATGAAGCTTCCTGTAAAGTAAATACTTTTAGAGTACAGTGCCATAATTACATGATGTATAAACATATGGTGCTTTGTCAAATACAATAAAAGACATAAAATCACATTAAGATGATCTGCTAATATAACAGAATGTAAAAGTAACATCTGAACAGCAAAAGAACTCAGCAGCCAAATAGTTTAGTTGTCAGGACTGCCATTAAGATAAAATGGCTAATTCAGATGAGTATTTTGGGCAAGAAGCCTCCTTTCCATACTGCAATCAGGATTTTGTATTTTAATGAAACAAAATTTAAATGAAGGACTATTTGCCAGGCAAATCAAAACTCTTTTCCAGTGTGGCTGTCCCCATTTTACTGGTAGGCAAAAAGAAGACAGGATTTTAGAAAGAAACCTAATGCAGTTGGGTATAAAAATCTCAGAATCTCATAAATTTGAATTCTTCTTGTTACTCTGAAAATCCTGCACAGAGTGCCTGGTTTGTAGGGGAACTCTGTAACAACATGGGATAAAGCTCAAGAGCCATGTCTGAGTCCTTTTTTTAGCCAGTGGATTTCATCTACCCTCACAACACCATGTAATTAAGGAAGGCACACTGAGGGAAAAGAGTTCTGATCATAACTCATAAAAAAGAGAAGAATAAATAAACCCCGAAAAATAGGAAAATAAAAACCCAAAGATTTTTTAATGATCAGTTTTCTTGTTCTGCCTCATTATATAGACAACTGGTAAAAATGTTCCTTTGTCTTAGTGGAACTAACAGATTCAGAAAGCTTATTGCTTACTCTTTGAAGGTTTATGAGGCATGCAGGCACAACAGTGACGTATTTAGGTCCTTCCAGTCAGTGAAACACAGTTCCTCTGTTGTGCTGGGGGGGCAGCAAGCTGAAGCTACAAAATGGGCTGTTTCACACAGCAGGACTATGACTTGTTATAGACATGAACCCGGTATTCTTTTTCTTAAAGTCAAGCTTGGGTGAAAACCTTACAAATGAAAGTTTAGGGCCAAATTTTGCTTTCTGTTCTACTTGGAAACTAAGCAGACGTTTCTCTTCATAGAACTGTACCACATCCTGATCTATAAAAACATAAGGACAGATTGAAATTACATTAATATAAACAGGCACCTCTGAAAAGAACATTTAGTACTCAAAATTGTGGACATTTATGTGAATACTTTCCAAAATGATTATCTTGCACATTGTAAAGAGATATAAAAAGTAAATGTCCCCTTCCTTTTTAATAAATTATTTTTATTTCACTTCTAGTGGCAAAGAAATATAATTGCAGAACTGGAAATTCAGAAAGAATTTTCTGGTCTCTTCCTTTTGGGACAGGAAAGAGTGAGAGAAGAATGTGGTAAGAATTGAAAAAGTTAAGACCCGCAGCTACAGAAAAGACAAGACATTAGTTTTTCAGTCTCATTATACATGTTAACTGTAAATAACTACTTCCACGGCTCATTTCTTAACAGAAAAATTGGAAAGCCAACCTTAGTTTAATGCTTTTCCCAAATTTTAGGGATGGCAAAAAGAATTTCCACAAAGAATTTCCTTTGTGGCCCACATCTTCCTTCCCGAGACTGGATTTTAATTAATTTGACTAGTGGAATAAAAGCCTAAGGTCTTTTCAGCACACTCACACTTGTAGCAGGGGCTCCAGTTCCGGTCTGTTTACCAAATCAAACTCTCACACTGCTTTTGAGTCCCAAATACATACCCAAAGGAAGACAAAAATCGATCATGTCTTCTTGCTCACAGAAAGCCAAGTCTAGACCTGCTACAGACATTGCCTGGAAGGTTCAGATGACAGTGTAGACATGACCCTAAAGAGATGCTTTGCTTCAAAAGGAAGACACTGAATTGCTGAAGCTCAGACTGTGGCACTATTGCTTAGTTTGAACTGGACTTTTTCACTAATTAAGGTTGGAAAGGAAAAAAAAAAATCAAAACCAAAGAATGCTTTGCTATTAGAAAAGAAGAGTTTTTACGAGCTGGTTTCCGCTCTTCTTCTAAGCATCTTGGAAGAATTCTTTTAAAATAGATATGTTTTGGACATATGAGCATTTTCAACGTAAAAATATGTTTTGGATTTTTTTGTTTGGTTGGTTCTGAAAATGAAATTAGATTCACATAAAAAATGTAAAATCATAGATCGTAAAAAACCTGCCCATATACACATTATGGAACTAATATAGCTGGGCCCTTCAAAATACTTTTTTGGATATCAGTTTGATGGGAGATACCACAATTATGACTTTTCTTCTCAACTACCACAAACCAAGAGAACCATTTCTTACCCAAACATGTTTCATCAAATTTGCTCCTGCAAATGATCAGAAAGAACGCAGAGAGAGGAAAACTCAGTGAGAGTAAGGGTTTCACAGCCTGGTACATTTGGACTAAGGGTAACTGTTTCAGAAAAAGCTAATTAATCAGCCCTGAGCTTCATCGATATATGAAGCCTGGAAGAGCGTCCTGGTCACACCTGAATCTCAGTGAAAGCTCTGCCCTTCTGCACTCACAGCAGCATCGGGGCCTCCCTCTCAAAGATGCAGAGCTGAACATATGTGTTGGGAGTTGTCTGCTTAACAGCACAATCCTTCTTTCCCTTTATAAACAATAAGCTTTCAAGCTCCCAGAAGCAGAGAAACCAGGCAAGGAAATATTTAATCAGTGAAAAAATTAAATTATATGCAGCTGTTAAAGTAGGGGCTGTATGGAAATGGCAAATGTAATTGAAAGAAGAAACCCTTTCCATCACTGCCCAGTGTCCTGAAATGCCTATGTGTGAAAGCAGAAGCATGACTTAATTTCAATGGTAGCCACAAGTGAGCGATCCGACTTTTTCAAAACCAAATCCCCAATTCTCATTCAGAAGATGATGTAATCTTTGCTCTTATGAGTTTCCCCATTTTCTACATATCTGTCCTTGTAGCACTGGCCCTCCTCTGATTGCCAGAAGCATCTCCAGCATTGGGATGCTGCAACCCTCATTTTCCTGAAGCTAATCAAAGAGACTACAATAGTCCCATTGGCTTGTGCACACCAGGAGCATTACACAGGTTGTGCATGCTGCAAATAAAATTGAGGCCCTCTGCATTTCCCAGAATGGCATTTTCCTGAGTCACGGGAAACAAAGAGTGGAAAAAGCCTCCTAATACAATTTGTGCTATGGAGGGAGGAAGAGCACAAAAAGAAGGACTATGTGAAGGACATGGGTGATGATGTATCCAGTGATCCAAAGGTTCAAACACACCTCTAGATGAAGGCTGAGGTTATATGCCAAGAGGAAGAGAAGGATCTGAAAGCCCACTCCCTCTAATCTTCCATGGTGATAGAGCAGACCAAGATGAATGAAGCACAAATGCATCCAGCTCCAACAAACAATGACATTTCACTATCAGGTAGAGATCCCCTGCCAAGTTCCATCTAAGCTATTTTTTAAAGCTTTGGGGCACTACGTTTTTGTCAAAAAGAGTGTATCAAACTGTTACTAGGGCTTAAACAGTCAGAAAGAATAATGTCATAAGTGAATCTTCACATTCATAGCAAATATTTTTAATAGTTAATTATGTTGCTCTGATACAATAAAAGAAAAATGCAGCACTTGTGTCTTCTCTGCAGAGATTTTGCCAGTTATTCCTCAAGAACACTACTGGAAAAATGAGCAGAGTATATTCAGTTGTGGGTGGAAGCTGGCATTTACCATCCTCATCTGTTCTAAACAGTACATGCTTTCAAGCATCTAACACCTAATGAGGTACAATAACATAGCCTGCTCCCCTGGCCCTGAACAACATGCTTCTACAAAGCTAGAGAAATACACAGGGTATGTCCATACCTTTGGCTAACCATGGAACTGTGACTGTACCCAAAGGTCAGACCAGCTCATTGCCTACACAATTCACCCTCAGGTACGACAGCTCTGAGCTCCAGGCTTGAAAGTGCACACAGGAGGTTCATCCAGCTCTGTCTAAAACACCGTTCATCTCACCCTGCAGACACAGTCCAAGAGCCCCTGACTCCACCTTTACCAAAGCACACCTAGAACTGGCTCAGGCTCATCATGGTTCAGAGATGTGACAGGCAGTGTGGTGACCTGGCCTGCTTCTGACCACAGACCATGTATCACTGACATGATCTCCTTGAAACAGTTACACAGAATCACAGAATAATCTGAGCTGGAAAGGACCCACAAGGATCATCATTCAAGTGAATGGTCCATCAGGGGATCAAACCCACAACCTCAGCCTTGCCTCTTCCCAGCAGCTTGCAGAGCTGCTGTGCAGCATTCCTAACCAGGCTGTGCCGAGTGCAGCTTGGGACACAGTCCACTCTATGTGCTCTCTGGTATTTTGCATTTCTCTCAGACTATTCAAGGGAGAAACAAAAGCTCGAGGCGTTATTTATTCAATTCGGAAGGAACCCGTTATCACTTTGTTACACTTCTAACATGCAAACACCACGACACAGGAGGGAACCCGTTATCCCTGAAAAAGAAATGGCATGCTCTTTTGAAATCAAAACAAGTGCCCTGCTGTCGATGAATGTATTCTTGGTTACAGCACAAGGAGGAAGTTTTTGCTTTTCCTCCCCCATCTCTCATCCAAATTTCTTCCCCAGGGTTGCAGAGTATGAGATGAGCAACGTGACCTTGCAATGACAGAATTTTAATGAGTGACTGGTGCACCAAAAGCAATGCAGCAGCGTCTCCCTGCTCAGCGTTGCTATGTACACTAGACATTTATGTAACACTGCTTCTCATCCTCAAGGCTGTCCTTTCCTAGGGTCAGCAGCAACAAACACAAAATTTATTTATCAAACTGTCAAAGCTACTTACAGCTGACACAGAGAACTCTACACTCCAGTATTTTGGTGAAAAGAAGTTAACAGGTAAAGCTTTTTCCCAATTCCACAGCTGCAGAATCAAAGTAGATGTTTTTCAGAAGCAAGTTCACTTGAAAGAGGAAAGGTTTTATTTCAAAGGAATTGCTTATTTCCAGGGTGTTTGCTATAATATACTAGCTTTCTTCTAGGCGTTAGCACTGAGTTGTGCATGGAAATGCAATGCATTTGCATACATTACATCTCAACCCCCAGGGAGACTTGGCATACACATCTAGAAAATGGGGTTTGGTTTTAATTTCTAACATTAAGAAGCTAAGAAGAATGTCTCCTCCCTCCACTTGGCTCCCAGGTACAAAATACTTCACCCTGCTTATTGTTGGCATTCATCATCCTCTCCTGCCCTCCTTGGGTTGCTCCTCCGCAGTTGACAGCAGTTTACCTGGAGCTCCAGGAACAGCCTTCCTTCTCATCCAAGGGCTCTGTTAAGAAGCAATCTGCAACTGGGACGTGTGGCTTTTTCCAGCTTTCTCCATGTGCCCATGTGAAAATGGGACAGATCCACTGCTCTTAGTAAAGATCCAAACCCTGTCTCTTAGAAATAGGATCCCTCTAGAGAATATAACACTTCAGGCATGGGAAACCTTGAAGATCCACTGCAAGTTTAGAGCTATTCATAACATCAGAAAGTACACAGCATTCCCTGGTACCCAAACAGATCTCATCCCTCTTACAATATGGGTGATACAATTAGCAGGATACTAAACCTTCAGATAATAACCTTCAGATATCCTCATCCAGCCCTTTAAGGAGAAGCATTTGTTGCTCAACACCTTTGTGTCAGAGCATTCATTATACACGTCAGTCCAGCAGGGGACTCAGGTTTTTTAACCTTAAAAGATGCTAATTAATCTACTGTGCCTACAAAGGAAATTTCAGTTTCTAAGATTTACTATGCTTCGTACAGGCACTAAAATACCAGGCTCTTTATGGGAATGAAGAGTCTCATTTCAGCTCCATACATTTTGCCAGTGCATCACCGTAGTGGCCTTAATAAAATACACCAGCAGCAGAAACAATGCAAATCCCAAATCACTGTTCACAGTTGAGTCATCAGCTATATTACATACATATATATATCCCTGAAAAATGTATATTCATAGCAGAAAACCCCAGGTCAGCACAGGCACCAGTGGCATTTTGATTAAACCTTCCTGTTAAATCCTCTTGGCTAAAACAATAAAAACTGCTTGAAATTATGAGGGATGGAAAATAGGCAGAAAAATTGGATGTATAATCCAGAGAAGAAGAGATCCACCTTGCATTAGATCAAACTGGTGAGTTTATGAAATGATTGCCAGGCTGAAGTGAAAATTAATCTCCCTAGAAGCTCTTTTATTTTTCAAAAGAGTAAACATTGTATTTTAATAATTTTGCCTCTTCTCTGACTTATGGTCCTTGAACTGCTATAGGCAGTGACTCTTTAGCCTCAGGTCTGCTTTCCCTAAGCTATGTCTTGTAGTTTGAAACTACAACCTGGTGTATTAAATGTTGAGTAGAGGTTTTCCTCTTAGGCTGCTGTTCTCCAAGTCTTACTAAATCATTACTTCTCTGCTCTGTTAGGCTGTTACAGCTGAATTACTGTTCCCAACATGGCTGTTCTGCCACTTAATGCATTATCTGCCCTCTCTCAGCTAGCTTCAAATTTCTTTGCCACCTATGTGCTAGAGGCTAGAAGAGGAGAAAAAGAAAAGGAAGAACTCACATGCTAGCAGTAGTACCACATACTGAAACAGGGAAGTGTTGCTCCAAACAATGGGCTGGAATAATCATTGTGGAGGGACAGACTGTTCTGCAGACTTTGGTGGTGAAGGTCAGTCCCCACTAGGCCTTCCCACGCAACATTAGGGCTCACCTCTGCTGTTCTTTGTTGTGGCAGTGGACATTTACTCACACAAGTAATTTCAGTGATATGGGAATAGGTCTTGGGTACATCTGATTAATCCTGCTGTTAGCTGTGTAAAGCCCTGAGTCCCACGCTGCTGCACAAGGGCTGGATTCTTGTTGCAGGGAAAGGGCTTGATTTTCATTGTGGTATAGAAACATTCCTGGTCTAAAAAAAAGAGTCCTGAAACAATTCTAATTAATAAAACACAAAGACCCTGCTGAACAAACACTGAGAGGTCTGCAGCTTTGTGAAAGACTGAGTGAAACTGGGAGAACACAGGGCAGGTCCTTCCCCTGCCAGCAAGACACTTAGGACAGACCCTCAGGACACAGTTTAAAGTGCAAAGTGATGCTCAACTGCATAAATCCAGTTGATCTGCAAATGTGGAATTGAGTGCTGTCAGCCTTCACTTACTTCTCTGGCACTGAGTTATATTTTTACATACATTTGGCTTACAGATATAAAAGCAATGGAGTTCAAAAGAGGGCTTGACTCTGTTTTGCAAGCTGGAGACACACTCAGAGCAATGACAACACAGCCTGTAGAAAGATTGTATTTATCATAATATTTGCCACTCCTGAAGCCAAGTCACAGTCACTCAACAACCCTTGAGCTTTTTGCCTCTCTTACAGAAGAAAAGCTCAAGGAAAAGGAAAAAACAACTGCAGCTTTTAGACTTTCCCCAAACTCTTCCTCACCTGGTCTAGTGATTACTCAAATCAGCAACAGAAAGGTTTTCCCAAAATAAAACCTAAGCACATTTGCATAGCAATTAGATAGCTCTTTCTACTGCTTGTGCACCAAAGTGATCCCAAAACATTAATTAAGCCTCAAAATACTCCAGAAAGGCAGACAGTCCAGAGCTTGTTTTACAAGTGGGTCAGCTGAGTCAGATACAGCACAAAGACAGAAAAGAGGACAGCCTGGATCTGCTTTGATCTTGCTGTGACAGCACTGCTTAATGTCACAACATGTGTTTAACATGCCTACAAACAGCACCAACTCCTGCAACAACGCAGAATAACAGCACACTACTAATATTACCATTTTAATTATAAAGTGTTACATATGCAGAAGCTGAGCCAGAAAATATAATCTGCTTTAGCACAGAGCTAACTGCAAAACTAGCTGCTCATTAGATGGTAATAGAGCTGATATCTGTCAGAGGAGATGTAAAACCACAAACAACATAGTGATTAGATGACTCTAAACTGTATTTTAAAAGCATGAGATACTAGATCCCAAAACTAGAGGGAAAGATCACTTTCTAGTCACGGGTAACAGATGCAGGCATGATTTCAATCATGCTTTAAACTAACAGCCAGAAAACAAAAAAGTATGCAGGACCTACAATATCCAGTATCTTGCCAACAGTTTTATATTTATTATAAAATCTATGCAGGCAGTATTAGAAATAAATCTTACTGATTAAAAAGAATCTAATCTTTTGCTGCACACCACCATTTTTTCAGTGATGGATGAATGAGATCCAGTAGGAAAATAATGGTCCTTTCTGCCTCAAAGAGAACAAAATTAAAGTCAGTAGCTGTAATGTAGGCTCCCATCTCACACTACATTTCTATTTTGGCTTCTCTCATCTGGGCTACTTCGAGAATTTTCGTCAGTAGGAATTTGTCTATCTCTGGTTCTTCCTTCCTGCCTGGATTTCAAATTGGGGAGAGCCAGAGGTAAAGACTTCAGTGCCAGGTCTGGACACTGAGGAACACATTCCCACATGGCTTCACCGATGCACCTCCTCCCTGTTGCTCACTGAGTGCAACTCCTGAGCAGAAGCTGCCAAGGCAAAGACCAAACTCATTCTCACCAGTTATACATGCAGGATGCCTATGCACCACCTACGAGAAAAATGCTTCCCTCTGTACACTCATGCTGATACTTGCAAATTCTGGTACAGAGTCTGTGTCCCAAGCAGAATTTTAGTGCTTTTCCCACTACAATAAAAAAGGTATTCATTGGACAGATGTAAATGAAAGCAAATGCACTGCCCTAAATACAGGTGAACCACAGGCACAAGAGTTCTTAAGCCAGCCTCAGCCTGTTATGCTGCAAACGCTACACTGTGCTGCTCCCAAGCTTCTGCTGGAGATCAAGAGAAAGGTTTTCACCATGTTAAAGTGATGCTGATCTATTAAGAGACACTAGAGTGGTGCCTATTTATGCCAGCTAAGTGTCTAATCCCTGTTTAAATGGCCTCATTTCAGCAAAGTAAGGAAAAGGGAGAAAATAAGAAATAAAGGAAATTGGATTGGCTATTTGGATGGACAAAAAAAAGGTGCTCCTCAGAACCAAAAAGTTATGAAGTACCAGTTTCAACCTTTAGCTCTCCCTTGGCAATTACGGGCAGAAAACAGCTGAGGGGAGGAGAAAGGAAGGAGAGCTTAAAATTGGGATGTTTTGAGATCTTCCTCTATGGCACAAACTGAAAGCATACTGCAGCTCCTGCAAGGTTTCTATCTGCACACATCAGCCAAGGAGCCACAGAGCTGAAGGGTTCGTTCTCACTCTGATGTGGATCTGGTCTCATCCTGCTTTCAGTGGCACCAGGGCAAACCAAGGGGGCTCCACGGAAGACACTCAAAGGATCACAGTCAACCAAATATATTCTGGGACCCCTAAAAATGGAGTTCAACCTGCTGTGTTGTAAAATAATCAGTCACAGCATCTGAAAGCTTGAAGTATTTAACATTCAGGGCATGTGAATGCAGAGTGAGTGCAACTTCCATGCTGAGTGTGTGGTATAATAAAACTTCAGGTCCTGTCTGCTCCTGTTCATTGCTTTTCTTGCTCCATCTTTATGGCTGCATAAATCAAAATAATTTTGCAAACTCACTGAATACTGAACTGATGCAAGATACAGAGTTCCCCACGTACAGATGCTTGCTTGCCAAAAGGCTGTGACTAACATCACAGCAGAGGCTGCCCACTGGCGCTACACAATTGTGCTCACTTTTTCTTAGGTTAACTTCATTACAGAAGTAGACTAGCAAGAGTAACACTCTATATTTTAAATACAGAATCCCAGTTCTGCAATGTATAATAAAATCTTTAATATGGAGTATTTTCACCCCAAAGCCTTAAGATTTGTATACCAACAAAAGCAAGAGTCTTTGTAATACATTATGTTTCGCCACTTGGATTAACCTGGGGTTTCATTTACTGATCCAGCTTCAGAGGACTGAAGTGGAAGAAGTTCAAAAATTCCACAGATTCTTCTTCCATCAGCTTATAAAGCAATTGTGTCTTTCCCCAGCTTCTGCACTTTTTAATTAACAGAAACAAATCCAAAGAATCCCTCCCACCACAAATATTGTGTGAGTGTATTTGAGTAAAAGCACTGATTATTTGTTGGTATACTGCTGCATCCATCAGTCTTAAATAAACATAAATAAAAACATTTGTGCTATTCTTTGGTACATTTTTGTCTGTTTAAACCACAGCTGAACTTTTTTATATTGTACAAACAAAAAATTGCACTTTTATCTTCTAGAGAGTCTTCCTCCAACAGACTTTCAGCTGAAGGATTCTTTATTGTACTCAAACCTTGTCCCATAAGAGTTGCTGCTGTTGCTCAGTTTATGAAGTATCTTAGAGATTTTGTTTGGCCCACAGCAGAAAACTCCAATGGTCTTCCTGGTAAAAAAAAAAAAAAAAGAGGGGAGGGGAAGTTATGACATTGTGAATAAACAGTAATTTCCAATAAGAGACACAAGTGGATCCTGGCCTCATGGCATTATACATAAGCCACCCACATACAGATTTTAAGGTGAGAACAGTTCGCTAGATGATGCAGTTAGTTTTACTGAAGCCGCCACATCTCTCCCAAGTATCCCTACAACAAACCCTATTATTTATCTGTCTAAGACAACTCTAAGGAAGAAGTGCTTCATCTTAGTCTCAAGATGCCAAATGATAAAATATTACTATTTTTCACTTGATTTTTTTCCCCATGATTAATCACTTTTTTTGTTAAAAAGACGTCTCACTGTAAAGACTTCCTTAGTGTAACTCATGAATTACACAAGCATATCTAGTCACTAACAGTGATTTGCTACTCTAATGAAAACAGAGCACTACTAACCCATGATTATTTCTGGCAGCAACAGAATAATTTTACTGCTTTACTTTCACATTAGCATGTAGTTTTTCCTTCAACATCTATATTGGGAAATCTTACAAAAAGTCAAACACAGAGTATGATCCTTGTTCATCACCCATAGATCTTGGCCCGGGCTCCTTAGTCAACCTGACTTTTTCACACCATTCTACTGACAACAGCTCTTTGCTCTCTGGTCACCGTAAAAACAGGCTGTAAGTCAGACTTACAGTCACACAACATTTTAGGGCTCATAACTTTAGCCAACATGAGAACAAAGCACATCCACCACAGCAGGACTGAGCCATTCACAATATTCACTATCTCCCTTTTTTTTAAAGATGAGGAGAGGGAAGGAAAGCAGGGGAATACAATGCAGTGCTGCCTTTTCTGTATCATGAAAAAAAAAAATCATCTTCCTGCTGAAATTGTGCCACTACAGAAAAAGACCTAAAAGATTTACTAGGATGAAGAAAAAGCATACAAGAGGGAACATGGCTCTAACTATTGTGATCTACAGCATTCAGCAAGGGGATGGAGATTTGGGTTCTGGGTTCTGCCTCCAGGACTGTTTTGATATTTTATGCAGTAACTATTTAACATATAATATTTTAGCATATGCAAGATAATCAAATTCAGTTTAAAGTTCCCTGTGCAAGTGTTTGATGAGAGGAGGGAACTGATTTAAGAAGAAGTCCCTGGTGCATACTGCCACATGCACATGTCAGGTGTCAGGCAGCTGCTGGAGTAGCATGGCAGCGCACGCTGCACCAGTGCACAGCAACACTGGCATGGTACATCTGAGCACTCAAACATCAAAAATCACCAAAAGTTATGCAGGTAACTGCAGTGATGTCCTTGTGCAGGCAATTGCCTTCAATGACATCATCTCTCATATCAATCCATAGCAAAGTCATAATTCATACTTTTCTCACCCTTATGTTTACCTATTAAGCTTTCCTGTTCTGGCAGTGTTCCTTTTAATGGCAATGGGTGCTGTGCTGGTGGCTGAATTTGCTGCAATAATGAGAGAGCTGTTGCTCTCAAATAAGAATCCTCAGCACTTGCAGACTCTGAAATCCCTCTAATCTGTGCACACTGGAGAAAAAGGATTCATGAGCTGCCAACAAGACTCTGTCTTCTACTGTGTATTTAACTGAAAGAATGAATGTTGTTGTTGGGTTTGTTTTTTTGTTTGTCTGTTTTTCTTTTTCTTCAGTTGAATTAGTACAGTGAACTGATAAAATAAACCCCAAAGAGTTCAGCTGCCCCTCTCCTTTCACTACATATAAACAGCCAACAAAGAAAATACATACTGCCAATGTATTCCCATCCCAGCAACATCCTTCCAAGGTATACAGAATTTTTGTGTAGTGATCAGAATCAGAGGAAGGTTAAACGATTTGCCTGAAGTCACACAAGAGACCCATGGCTAAGGTCTCCTGAAACCCAGCTGAGTCACTGTTCTGTGCAGTGAGCCACAGGCTCTCAGACTGCCTTCCTGGGATATCCACCACCAGCATCCAGTCTGGACACCCCTTCACGCACCATCTACCTTCCTCCCCTGTGTCCCTGCCTGCAGATGCCTCCTCCCCTCCTCCCCCAGATCCTGCCTGTCTGCTGGAACACAAACAGAAAGGTGGCTGAGGAAAGCTACTACATGGAGCAGCACATTACTACCCTGACTGTTTATCTATCATTTGTCTGGGACAAAGGCTCACTTTGTGTCTTGGATGAAAACAGGCAGCTGTGTAGTCCTACATCTGAAAAGCTTCATTAATACCATTCCAATGTTTATAGTTAAGGAAACCATTTTATAGGCCATTTTTTGTAATAATTATAAACTTCAATATAAAATTTACTCCTTCAGAGCACTAAGCAAGTAATTCCTCAGCTGTTCATATGGAATGAGTAGGTCAGTACATATTCTTACATCCATTTTATGAAAAGCAGGAGTTGAGAGAGACTAAATATTTTGCTACATTGAGAGGACAGAGTCAGGACTTGAAATGTTCCTCTTTTAAATCCCACATTAGTTCCTAGAGAGAGGTTTCTCCTTTAGAACACATGAGAAACATATCATGGTGCTCCATACTTTTTTCTCCTACCGGTATTCATGCCTTTTTCTAGGTCGTTCTCGACCTGGAAAAAAGTACATGACTTTTTGACCTAAGTGAACTGAGCATGGTGCAAGCTTTTCATCCAGGACACAACTGAACAGGAACAAGGCTGTTGCTCCATTCCCCCACAAAAAAGCATGAAAAAACAAGACCAGTAATTTATTATGTAACTGTTCCAGTTCAGATTGCTGAGTCTGCAGGTGTCATATGAAATATGAACAGTAGATGGCATACATCTGCTCCTCTCTTCCCGAAAATCAAAAAGGAGCAGGAACCTGATGCTGGGGTGTCCCATGTCACGCTCTGAAGGTCTGGCAAAGCTCAGACACTGACAAATGCACTTTGCTTATTTGGGACCCATACAGCAACAACAGCAACAATTCACAAAGCACACAGCAATCAGACGGCTACACAGAGAGACAGAGAGCTTTGCCAGCTGCCTGTTTATTTATATGCAGCTTTTCCCAAAATCACAAGATAAAAACTGGAAAATATCTTGGCTGCCCATAAACAAGCCCAAGGGGATGATTGCAAATGTGAAAGTCTGAACACTGGCACCAGATGTTGGAAACAACTTGATTGACCTGTTTTGCTTTAGTTTGGTTTTTTTGGTCTCTGTATAGCAGTAGGGGCATTTAGGTGGAAAGTTACAGAGAAATAAGGACTGAAATAAAGCTAGTAGCACACCTGAAAATTGGACTAGAGAAAAAAAACTAAAGTTCCCATCTCATTCAAGGAAATACAGAGAATAATTAGCTACAAAAGGTAAATTTCTGCAGGACAGGTGAGGTTCAGGCTTTGCTACTGTGCACCATTACAAGTAACTACATCTATAGGTACAGACCTATATAAACCTTGATAAAGAGATGACAAAGAGGGAAAAAGCCTACATCTTAGCAAAGTAATCAAAAGAGAACATTATTGTGGTAATTAAGACACCTTGCTTGACAATGGTGGCCCAATTTAAAGACCTGATGTGAAAATGCAGAGGAAATGGTACTTGAAGTCTAATTAGGAGTAATGCAATGGAAAGCAAAAAAAGAAAAATCAAGTATGACTACTACTACTACTAATGGCTTCATCTATATTATGTGCTCTTACATCCTTGGAGGGAAGTGGCAGGAACCTCATAATTTTCTTCTTTTAAAACTGTACTCACATAGTTAAATAAAGACATTAGAATGGAGCATAAAAGGTCAACAGGCCACTATGCAGAGATCTTTGAGCCCAGAGAGTCAGCTTGGTCCTCTGAACTCTCTATTTCCCTTTCTTTCCCATGGTTCTTTGCTCTAAACCCCTTCTCTAAGTGTCAAAATTCTACTAGAGATGTAGCAGCCTATGGGGCGTCCTGCTCACAACATCCTCTATGACCTGAATCCAAGACAAGTATTGTCAGCAGTTCACACTGCCCACAGTGACACATTTGGCACTCAGTATTTCTCAAGAGCTAGGGCTCAGTGTCCCCATGCCATATCTAGCCTCAGAAGAAGAGTCAACAAGCAGATTTCACTTTGCAAGTGCAAGAGAGGACAAAAAGCTCTTGAGGGAAAATTCTGCAGAGCACCTCTCAACCTGATGTACCCGGATTACTATCAACAGCTACTCAGGGGGGTTTGCTCCCACACCACTGACTTTGCCAGAAGTGGATTAGGGAAGACTCACACAGTCCCCTCTTCAGATCAGCTTTTGAGGCAATGAACTGCCAGTGGCAGGTAAAATATTCAACCAACAAAGTTGGACCCGGACAAAGACATTCTATATGTATGTCTTCTCTGGTTTACACTTGTCTTGTTTCAGACCATAATCTGCTTTCCCAGCACAATAAAAAGGCATTGCCAGGTTTGAACAGAGAATAAAAAATAGCTAGAAATACCCAAAGACAATACATCTTCGGAATAAAAACAATACAGGTAATTCAAATTCTTCCTTGTGAATTCTGTTTGTAAGCTAGCATTACAAATCATGAATCAACAATTTTAAGAAATGTAACTTTATATAAAGAACCAGCATATGTTGAAAGCAAGACATTGTCATGGACAAGAACATATGTAATCTCTGTGCAGTGAGATGGAAATCTGTTACTTTTATTTTCTGAGCCACTGAACATCTCAACTGCATGAGAAGGTGAACTGCTCTGAACATTAAAAAAAAAAGTTTCCATTTGTACAGGCTATCTCTCAGCAAGATAAATCCCAGAAATATTTTCATACAAACATAGCTAGAAACAGATATGCCCAGCCATCCAACTGTGGCACCCTCCAAGTGGATGAGCACTTACCTCCTGTTGCACTTGGCTATGTCATCAAACAGGAGCTTCCACCGGGGTCGTCCAATCAAAAGCCTGGAGTTTAAAGCTTGATATTTTTCACCAATTATTTTCTGAAAGACACAAAAAAATTCCATTCTGCCTGATTTGCAAATTGCCTCATATCACCCAGGGCTCCCATTTCTGCTACTGGCTGACTTGCCGGAATGCTGAGGTGTAAAACCAGAGTACAAGTAGCAAACAGTTGTGATGGGAGCTCCAGCCATTTTATGCACCAACACCTCTGCTCAGTATCTTTTCAATGGCTCTCCTTGGTGTTAGTTATATACATTGTCCCTCATGCAGCTGCTCATTAATTTCTACATTACTTTTAAACCAATTTATTCAATCCATAAAACAATAACCATGCTCCTGTTACTCATTCCCACACTGGCTTTTAATGCTAAGCTGGAAGAAATGCTGCTGATGCAAAAATCATTTTTTTTCTGAAGTCTTTTTTTTAAACTTTGTACAAGTAACTATTAAGATGACTAGGTCTGAAAAAGTAACAAGGGAAATCTTACTTTTCTCCCTGAGAGTAGTGTGCCAGCTGTTTTGAGCTGCTGCAACAGCAGAAAGCAGCCAAAACTGCTCCCCAGATGCAACCCACTCCATTCCAGAATGCTAACTCACCAGCATTTTGCTAAGGTGAAATGTCCTCCCATTGCAGGGCACAACCCTGGGTTTGCTGCCCTAACACAGCAGCAAGAGGCAGAGAGCCACACATTATCTAGGCTCCCACATTCCCTCCCTTGCTGAACAATCCGAAACACTGCTCACACCAATGCAAACACAGTCCTGGCCAATTCAGCCTCCTATGGGTTTTCATATACAAGAGGCACTTGCTGCAGGGTGAGCTCTTACCACACAGGCACAAGGGCTTCTCACAAAGGGAGCAAGTAGTGTAACTGCCTGAATTTTGGCAGCAGTCAGCACTTTGGACTAACATCAGTGAACACACCACCTGTATGGCCATGAAGACTTAACTCCTTGAGCAATTATGAGCAGCACTATGCTTCATGGCAGTTTTGTTCAACAGCCACAAAATAGTGACTCTAAAGAAGGACTTCAATCAAAAAGCTGACTTAAATAAATTCAGCAGTTGCTTAATTAGCATCACTATCTATGTGTACTCTATCTTTGTGTACTATAGAGTATCAGAAAAACTCCCTTTGAATTGACTATTATTTCATTTTCCCTATCACATTGCATTGCATTCCTGCTCAGGTTTTAATTTTAACCTAACAATTACATACCAGGTTCATCAATTAGCCATTTTCAAGTACTCTGTTTCCATCAACATATGTTGTCCAGGCATTACATTTGTCATAGTCATAACTACTGTGGCTATCACATCATTTAAACTACAGGACTGTGCTCCTACCAGAGCTGTGAATGCTATGCTATCTCCACCTGATAGCAGGCAGATCAAAATCCTTTGGGCATGGTTTTTCTCTGCATTTCATGTATTGCACTAACTGTTAGGCTTGGCTCTGTGCCCCCTGTAGTCAATGGAAAGCTTCCTGACATGGCACAGTAAAGACTTGTACCTAGGCTTATGTGGTAAATCATGTAAAATGAAGATTGCAAGCATAAATAGTTACAGGAGATGCCAAGAGTTGGGGAATTAGCCTGGCGTTAGTGTGGGCAATACATGTCAATTGACAGTTCAGAATAATTTCCAGTTTTACACATGAAGAAATTTCTCTTTCATCTATATATGAGACAATGAAATTAAAATCTTTTAAAAATAGCTAGATTCTTTCAAAATATATATGGGACAAGAATATTTGAGCTTGCAAGTTCCTAGAACTATTCTGGTTTGGTTCATAGCCCAGAAACGATGCAGATTTCCCATCAAACACGGCCAACTGTCTGGTCTGTGGCCTGGCCTGGAAGGACCTTGTTCTCCTAGAAAAGGAAGATATGGATTCCTGTCTGCACCTAATCGAGTTAAGGGTACTGCACTAGACTTGTCTTACTGCTGTGGGGATGAACTGGCTGTCTTGCTCTATTAATGAATCAGTCACCCGAGTTTACGGTCTCATTTCCTGTTTTTACCATCTGCAGTAATCCCCTTCTGCCTTTGACTGACAGTTTGCATTGCCTATTACTCCAAAGTCTAGTTTAGTTTACAAACAACATTTGGCCACATACCTGTATTCCATCTGTTTGACTGAGGTACAGCTGGATATTTATATAGTCTGGCCGATTCTCCTGCCAAAGCTGGGAGGATGATAGAAACAGCTAGTGAAATAATATTCTTTTTCTTAATGTAAGTGTGAAGTCACTAGTGCCTACTATGCTGAGGTACATGGGTTTCAGCATCAATGAAGTAAGCTTTTCAATGAAGAGGATGTGCTTGTATAGCGCATCATGCTGTGTAAAAAATATTATTTTAGGAAGCTCCATGACTCTTAAAATATACCCGAAATTGTAAATCCCACTCCCTTTTCAATCTGCCTACTAGCCAAATGACTAAAGGCCACTCAAGGCTTCCCAGACTGCATGTGCTTCTTCTTCCATCTCATAAAGTAGTCTGGACGCAGGTAAGTGTCCAGGCTACTGGAACATGGCATCACTGCAATGAAACATCGGTGATGGATACTCAGACTGGTTTTGCTCCAAGAACAAGTGAAGTCTGGATCAGGCAGCCCAAGCTACTGCTGGATCTCACTCGTTTTGAGCAAGGCTGCCATCCTCTACAGAATACCAGGTGTGTGGTGTGGGCATACCTTGAATTTAAGTTGTCAGGCTCCCTCCAAGCAACACCCATTACCTTGTTATGCAACATACAGAGCAGATCTGCAAACCAGCGGAAAGACTCAATGTCCCTGCACACCCAAATGAAGTAGAGTCTTCTGAGCTTGTAGCATTTCCAGCCGTCACTTGAAAATAAAATGTGTGGGTAGTTAAAAATTATAATTTAAAAAGGAAACATTAATGAGGATGCTTTATATTTATTAATGGAAACATGAATTTCCTTTAGAAGCTAACTGCTAAGCTGCTCTTCAAGCTATGACACATCAGACGCTGAATTGACCAACGCAGCCTATTTGGATTATCCTGAGAATATTAAATATCTAGCACAGAGCTAACAGCCATTGCAGACACTGCTTCCACCCTAGGAAATTGTCAGCTATATAGATGATTTGGGCAGCAAATATGGATTCATATATCATCATCAAACTTTTATTTCAAAGCAAAGGAGACATTCTAAGTTCAACTGTATTATGTCAATGCTTTATTAGGTTTATAAAGAGGCCTGTAAGTGGAAAATATTGACAAATGTAATCATGTCAGGACTTAATTCTGCCTTTCTATGTGAAAGGCTTTGGTTGATTATAATTAATACTGTAGCAAAATCACAAAGACCAAATGAAATCAGAGCTCCATTGTGTTAGGGAACTGTGTGATATATTACAGACCTCATAAACTGCTGGTGGATCAAGTGCAGCCATGGGCAGATTCTGGCACTGCATTTAGAAAAACAGGACTCTCGTGTCAGATTTCTAATTCAATTAAAACACAAATAAGTACAAAGGAAGGATTTGAATTTACTAGGAAAGAAAATAGAAATAAAAATATCCTGATGAATAATGAGTTCAAATAAAGAGCAAGTATTCAGGAAGCATTTTCTTAGTTAGCCAACAGCGGTTTTTGTTGCTCTAATCACTGAAATGGTCAGTGCATTGTTTCCTCCTTTTCCTCCTAGAATGATTTTCAGATAGAGAGGGCCATAGCCTGTTCACTTAAAATTAAAATGCCAATCCTATGAGCCAGGCCTGGTTGAAAAGTTTCATGATACGTCTCACCATACCCACTGTACTTTATTCCAAACTGTAGAGTTGCTGGCATATCCAGCCAGGATATAGGGTTAATAGATCTATATTAGTGATGGCTCCAACCACTGTCTTGCCTCCCCATACATCTGCCCTGAGGAGCAAGGATGGAGACATCAGCAGCACCTCAGCAGCACGTAGAACTGAGAACTCGCCTTTCACGTAAACTCCCCAGAGAGAGTAAAAAAAGTGCTTTCAGACTGGGGAGTACAGTGTCTTTCAAGTCCTGATTTCCAATTTTTTATTTGTTAACCGCTGACTTTCCAAACATGATTTCCTCCATCTCTTTCTGACTGCCTAGACTAAGACAAGCACTTAGGAAGTGTCACAGTCTGGTCAGATACGACAAGAGAACTATAAGCAGTAGCAAGGAAAATAAATGCTTTTCACTATAAAAAGGGATAAAAGAGAAAAATGCAAGGCATTTTGTATTGAAATGCCCCAGTTCAGTAACAAAACACCACTCTCGGTGATGAAACACTGCATCCGGACAAAGAGGCTGGACTGCAAGACTTCATCAAACAACTCCAGCATAGATTTAAAATAGCACCCCAGACACATATGCCTGGGTCTACCTCCAGCAGGATATATTGTGCAGGAGAGGTGCAATCCCCCATTACAGAACCCATCTCTTTTGTGTTTCTGTGTTACACTGCCCATAACAGCCATTATTTCCAGACTCTTGTGCATAAAAGCCTCTAGCTTTCCATAAAGTACATAATAATTTCTCAAAATAGGGCACAGGGTTCAACAGCTAAGTGGAGGGAAGAGCAGGGGCATGAATCAAATTACGTACATACAACAGGAAAACAACGGAGCAGGAAACAAGATTTCAAGGACAGACTTTGGAGCTCTCCCAGACCTGAGTGTCCTTGACGCAACAGGACTGGTCTGGCTGCTCTGCAGCACTGGCACCATCAGGCAGTTTGCTTGTTCATACCTGCCAATATCTGCTTCCAAGCCAGGGCAAAGACACACACAGATCAGCCACTAAACCAGTGTCTTGTTGATGTTAAATACTGAGGAGGGAAGCAGACTAAGACTGCTACTTTTCCCCGGAATGATTCCCTTGTATATAGTACAGTGCACAAGGGGAAGAGCAGCTAAAAAGGCTGGGTATGGAATTAGCCCCTTGGAAGTCAGTTTATGGCTTTATGCAGATAAATGGACATTGCAAAATCCTTTGGACACTACAATTTTCTTGCAGTGTCTGTGAGAACTCCTACAGTCTTAGATAACACACATTAGAGGCAAACATCTAATTACCTGCTGCTGGCCCATCTTTGTGTTCCATGACATTTTTGTTGAACACTATCAGGGATAATCCATCACAAGGAAAACAGTCATTTTATCCACCTGAGCCCCAGGCTTTCAGCAAAAATGCACCCTGGTTTTGAGAAGGTGATCTGTATGCTCTCAAGAAAAGAAAATGAGGGAGCCCAAGAGGGTCTTTGGGGGCTGCAGCACCATGAGATGCACAAGGCTAATAACCTTCAGCATTTGGCACTGTCAGGTCCAGCCCAGGCTAAGGACAGAAAAATGTTTACAGCACCTAAATTCCACACTTCAGCTTCACTTTGGAGTTAGAGCTGACCACTGGCATGCTCATCTTGCAAGAAATGCTTTAACTGTGCATTACAAAGCCCTCTCAAAGCCAAATGGCCTCTCAGCCTCTCAAGGAAGGTTTGCTGCTTTGGCTGGCTGTTTATACTGGGTGTTTGACACAGGGGTGCTTAACCTGTGACTAGAGCCCTTAACCAATAACTCTAGCAAATGTAAATAAAATCAATAGCAATCATAAAAGGAAGCCTATTTCACATAGCATAAGATTTAGTGGGAACCATGCTGTCAATGTGACAGAAAAACAAGAGGTGAAAGGTTTAATCTGCATTGAATATCAAAGGCTTTACATTAAAGTGAAATTTAAAAATAGAGAGAAAAACAAGAAGGGAAAAATAGAAAAATGCATACCTAAAATTTAAACTTTTCAAATGGAGTTAAACATCTGCATACTACCTGAATTCAGATTGATCCCCTTCTATTAAATCTCAAGCTTAGATATTAAAAAAGTCAAACCAGGAGAGTTGGTCCTGCATTTCCAGCAGAAGGATTGTCACAACTGTCTGACTCCCAAAAACTGTTACAGCACACAGCCTCATCTAAGCTGGGGCTGGGGGAGCAAGTCCTGCTGAAGTGCTGTGACTAGATTAATCACAACCTTGACTGGTGGCAGGATACAAAGGCTGGTGACACTGTCCCAGTTCACAACTCTTTGGGTTACAGAGATGGTATGAGAGGATTTATGCCTTTTAGGGACATCTCAGTCTTCTACCTCTTTTCAAGGAATCATTTACTTAAGGCAGTGGAGGTTTTCTGAGACCCTCAAAGCCTTTCTGACATGCATTGCTGTAAACTGGGGCAAAATGACTTTAAAGGCTTAAGCTCACTTACAGCAGTGTGTTGAGCACAGATGCAAATGGTGTCACCCCAATACCTCCAGCCACGCAGAGGCTGACCTCGTAGTTCAGGGATTCCTCAAAGGGACTTCCAAAAGGTCCATCCACATACAGTCTGGATAAAGAGCAAAAAGCACACTTTTAGAGGAAGCTGTTAACATTAGACAAAGGTAAAGAAAAACAAGCTGAAATGAAAACCCTACAAAGAATTTGTTTTAAATTTTTATTAGTTTTCAGATGCAGAATTTGAAAATCTTTTTCCTGGAAAACTTTATGTGGGCAGGAATAAATGTACAGGTGGTAAGAAAAACTGTTACCTAAAATCTCTTGGCATGTTCCATGACTACACAAGCTATTTTGTAATTGAACAAGTGAGGGTGACTAAATTATGGCTTCCTATTTTGTCTGGTGTTAGAGGGCAAAGAAAGGGCACTAGAAACAATGACTTGGAGGGTCATATGTAGGAAATAAAGTAGTTTGGCTAGGCCTACCTAGAAGGTTCATCTTATACACATTTTCTGAAGAGGGAGAAAAACTGCTGAGTTTTTCCCTATCATTATTATAATTATTCTGTCCACTTGATCTTAAAGATTATTTACAAGATTGTGTGCCATTTCCAACCCATTTTTAACAGTTCAGATACTACTGGGTAGTACATTGACTATAATTTAAAAGTCAGCTTTAGGTATTTTCAAAAGTTTAACCTCCTACAAGATCTCTCCTAGAGTGCCGACAATCTGAGCAAGGTCACGCATAGACAGCTGAAAATTTATGGGCTGGAAGACTTCATACACTCTATTCTACCTATGGAAAACCAACTGCATATCTTACCTCAGTAACAGATTCATCTTTACAAACTGCTACAAAGAGAACTTGAATGGGACATTTACTCAAGGCCTGTTCTGTGCATGAGTGACTCACTGGATCAGCAGGTTTTATTTAGGTAACTGCTGAACACAGCCAAGTGTGGTGGGACCAGCACTGTGTGCAGCAGCTCAGGGAACAGTATTTGCCCACAGGACTGCTGACCAAGAGCAAGCTTTGGCCTGAGTCCACTAAGGAGATCCAACACACATCACTGGTACTTATTGCACAACCAAGCTGCACATACTCCGTGTCTAATGAAAGGGCCTAAGCGCCTCCTTTATAACAACAGCCAGAGAACTGAAGGCAGAGAAGACATCTCCTTTCCCAGACAAAGCCTTCCAAACCTCATCTGATTAATTCCTTTGGAGGGATGGATTTTAGCCATAACTTAAGTTCTCAGTCTGATCTCATTTCTTTCAGTTTTGTGGTCTGACCCTTGGCATCATTTTACCAGTCAAGACAACATCTTTTCTGGGTGTCTTTGGCCAATATGGTCCTTTTTAGGAAATTTTTTCCAGACCTCTGCTATTGTTGCTTGATATGCCTCATATGTTAGGCTCCTTATTCTGTGGTGCCTTAATTGAACACAGATGACTACCAACTTTCTGATGGATCTGAAGGCTGATCCTTGACTATGTCCTGTGTTACAAACTCCTTACTTGGTTTCCTACCTGGAGAGAAAATGAGAAGATGCTGGCCCAGCCACAGACATCATCAGAAGGCATTGGAAATGTTTTTCAGCAACGAAATTTTATAACTAAGCCATCTTCAACCTAAATATACTTACTCTTTTTTCTGCATTTATAGTCTCTATAGTATTCTAGATTCTCTTGGAGAATCTCAAAGCTTTGCAATGTCAGATATGTTAGTTCCAGCATGATGGGAATATTAGAGAAACAAATTCACTCCTTACTTAGGACAGACATATTGTTTTACACAATACAGCTAAGAAAAACTTAACTGGTCATGTGCATACAATGCAAACAGAACTTTAATTATCTGCTCATTAAATGTTTCCTCTTACATAACATTTTATACCACATTTACTTAACCAGCCTTTATTTCCCACAAATGAAATGATACCACTGCTGGTGCAGAGTGCAGCAGCAGCTGCTTTAAGAGATCTAAAAGTCGCACTGTTTGATGGAGGAGGTAAAGGAGCAGCTCTTATTTAAATAAGCAACAGGGGAAATGTTGAGAAGCAGGTTTTAACACTGAAATAATCTGGTCCAAGGGATATTCTGAAAGAAGCCCAAGAATGTCATGGGTCTCAGATGTATATGTAACAGATGTAACAGACATCTAATTTTGGGATGTTAGAGTATGTCAAAAACAAACAAATAAAAAAACCCCAAAATAACTGGATAACAAAGACCAGCAACCCTGTCATTCCTGGCCTACTTCATATACATGTTACCCTAATCAGCCCCACCTAGCTGGTGAAATCTAGAGAATTGCTCCTAAAGATATGAAGGGCAAAAGCACAGGCCTGAGGGAAATTCCTTACATTCTCAACAAGCAGCATTAACTTTCCTTTGGATACACAAACCTAAAGCAAACATTTTGAGTGAAAAGCACAACATAATGAAACAAAAACAATCAAAGCCTGTTTTTCCAGAAATTACCTCAGAGGATGTGACAATTGTTATTTATTGTAGGAGTGCCTTAATGTAACTGCACTACTTGAGAACTACCTGGATGGATGGATGGATGTCTGATCTCAGAGGGATTAAGAAATTCCTGGAAAGTCTGAGTGCCTCTGAATAACACTGACATGATCAGGAATGGAAAAATGCAAAACTAGATCTGGTCACCAGAAACCAGTCAAGCACAGTGCCTGCCAGAAATTCAAGAAACAACCTGCAATTAAATATGCATTTTGGTCAGAATGCTCCAATTCGTGGTCCATTAGCCCCATCTGGCCTGCAAAATATTTCTATTTGCCCACTGTCTTCCTCTGAGGGAGTGAGGAGCAGTTGCTTGGACAGCAGATGCAGTCAGAGAAGCCAAGAGCCTCCTGTTGTGTCTGCATGTGGTCCAGCACATAGCAGCCAGAAGTCACTGCTTCCAAGTGTGAAAAAGAGAAATGAGGGAAAACCTGGAAAAATATTGCTACTGTGTTAACCCATTCCACCACTCAGAGTGCCTGAAAAGACTGATTCCAAGCATAACATGATCCCCCTAGAAGATTTTATTGGAGGTCATAAACATGCACTATTTAATCCCATTTTACTACAGGGATAATTTACAACTGAGACAAATGTGGCCCTGATGCCTTAATGGCAGTGGTCATTTATCCTTTTCTTATTCAGGCCAGCGGAAGCAAGAAACCTCCTGATGCCATATCAAATGGCACAGGGCTGAACAGAGCAGTGATTCAGCCACAGACTTCTGCAGAGATTATGCAATTTTTGTTTCCTGTCAACATGTTCCTCCTTTCATTTGGTAGGGCAGAAAACTTTTGCATAAATGCAGTTCGTTATTGAAAATTAAATATCACAGTGCTCAAGAAAAAGACAAGGGGGGTAAGATGACTTTTTACTTCTTGAGCTGTGGCCCAGATATATCACACTACCATGCTATGCTCTCATATCCTCCCAGTTTTTATTTAATTAACATGAAGGAAGGGAATGGAATTTTCCTAGAATTTTAGAAATTGCCCCTTCAGGCAAACATTCAAATAACAAGTTGTTCTTTTCACATATATTTACTTCCAGTCTTAGGAGTACTCTTGCTTATTATTGTGGCACAATTTTTTAGCTCAGATAGAAAATAAAAAAGCTCTTCTAAATAGAATACATCACAAAAAATAGCAGAGCACATTATTAAAAAGCATCTTACAGATATTTCTATTTAAAGCACACTTCCATTCTACAGTACAGTTTTACCAAAATAGCCTAACAAGCACTAAACCAGCTTGTTCCACTGCTGGGCAATGCTACTGCACTAACATGGGTCTGCCCTTAAACTGTCTCAGGCACACGGGCAGCTGTATTGCTTTTGAGATCCAAGTCATTATTTTCCATAAGGAACTGCACAGTGATGTGTGGAGATACCTGTTCGCATCTCTTGGACTTGGCTCTCAGTGCCATGCTTTACTTCAGGTTGTAGGAGCCCTTAGAAAAGATAATGTACAATGTTGGATTGTATTTCACAACCCAACAGTAAATGATGTTATCACTTTTTTTTACTAGGCTCTCTGGGAGCTACTGTAAGACATTATCTGGGATATTAGTGAAATAACAGATGGATAGGGGAGTTAAATCAAGAGCTCGTAGGAAATTTTAATTAAAGCGGAATCATTTTCTGCAAACTGAACAAAATGCTTGGATACAAAGTACTGCACAGAGCACAAAAAGTGAAATCCTAGTCTGACTGAGGTTTCAGGCAAAGCTCTTATCAATGTCAGCTGAAGAACGATTTAAACCAGCAGCATGAGATTTTATATCCTTGGCATTCAGTTCTTACTAAGATCCACATGTAGGTATCTTTGTGTGAGCACACTAAGTTCTGGATACAGTCACAAGACACAGTCAATAAAGCTAATGGAGCTGAATTCCTGATTCCTTAGGAAAACATCACTGGCATTCTCCAAAATCATAATAAAATCAACTAATCAACTCTTCTCCCATGCTTGTTCTTCTCTTTTACTTGTCCTACTAAAGCCACATATAAGTACTGATGGATTCAGCCTGAGAACTCCAAGGAACTGACTGTCTGATGGCAGAAGTAGTTTCCTTATGTTCTTCTGCTGCTCTCACTCTGCTGTACCAGAGAGATGCAATAATCTCTCTCTGATAACCCACATTATCAGCTTCCACCCCCACATGACAAATATTCAAATAAGTGCCTCCATGTTCCTCCCACACTTTCCTTCATGCCTAGGAGGGAATCACAGTAAACATCTGCAGAGATATCTCATTATCTCCTTTCAAATTCCTTCTTAAGACTCCTCCTTCCCCTGATACAGGCTCCTGATGTGCTCATTGTAGCTCAGTCACATTCTGGATCAGTACTGTCTCAGTGTTTCCCTGAATTTTGCCATCTGATTGCCATCTGTTGTCTGCTGTTTCTCCAGTTTGAGTTGGTTTGTCTCTCTGCTGTGTGGCTCTGTCTATCAGAAAGGCTTCCTGATGCATGACTCCTTCTTCAGGGCACCAGCATAACAGAGATCAGAGAAGGATTGCTGGAAGCCATCCAAATCTGAAATTTGTATCAGAGACCATCTTTCATAGTCTGCAGAAAGCGAAACTGCACTGTTCTAGAACATTGTGAAATCCAAGGCTCAATTCACATTTTTTCAGTAAAAGCCTAGTTACAACAAATGATGTGATTTTTTAAAGAAGCTCCATTTACTAATAACTAAGATTTTAAAATATTTTCTGCAGCAATAATCATGATAGCCACTTCATTTTTACAAAGTAAACATACAATACTTCACAACATTATTTAAGCCTTAATTTATAGATGTACACTTTGACACCATTTTACCAGAGAGGTTGTGATTATTGACAGCATTTCAGTACCAATAACCTTTTACAAAAGAACCACTAGTGAACAAAACATGCCATCATTGGCTTTTATGGATTTCCAAAACTACAGCAACCTTTCAAGGTTTAAAAGTGTCACAAAATGTGACATCTGGCATGTGTGATCAGAGATTCCCATGTGTTCTCCTGACACTGTGAAGGATGATGTTTCCATTAAAGCAATCAGCAGCCCCTTAGACAAGTAAGCTTGCAAAACCCAGTGGGTCCAATTAAATTTATATACTGTTTTGTGCAAGATTGCAAAGGGTTATGATTCTAATTCAGGTTTCATTACCCATTCTCCTGATTTTTTAAACTGCTTGAGTTTAATTTCTGGTTGTTTATTCACATTTTTTTCCCTTCGAAGTTCAAAAATATTCTTATAGTATGTACTAGAGCTTGCAGGAGTTTCCTTCTCTTTTCTACAGAAGCTGAGTCCTTGATCAGCTAGTGAAATATCTGATTGTAACAACAAGGATGGCTCAAAAAACGATAGAATCAATTAGCACCAAATTTTCTTCAAATAGAAGCCTGCTAAATCATTATTATTTTTAGAATCCTATAAGAATCATCAGTTTTAGTACATCTCAGTTCCATTTAATTCTCTCTGACTGGGCAAAACAAAACAAAATCACCTTTTTCCAGCTTTATATACTCTCAAGGGCCCAGAGGAAAATAAAGAAGCATTTCCAGCTCTACAACATCCTTAGCAAGAGGAAGTATGTTGAAGGCATGATGATAAGGGTAAGAAAGTGGAACAGCTCAGCAGGCACCTGTATTTTTATGGATAATGATCCTCCTGTAAATCACAAACAGAGATCCATGGGTTTCTATGACACACAGTGCAGGTTCGAGAAGATTCCACTGGAGTGGGCTGGAACACTAGGGCAGCAAAAGTTGTACAATTGCCTTTTGGGAGCTGGACTTGTAACAGAGGAGTGAGGAGGAGGAGAGAAGAAGAAAAGAACCTCCTAAGTATGAATGAGAAGTTAAAAAAAACCATGGCGATTGAACTACCACTGCTGGCAACAGAGAACTTGCACCTCTGATGGACACCCTTATAAACACGACTCTTCCTTGTTCATGACTCCCACAGCAATCTGAAAGCAACCACCAAGTTAGTTTCCCTCAAGACTGAATAAAATTATCTAAATATTCCCTGAAGTATTTATGGAGAACCCATATTTCTGACTACTCATTGCTGACTATTACAGGAGAGAAGCAACAGTTTACACCATTCACTTACTCGATTAAAAAGGTCTGTAAAATCACTATGAGAGCTGCAATCAAATATAATTATAAACTGAGGCAACTTTGTTCTCTGAAAGTACATGTACTTTCTGTACCAAATTTTTGGGTCAATATTCTTAATTAATGTTGCATTAATTCTTCTCCATGGCAACCTTTTTAAGGTCATTTTTACAAAATGTTCTCAAAATGTATTCCTTTGATTAAAGAACACACAATTCATGTTATTATAACAAGAAATCTTGTTGTACACCTTTTTCCTTACCAATTTCAATTTCTATTTTGTAAAGTGCTTTTCCTCTCTATAAACTCGCATCCTACCAATTTTGCCTGAGGTAATCAAGAAAAATTAAAAGAAGAGCATTTGTAATGACTGCACCACCTATTGCATCCTGCTTTTTGCAAATTTATTTGTTACATCATTAAGGGACAACATGCTGCAGACCAGCAACCACAAAGAGGTAGAATGTGCTGGCCGTATTTCTCCACAACCCATTCACTGACATAGTAGTTATCTGCTTATCTCACTGCAAACTGTATTTCTGCCTTAGAGTAATCCACTTCCATACTTATCTTTGGTCTGTTTCAATATTTATAGGAAGCTTTCTGTTGCCTATACTGCTGCCTTTGGTGGTCATCTCAGAGAGGAGACAGATGGCATGGAAGTAGTGCCAATATTGGTCCCCTCCCTCGCTTGGTAAATGATACTCACTGAGACAGGATATCCCATGTCTCCACACCAGTGGAAATACCTGCAGCATCAGTTTCTGTAGAAGTCTGGAAGGCAAGGTGGCTAATGTTCATGTTGTAAACAGCAACAGCTGGATGGACAGCTGTGGAGCCAAACAAAGTTTGTTGGTAGCAATAGCCAAGCATTTTTTGCATTAACACACTGTGGGAAAGAACAGGATGTTGCTGGAGAAGGAGCCATACAGATGTAGGGCAGCACTCTCCTGGGACAAACATCCTTGTTCTGGCTCCTGGCGAAGAGCACAACAGAGTACAGCACAAGTGCAGGAGTGAGCTCAAAAAGCAGGAATGGAACGTAGGGGGCAGATCAAGATCAACAGAGACCTCTGAGCCCTTTCCATACTGATGCATATTGATGCAACCACATTGCAGATTTCAGATGCTGTTTCAAGTTTTTTGCATCTCTAATTATTACATATTAACCAGCACTGTAAGTCTAATGCAGTTCCCTCAAGCCAGGGTTTGGGTATTTTTCATTGATGTAAGAATGGGAGAACTACATGGGAATTTAGGAAAACCTGTCAGTACATACGTGAGTTTCACACCCCTGGCAGCTCCTTTCCAGTTACAAATATACTCAGGAGACATATTATACCAAAGGGCAAAATACTTCTTTGGATAGAGTAGGCTGGGGAAAAAGAAGACCACTCTGGTTGAGCATCCACACTGCCATAGGCTTTCCCAGTCAAGCTCCACTACAGCTTAGGGATGGGAAAAGAAAAGTTGGCTTCTGCTGACAAATCACAAGGATGACAAAGCACAGGATATAAAATCCTAGCTAGGTATCTGCAGAAACAAAAGGGGAGGAGAGAAGCAGCTGACTGAAGTGCTGGCAGATACAGCTGCCAGCAGATCAATCTGAAGACAAGAACAGGCATATCACAGTTCTCTCCAAAGTCAGCTGACTCAGGCTCTCTGGACTGGATTAAGTAGAGACAAAGAACTCAAAATTAAGAGAATATAAAGAAAAAAAACAAAGAAAGGCAAATCTCACAACAAATTCTGCAGTTGGAATGAAGCGGTTACTCTTGCAATAAAATGGAATCCTCAATACCTGTTAAACCTAAACACAAATATTCTATCTAAAATGTAATACAACTCCTAGAAAAATTTGCCATGTCTCACTGCAAACTCCTTCTTGTCTTAGGGCTTACATTAGGTAAACAAAGTGACTTTGTCCAGCTACAAGCCCATCTTTTATCTGGAAAACTCTCTTTTTAAAACAATGTCTCTCGTGGCTACACTTCCTTTAAGGAAAGAAGCTCTCCATGAGCTTCACATCCTCTACAGGTCAGTGATTGTGCCTATAGAACTAGGTTTCCTTTGGGGCAGCTTTATGAAACAAGTCATTATTGGCTTGGGGTCTGTAAAATATCTTTGCTTGAATTTAGCTGCCAGAAAGCCTAGAAAGAAATTCTCTAAATATGCCTCTGACAGTTGAAGAGAGAGGTCTGCAAGACCATGATAATGCAAATTCAGATAGCTTCCAGATGTTCAGTGATCGTCAGACAAGCTCATTTCCTTAGGCAGAGAGTCTCTCATCTGGAAGAGGATACAGACAACTGGCAAGGCCAAAATGTAAAGAAAGAACACCTGCCCAGCAGTAGTCTGAACCATACACAGTTGGAATAAAATGGCAGACTAAGGATGAGATCACCCAACTTGGAGCAGGAATTTCAGAAGTCAACAGAAGCCTACAGATGAGTCTGCACATAGATTCATTGGCAGAAGCTTATCATCTACCAGAAAATATACTGCATTACATCATAGATGAGCTCAATGTAGTCCCGACTATCTTGACCTCCTCTTTGTTTTTCTCTGACTATGCTCCAACTTCTTATTTCCAGTTCTGTTTTTCAGAGTGAATGGCCTATTATTGTCTGCAGTGTTCCAGTTTCAGTCCTGCCAAGGCCCTGTATAATGACATTATTATTCATAGGTGGCAGTGTCATTGCTACTACCTTTCTATCCATACAAAGATCCCTCTGTGCAACTGCCTTGGGTTATTCAAAATAATGAAATTTTTATCCCTTGAATTTTTAAATTCCTTCAAGCTCTTACCTTTCTGTGTGCTCATATTAACAGAGCCTTACTTTTTAGCACTTCTCTATGAGTTACATTTAAGAAGCTTACAGAGAACAGGTGATCCCAAACAAAACAGGTGAGTGATTGGGTGAGAGACGGAGAGATACGGGACTAGTGTTTAATTACTGCAAATACATCATTCTTTTCCTAACCCTTCCCACCCTCACTTTTCATAAATACCTGAAGTCTACAACCCACTGGATGTGAGACACTGCTGCAGGTCAAGGTGACTGAACAGAACAGAGGCTGGCCATCACAGCAGAATGATCACCTCTGGAACAGAGTCAGGGTCTAAGCCAAAGGAGCCTCTTCTGCCGGTTCAATATCAGCTCCTATCGACCAGGACCCCTGAAGCTGCTGTGCATATACGCAGAGAAACACCACTGTGTGTGACTGGTCTTGTCATTATTATACACAACAACTCATGACACATGAGACCTCACACAAAAGCAGTGTCTTGCACCTCCACACTGATCCCCATCATGTTTGTCATCATTGTGAGATGCAGATCCCAGGACTGTGTCTCAGGTCTAATCTCAAATGACAGTGTTGACCAGAGAGGAGAAGAAGTTCACACTTTTAATCCCATCTCTCTCATGCTCATCCACTATCATTTCCAGAATGTCACTTACATCTTCAGTTAATGCTCTTTGTTTTGGTGAAACCAGAAAGCAACACATTCTCAGAATTCTCCTCCATGAGATAGGGTTTACTTTAAGTTTAATTCGCTTAGTGCTTAAGTTTACTTGAGGCTTCACCTCAAATCCTGTGTTCAGTTTTGGGTCCCTTATTGCAAGAAAGACATTGAGCTGCTGGAATGGGTCCAGACTGACAAGGGCAATGAAGCTGATGAAGGGTCTGGAGTAAGTCCTGTGAGGAGTGACTGAGGGAGATGGGGTTGTTTAGCCTGGAAAAAAGGAAGCATAGGAGGGACCTTATCACCATCTACAACTGCCTGAAGAGAGGCTGTAGCCAGAGTATTCTCCCACGCAACCAGCAACAGAACAAAAGGACATGGACTCAAGCTGTTCCAGGGGAGGTTCAGGTTGGACAATAAGGAAGAATTTTTTCACTGAAAGGGTGGTTAAACATTGGTGACATCCAGTCACCATCTCTGAAAGTGTACAAAAAATAAATGTACAAGGCACTACATTGTGAAACGGTTTAGTTGACTTAATGATATTTGGTCACAGGTTGGACTCAATAATCTTGGAGGTTTTCTTCCAACCTTAATGAGTCTATGATTCACACATTTCACACTTTAATACACACAGAAAAGGCTGTTATAAAGTATGAGCCTAACAGTTTCCCCACCCCATGTCAGTCTTTTTCAACAATTTCTATTTTGATGAACTGTCTGACATTTCTGCCTATCGCAACTCATCTTCCTTTTATTCCATCCATCTCCTAAAATTTTCCATATGATTCAGAAATTTTGTTCCATCTTCCCTGATATACACTATCCTCCCTGGTCCAATATCATCCAAGGATTTAATTAACTTGGTGTTTACATCTCCCTTCTTATCATTCATTATTGGATATATTGAAAGAACACATCCCAAGACAAATTGCTCCCAATTTGATACCTTACTCATTTTAAAGCTCTTTGCTTAAGAACTATTTGCTGCTTCCCATTTGTCAACATTGACTTTTTCTTCATTTAATACACTGTGCAATATTCTTATCTAGACAATACTTTGCTGAATTCTCTATAGAAAAAAAATCTGATTCCAGTAGAAAACAAATAGCAAAAATGCCACTGAACTACATTATACCAGAATTTAGTTCTGCAGGAGTAAAAGGTGTATTATCAGGCAGAAATACACTATAAAAGTAGATTAGCTTTAGTGGAACAGGTTTTTTTTTTTGCTGTTTATCATGCTATGGTGCCTATGACTGCAGGTAGTACAAATTGGATGAAATTCCAGCCCTCTAGGTTCTGTGTATCTACTAAACCTCATTTTTGTAAGACCTCACTCTTTATCTATCAGCCGTGGTCAGTGATTTAGGTGTTCTACATATCACCTAATTTGCTTCTGTTTAAGGATTCCCTTAACAGCTGTATTTTAAACAAATTGTAAAGGTAAAATTGGACAGACAGGTGAATACTTTCTGGTTGTTCCTCTCTGAGATTCTGAAAACTGCATTATTTTTTTTCCTAATGGTTGCATACATCAACCATTTGCTAACCCACCACTGAACATTTCTAACATCACTCCAACTACTGTAAAAGTGCCTAAAGATCCCTAATCAAAAGGTACTTCCCCCTTGGTGTAGGACTTAACAAAGAGCAAAAAGAGAAAGGAGGAATGCAGCAGCTTAGGTGCTGTGCTGGGATCGACCCAGTCTCTGTCATACCTTTCTTAGGAGAACCTTGGCAAGTCAGCTTGACACTGTGACAGTATCTACCTGTTAGACAGAAACAGTTGTATTTCTCAGACAGAGACAAGTATTGCAAAAATGACTTCATTAAAAGTTTGCGAGGCCCATAAATACCTTGTAATGGTGGTCATAAATTTCATCAATAAGTGGATCACAATCTTTAATGAGCAAGTAAAAGGAAAGGAATACAACATTACACAGAAGAGGGTTTCTAGATATTTGTTGTTTTATGGTTTCCATCTGTCCAACTGATGGCTTTTATCTTCAGATGTGACCTGACAGTTTAAAGAAGGGTAAGCAATAGCTTCATGTCTCACTGGAGAAGCCTTGCCAAGGCAAACAAACTAAAGAAAGGGTAAAGATGACTGTGGATAAAGCCACCATCCTTGTCATCTCCTTGTTAATCCTATTTCATCAGTTCAGCTAACCTTACATGACAGTGTTCAAACACCTGAGTGCTCGGGGGGTTTTTAACACAAGTGCCCTAATAACAATAACACCATACATGACTTAGAATTACTTTTCATACACATTTTCTGTGAAGCAGTTTTAATGATAATTTCCCTTGAAATTTCATTCTTCAAGGAACCTTCAGTACAGAGATAAACAGACCCCAGACTCTGCAAAATTGAGATATTTTTAGTTTACTAATAGATGCTAAATATCTCAGTCATGACTCTTCTTGGTGGATATCGTAAGAAGGATTGAACAAGGGAACAAGCTAAACCTAATTGGTTCATAATTGCCAAAACATTTCTACATGGTGCACATGCTATTCACTGGTGCCAGAATCTGAGTGGAGGGCCAAATAACTAAAAATAAAGTTAAATTGGTGAGCAGGGTGCCTGTGACCACAAACAGATGGAATAGCCAATGCAGACATAAATGGATTTCTTAAATTCAAGTGGTGCTCTTTAGAGCTGCCTGCAGCCAACCTGCTCTATTTTACTATCAAATTACTTGAGAGAGACAGATCAAATTTTGATCGCTCCTGTTTTCATGGCTTCTTTAAAGTGGATTCCTTAACTGTAGTGCAAATACGCACCAATTAAAAAAGTTAACCATCAACCATTACATATCCAGTTACTGTCATCTAACAACAGAAAGGCAAAATATATACAGATGCACACTAACTATGCTCTCAGACAGCGAGGCACGGCTACAGATGGAGCAGTGAAAGCTAGGAAAGTACCCCATCTCAGCTTCCGCTGACTCTGAAAAGAGGGAAGCAGGGGCTGAGCTCCAGGGACAACCATCCTGCTGCATGTAGATCTTGGAATTAAGATGTTCAAATGCTAATGGAACCATGTGTGAAAGAAGACTTGCAGATGCTGAACTCAGCCTGTTTTCTCATCAGGACACAGCAATTTGCAAATAAATGAACAAGACATTCCCTCAACCCTCCTTCCTAGTACAAAACAGAGGGAGATGAGGTTGTCCATCAATACCAACATGGCTTGCCTGTCACAGAAGAGCAGTGCCCAGAGACTCTCATTACAGCCTGTGTCACTGAACAAGCTCATTACAATTTGCTCTGATGATACCACAGGGTAAACCTGCTCTTTTGAACTAAGGAATCTTTCTCCATGTAAAGTATGGACTATGTACAAAACAGAAAGCTACATCTGACTTTCCCTTCCCTTCCCTTCCCTTCCCTTCCCTTCCCTTCCCTTCCCTTCCCTTCCCTTCCCTTCCCT
>JAYDZK010000001.1:34865342-34902479 GCA_034509185.1 Euphonia xanthogaster
CCCTTCCCTTCCCTTCCCTTCCCTTCCCTTCCCTTCCCTTCCCTTCCCTTCCCTTCCCACTATGCTGAAAACAAACTATAGTAGAGGTTTTTTTTCCTTTTGCTTCAGTTCAGCAGCCATGTCTGACATATGTGAGTTGATGCAGAATTTCACGTTGTCTCCTTGAAACAAAACAGGGCTGACAGAGGGGCTGGCAATCAACAACTGCCCTTCACAGAATGTCTGCTCTTTCTGGATGGAAAGCAGCACAGCATTTCACTTGACATTCACTTAAAGATACCTTGACAGCAATGGATAATTAAGACATAAACCAAAGTATTATATCAAAGTTCTTAGGCTCTAAAGCAAATTATTTTCATATCTTTTCTTTTTGGTTGATGCCTATAATACACCTTCTCTCACTTTAAGGGAAGAAAAAATGTCACCACAATCCTGATACAACAGAAACGCATCATTAATCACCTCACTTGACACACGTGATGCCTCATGTTAGGTGCAGATGCTTAGACTAATAATTTTCTGCAAACTTGTAACCCACAAGATTCTTCTATTAAAAAACAACAACCAGGAACTCTGAATCACCAAATTTATCTTCAACATCCAACAAATCAGTACATATCTTCTATTCAAACAGCTTTTGTGTTTGGACTTATCTACTTTAGTCTCCAACTCTGTTTGTGAGCAGCCTCAGCCAGCTGATTAGGCAACAATCAGAAAGGATTTGGCAGCTAATATCACGGACTGTTGCAGTCCTGCAGCTGCTAACAATGTTTTCCAGCTGCTAGCTGTCTGGCCATTCAAAAGCACTTGTGATTCTTTCAAACCACTTGACAAGGTCAGAGAAGAAGTTTCCTTGGGGCTAGGCTTGGCCCACAGGGCACTATCAACGAGAATCCAACTCCTATCCTCATGACTGAGGATAATTAACATCTACAATAACATACTATAGGATGAGACAGCTTTTCCACCACTGCCAATTTTTACAACTTCATAGTTCTGAGCTAAGCTCTAGCCCAGATGTTGAGACAGCTTCCTCCATGAAATGGGGCTGACGTGCATATTTCAGGATGCTCAATTCAGGGTGGTCCTCTTGGCATCCCACAGCCCAAGTCTCCTATATATTTCTCTGAAGAGACAGAGAATGGCTGTTAGATCAACATGGGCCTCTTGCTATCTCTGATTATCAAGAGTTTAAAGGCCAACATGTTTCATGGAAAAGAAATGTGAAGTATCTCCCTCACATATACATTAAAAAGCCTGGCACTCAGAATTAAACCACTCCACCAGTGCCATGCACCAAAACGCTGCTAAAACTTAAACCCAGGCTCATGTCCTGAAAAGAACAAACCATCTTTGCCCATTTTATGCAAAGCTAGAACACTAACAGTCTCCTTTGTCTTGAATGTTTGTGCTTTCCTCTCCTCTGCAGTATTAAAGCATGAAGAGACACTTGTGATATGCATGAAATGCTTATCTGACACTTTACCTGCACCTTCAAACCTATTTGGCAAATGGCCAGAACTGCAAAGAGTGTTGATAAATTGCTACCATTGTTAAAGACCAGGAAGTACATTTATGGCTTATGTCTAATGTGAAACACAAAGGATAACATGGCAGGCAGCTTTTTCTTTTTCCTCCAAATGTTTAGGGGCATAATATAGTCCATTTTGCCCCTTATTATAGCTGGAATCTTTCTTTTCTCCCTTTTCCACCAAGACTTACTAACAAAACACCAATCAAAGATGTTGCCTCCTTTAGCAGTTTATATGAAAGAAAACAGTCTTGGGGTCCCTCACTGAAACAATGGGGCCAAAAATAAAAACGCTAATGTGCAGGTAGGCATAGAGGAGTGAATGAATAATGCTGTCCCCTTTTACCTAGAATCACATGGAACCACAGAACCACAGAGTGGTTGGAGTTGGAAGGGACCTCTGGAGGTGGTCAAGTTCAACCACTGCCTAGAGCACGTTGCACGGGACTACTGCATCCAGGAGGAAATTACTACTGTCAACAAGCAAAACTCCTTAGCACTTGTTTCTCTTCTTTTCCAGAGCCTGGTGCTTGGATTGCTGTAACTATGGTAATTGTGAAACTACTTTTTTTAAACTAATACAATCCATTATTTTTAAAACTATGATAAAATTGGATATAAGGGTAGAAGGGATCATTTTAACTCTCTTACATGATGAATCAAAGAACCTCACTAATTCTTTCAGCATCAAACTACTGTAACTTGTGTTTGAGTTACTTTAAAAAAACATCCCTTAAGATATCTGGTGGCAGATAACTCCCCACAGTCTCATGATGCTGTTGAGTAGTAGACATGTATGTATCAATTAATCAGCAAGCTTTATCAAGAACCATGCTCATATTCCCAGATAGCCAAATGAAAACCAGATCTAATGATTTGTCTCATCCCATTCACTTTGAACAAAGCAATGATTTCAGCTCCCAAAAGTTGTGAAAGGTTTAATAATCTTTTATTCTCAGTCAGCCATTTCCCATTTTCAACTAGGATCACCACAATATTTTTCATGGAAGAGTTCATGCCTGCTAATGAGCCACAACTAACAAACAGGTAAGTTTGGTTCACTCTGTGCTGCTGTTACATGAACTCGAGGCTACTGGAAACAGAACAAAAGTCTCTTTATTTTGCAGGTTACTGCAGTACTGTACTGGTACTCTGAACAAATATAGCCTATGTCTCGAGGAATTTATGACCCATATCTTAGTTTAATCTGTAGTCCTAATATTTCAAGATACTGATTTGATATTATCTGGATTGGGTCCACACGAGTTTTTTGTAGAATCTGAGCTCAAATATGTAATGTACAGTATGAATTACTGTCCTCTTTCTTTCTGTTTTCATTTCAGTTTCAAAAAAATTTAGATCCAATACTTGCATTTTTACTCATGTAACATGATTGCTCTTTTTAATGAACATCTACCAGCTACCCCATTGATACTGTTCTTTCAATTTCATAAAAACCTCCAGTGACAGGAAAATGGACCTTAATTAGAATGAAGGTTTTATTACCATGGAGCTCAGCCTTGCACTGGTTTGTATACTCTGCAGAATAACGTGTTATCCCTGCAAAAAGCCACATTAAAAAAAATTAAAAAAAAAAGAAAAAGGAAAAAAAAAGAGACAAAATCCCAACCTCCTAAAATATTCTTCTCAAACAGCTTGAATTTCTTTTAAAGGTGATTCCAGATTCCTTAAGCAGGTCTCTTTTTTAATCAGGTCATCAAAGTCTCTTTTTTAATGAAGTCATCAAAATTCTCTGAAACTCAGGTTTCTGAGGACACAGACTGATGATGAGATAGTTTGCTTCTAGCCTGCATTTTGAAATAAATCTTGGAGCATTTCAAAACCAGTAATTTTCACGCTTCATGTACAATGCTACACAAAGCATTTAAAGTGCTTGTGTGGGCACTTCTGAAAGGCTCCTTCATTTGGCACCTTCCCATCTGATTTCAGCAATATGGGCAGGCCACGTGTTTTTGCAGTGGCAAACAGGATAGATGTTATTTCAGATGAGAGAGCCAACTGCACACAACTGAAAGCACTGTGGAAGACCTGATTTCTATTTCTGGTCTCATCCTAAGGAGAATTCTTCCCGGATGATGCTGGCAACCCACATCAGAGTTCCATGCCTCAGTTTTTTCCTCTATAACAAGAGGACATCTTTTGTAAAGCACTTCACAGGAAGCCTTTAATAGAAAACCACTTCTTAAAGGGTCTTCACCTCTTTTTAAAATTAGAAATCTCTTTGCCTTTGCAATGAAGACTCAGTGATGGTCATGGGGTCCAAATCATAGGTTATGATTTTTCCCCTTGAACATCAGGGAAGTTGTTGCCTTTGTTTCTAATGCAAACCGAACTGGGTTTCTAGGCCATGCTCTGCTAGCTGCTCTCATGCTCGTTTCAATCTGTGATTCAAGGGAATCTCAGTGGATGCACTGACTGAGAAGCATCACTTCCAGCAGCCATATCTCACTACTTTCTTGACTTAGACACAAATTATTTTCCTCTAAAAAGAAAAATGTTCTCAAGACAGCTGCAAATAAGACATAAGCTTTATTCCTGGGGTATTATTTATGAAATTTTATCTGTTTCTTGGCTCAAATCTCAAACTGTAGGAAATTGCCACAGATCCATTATCATTAAAATAAATAATTGGGAACCAGAAGACAAAATGGTTTAGGGAGGGCACTAACTTTCTGCAGTCTATTTGTCTAGACTTCTCCATGATGAGAATTGAATAACACCATTTGGTTTTGTTTGAGCTGAAACTTCTCAGCAGCTCTTCAAAGATGACCTTCAGAAATATTATTTGAAGATACATACATATAGATATATATCAAGATCCTGCATTTTCTGGGATTTTTTGTGATGTGAAAATTACCAGCATTTTTGTGCACAGACAAGAAGACTACCTTAATTTACTGATAACATATGCAAAAGAATGGTTTGTAACTTTATGACTGATGAAAAGTAAATGCATTTGGAATATTATTTCATCATACCTGATAGGTTTTAAGTTCATTTTTTTCCTCCAAAATTCAAGACTTTGTCATTCCATTTAAACAATAAGATTTATTTCTTATAAAATCAAATTTATGAGTTTAGATTGTCTCCCTATTTGACTATAAAGATGTGCTGCTATTTTTCTAGGTGTACATTATGGAAACAGTCACCAAAATTTTATTTTTCCTCATTCCTGCCTTTTTTTTTTCTTTTTTTTTTTCTTTTGTGTTTTTGTTTTTGTTTATTTTGCTTTATTTTAAAAGTAAGTGGGAAAACTTTTGAAATGTTTTAAGATTTTGGGAGAGAGACCTCTTTAGCAGGCCTTACCCTGCAAGAAATTATTATTTATTTTGTTCAAGAGAAAGGCAAATTTTAAACTGATCTCCACCCTTTTGTATGGCAGTGTCATTTCAGACGGTACAGGACTTTCTTCTTCAGCAGAAAATGGTACAGTGAGATGGCAGAAACTGGAAACTGAAGCTAAAAAATTTATCACAGGTGAAGAAACTGGCAACTGAAACAAGCTGATCTAAAGGCTTGTGAGTTTTCCAGTTTTTAACATCTCAATTTGATTCTAAATTCCTGCTCTGGCTGAATGAAAAACTTGCTGCAGGGATTATCAGTAATGCTCTATGGCTTATGTTAAGAAGGGATTCAAATTAGCTGGAACATTACCCCTCCTTCCGTTCTTAAAATCTGTGAATCACCCAAAAACTTTTTTATCAAACCCACAGAAGATAAGTGTGAAGACTGCAAATATTTCTGAAGGGGAAAAAAAGAAGCAAATAATCCCTCTAAAAGCCCCCACATATTTATATGAGGATTTCAGCACTAACTTGAAAATATAAAGGCTGAACTATCAAGTTACTTCTAGACAGAAAACAACCTGCTAAAAACCTGTAAAGCCAGTAGCATTTCTGGCACATCCCTCTTTAAGCACTGCTTTGTGCCATGTCAGCCTCTCTCCTGCCTTATTCACCCATCAACCTAATTTCTCACTCTTGAACTTCTTTTATCACTTTCCTTATCATTCTGCTCATTTGGGCTTGCTTTTTCTTTTTGACACTATCAGGCCCAGCTACAAGTGGCACTTCTCCCTGGCACTTCAAGGCAATTGCATATCCTTCCCCTGTGCACACAGCACAGGCAGTCAGGAGCAGAGTGTAGTCAGCAGGAATGGAGCAACCTAAGCCCCTGCTACCACCAAGCACCCTATCACATGCTGGACCCTGCAGTCAAATTAATGAGCATACTGCCTTCTTCAGGAGCAATCCTGTGCAGTCTTTGCTGCACTCTAGCAGTTCTTGCATTTTATGAATGAAACTGAGGAAAAAATACGTAGGAATGACATCAGCAAAGCGGACAAGCAAAGAAAAGCTCCTGCAGAAATGTGCTACATGTGAAACCCTTAAAGGTTTTTTATGAGATACAGGGGCCGTAATGCTCATTTGAAAAGTAAGGAGTCAGGATAAGATTTGTTGGAAAAAGTTTGGTTTGCTGACAGACCTGATTGCGTTGGCACAACTCCCCTCAGTGACTTCAGCAAGCTTGTGGAGTGAGGGAGAGCAGGAGGGAGCTGCAGACATGTCTGTCATTTGTTATGCGTGCAGAGGGCTTTCCCATGCAGCTATGCACCCCAATCCATTTGGTTGCCCACAGCTGCAGGTTTATTCTTAGTTTCAGGAATGCAAATCCTTGTGGACATGGTAATGGCTTCATGTCAGCAAGGAGACAGGTTTCCCCTCAAAATATTTCTCTTTGTGGACGGGTCCGCTTCCAGATTAGGTAGATAAGGGGGATTTGGTCACATCTGATTCCTGGAGCGCATGAGACACTTGACGTATCAAAACGACTTGCCTGGATTAGATTGCTCTTGCTAGTTCTGTAACATGTAGGTACATGCAGTGCAGCATGTTTTCATCAAAAACTTTACTCTAGGCATGACACAAGCATAAGATAGAGCCAAGCTCCTTTTGCTCTGCAATTCCCTGAAGAAAAGTGAGAGGACAAACACTGCAGGCTGGGCTGGCTGGGGGGTGCTGTCCCACGAGCTGGCAGAGTGCTGTGTCCCAGCCCACAGGGCACGGTGAGAGCCAGTGCTCATGATGCCATGTGGGCACACAGTGGCACATCAAGAAGTCAAGGTGACACGCTGTGTAGCTTTATAAGACTCGAACTTTGTAAGATCCTCTGCTTGCCAGAGCACCTATTGGCTCCTTGGCTAAGCCAAGGCTGTCCAAATAAACTCAGGCAAACACAAGGACAATAAAAATATTGCACATTTCTCCATCAACTAGGAGGGCAAAGCAAGTTTCTTTGACACATATACCCCAGAAAATCCAGTATATTCTAGAAAACTTAATGTCTATGCATATTCTAGAAAACTTCTTCCAGACATTCCAGTGCATGGACATCTCTGAGAACAACATGCACCCAAAATTATCCGGCTGTTACCTGGGAAAGAGTTCAGTTCCTAATGTAATAAATGAACAAGATCATAATTCAGGCAAGAACACCAAGGTTTCTATTTCTTCCAAAGTTGATGGATTATAATTTGCCCATTTAGCCTTTAATATTTATTATAATGCTTCTGAATATCCTTAGTGGTGCTGAACATCCTCCTATCCAATCTCTTTCCTTTGGACATTTTTCTCTTAAATATGTGAAAACTTTTATCCTTTCTACCTACTAAGCCCTGCTTAGTCAAGCTATTCAGCTAAGCCACTACTAAAAATTCTCTTCTATTTTTAACCTTCAATATTCTTCAGATTTCTTTAATCATTACAAGCTCCAGTTTGTGCCCTGTGACAACATCTCATTAAAATGGTCTTTCTACTCAGATCCTAATGTACTACAACCAGCCACTGCTCAGCTGAAGTCATGCAGGGACACTGATTTAGGAGATTTGTCTCTTCACTCCCTTGATTTCTGTTAACCAACCCTTTGGTGAAAATGAGAATAGGAAAGGTGAAAAAATGATATGGGAATAAGAAAAAATATATTATGAAGATAAACAGGTTCTACTTTGCTGAACATAAGTACCTTGCTCAAAAGACAACCCCTAGGGAAATTTGGATAAGTCAATAGCGCTCAAACAGTTTCTAAATGGGCTGTAATATATGATAAATTTCTGTAACAAGTGAGCAAATTTGCACCAATTAATTATGCTATAAACAAGAATCTATTGCTTTTAAGAACATATGCAAACTTATTTTTGGTTAGTTGTCAAATTTTGGCTGACTTTTGTATGTTAGAGGAATCAGCCAATCTTCCCAAGTAACATGGCTCAAAACATGTGTCCTTTCTGAGATGCAAGGCCACTGTAACTTCAAACAGCAGCAGAGCTCCATACAAGCTATTTGCTCCGTGATCTTTGAAGAGTTGAACACATCCTCTGTCAGAAGACAACAGAACTCATTCGCCCATGAATCTGGCATTATGTAATATTGTTAGTAGACTTTTTGCCAAGAATGCTAGCAATAAATTGAATGTAATGAAATGGAAAGTCAAACATCTTAGGAATGATTTATACAAAGATAAGTCTGTTCTTTGAGTAAGGACAACAAACTGGTTTCTCAGACCAGTCTGACAGTGTCCATATCTAAAATGAAATAATCTAAGCCAAGCAAAGCATAGTACTGCCAGGGTTCCAAAGGATGAGGAGAAAAGTAATAATTCATGGAAGTCCTAACAAAACAAGCAGATCAATCCATACACATAAGGTGCCTTCCACTATTTAATATATTGTACCTCCACAGTATTCCAGTAATATAGTGGACAATGCAAACAAAAAATTTAGGGTGATAAAACTGCGTCTCCCCTGAAGTAAAAGAAAAACTTTGTCATTTTCAGAATCAGGATTTCATCCTTGAGTGGTTTTATTTTCAAGTACTCACAGCAAGGAGGTGACTGGCTTTCAGCACTCAGCCTCTCTAACTGTCCTTATAAAAATTTGTATTATCAGATTTAAAGAGATTTGACACCTAGCTTCACTGACTTCTTATCTATTTCAGAAACCTCCTAACAATAATAACTAAAATAAATAACTGTGCTTGCTTCCACCATCACTGAAGGACTGTCTACATATATTCTTTCTTGCATGTCCACCCTCTGTCCACTCTGCACTAGCTTTCTTTCATTGTTCATTCTGGTCAGGGTTAATGTGAGGACTATTTCTTCTTCTTTCCCCTTCACTGCCTCTGTTCAAGCTGAAAGTGACTTTTTCTTCTAGTCAATAAAATAGCAAAGAGCTTTTATTGCTTCACGTAGGTATGTCACTTGAAAAAAGAAGAGGTATTGTTCCGGATACACAATACATCCAAGACCTCCTTAACACTCAACACTACTCTTTCAACCCCTTTAGGGATATGGGCAAACATATACCCCTAAAAAAGGCAGAAAAAAATGTTTCTCAGTGTTTGCAGGCTTTCAGGGCAAAGTCTGTTAAAATTCAAGGGAATCTGTCACCATCAATGATGGAATCCCAGAAGACAAGAATGGGGATTAGCCTGATAAAACATCTACCTATGTCAACAGAGAAACAAAGCTCCATCAGACTGATCCAGGCAACTCAACATCTGTGCTCCACCATCACCACCACCTCCCCCACAGACAGCTGAGCGTGCTTGCAATGCATGTCTGCTTCTCCTCGACACCAGCCAAAAGACTGCAGAGATCAGTGCTAGCGTGGCTCCCTGACAGCTCTGTCTAAGGATTCTGCACCAAAAGCATGTACAGTGCTATAAATGCTTTACTCTCCCTCGCTGCAAATAGATAAAGATTTTATTTTTCCCAAGAAGACAATCTTACTTACTTGGGATAGCGTCTCTGCTGAAAGATGGGTAGAATCTCTGTATCTTGATTTGAATGCAGAAGCAGTAAATCCCGAAATCTTTCTGTCAGGACAAAGGAAAAAAAAGGAAGAAAAGAAAAAAAAAAACAAACCCAGACTGTGACTCTGCATTATATGTTCAGGCCACGAGTAAGCAAGCAGTAATATCAGTGAATTCTCTTCTCCAGAAATATTTAGCAGAGGACAAAACTAGGCGTAAAGGGACTAAAAATCACTGTCTCCTGTAAAACCTTCTACTATTTTAAAATGCCTCTTTCTTCATCCAATACTCAATTCTAGTAGTTGCTATAAGTTTCTAAGGTCTGCACAGAGGTCTTCTGGGTGTCCTGCACAGCCAGCCATAAACAGTCCCTGCCTTGAAGAGCCTAGTCTAAACAGAAAGGAGGAGCCCCTAAGAATTCACCAGTCACTCAAGGAACACAGTAGTCGAAACAAACATAGATTAATTAGTTCATATAAGTTAAACTGCATTACAAATCCTTCAGTAACTGACTCGATGTTTTCAAGGATGGTTGAAAGACTGGATTGCTTTTTTGTCATTATTAGCTATTTCAAAAACTGCATGATAGAATTTTCTGCAGGAGGTAAAGCGTTTGTAATTTAATTTCACAGACCACCAAATGAAGGGGTGGTTGTAGTTAGCATAGCTGCCTTTCTCTTATGCTTTTCTCTAGATGTGGTTAGACACAGTCAAGTGCGATCTGTAGGACCTTCTGTCAGTCCAGATTTCTCAGTTGTGAAAGACGGAAACCTCCTTAAAATTCACATGATACTCAGATTCAGGGATAGAATGGGATTTCCCACCCAGATCAAATTCCTTTAGTGGCTCTCCCTAGCATGGAACGTGCTCTGTTTCCTTCTTTCCTTCCATCATCCACAACTTTAATCTGTCCTACAGTGGCACAGAATCAATGCCCTTTCCACCTCCTACCATTCCTTCAATACTTTATAACTGTGGCTTAAAGTCCTCAGCTACAGGTATTATCCTTCCATTGCTAAACCACAGTTTGCAGCCTTCGGTGTGTGTGGCAGCTGTACCATGGATTTCTCCAAATTAACTCTCTTCCATGAAAGTTTTCATTCTGGAAACTGAACCTGAGGCTAAGTATAGTCCTCCTCCTCTCAGATTCCTATGTATCTTAAAATATCCTCTAACACCAAGTTTATGGGTAAGAAAATTACAAGACAAAAAACCATTTAGTTTTATGCAATATTCTCTCATCAAAACTAAACTCCATTAATTTGGATACAATTCTGCTATGTAGCCTCTAAAGTGGAAAGAAACCCTTCCGAACCATACTTCATAAAGTTGCAATACCTTGAAAAAAGCACAGTTAATTCAGAAAACTCTCTTGTTAAGGCTTCAGTTTTAAAGGTCAGCTGTCTCACACCTGACTCTTTTCTCAGCTGGCTAAGATGTATTGCAAACATCTTGGATAAGATATCAGGATCTGCCAGTGAAGAAAGAAGGGCTTGTCTTTGTTCCTTTATTTGTACACCTCTTCATATTCAATTCTCAAAGAAATAAACACTCCTACCTCCAAAATTCTTCTCACATCTTCAAAATGTAAATTAGTCTTCCTGTAACTTACTAGAACAAAGAGCAGATGTGGCCAACAAAAGAAATTCAATAAATGCAATACTGTAAAGATGAAAGTTAAATCCAATGAGTACCTTTCAGGAAACAGTCTACTCAATGTGATGAGGAAAAACTTGCCACTATGCTACTTCTTGACCTCTGCTTGAAATTTTAGGAAGATGGAGAAATTTGCTTTTCTTTCAGTCTTCTGGTACATGGCAATAGGCTGTACACACGCATGCCCTATTACATCCTACCATTACATCCTTAGAGATGATACATTACCATCTCCAAAAGCTAATGGACAAGAACTGAAAGGCTACAGAAAGTTTTCACCAATGCAAAATATCCCCTCATGTTTCAGAGCCAGAACCTTAACTTCCACTCCTGCTTCAGTAATCTCTCCACATAACCCAAGCTACCGACACATTTCCAGGCATCCTTTACAAAAGCCTCCAACAAACAACAGCCTCTGTGTCTGCCTGGTGGAGGAATGGGAGGAAGTTTACAGTGGCAAACACTGAGTGACAGCACTTCTTTCCATGACCTGAGGATTTTGATCTCTAGAACATGGTGCAAGACACCACGGTTAAGGATCTGTCTTTGTGGTGGCATGGCTGATTTACTTCTGAGGGCCTGTAACCAGGTGTGACAGCAATGTCAAACATGGAGAGACATTTTCTTACTCAGTCCAATGCTGCACAACACCACATTACAGGTAGGTGAGTGAAGCTAGTTTCTCAGATCTTGGTAAGGATCTGTGACTCTCTGGGAGAGACAAAACACATCTCAGTGAGTGTGCAGATACGTCGCACCCATTGTTCTGTCTGAGATGGATATCACCCAGGCAGAGTGCCATATTCCATCTCTATCTCCTACTCTGTGACTTATTCTTGTGCTGCTGCCCTTTCACATTGATCAAGGCCACCTGGCTGCACTCCAGGACTCAATTCAGCAAGCAGTGATCTTGAAAATATTTTGAATAGTAATGTGACAGGGCTGGCCAGTACTGGAGCAAAAGCAGCCAAGTTATGGCATCTTAAATTGGCCTGAACAGTTTTCCTACTAGATCTTGTTTTAGCTAAAGTCAACTTTTTTATTCCCCCCACGCTATGGCAAATTTCCCAGGCAGATGTATTTTCTTTTCACCATATGACTTTACTCATTTTTCCGTGTGGCATGGTTTAACCTCAGACAGCAACGAAGCCCCACACAGCTGCTTGCTCACTCCCCCCATGGTGGGATGGGGGAGAGAACGAGAGGAGTAAAAGCAAGAAAACTCACAGGTTGAGACAAAGACAGTTTATTAGGATAGACAAGGGAAGAAATTATAATCATGGCGATAATAATAAAAATAATTAGAATATACAAAACAAGTGATGCACAATGCAATTGGCTCACACATGCCAACCAGTGCCCAGCCAGTTCCTGAGCAGTGGCTCCTGGCCAGCTTTCCTCACAGTTTATGCACTGAACATGGTGCCATATTCTATAGAATATCCCTATGATATTCTCTTCCCTATGATCAGCTGGGGTCAGCTGATCTGGCTGTGTCCCTCCCAACTTCTTATGCCTTCCAGCCTTCTCACTGGCAAGGCATGTAAAGATGAAGAGTCCTTGTCTTAGCATAAAAACTACTTGGCAACAACTAAAAGCACCAGTGTGTGATCAACATTATTCTCATCCTAAATCCAAAACACAGCACTGTACCAACTATCACTGAAAACTGACTCTGTTCCAGCTGAAACCAGGACACCACAGAAACACTTACACTACATGGTAGTACTGCACCTCATCTCAAATCCATTCTACAACTTCTCCCAGCACATTAACCACCATGTCTTGTGCATGCAGGAATCTTTAGGACTGAATTGTCCCATGGGACCACTGTGTGCACATGTCACTTTTCACCTCTACGACATCCTCCTATTACACCAATATGTGCCTAGTACCAAAGTCACTCTAGTACAAATGACACTACTGCCTTTAAGGACCATCCATCAAGGTGATGAGGGAGGTGACAAGAGCCTTGGTAGCTACTGACAGCACAGGTACTTTTGGTGCTCCTACAAAAGTAAATATGAGAAGATGAAAGCTTTACAAGGGAAGGCTTTTCATTTCACAAGAAAAAAAGTCACAACGATAGCTTCCCAAACGGGGAAGAATTTTTTCAGATACCTAAGACCTTGCTCTAATTCATGCTACAACAACAAATGAAAGACTTGAGAACTAATGAAACCAATAATTAGAACATTTTTCCATTATTTTGATTTGTAATTAGTAGTTGACCAATAGAACTAAAACAAGTCACAATCTTTTCATTACTTGGATAATTTTAGAGAGCTTTCTTCCAAAATTGAGTCCTTTTTCCTGTGATGCTTTTGTCTGGGTGTTGGTCCGATTCATTACAATAAAAAACCCCAAACATTTACTTAGCCAAGGTTGCTTGCTTCTGAAAACTGGCAATTACCTTCTCTGCTCCTCATTCTATTCATACAATTTGCATAAGTTAAAGTCTGTACTAGCGACAGGATTGTTCACATTGTTCTGAGATCAGCTATACCACTGATCGATTTGTGGCTCTGCTGTGTGTGACACTGCAGCCTGTCTCACTGGTCCCATAAGTCTGCCTGCAGGACAAAGTTCTCAGAGACATCAAGAAGGGTTGCACAGTCACATCTTATGCTCAAAATTATGTTTTCAATATGATGAGTGCCTCAACTTCCTCCTGGCTTTCATTTTGAGTGCACAGTTCCAAATCCTGAGTGTTCCTTCCAAATCCTTTATCAGTAAGAAGTCCTCAGCTAAATTTAGGCAGTCTCATTGAGACTATACATGTTTAGCTAAACATGTAGCATAATTAGTTACCTGTGATGACTGGACACTGGCTGTAATAACACAGTCTTATGCCCTATCCTTCTAAATCAGGAAGGCTGCAGACTATAAAGAAGAAAGTTTGCCATTGAAATCTTTATGGATTTAACCTATTCTATATATTTATACCTTTCTTCCCTGTCTTTATCTAAGTTTTCTACTCTCTGTTCTACTTTTTGCTCCTCCTCCCCCTCCCAAGCATAACATATTCACAAGTCAGCTACTGGAACCTCAGTTATAAATACCCTTACCATCTTTATGGTAATACATGTTACACCAAGCCAGTTAATCTACAAGGACAGAAGGATGCATTTCAAGAGAAAATTTCCCTTTAAAATATTTAGATTAATGCCATATTTGTTCTCAAACAGAATGGGGTTGCGCTCAGTATGGTGAGTTGACAGTAATGTCAGAAAAATTAGAGCAGGAACGGGCATATGGTCTGAAGGTCACTCAAACTGGTTACACAGTCAAGTTTCCTTCTTCCAGGATACACTATTACAGAAGTGGAAAGAGAGAAAAAGGAAATTTTTGCAGTATTTTAATATTTGGGGCTTCTCACAGTGTAGAAAAATAATTTCTATAGAAGGTCCCTGTGAGTTAAAACACATTATTATTATTCACATTCTGTAGACAGAAACATGCTGTGGCACAATGAGCACTGGCCTTGTTCTTCAAAGCTGTCAGGTCCCTGAAGCTCTTATTGCTTCAGCACTTCAAAAATTATGCCAAAAGTCACACACGGCAGTTGTGTAAGGTTTAACTTTAAAAGTCAGGTCTTGTGGTTGTCTTTTCTCACTCCTTCTTGTTACAAAATATCTTACAGAAAATAACAGCAAAATCACTTTCTCTGTGATTTCACTCTGCTGAATTCCAAAGCTCTTGAAAAATCAAATCCCTGCTCCTTCAGAGTTTGTTGGGTATAAAGCTATGAGGTCACTGCACGGTATACCTGAAGTCAGAGACATTACTGGTTTGTTTATCCCAACCACCTTTTACCCAACACCTCCAGACGATCTTCTGAACCTCTAATAAAAAAAGGTTGAATTGCATACAATCAACTCAATTAAGAACACTGTAACACTGATGGCAATTGGCTTAACAGGATAAGGATTTCATTAATACCAGTTTTATGGATTTTTTTTTAATTAAGTTAATAAGGATAAAAAAGAAATGTGATGAGAAATCAACCAGAAAGTGGGAGAACAGAGCAGCTTCATGAGACCACCAAATGGTCAGTCCATATTGGCACTGTTCTACATTTGAATATTTTGTAGTCACGTTTCTGTAATTACCTCTTCTGCATTCACTGAGAAACAAATATCAGTTCCACCTTTAACCACCAGGACACTTGTAAATCCTGCAATTTCAAACTAAAAAATCTGCCTAGTTTTATACAAAATGCACGGTGGTCTGAACACCTTCCATGTTACAAATAACACATTGCAGTAATTAAAACAAAATAAATTTAAAAAGAAGTCAGCTTTCTTAAGAGTGCTAATGATATTTAATAGGATTTGAGATCCACTAATATGACTTGTTTTCAAGCTCCGTAAATTTGGAAATGCTGTCATAAGTAGTTCTGCAGTGCCTTGTAAAAATAAAAGGCAATTAGGAAGAAGTCTTTCCCAGTTAAAGGCTATAAAACGATGATGAGCAACAAGATGGCATAAAAATGAAATGTCTGATATTTTAGTTTGACCTGTGGCTTATTAATACCCAAGTTCCTGAAATTAAGGAGTTATCACTTCTCTCCTCTTGAAGAGTCAGTGCTACAAATATCCTCCATCAGATTAAAAGGGGAGGAAAAAAAAGATGATGAGTTAATGCTTATGATCAAAAGGTTCCAAAATTATTACATCATCAGCCTTGGAATTTCCCTGAAACATACATATTTTGCTGATAGAGACAGGCTTTTTGACCAGACTGAACTTCTATGATTCTCAGTCCATTAAGTCTCATGGAGTTTAATTCTCCTATTTTTCATCACCATTTCCTTCCCTCCTGATCTAATTGTCTGAAAGACTAATTAGTGTCATTTTTTACAGAGTTACTGGAAAACCCTGAAAACTAGTGAAAACCCAGGAAGTTGAAAACTATATATAAACCCTTTGCTCTTTATATTTATTAAAGGGAAATAGAAAAGCCTTTAGAGAAAGGCAAGTGGACTCATAATTTTCTAAGGTAGATTAATAAAGTGATCATCCTTCCTTTCAACATTTTCTTTTACAGGACTTTAGTTTATAAGCAGAGGGGGGGAAACAGGAATTCAACTAATCATTACATAGATCTGCAGTGAACTGCCAGTCACTCTGGACCTGCAAAATAGTCCTCCTTTCTTTAAAGAAAGTCTGCGTACGCCCTGCTTTCCCTCCTAACCTGCCTTTGCACCCTAAAGAGCTCCTTCTCTTTTCTCTAGCTGTGTGCCTACCAGTTCAAAATCATTCTCCCTCCCCAATTCCAGCATCAGCAAATCCTCTCCCTGATGGAATTCTAGGTGCTTTCTTGTGTCCTTAAATTTGTCCCAACTGCTACATCAAAATTAGCTTGGACAGATTTATTTCTAACTAGATCTCCCTCATTTACACTACAATCACACATCTTGCATGATTTAGGTATATATGGCCATGCATCAGCCAATGATGGAACAGAGCAAAAGGCAGTTCTTGTCCCAGGAACCTTAAAAGGTTAGAAGATGAATGATGGGAAGGAAAAAGCATCACTTGTTTTTTTTCAAAACAGGGAGAGATTTGGAGGACCATATTTAGACTGCATTTTGTATGACTGACCTGACAGAACATCACTGAGTGACCCAGACTGCCTGTTAGCTACACTGCCAGACCTGTGTTTCCCAGAGACAGCCAGGGAAGAGAAGCGAACACAACACCCAAGTCAAGCACTCTTGATGCTCAATACTGAGTTAGAAATCCTTCTGAAGGTTACACAGCAACTCCCTAGTGGAGCTGGGAATTAGCTAACTGCTGGAGTTCAAAATAATCAAGGAACTTTAGTCAAGGAATATTTTTTGCCTTAGAGATAGATACTTACTATACTTGAAGACTATTTCTCTCATGACAGTAAAGTTCATTCCACAGCTCAGCTCTTGCAAAATGCAACAGTAAAACACAGTTTCTAAACAACACAGAATCTCAACTTTAAAAAATACTTTTATAAATACATGCTCTGAAGAAAAACATATTTATGCAAATTTTTTATATCACTACATTCTACAGTTGCTGCCTTTAACCATGAAGGGCTACACCTTGCTTTCTGAATTACCCATGAGCAAATGCAAGGAGGCTCAGTTACCATTTCCTTCACTAGCGCTGTACTTTCCTCTTTCACAACAAGCCAGAAGAAATGATTAGGCACCAGTATAGCCTTTTGGGCTTTAAGATAATGTAGTGACACATGTTCTAAAAAGTCCTTATTTCATAGAAAAAGGAAAAAAATAAACTACGCAAAGCAGGGGGATTTAACTGGTTCTCTCTTTGTAACTTGTAATCTGATACAGAAACTGGAGAAAGCCCAACCTTCCAAAAGCTACATGGAACTTTTTAACACTGAAATGGAGCTACTATCCAGATGTTCAATTATTGCAATAGTATCCAGCTCTGCACATCTCCAGAGGGTTTGCCTCTAAAAGGCTGAGCAAAGGCACAATTCATCAGGCTGTACTGATTCACACCAAGGCCCCCCTACTCTAATATCTGGATTCATTTGTGGACACATGGAAGAAGGATCACAGGGTAAGACCCTTCTGCTTTCGAGCTTTTCTATGTCAGTGCATCTTCTGAGTATAAGGTGGTTTGTCTAATAAGAAATTCTTAAACTTCTTTTTAATTGACTTGCCCAGTCCCCATGTAAACCTAATCCATTCCACACTCTTTGACAAGGAGTTCTATGTGTTTCTCACCTACTACATGAAGATTCATCACCTTATGTTTGCTCTGAAATCTTACTAACTGTATCTGATGGCCAAAAACTCTGATACTGGCAGAAACTGTGAACAGCCAGGCTCCACCCACCCACTCTTTCAGCAGTACGCATGATTTTGCAGACTGTGGCTATATTCCCCTGAGTTATATTTTTTTAAGACTAAAGAGTCCCTGCATAGTCAGTTATCCCATGTTCAGAAGCCTCTCCACGCTTTTGATCATCTTTGCCATTCCTTCCTGAGCCCTGGCCAGTGTCATGTCTGAGTGATGAAGACCAGACCTGCACACAGGACTGAAGTCATGGTAGCACCACAGAAACACCCACCAGCTGCACAGTCATCTCCTTGGCTTTATTCTCTACGCTACTCCTAATAATTTTTCTCTTTATTGCTGCTGAGCACTAAGCTGATGTCTTCATGGAAATAGTTATCATGACTCCAAAGTGTTATTCTTGGGCTGCCACGGTGTCATCATTGCCAGCCATGTGTATTAGCTTGTCACCAAATATATTAAACACCAGCACATACCCACATGCATACATCCACTAGTATATTTAGACAGGTCTAAAAATACGTTTGCAAGTGTCATATATTTTACACATTTGAACACGCGACAAGAACTTTTCAATAGACAGATTAATATGGCAGTCAAAAAATAATGGAATTAATTTCTATCCAAGACTCAAATTTTGTGTAACAAAACCACTATCAGTCACTGTGAACACATTCTTGGGCTTTTGCCTATTCCTATTTGGTGACAATTTAAACTTAAGCATGGGATCAGTTCACCCTCTAATTAATACAGACATAACTTCACCATTACTCTTAGATATGCAAATAAATTACTGTATAATAACTATAGAGAATCACAGAGGGCAGAAGAAATCTCAGGAGATAATCTAGTCCTGTTCTAAGCATGGTTAAAAAGATCAGGATGCTTATAGCCATGTTCAGTTGGGTTTTATGCGTCTCCAAGGCTGGAATTGATGATCTTTAAGGTCCCTCCCAGCCCAAACCATTCCATGACTCTAGGATATAATCAGCAGGTCTGCTTGTGAAAAGGATATAAATAGCAATATTTTGTGCTGTTCCCATTAATTGCCACCTTTGGACAAAACTGCAAACCCACGTCAGTTTGACAAGAGGGACACAGCTGGTTAGGAGACAACTGCCTACACAGCTGATAGACATGTGGGGCAAGACACTGCCCTGCAATAAGCTTCAGACAGGCTGGGCAGGTTAAATACTGGCTTCTCTTAGCTGGGGCAGGGATGGGAGGAGAAGGGGAATGCCAGAGAAAAAAGGAGTTTGTGAAAGAGAATGGGAGTTTCCTTGCTAATTCACCCTCGCAGCCTTGGAATATAGAGATGGCCCAACCCTCATCCCTCCAACAGCAGCCTTGAGCCCTGTGGTGCTGCTAATCACCAAGGCTTAGCTGACCTTAGAGGGATCATCAGGCATAGCGTGGCCTTGCTCACAGCCAGGTTGTGTGAATACCTGCATGGAAAGTGCTAAGTTGTTCCCAGAGGGGAAGTTGCACTGTGCTGGATACAGCACTCTGAGTGAGAAGCGCTGACAGGCACGCCGGGTGGGAAATGCCTGTCCAGCCAAATACTTAGCTGAACTGAACAGCTAGAAATAACAGTGGGGCTGCAAGTAAGAAGCAAAAGCAGAAACAGGGTGCTAAGGGACTCCATTGATATCTAAAAATCATTTCCCCTGTGTTTTCAGCCGCCTGTCTCTTTCAGAGAACACACACAAATTCTTCCCTGAAAGCACCAGTTACACCGAAGCATTACATAGGATAATGTGAGCAGAGCTCAGCTGGATCCTATTTCCTATATAAATTTTGCTAGTCAGCTGGGGATGATCCACTGGGAAGAAATGTACATTTTTTCCAAAGATCTAATCACATCTGAGGCTCCATTTCTTATAACATCTCTCAAAGGGCAATATCAAAACCTTAGCAGGAGATCATATGAATGACTGGCAAATGAAATGAGCCAGTAGATACTGTTTTCCTCCTTTTTTCTTTTTGATAGGTAATAAAACCTAATGCACACAAGTGTATCAGAAAATATCTCCCAAACATGGTTTCATTTCACCCTGATGTGAGCAATTTTGCTATTTCTTCTAACATTTGAATTAGACAAGTCATTCTCAAGAACTTAAGCCAGACAACTGCCAGAATATAAGCTACAACATACAATCTAGTCTGGGTAGTTTTCATTTATTCTTAATTCATGATTTCTTAAAAATACCTATATTTGTTGACTTAGCACTAGCTCTTCTGTTGACTTTTGTCAAAATATGCCGTGGGATTTTCTATGAGATTGTCACCTCCATCTTTCAACTACTAATGTTATGAACATAATGAAATATTAAATAGACATGTTTTTACATGACAGAAAGTCTGTTATTACTCAAGTCAATAGAAAAAGTATTCCCAGCTTTGAACAGGAGAGGAAAGCTGAAAAATTTTACTATGCAATACTAAAACTGATAACTATTCTCTAGAACACAGAACAAGTGGTTTAACATGATTTGGATCAAACAGTTCATCACATCACTGTAAGGAAATGACTTGGCACATCTTTATTTGCAAAAGTGATTTTGCCAATTCCTGTAAGTATAAACTATCATTAGATATCAGTTACCAGTCATGACGTGGCATATAACAGCACATCAACGCACCATCACAATCTCAGCAATACATAACAGCACAGAAATGATAAAATCCTGTTCAAGCAGACACGGCACATTCTGCTGCATATGTGCTGGGAAGTATGGGACACTTCTAAATAAATGCTTTTTCTTAAAAAAAAATTGGTTAAGGAATTGCTGCTTTTTTTGGATATTGCACTGAGAAAGTTTCATTTGCCATGCTTGTTAATAACAGGGCACAATTAGCATAAAATCCCCTCAACCCATTAAAAAAGGAAAACATCAAATAACAGAAATTATAAAAAATGTCTTTAATTAAAAATTTTGCTTTTTTCAAACCAGTCACAGCTAAGCTGAGGAGACACTCAGCTGACACAGTGTAAGTGAAATCCTTGAGGGAAAGCCCTGTGCTGTCAGGCTGGCACCAGTCACTTGGCAAAGCACAGCAAAGCACCACAGCTTTGACTCTGAAATGTGCGTGGGTGTCTGTGGCGTTTTCCTTGAGGAAATGGCACTTAGAGTGTGTTTAATGAATAAGGGAATATGTTAAATTCATGACAGGAGACAGTCCTTAAAGCTGCTTGTTGCAGTGAAGAGCACAAACTGCCCACTGATTTATTTTAATTTCATATAACATGAGGAGGCTTTTTGGAGGCTGTAGGTGTACTTGTTATCACTGACAGTACAGTAAAATCCTCACAGCAGACACTTGAGCAATACCCAAAATATCCAATAAGCTCTGAAACTCCTCTTCTCCCCCAAATCCCCCTCCAACACTGAAATAAACTGTTGTCACCTCCACTGAGTGCATTTTTCTCCAATACATATAAAAACACTAATATGTTTATTTGGATCCACAGACTTTCCAGGCTCTCTCCCCAGCAGAGAAGCCTTCTCTCTTATTCACGATCATGGTGTTCACTACCATGATCATTCTGATCATGATCAGAATTTTAGGTTTTACTAACATTTTTTCTTAAAAATTTTCTGATTCCAGGTAAGTCACAAAGCTAAGCAGTCATCCACTCATTATCAGCTTCTACATGTAGAATAGAAGAATTTACTTTCAAATTACTGAGAACACAGGGATGCTTTCTGTAAACCATTGTCCAAATTTTACTCTCTGTAGATGGTCAAACATTTCCAATCAAATTGTGGCTTATTAAAGATATTGAGATTATAAGACCAAAAAAAAATTAAAATTTAAAATTTAAAAACCACACCCAAATGCTGAAAGTTTAGGGATATGTGTGGGCATGTATGTATAAATAAAATGCACCACTTCAGGCAAGTCATAGTTAAGTATTCTCACATGCCCATCTCTTTTCCCAGTTTCCCTGCCAGAAACTGCACTCTGCCAAGATGTGAGTGTGTGTCTCCACAGGACAGAGTGAGACCATGGCATATTACAGCAAATATACCCTAAGCTGGGAACCTAGCCAAGAGTAGATAAGGCAAGCTGGAGACATACAAATCCTAAGAAGAAGTTGGGAGAGCATTTACAAGTGATATTTTTGGCTTTTGGACAGTATTCTTGACCATACGAATTCTTTGAGAATCAATTAGTATTTTTCTATTAAAAAGTTAAATTAACTTAAAAAAAAAGTGTTACATTTTATATTTTATTAATTTACTAGGCAATTTTATTGTTCATATTTCCCAAGGGAAAACTTCCTTAAAAAGTAGTCAGGAATATTATTTCTCCTCTTTGCTCTGACTTCCCTGCTTCTTTGTCAAACCTGCTGAAGGCACTGCATGCCTGGAAGACAATCTGTTTTTTTCCCAGCTGTTTCAGCTGATCTAATGAAAGATATTACTTCTTCCTAGAATACCTCCCTCTCATGAAATATTGTGTCATTATAATGTACTTTGGTTTTATCTGCTACAAATGTAACAAACTACATTAACATGAGTCACAGTATGCTTTTTGAAACAAGCTCTGATACTTTGTCCCCACTTGGAGGAAAAAAAGCCTTAAAGAAAGAGAAAGAGGAAGAACAGGAACATGCCAGAACTGCAGAAACGTGGGTTACAATATCAGTGAAACAAAATACACACTGCACCCTGCCCCTCAGCTGCTGCACTGCAATGCCAAAGGGCTATTTATTGCTGTCACAGCACAGTCTACTCCCTGTACCAAAATGCAATCTCCTTTGCATTTTGAAAGTGATTTCCAGGCTATGAATTCCCCCCTACAGTTTCTCCTCACAGCACTTTAGTTAATACTGAGATAATTGAGTCCTTTGTCTCAACAAAATGCCACATTCAGCATGTAGCAGCCACCATTTCAAGTCTCCCTCAAAATTGGGATGCACTAGTAATTAATTTACTTTGCTGTATCTTAAACTTTATAGTATATTATAGTTAAAGCATTTCTGCCTCACTACTTTTTGCAATTTAAGGACCTGATGAAAGGAAAAAAAAGGGTTTTAATTACAAATTAATTTAGTGGACTGACACTCAAAAAGGATGCCTTTATATTAAAACATGGACTGCACTGGCAGTCTGACTCCATTCCCACTAGGAACTTGCCTCCAGCTCTGTGTTCTGTACTGGGGTATCCAAAGTTTGAGGCATAAGACCACGAGGTTCAAAGTTAAGTATAGAGCTGGAATTGTGTGTGTGGTTTATACAAAATTAGTAGCCATAAGTATTTTAAACCAAGCTCTTCTCTTCACAGCACATACCAAAATATCTGTTTGGAGAAGCTGTGGAAACTTGCTACTTGGACAGTTCTCATGACATGATGCTTCCAGTGCAAGTTCTGAGGTTTGGTTTGATTTCTTTCTTTAAAGGTAGTCAACTTTTTTGAGGCTACCACATACACCTGAATCCTATTTTTGCACTTGATAGCTGCACAAGTGGTTGGTGGCAGATTTTTATTATTAAGATTTATGATTTAAAGGGATCCTTCTCCAGGGGAGTACTGGGACAAAAGAGAACAGTGGTTGCAAGATACCCCTTAAAAATTCTTGGATCACAAACTATTGCCTTATGGTGAAACTCAAATTTTTCAGCTTGTATTTGATGCATCTGAGAAATTATGCCTATACAAAAGGACAGGATTGAGCAACAGGATGAGGGGCACATGAATGCAAAGTTGAGTTGCAAGGGACTGTAGGGAACCAATGATAAAATCTGGGGTGTAGGATTTGCCTCCCACATACAGGACCAGCACTGATTTCAATGCATTTTGGAATGGAAAGGCACTTTGGAACAGGTAACTGCTGTTTCAAGGATGACTGAAATTCAGGGTAAGGACATGCAACTGGCAAAAAGTGAAGTAAATATACTTTGGAAAAAAAAATACTGCAATAAAGGAGATGGGATATCCTAACTGGAACTTCAAAGCTAATATTATGCCAACAAGCAGTTATATAATGTTTGTTGTGAAAATAGGAAACCTCATTTGACCATGTTATTTGATCACAATGACATTTGCAATGTTGTGAGAGCTTTAATCAACTCCCACAGAATTAAGTGCTGAACACGGCACAAATTCTGAGCAGGCGATGGCCCCTCTGTCCCCTCCAATCCAAGCACCAGTAGAAATAAGCAGACAGGTAGAAGAGACCAAGGAATAAAGTGCCATACAGTGACAGTTCAACTACCACCATTACTGGTGGTCTTCATGCAAGAGAGAGCTACACTTTAAATCACTCCAGAGCCCAAACCAACAAGACTGCCATTGAAAAGCAGCCCCACTTCTGTATCTCAAGGGAATGTTAGAAGTGGAGAGGGTGCAGGAAGCAAAGAACCAGACAAATACAAGGTCTCAAAACTTGGATTTAATACAACAGGTAACCAAATAGAAGGTTGAAAGGTGCCATGTTCATTTTCTTTACATATTTGCACACAAATGGGCAACAACTAAAATGTACACACATTTCCTAGTAGTGGCTCTTGTGCTGAAATGAGGAAAAAGGCAAAAAAGAGAAAGGAAAAAACGAAAAACATGGGACAAAACTGACTAAGTTATGTAATCACCACAAAGTTGAGCCTCATTTTCAAAAAGAGTAAAAAAAGAGCCCATGAAAGGTTGAAGCTGAAAACTCTGCAGACTATTACAACCCCAAGGTTGTAATATAACTTCTGTATAGAAATTATTCTGAGAAACTATCAAGCATCATGAAGGAGTTGGGAGCATGTAAAGATAAATGTTCCTTCTGACCATAAAATGTATAAATATCTACAGTTCCTACACAAGTTTTTCCATTTTTTTAATGTTCTAAAGGTGGAATAGATTTTTCCTCATTAACTATGGTAATTTTTACAATCTGTTAGAAAAGGATCCCAAAAAGAACCATTTCAAATCAACTTTTACGATATTTTAACCAACAATTTTTAGTTAAAATGTGGTAACTCATAATTCCAAATCTGAAATGTGTCTGGTTTTTTTCTTCTGTCCCCAAGGGAGAAGTAACAATAAACTGGGAACCAAACTAGACATTTGGCAGGGATTCTTCAGCAGAATTTGGATGGCATCAAAGAGAATCTATTGCCCCAGGGAAGAGCAGATATGCATGAAGAGCTGGTATTTTGATGTGAACTCTTGTATTTCTCTAGAAACCATGCTCACACAAAGGAAAATTCAGCCAACCTTTGTACATTCAGTCCTTTAAGCAGCAGTGTAGCTCTGCACAGAAACTATGTAAGAATGAGTCTTTCCTAAGCAGACATTAACAGAAAAATGGTGAAACACAGGCAACTCCAGAACTGCAACTTTGCCTCTTTAAGTAGGCAAACACAGCACACAGTGATTACAAAACCAGAAATATGCCTGGCAGTCCACTCAAATACATGTCCTAGAGCTTTTCACTCTAATAATTCTATTTTCAAAGTAGAGAGCTTTTTGCTTTTTTTTCCCCTACATTCATTCTGATTCTATCAGCTGGTACATGCTAATGTGCTCCACAGGCTTCACTCTTGTAGCTCCTAACAGTGATGAAAATGTCTGAGGCATGACAAGAAATCCTGCAACGTTGTGTTATTGGATCAGTTCTTAACTACAGCAACATCCACACATCCAGTGCATAATGTATCAAAGGATAAAAAGAAATTTACATCATTGAGTCATGTCATTTTCTATAATCATTACATGATTAAAAAGTGCCTGGAATACACAAAAGGATGGAAGTTTACAAATAATAGGATGCACCAAGAAAGGACTTCTGTGTAGGAGAAAACTTCCTTCAATGCAGCCTTGTCACTCAAATATCTTTTTTTCCCCTCTAGACACAAAACTCATTAACTGTTCAAATCGGGTTTGACTCAAGTGACATTGTTTTTGGTACTAAGTCAGCTGGAGTTCAACTAATGTAAAACAATCCAGGTCTGGAGCCAAAAATTCAGAAGTGTTCACCTTCAGCATTAGTTGTTTAATCAGAGTAAAAGGGCTTTCAACCCCTTTTAGTCAGTAAACTTTTCCTTCAGTCTCTTAATCCTGCCTTTTATTGAGCTTTTTAAAGGAATAAATAAAATAAATAATGAACATTATTGGCAATGAACAATAAAATTAGTATTCCTTACAGTACACTATGGCTAATCATATTGTTAAGGCCTATTAACTTCCCAGTAATGTAACCGTATCATTTTATTACTAATGTCAAATTATATTAAAAGGAAACAACAATTAAATGTTTTTATCACTCAATTCTGCTATCCTCCTCAGAAGTATAAATAAGATTCCCTGACAATACAAAAATTGTTAGTCATAAAAACCTATCAGTGGAAAATAACACCTATCTCATCTCTGTCCTGCTCTTCCAAAACCACACACAGATTTTGCTGGAACAGCTGACAGCACCACGTCATTAACACCTTTACACCCTGCCAGGAATCTGATGGAATAACTAAACACAAAAAAATGTTACTATGGAGTGGGAAAGGCCCAAATCAAACAGAGCTGGAGGTAATAGCAAAAGAGTTGACCAAATGTTCATCACAAGTGAGTAGATATTTTTAAAGAAAACTCAGTAGCAGTGACAGTAAACCTGGGACAACCTTGTCACTTCCTGTGGACAGACTTTATAGTCTGATTATTCCTTTTTGTCATCTTCTGTTCCACACATGACTTCAGTCAGAATCAAGGTCCACTGACAATACAGGATATACTGACTGAGTGAGCCACTACTTCAATACATCTAAAACTGTTCTCAGCATTACTGAACCTAAAATATTGCCTCTTTGCTAGATCCTGCACTTGATGAGAAGTTCCAGGTAAGCACAGGAATGCATAGCCTTGGGATGCTTCAGACATCCCATAAATCAGGAGCTGCAAGAGCTTAACATGGTCATGCAGATAGTCCTGACAAACTCTCCCAGACCAGAATGTTCAGATCATTCTTCCTTCAGAGGCACTTCAAAGGTATGTCATTTTCTTCTTCTGGTCAATGTGAGAAAAATCCTTATTCGGGCTCCAAAACCCCAAAGAACTGCCCTACTTCTTGTTTGTTTTTCTGCTTAAAAACAGGTAATTTGGGGTGTGTACTGTTTGCTGTCTCAGGTCTTACTCCACAGGGAATTAAACAAGATTCTTTTTTTATTTCACAGGGAATTAAACAAGATGCTTTCACACATTTGCCATGCTCTGAAAAATTGTTGTTTTCAACTGAAAAATGGTTTGTTTGTTCCTCCCTCATGAAACTTCCTGACCAAAGCTGGACCTTCCAGAAAAAGAACTATGACAATATGTGACAAAATTCCCATCATGCCATGTCCCCTGTAAAATAAGGTCACCTGTACCCAAATGACCCAGTTACCAGGCATAACCTCATCTGTAACAAAAATAAATGAAGCAAAGACATATATTTTCAGACAAGATCTGGAGTTTATTAGGGTGAAGCACATCAGTACTTCATAATCTGTCTGTTCTGGCTCTATCTGGACAGTTCCTGCACACATCACCACCTCCTGCTGCCATGACATTTAGTAACCAATGGGACAGAACTCTCAGATTTAAAGGGTGGTACTCAAGTGCTCTTATGGCACACCCACAATAAATATCACGGTGCTCAGAACAAGCCTTGAAAATGTCTCTAGGAACATACACAACTACACAGAAGGATGGTGTCACTACTAGGTAAAAATTATACAAATTACTGTAGACCGCAGAACAGCATCGGTGTTCTAAACAGGGTGCCACATCCATTTGTTTCAGCAACACACTGCAACATAACAGCAATGTTTCACTGCCTTAAGGCATGCAGTTCACCTCAGCACCTCTGAGTGCAGTGTATTTGTTTTCCACAAAAACATGCTGCACGGCTTCTGAAGCCTGTTATTCCCGCATCATCAATATCACTTTCTGTCTCACACCCTCAGGTTTGTCTAGCGAGTGAGACACAGTGTCTTGATACACTGCCATGTCTTTTTTCACTGCTGTCAAGTTGTTGGATGCGAGGCATGGCCCATGGCCTCTCTTTTTCCCTCCAGAGGTGCCAGATGAAATGTCAACTTTAAAGTTAAACAAGCAGTAGTACCTGAGGCAGAAGCAAGGACAGAAGAGACATAAGGCTGATAGATGACAATGCTGAGGACAAACTAGACAGTAAGTGGGACAAGAAAAAAACCTTAAAAAAATTGTCTTGTAAAAACTAAGCCAACAATTACTTCAAAGCTAAAGGAAAAATAGGTGGCCACAGGTACCAAGAGAAGCAGAACAAAATAGGTATTTAGAGGGGATAGCTTGTAACAAGATCAGCTTTTTAGCTCCACCATGCATCTCACAGCTCTGACCCATGAATGAGACACTGCAGGACCCTCAACGTTACTGCAGGGCATAAACACCCAACCAGCTCACCTTGTGGAAGCCACAGAGGAAGACAGGCTGACTCAGCTCTGCACCACAGGGCTAAACCAACCTGCACCTGTGCCATCACCACAGATCAGCCACTGTAATCACATCCTAACTTGGGCACCCAAGTCCTGACTGTCCAACTAAGCCGTGTTCCACAGCCACAGGTTTCACAGTGCCACGGAACGTTCTGTTAATACAATAGGTGCTGACTTAAGCAGCTCACTCATCAAGGACAGCAATTGCATAATGACAAACACATTTTCAGGAAGGTCTATGATAGCTGTTCCACTGTTCACAATACTCATGGCAAAAAATGGAAAGAAAAATCAAATTAGAAATGTTTACATGGGAAAAATCACAACCAGTTGTCAATAAACTAAACTACCTATCTCTGAGGCAGTGAGATAGATATAGATATATAGATATATAGACATACTCTTTACAATCAATGAAGAGAAAAAGGCATGCTTGGAGCCTGGCTTGTCTTATCCTAAACTAGACATATAAACAGGTCAGAGGTCTACAAAGGGAGCTAGGGGAATAATTTCAGAAGAAAATATGTGCTCCAAAGTCATCTGAGGGCACATTACAGCAATACCAGTGCCTGTGTGTCTGTTTTATGTGCTAAACATGAAAGTTAAGCACTATACGGTTATTAATAGCACCACAGCATGGGTGAGAAATAGGAGATCTCAGATTTGTACTGGAAAAGGATATAGGTGCTTATATAATGGAAAGGAAATTTGTGTTTTTATCCAAATCTGCTTCTGAGGGGTACAGATTCTCAACTGTTCTAAGCTCAGACAGCACCACTCTGTTTGAATGGAGCATGAAACAGGGGGTCTATATTACCAGCTGGTTTGCAAAGGTCTCAGAGCTACTGGTTCTGTAGCTTCTTCCTCTCCTATCTACTTTTTCTGTCCTACACTTTCTATTATTTAAATAATTGGTTTTTAAAAAGCAAATAACAGTACTGCCTGAAAATCTACTAAGTATCAGCTCTTATACAAAGCATTGTTTCTAGAATGACTGGCTTTTCCTAAAGTTGCTTCTTTCAGCTTATTTTATTTAAAATCTAAAATTATACACACTGGGATATGGGCAGTAAATGACTTCCCATCAACAGCAACTTCTCATCAGGAGTTGAAAATACTATTGCCCCTTTTCTCTTGACATAGAGCTGCTTTCTCAACCTACAAAACAAGGGATTCTGTTACATTTTCAAAGTATGTCAGAGACATTGTTAAGAGACTTGACCCAAAACAACTTGCAGATTGGTTTGCCAGCAATCAGTACTCCCTCTCCTGTCCTTACAGCTCCTGTCCTTTCACCACATCTCCAAGGTGCAGGCAGCTAAAGAAGCTAAAGTTATCCAGAGGAGAAATACCTCAACTAATCAGTTCTTCTCTGCATTTCATGGCATATCTGCACCTCTCTTGCATTATTTTAATTTAGGCTTGCAATTGAGTTCTCTGAAATAAATCATCAAGTCTCTTTGGTGTCAGGTATAAACTGTCAGGAATGGGAGACGGTGATACAAAAGAGAATTTTAATAAATAGGATAAGGGCTGAGAGAATAGGTCATGAAAAGAGCTCAAATGACAGTATGTCTCATAAAAACTCCTCCAGTCTAATATCCTGTCTGCAGAAGCAGCCTTTAAAGCATGCTTAAGAAAGATAATAAGGAACGTGGCAAATATAATAATCCTTCCTCAAACAGTCAGCAGATTAGAGACTATTAATTGTCACAGGGCTTAAGGGAATGAGTGAGAACAGGGCTCCACGGTACTGATGAAGCACCAAGGGCTGGGTAAACTGTCTGCTTCTTGACAGCGCATCTGACACGGGGAGTGACATCTCTCTTTAGTAAAACTACTACAAGAAATGGTCTCTGTAATGTGACAGTGAATATCACACAGTCCAACCTAGGCAGACCTTCCTTTCAGTAGAGACTGTAGATGCTGACTTGAGAGAATAATACATAGATGCTAAAAGAGAGCAATTCAAACCAAAGAGGTAATCAGAAAACTGTAAAGATGCCACTTACTTTGGAAAAAATCATTTAGCTAGTACTGCTTTATCCCACTTTTCCAAATAGACTCCTGTAACCTTCCATGTAGGAATGATGCTTACCAAAAAAAGAGCCATCATTCTGAGAAAGACTAGAGGCTAATCTGCCCCTGTCTGGCCAACACTTCAAGCAAGGAGAGAAAATCAGGGGGATTATGAAACACATGTGCATATGGCATTGCCCTTGCAGCCTTTGCCTATTGAAGTCTTGCAGAGACAAGTATGTAGCCAGACTAGAAAGTTCAACAAATATGCACAGACTTACTATCTCTGCATTGGTTTAATCCCTTTTAGGGTGACAAGCTCATTTGACTCAATTCCACAAACACACAAGCTGATATAAATTAACATGAAGAACACTTCTTTATAAGAAATGAACTAGACCCTGGTGTGTATCTGTCTTCCTTACAAGGAAATGCTATGCTGAGCAAGAACAAAGTCAGACACTACGGAATAAGGACAACTATCACTTGAGTATACAACTGTCACAGAGAGCACCAAATTGCCCTTCTCCTCTGCAGGGAACCCTGGCTTACACCCCTGGTCTGAAGGACATTCAAAGAGCAGTGGAAGAGCATGGAAGAACATGAAAGCAAACCTGTAATCTCAGCGTACCACAGGCGTTAATTAACCTGGCTTCCATCCAAACTGCTGGAACCAAAATCCGCTTATCTGGGAGCTGCACATTTCAGCATTTCTGCAGACACTACTATGTACATACAGAGGCACTGCACTGCACAGGGGTAGCAGGCACCCAAAAACAAGAAAAAGAGGCAGAAATGGAGGAATGCTGAAAATTATTACAGTGCAGTCAGAAGATCAGTTAGTAGTGGAAAAAACATGTTACATGTGCATCTGAATAAAGCAGGGATTGCATCAAGAATGTAATAAAAACAACTTTGGGAAAACAAGCATGAACAATCTCTAGGGAGAATGCACCATAGTCAAGGAACAATTGTGCTGAAGCCAGAAAGTGAGAACAGTTCAAGTAAAGGCATTTGTCTCTGAAAAGGAATTGGTTTTCTACATACCTGTCCAGTCTCCTACTACTTTTAGGTGGACCCCAAACGTTGCTTTGGTATCTGTAGGGCACTAAAAATATTAAATATATTAAGCACCACTTCTGTGTAACAGAAAAAAAAAAAAAAGCATTCAAAGTACAGTTGTTAAGACAGAACCTGGTGTTAACAGGTCATTCCTAAACAGCCACACCAGCAGCTGTACCCTTAAAGAAGCAAGTCTATCATCAGCACAGCTGGGGAAGCCAAGATGCCTAGTAACCCTTCAGACTTAACCCTTTCTTCTGGTCACAGAGGAAACTGGATGCTTGCTTGGGGATGTGATTTGGAACAGACATTTCACTAAGCAGTACTCAGCAAGGATGCCAACAATAGAATGGAAGTATTCCTCTACTATTGACGCATCATTCAAAATCAGGAACTGCCCCATCATTCTTAAGGCATTCAAGAGACTTTTGATTCCTGAATGTCAAGGCCCACATTTTCAAGCTAACCATTCTCATACAACTGATGTTTTCTTTTAAATGGAAACTGTAAGCAATTCACAAGACCATAATTCCATAGCCTGCCATAAAAATCACATTGCAGCCACCTTTCTCTCACTCCACACATATGCCCTCACTTCAAGGCTACTGACTGCGACTATCAACACGGGCATGTTATCACTTACAATCTTATCCACACCATGGTATTTAAAAACATCCAGTCAAGGACTAAGGACCCCCCTTACTTTCATTCCTTGCTAGAGGGATATTTCAAATGCACTGCTTGGACAGCTTTTGCAGGTACACCAAATGATGCACACATAAACAGGACAAGCAACATTACTCAAGAAAAGATTCTTCACTTTCCTTCTATAAACCAACACCATCGGTTTCTTTTTGATAAGAGATACTATTCCTGAGTTTTGATGAGGTTATTCTGAGCCTTTCTTACAGCATGTTAATGATCAATCCAAGCTCTTTCATTAAACCAGTATCCAACAGACACTGGTTTTCTTTTTTTCCCTGCTATTAAGAACAAACAGCAGTTTTGAGGGGAGGGCTTAAATTCAAAGAATCCATCCATATTATAAATAAGAGGGGCCCAGATAGAGAATCCATGCACCAAATACTCATGCACCATGCTTATGAAGATATTTCCTGGCTCCGTTCTGGACCTTTGCCATAAGTGCTCCCAAGATAATATTTTCTGGGTAGTGTGAAGCCACTGACCCCAGGGCTGAGAATCAGTTCCTGTCAGTTCTGTATTTAGCAGCAGACACAGGTAAAAGGTTAGTATTATCCACACATTGGAAAAACTAAACAGGGAATACAAAGTCCCAGCTCATCACTCTGTTTTCCTGAGGGGGAAGAGCACTCGTTTTACAACGACTGATTACTAGATAGACTTTTATGTAACTCCTTATTATATTCCAAGTTTTCCTACAAAAATGAGGTACAGAAACCCAGAGTCCCAATTATTTCAGCAAGCCTTAGTCTCCAAAGAAAAACAGCATCAAGGGAGGGATGCAGACAAACACACAATGAGGCTAGAGTTTGCTATGTCTCATTGCAGCATATTTCAACAAAAATATCAAGACTAGTCCTCCATGTAAAAGTGAGTAAGCAGTCTCTTAGGTGGGAAGGTGCATACTGGCAGCAAAAAAGGTCTGTTCCGAGGCTTCTGTAGGGTTTTTTGCTCTGGGCTGCCCCAGGGCTCTCTGTGTTTCCCAGGAGGTGGACTGATTTCCTTAGTCCAACTATCCACAGCCCCAGTTCATCACATCTTCTACAAAATTGTTATTCCCTGCTTCTACAAAGTTAATGGCAGAATACCCCTTGGCTCCTGCCAGAAGAAGTTCAAATCTGTTATACTTTACATTACCCTTATGACTAACTCTCTTCTGCACTATCCTGCAAAATTATCCAATAAAAGTGAGATTTATTTCTCTTTAGACTTTAGAAAACCTATTTTGATACTTATAACTAGCTGTGAGACATCCTCATAGAGTTCTGGAAAAATCTCCTTGTGCAGCTAAATCTTACCAGAAGAAACATGCCTATCTGGGCTACATGGAGTGAATTTCCTCCAGTTTAAAAGAGAGAAAGAATGTAGGTGATCCAGCAAAGGACCACCAAAGCAGTGAGAGGACTGGATAACCTGACATTCAAAGAGGGGTCAGTAAGGGAATGTGCTTGGGTAACCCATAGAAGAAAAGCCTTGGGGAGATGTCTGTCTACCAATAACTAAAAAAAAACAGCTAAAGAGAAGATTAAGGAGCTCTCTCTCTCTCTCTCTTCAGCACCATGCATGGAAACAAAACACCAGACCAGGAGTACAAGTTGTTTCAGGGGAAATTTCATTTGGATATAAGAAGTGTTCTGCATCATGGAACAGGCAGCCAGGGAAATGGTACAATTTCTCCTGCTAATTCAGCTTCACACAACACTGAATAACCTCATCCACAGCCCTTGCACCAGAGGGTCAAACCAGATGATCTCCACAGGCCTCTTCTGACTTTCAGACTTTCCTACATGCCTATAATTTTAACTCTGAAATTTGTATTTACATATTTTTACTGCACAGAACACTTATTTTACCTCTTTCATCTCTGTAAACCCAATTAAGACTCTAAACAGTGGCTTTTTCCAGACTGTTGGAGAATACATTCCAGCAGCTTAAAAATATTCAAAGACAGTTTTTCAGAAGTTTAGTCATGAAAGTGGGTAGATTTTCCCATGTTATTTATTAACAGACCACTGGAAATGAGTAATGAAGTGCAAGGAAATATTCTCTTAAATATTTAACCTTGATGAAATCACAGAATCATACGATAGCTGAGACTAGAATGCACCTGTGCAGATTGGTTACTTCGATCCCCTTGTGAGAGCAGGGTCTGCAAGAGCAGGTGGCCCAGGAGAGCGTCCCATTGTGCTTCAAAGGTCTCCAAGGATGGAGACTCCACAGCCTGTCCAGGCAACCTGTGCCACCCTCAGAGACAAAGAGGGGTTTCTCTTAGGTCCAGATGAAACCTCCTGTATACCAGTTTGTGTTTTCCTGTCACTGTGTGCCTCTGAGGAGACTAATTCTATTTTCTTCCCTTGTCACTCAGTTCAGCTTTCTCAGCCTCTCCTCACACCCAGAGATTCTCCAGTCCCTTACTCATCCTCGTGACTCTGGGCTTCAATACATCCATGTCTCTCTTGTGCTGGGAAGTCCAGAACTGGGCACAGAGCTGCAGACATATCACTGATGGGAGAAGGGTCACCTCTCTCCATCTGCCTAATACAGCTCAGGAAGCTGCTGGCTTTCTCTGCTGCAAGGGCACATTGTGGGGTTCACGGTCACCTTGGACTTCATCCTGACCCTGTGGCCACTCTGTGCTGAGCTCCTTTCCAGACAGACAACTCCCATCACGTACGAGTATCTGGGGTTATTGCCTTGGCTAAATGAAGGTGTGCCAAAGCAGCCTCAGAAATGCATCATGCCCTCTCTGCAGTTGTGAACAAAACCAATTAAAAATTATTTTGAAACTGTGTTTTGGCAAATAACATTTCATTTTCCCCCTGCTGCTTTTAACCTGGGAACCCTAAGAAACAATACACTGTACTATGTTGAAGCTCCCTACTCTTCCTTTATTGCCCAGTACACTGTCCAGTGGAAAATTATAAAGATTAGTCAATCTTAAAATAATAATAAAAAGAACTTTATCTTAGGTCCTTTTCCTTAAATCAACCCTGTTTTCCAAAAAGGGAAATCACTAACTTAAATAGCCTGTAATGAGAAGGGAGAATTGATATTAAACAGAGAGAGTAATTATTAAACAATATTAAACTAAAGGTTAGAAATGCTTTTCAGTAATTCTTTCCACATTTTCAACTTGTTTGCTTCACTCACTTGATTAAAATGCTATGATACACAAATTAACTGTTGCAGATACTGTAATAACATGAAGTAACGTTCATCTTATTCTAATCTCAGGTGATCTATACCTTTAAAAAGTGAAAGAGTTTACAGGTATGAATGTCTACATTCATCAGGTTATCGTCCAGCATTTGGCCCTTCTCAAAAACAAACTGGAAGTCAAAGAAATTAAATTTACATTTAATACAGCTGTCCAGATTTACACCCTCAGAGAAACCATAGTATGTTCTTAGCATTAGGATGGAATACTTTCCTCAGTTCACAATGTCTATTTTTGTATATATTTTCACATTCAACAAAATTACAGGATTTTATATGTAGACAAAATTTAGAGAATACAGACTGTTCTACACCTTGATTAAAAAAAACACAAACTTTCCTTTTTTTTCTTCAAGCTATCTTGGAACACATATGCAAGTTATCACACAGGGATTGTGCAACAATCCCTGGAGAACTTTATTCTTATAAACCACTAAATTAATTACATTCACTAGTAACCTAAGCTCTACAATCTCTCTCTATGCCAAGATAAACTGAATAATTTAACTAATTTGTAATTCACTACTAGATTAACACATATTTGAAGTATATTTTATTTAACAATTTTATATTGTGATCACAGTTCTCTGTTGTCCTCTATCTTGCTTTTATATGAATGAAAAGTGAGCAAACTAATTACTGTTAGATCATAGCAGTTCTACTTTACACCCACTGTATAATGGCTCCAGGTTGCCCCAGGAGAGATTTAGATGGGTTATTAGGGAAAATTTCTTCCCCACAAGTGGTCAAGCATGGGAACAGGCTGTCTGAGGAAGTGGTGGAGTCACCATCCCTGGAAATGTTTAAAGGACACGTAGATGTGGTGCTTAGGGACACGGGTTAGCGGTGGACATGGCAGTGCTGGGTTAAGGATCTTATCCAACCTGTGTGACTCTGTGATTCCACACCGGTACAAAAACCTGCTCATGGCGATGAGCAGTGGAGAAATCTGTGCATGAGAGCCCAGCACAAAGCAACTGAAAACTGTTATGAACATCTGTGCTTCTAGCTTAGAGTACACTGAATATTTAACACCATTGCTTATCTACTGTCCAGAACAAGAAATAAGACAAATCCTATTGAAGTTATTTTAATGTTATTAAATGCTGTTCAGTATTTTAAAACAGTCTTTTTAGGCTTAGGGTGCAGGGAATGGGGTGCGACAATGGCAAACTATCAAGAAAACAAAAAGTTAATTCCTAAATATTTCCAGTTCTTCTGCGCACCTCTACTATAAGAACTGTGAAGCCTCTTTAGAGAGGTGTTAAGTTCTAATTACTGACTATCACAAAAATGCTAATGCATGCACCAGGATAACACCAAGGAATATCTCTTATCAGAAGAAAGGAGATAAAAGGGATGCCCAAGGTACAAACCCCCAGTGGCTCTGCAAATAAAGCTCCTTACAAGTTCCAGTGCAGACACTGCTCTCAAGTAAACTGCACCATAGTAAACATCACCTCTGCATTTGGTGCTGCAGTAGGTGGCCTGAACAGTGACCAAAATTACAAAGAAGAACTGTGCTACAGCTGGAAGAACAAAGTGTCTGATTGGGGGAATTAAAAAGCTCGTTGTGGGATTTGTTTACATAAAAGGAAACTCCTTCAAAGAAGTCTTTCACTTTGAGTAAAAAGACATGATATGATCCTAGTATGGATTTGCAGATATCCTGGCAGGGACTGCAAACAGTGCAGAGACCCTGTTTCCACGCTCCTGCCTGCCAGGGTGAACCAGCTGCACTGCAAACCCTGGTTCATCAGTCCATCCTTGATGCAGACTCAATGAACCCTTACCCAGACCAAGAGAAACACATTAGAGACCTGGCAAGTTTTGAAAAGAGGCAGAAGTGAGGAGAAAAAAAGAGCTAA